>JAHTLZ010000016.1:20674942-20688022 GCA_023846285.1 Phrynocephalus versicolor | reverse complement strand
GTGGTCCAGGTAAGCCAAACAAGTTCGTTTGGGTTTGTTTGTACGAATTTTTGTTTTAAAAATTCATACAAAATGAAACAAAACAAAATGAACTGAGGGGTGGGGGCAAAACAGAAGAAACCAAACCATCATTTTTCTGTTTCATGCCCACCTCTAATACATAACAAAACAAAACATTATGTGTTCCCTATTTTTCAGTACATAATGTTTTGTTATATACAAATAGGGATTTCAGGCATCTCCTGGCATGGAAATCACAGGGTAGCTTCTTTGTGCAGTTGACGTTAAAGCATGTCAGAGAGAAACCAAACAACAGAAAAACAAACTGAAAACAAGAACATCTCTTACATTTATCATCTGGGACCTTTAATCTTTAGTCTTTTCATAGCCTTTCGGCACCCAGCCGTAAAGTTGTGTTTGTTTCTTTTAGCTGGCTGGATTGGGAATACAGTCAGGATCCAAAGAATGGAAAGAAAGGTTCTACATGCACAAAGCCTTTCTAGCTTTGTTTGTTTGTTTTTCATATATAGCTTTCCCTTTCCCAGCAAAGTCCACATAGCAAACTGTTCTGGAAACCAGAAGGTTTCAGAACTGATGAAGAAATATGCCTTGAGGTCAACCGTTCAAAGAATATAAACAGAATATATGGTAAAGGACAAGAATAAATAGCATTCATTAAAATCCACTATGAGCACTTGAGACAGAACAGGTTGAATATTTTATGTTAATATACCCCAACTTTTCTTTAGGCTGTTAATGCATTAAATTTATAATTGCATCTATATCTATACTATATATCATACCAAGATGATATATAGATGTAGCTATAGATATACAGTATATCACAGAAATCAGTACACCTCCTCATATTTCATAAATATTTAATATATCTTTTCATGTGACAACAATGAAGAAATAACACTTGGCTTCAACATAACACAGTGAGTATACAGCTTGTATAACAGTGTAAATGTGCTGTGCTCTCAAAATAATGCAAAACACAGCCATTAATGTCTAAACTACTAGCAACTAGAGATGGGCACGACCAGAAAAAATGACATTTCGAGTTGTCATTTGTTGGGACAGGCCCGTTTCAGTTCGTTGCTGTTTGTCGCAATAATTTTCAAAAATTTGTCGTTCTGTTGGTCGTTTGGTCGTTTGTGGGTTGGGGTTAGGGTTAGGGTAAGTGGGCTCTGGGAGGCACCTCTCTGGGTGCCTCTGATGTCTGACCCACTAAGAAGGGAAGGGAAGCATTTCGCGGAGCCGCCGCATATTTATTTTTTACATATGTTAGGGTGGGGGGTAAGTGGCAGAGGCACCTCTCTCTGGGTGCCTCTGACTCACTCACTAAGAAGGGCAGCATACTAGCGTACCCGTGTACAGGTTAGGGATTGGGAATGGGATAGTGAGAGTGGGCTCTGCAAGGCGCCCACTTTGACTCACTAAGAAGGGAAGTGTACTTGCGTACAGACCTGGATTATGGTTGGTGGGGTTAGGGTAAGGGCTAGGGTTAGGGTTACATTTAAGGTTAGGGTGGGTTATTGGGCTGCACCTCTGGGTGCCTCTGATCCACTAAGAAGGACAGCGTACTGGCGTATGGGTTAGGGTTAGGGTATGGGTTAGGGTTAGGGTTCGGGTTTGTGGGCTTTTAATGCCCTCTCTGGCACACCCAGAAGTCTCAGTCAGAACTTGGCGATGCGATTGGTGGAATGGCTCCAAAAATTTGCATGGTCCCATCCCATCCCATGGCCAGCCCATCATTGCACCTGCGCAGGTGTAAAATAATAATAATAATAATAAAATAAAATCAATGGAGACGTTTTATTGCAAGAAAAACCCACTGCTGCTACTATAAAAATCAGGCATTTAAAATACCTAATTTTCACATGTTTCTGTGGTGCTTTGGTGGGTTTTTGGACCACGATTTCAAAAGAAAAATTGCGGTCGCCATTTTGGATCCCCCCTGCCACATGGCAAATGGAGAGAGTAGGCGAGGATGCCCCCCAGCCTGGTACCAGCAGCCCAGGAGAGGAGAGGGGGGAAGGCCGGGGACCTCCCCCCCAGAACCCCCCCCCCTCTGGTAGGTGCCCTCACTGAGGCAGGCATATTTTCGCCTGCTTTTATGGCCGGGAATCGGGGTTTTTTAATTTTTAAAACTTTTTTTCTGTGCTGCGCCTCTTGGCATCGCACAATCGCCGGTGCTGCGATGCCATGAACGACAACGACAAATCAGACCCAATTTATCTTTATCGGGTCGGGTTCGAGCTGGAATGGAGTAATTGTCATTCTCGTTCCTCGTTACGTAACGAGAACGACAAACGAGAACGGAAACGAGGATTTCGCCGAGTCGTGCCCATGTCTACTAGCAAGAAAAGTGAGCACACCCCTAAATGATCATGTTCAAATTGAGCACAAAGTGTCAATATTTTGTGTGGCCACTATTATTTTTCAGCACCGTCTTAACCCTCTTGGGCATCTTCCACTCCTCTTCCAGTCCTCCATGATGACATCACAGAGCTGGTGGATGTTAGAGCTCTTAGGCAACTCCACCTTCCATATCAGGATGCCCCACAGATGTTCAATAGAGGTTAGGTCTGGAGACATGCTTGGCCAGTCCATCTCCTTTACCCTCAGCATCTGTAGCAAGGCAGTGATTGTTTTGTAGGTGTGTTTGGGGCTGTTATCATGTTTTAATATGCCCTGCAGCCCAGTCTCTGAAGGGAGGGGATCATCCTCTGCTTTAGTATGTCACAGTAAATTTTGGCATTCATGGTTCCCTCAATGAACTGTAGCTCCCCAGTACTGGCAGCAGTCATGCAGCCCCAGACCATGACACTCCCACCACCATGCTTGACTGTAGGCATCACACACTTGTTTTTGTACTCTTTACCTGGTTTCTGCCAAAGACGCTTGACTCCATCTGAACCAAATAAGTTTATCTTGGTCTCATTGGACCATAGGGCGTGGTTTCAGAAATCCATGTCCTTAGTCTGCTTGCCTGCAGCAAACTGTATGTGAACTTTCTTGAGCATCATCTTTAGAAGAAGCTGCCTTCTGGGATGACAGCCCTGCAGACCAATTTGATGCAGTGTGCAGTATATGGTCTGAGCACTGTGTGATGCCTATAGTCAAGCATTGCAGTGGGAGTGTCATGGTCTGGGGCTGCACGAGTGCTGCCAGTATTGTGGAGCTACAAACCGTTGTATGGTCTTGACCACCATGCTGCAGCTCAATTTCAGGGTCTTGACAATCTGCTTATAGCCATCTTTATGTAGAGCAACAATGCATTGTTATCAGATCCTCAGATAGTTCATTACCAAGAGGTGCCATGTGGAACTTCAAACGACTAGTATGAGAGAATGAGAGTGATAACACAAAATGTGAGAGTGAGAGCAATAACACCTGCTCCCCCTTCACTCCTGAGACCTTGTGACACTAACAGGTGTCATGACACCAGGGAGGGAAAATGGCTACTTGGGACCAATTTGGTCATTGTCACTTAGGGGTGTACTGACTTTTGTTGCCAGCGGTTTAGACATTAATGGCTATGTGCTGTGTTAATTTAAGGGGACAGCAAATTTACACTGTTATACAAGCTGTATACTCATGGTGTTACATTGTAGCCAAGTGTCATTTCTTCAGTGTTATCTCATGAAAAGCTATACTAAAATGTTTACAAAATGTGAGGGGTGTACACACTTCTGTGATATACTGTAGATAGATATAGATATAGATATAGATATAGATAGGACAGACACCTTAATTTCTGTAAACAGATATAAAGGAGGACTTTTAACAAATGAGAAAGACTAATGAAATCAGTTTACAGACATTCTGCTGAGCTTTACAACTATGTTTCTGCTTATGCCTTACTATGGCTGACCTTTGAAGCTGACAGAACATTCACCACTGATGCTTCTTTAAAAGGCATCTATCTTGCTTGAGCACTCAAAAAAAGAAAAGGAGGGAGAAAGCCAGACATCCAAGACTGACTTATACATGAATCAAACTGTCATTTTTGTTCTGCTAGTGTCTGCTATCACATCTGGACAAGCAATCATTCTCTGGGTTAACTTGATGCAACCTTGAATTTTTAAAGAAAGTCCTTGAGAAGGAGTACAGCTGCTTTATGTAGCAACAGTGCCTGAGTGTTGGAACACTATCCTGAAATCTTGACAGCTAGGGTTGCTAATAAACATTTAATTTACAACTGGTACCATTCTTTTAGCTTAGCAAAGTGCTTCTTCCGTCCATCTGTTTCTCCTAATTTATTAAAATCACTATTTATCTCTTTGTTGCTGAGGAGGAGGAAGCAGGACACACCATCATGGGTTAGATAGTGTTAAGGTACAAAATATGTTCATGATTCAGCAGTGACAGCTCTGAATGTTCATTATATTCCTGCTCTAGGGTTACAAATTGATTTAGTAAGCAGAGAGAGAAATAATATGGAATTCTTACCCTCTTCCAATTTATTACATTGTCGTGAATATTTATTTATTTATGTATTTATTTTATTATTATATTTGTATCCCGCTTATCTTCTGTACAGAACTCTAAGCGGCTAACAGCAACGGCAAAACCAAATAAACAATAATACGTAATACAAATGACTAACAACAGTGAGACACGAAAAAAATAAAATTCTAAGGTTAAAATTCTAATTTTAATACGAAATTAGGAACTCATCACATCTTAATGCAGAAAAGAGGAACTCATCACATCTTAATGCAGAAAAGAGATTCATATAGATCATTTATACCTGCAGTACAGGGCCAAGACAAAAAAGGCCATCCTAAGTAGCCCACATGGAATTAAGTACTGAGCAAGTATTATTTTAATAAAGGGTTGGATAAATACTCATAATTAACACTGAGTACAAAGTTTCCAGGCGAATGCCTTGCTTTGGGTTATACTGTAGGTTGCAAAGCAATCCTGGAGCAATTTAAATAATACAGAACGAATTTGGCACCATAAAATTCTGTGTTGTTCAAAAACTAAAGAACTTCACACTTGTTTCTAAGGCTGCAGTAGTAGTGTGAAGTCACTGTGAAAAAATAAAATTTCAAAAAATTTGGACCGGTCCCAAAATTCAACAGTACCGCCCAATTGGCGCCCGGACTGCCACAAGCATGACAGACAACCGCTCCTCCACTCCTTCCCCCTCCCTTCCGACTACAATGTTTTTCAATGGGGACCAGCCCGCTCCTCGGCTTCTCCCCCCCTCCCATTCGGTTACAATGTATTCCTATGAGGGTTTTCCGCTTCTATGCTTCTCTATGGGACCTTTTGGCTTATGGCGGAGGTTTTTGAGCCTACCCTCCAGAATTCTTTAACTCTTTCCTATCTCTCGCTATTAACCCATTCTTGCCCTTTTTAACTCATTCCTGTCCATTTTCTCCTGGACTTTCCATGACATATTAACCCTCTCCTGTCCATTCGCTCTTTGCCTGCCTGTCCCCAGACCCTCAGCTTCCCCCCTGCTCTTGTCGCTTTCCTTTTCACCCAAAAACCTTGCCCCCATGTTAACCCTTTCCTCTCCCTTCCCCCTCTCCCGCTCACCAAGCAGAACCCCCAAAAGGACTGCAGCCAGGGACTCAGCCTGGGCAAAATAAGTCTTAGACTAATTTCTACATTCTCTACTCAGGCTGAAGGAGGGAGTGACTACCCATCTCACCCTTTGGGCCGAGAAACACCCTTAAAACATTGGTCCTCTTGCCAACCCCTGGCACCAACCAAAAATACAAAAAGCTTTTCCTTCCTTCCACCTTTCTATTCTCTTCTTCTGCTTAACCTCCCCTCATTCCACTGTCCTGAGCACGCTTATACCCTCTCCCCTGACCCCCACATCTTATCAGCTGGGGCTAAGGGAAAGCAGAGCATGGAAAAGAAAATGGCAACTTCGCAGGCTGGCAGAGCTGTCTGGAAACTTCCATCTTCATCAAGGACCCCGACACATCTCAGCAGCTGCTCTTCAGAAAATCAACATTTCTGTCTGCCAACCCAGATTGTCATCAAAGCCTGAGGACACATTCCATTGTCTCATTCACACACCTGGAAAGGACTTGTATTCCCATGTTCCCAGTTTTGCAAACACTCAGACACCCATATGTAATCTTATAAGAGTTTGTATTCTTGCGTTTCCAAATCCTTGTGCCATCTCAAATACCTGTATGTGATATCTTGATGACTTGTATCCTTGTACTCCAAAAGGCTATTGTGTCTTCCCAAATGCCTGAATGTAATCCCATCAACCCTTCCTGCCCCCCCACTGGTCCTGATAATTGCCTTCTCTCACCCGCTGTTGACTCACTGGCTTCCTTTGTTTACCCATGTCCTGAAAAACAATGCAACCCTTCCTTGCCCTATTGTGTAACCTGGATGGTCCCAACAAAGGATGTTCTGAACTTATTTTCATTTGCATGAGCCCTGGCTTTGGCTGCCAGGGACCACCCAGGACTGCCCCCAACTGACCCTAACCCCTCCTGATTGGACCATTTGAACTTTCTTCGACCAATCCCTAGTTTGGCGCCACTTGGGAGAGGTGGGGAAAGATAGTCAATAAAAGTAGGAGCTCCTCATGTGTTCAGGGTCAACATCTTAGCCCGTGTGGAAGGCGGATGTCCACCTACTGCTTTTATTGGTACCAAATAAAATCAGTATTCCTCGGATTTCTCGCGTTGAATCTTTATTGGCTTCTGTTGGGATTCAGCGGACTTCAGTGGGGCTAGCCCATCTGAAAATAATTTTTAAAACCCTATTTTGGGACATAACAGTAGAAGGTGTAGATCCATTATGTACAACAGAACTAACTTCTGAGTAAGTATACCTGCTTCTGCACAGTGAGAGACTTTAACCATTAGAGAGTAGAGACTTTATGTCCAAGAAGCAGGATATGGTGGCCATCTCTACTTCAGTTAGAATCCACCAGTGCCTATGTTGCTAATGCAGGTGAACAGACATGGGGGTGGGTGTAACATATATAGAGATTACCAGAAAAAAATCAACAAGTGATAAATTTTCTATAGTGGTTTAATCTATATAGTAGCTGCTACTAGAAGCCTTGTGATGCGGTAGTTAAACTGCTATATTACAGTGAAAGCTGTGCTCACGCCCCAAGGAACAATCACAGGTAGCTGGCTCTAGGTTCATTCAGCCTTCCCTCCTTCTGAGGTTGGTAAAATGCACACTAGGGGTGGAGAAATGTGCAGCTGGCATAATTAGAGAGTGCTTTAAGCTCTATGGAATGGTGTATAAGCAGCATACTGCTTTAGTGATGGAAATACTTGTGGCCCCTGCACCCCCATTTTATTTATCATGTACAGTTGCCTGGCTGTGGAGCAGACAGAGTCTTCTCTGTTGCCTTGGCTCTCTGCTTCTTTTGGAGTTGTTTGTAACGGTCTTTTAGAGCTTTTGTAGTGATTCTCTGTAACCATGTTCTCTCTGTTTTTACTTGTCTTTAAGAGTCTTTTGGGGGGTAGGATTAATTCTCCCTTGCTTGCTTTCCCCCCTTTCCTCTATTGGAGTAGTTTTGAAAGGTTCTTCAGGGCTTCTGGATAAGTGCCAGATAGACCATGTATAGGGGGAACTGAAAGGAAAGAACATGAAGCAGCCCATCCCTTGGATCCCTAACAAAATAATTTTTACATGGAAGACATGGCAAAAAAAAAAAAGAAGAACCAGAACTGAAACAAACACAAAAGTTTTCACTGTTCATTTCCACAGTACAGTATATCCCATTGTATGCATAAGATTTTCAACAGCATTTGTGCTAGAAATATTTAGAAAAGGGGATGTGGGAGAAAAGGCAGCAGTAGTGATGGTGCGGTGGGGTGGGAGAGTGCTTGGATATATTATCTTGGAAGGAGCTTCAAATCAACCCTAGAAATAAATCCCTCTTGGAAAATATTCTTCCCTGTGAAAACAGAGTCTGGTATTCTACTGATGGGGGAAAGGGATAAAGAGAATTTTCTGCTAGGGGATGGCTGCCATTTGTCTTACATATTCTTCTAAGCTGGCAGAAGGGTTTTCCCCCTTTTAATTTTGCTTTTTAAGACTGACAGGAGGCTTGTTCCACAGCTCCCCACTGTTTGCGGATCCTGCAACACCTTGAGAGCAAAATGACAAGAACCTCCTCATCAAGTGACACCGTTCTCAAGGCATCACAGCCCACAGGTAGCTGTCACAAAAGCACGGCACTGCAGTGGTTGGTGGAGCTTCGATTTATTTTTAAGCTAAAAAGCATTTAAAAATTGAGATGGGGCTCCTTGGCCGACTTGCAAGGTTAAGTAAATTAAGCAGCTATATGGCTTCATTTCACCCCCTTTCACCCAATTAATGATTGTAAAAGAAATGTTTGATTGTTTTTTGCCTCTCTCTGTAATGAGAATGGATTTCCTTGGAAATAATGTTAATTGTGTTCTTTAATGTTACAGTTGATGCACTCCAAGGGATTCGCAAATTTGAAGGCAATACTTGTGCACTTGGGAAAACAGACTGCATTAGCAAAGCCCTTCTCAGTTGTGAAAGATCAGAAACTGAAAATGTTTCGGCCTATGAAAAAAAGAGGTACTTGATCCACAGCCCAATACATTTGCAACACAAGAAATGTGAGGTGACAGCACGTCTCTGACTTGAAATGTACAGAATATTGTGTAATTGAAATGAAGGAAAAACTAATACAGAGAATTAGAGAACGCTCTGATTAAGAATGTCATTCATAATTAACAGCTGGTGCAGATACCTTCTGATTCTGTTCTATATGATGCACATAATCTGTTAATCAGCTTCAAACAATACAGGCAAAATATTAAAAACAAAAACAAAAACAAAAAACAATACAGGCATAACTTGCAGCGCTTTGTGTCTTGACAGTACCAGTTCAGTAGGATGTAGGAAAAGCTTGATTGCTTTCTGGGACATTTCCTGTCATCTATCCAGGAAGGGTGGCTCCTCGGGGCTGAAGGTCCCAGAAGAGGACATTTTGCAGCATCCAATCTGAGCAGGTGGCAAGAGGAACAGTCCATATGATCGTGGGCTTTTCGCAGGCTTGGGTGAGCCTTTAAGAAGGCTGCCCACCATTCTTTCTTCCTCTTCACTGCTTTTTGCAGCACCCCATCCGCCTGCCCTAGTTGTAGTGAGAATGAGAGTAGCTGGTTGCTTTGGGGCCGGATGGGAATTTTTTATTGTCATACTGATTGGCTGTTGTATGGCAGTGAGTTTTTGCCCATCCCCTTCTTATTACTTGGCTAGGCAGGTCATGATCTTCATCAGTCACAACTGGAAGGTAGTTCAAATCTTTATGGTAGGTAAGTTCATTGGATGGTCCCATTAAAGGGAGTTGGGCAGCCTTTGATAGAACTTTAACTAATTAGGGATTCGTAGTTTAGCAGTAATAAGTTAATAGGCTGTGGTAAATTTACTGAAGGCTGCCTTTGGGAGTTAGTCTCACAGAGTATGGAAATCTGCTGAATAAAGTTAACAGCACATTTCCATGTAGGAACTCACCTAAAATTGTAAGAGTCTGAAGGTCAAGGACAAATCAGGCCAAAGTTTACTTGCACTACGGCAGACCCCCCTTTTAATTTAGGGACTGTTGATTAAATTGATTTAATAAAGTTGTGGCCCCATTTTAAACCCAGTGTGACATGTTGCCTGTTTTTTTCGGGTCTGGGGGTACAAGGTACAGTTCAAGAATGAAACGGCAGAAGAAACTTGCCCAACAGTTAGAATGTGGGTGTATTTTCTATTGTTCGGGCAACAATGTTGCTGAGAAGGTAGAGTGAAGGACAGGAAGGACTTGTGAAATGGACATTCCCTTGCCTCCTAGGTAACAGAAATGCATCTTGTGTCCCTTCAAAGTCAGTTGTCTTACAGAAGCATAACTTGCCAAACTGTACGGAAGGTCTGGAAGACTTGAGCAAAGGAGGATTGGTTCATGGATCTGTCTAAGAGTCCACAGTTATAGCATGGAGCAGCGAAGGACCTCAAATATTGCACTGCAAACAATCAATCCCACTCTGTATCAGGCTCTAGAGGCAGATGTATGACACTTTAGACATGTGCAAAAAGAACAATGCATAGCTACGTCTTTGCCAATTCAAATGGGAATGTGTGTTTCTGATGTTAGTGGGAGAAGGTCCCCCTTAAATATTGTTGTGTGCACCTTTGCATACTGGAGAGAGTGGTGGTTAAAAGTGGTAATAAACTAAATGTACACAAGGGCAGATGCTAGATTGGCTTCTGATTTTGTACAAATCTTGACCATTGAAATCCCCTTGATATCAAGGATTTATGTGAAAGATTGAAGTATTACATTTTAACAACAGGAAGCAAGCATGACATTTTTGCTTCCTAGGAATGGAATGGACCCCCTGGTGTGACCAATGTACATGACACTTTGCTGATTAAGTTCTTCTGCAGTTTGGAAGCTGCAGTTGATGCAGATTCATCAGTGGAGGTAACTAAGGCTCTTGCCTGTCCAGTGATAATGATGATACTTTTAAACTTTTGCAGCCATAAATGTAGATAAGCTCATTGCAAATATACGTCCTGCTGTGCATTTGTTTGAGACATTTGTGGCTCATTAAAGCTGTTAGGGTCATTGAGATTTAAATGACCCTGGCAGCAATGTGATCCTGTGTTCACATTGATTTTCCATTCTAAACTTTTATGTTTTCTCTATTCTGAATCTTGGTTGTGACTTTGTGATCTATCTAATTTCTTTTAAATGCATATAATAAAATACAACTGATGCCCCAGTGTTCTTCTAAGTGCTCACAGATAGTGATCAACACATCAGATCCCTGCAAAAGAAGAAAAGAGCTAAACTGCATCTCTTCATTCTGTAACAGCACTCATATATTCATATCTAACAAGCTTTTCCTGGAGAAGTCTTATTTGAAAAATTGCTATCAATGGTAATTCATGCCTTTGTTTCATCCTATTTGACTGTGCTGGGACTGTTTGTGGGGTAGCTTTAAAACCATAATTTAGTCCAGAATATAGACTAGGCATACTTACAGGGAGTGTACAAAACTTTTGTTATGATAGCTTCATTGGCTATTGATCTGTTAGGAAATACTATTTAAAGAGCAGATTATGACACGTAAAGACCTATACAGTTTGGGTCCATATAATCTGAAGAATCATATTCCTCTGAATGTTGATGGTTCCCAATATTGAAATTAGAGATGGGCACGACTCAGAAAAATTGGTTTTTCGTTTTTCATTTTTCGTTTAGGGGTCCGATTCATTTCGTTTCCATTTTTCATGAAACTTTTCAAAAATTTGTCGTTTCGTTTTTTGTTTTTTCATTTTTCGTTTCTACCCACTTTTTGCGCGATTTTAAAGCATTTCCGGGGGCTGCCAGAGCTTTTTGGCCCTCTGTGGCTGCCATACCTGCCCAGTCTGCCACCTGGGCATGCTATTGGTTGAAGTTGTCCAAGAATTTACATGACCCCATCACATGGCTTGCCTCCATGTTGTGGCTGGAGTGGCGACATCCATTTTGTCATCCTTAAAGTGAAAAGAAAAATATGTCACGATGGGAGAAGACAAAAACAAACGTTTTAAAGACCCCAACCCCCTGGTAGGTAATAATTTCAAATAATTCTCGCATTATCGCTGCATTTTAATGGATATCTAGGGCGTTTTAATACCCAAGAAATCAATATTAGGCATCTGGGAGCCATTTTGGGTCGATGTCCCCTAACTCCCCTTAAAGGAAAAAAATACAACGATCTGAGAAAAGACATAAATGCACGTTTTAAGGACCCCCACCCCCCCCGGTAGGTATTATCAGGCAGTATAAATAATTATCGCTGCGTTTTTATGGATGTCCAGGGCGTTTTTTAACATTTAAAAAACAGCTCATTTCATTGCGCGCCACCAGTAACGAAAAACGAAAATTGGCTCAAAATTAGTCGTTTCGTTTCTGTTTTCGGTCCATTTTGGAGCCAATTTTCGTTTTCATTTCGTTTCCGTAACGAAAACGAAAAACGGAAACGGAAACGAAAATTTTGCTAAGTTGTGCCCATCTCTAATTGAAATAGACCTATTGTCGTTGTTATGTACCATCATGTTGCCTATGAACTTGATTGGGTTTTCAAAGTACTGTATTATGAGAAGTTCCTGAGTTGGTTTACCATGTTTAGGATCTATAGTATTTAATTTTACTGTGTTAAGTATGATCTTCATAAAATTTTATACCCATTTTCTTTTATACTAACTGACATGTTTTTTAAGATCCTTCTATTCCAATTTTCCCCCAGTCCTCTTTTTTTATCTTCCCAACATCTGTCTCCTAAACTGTTTTTAAATCTTTCAACTGTTTCCTCTGGTCTATCAAATTCTCCAGTTCTTCCTAAGAAATGTTAGAGTTGTAATAAAGAAGTTGGAATGTATCTTGAATTCATTCATTCATTCATTCATTCATTCATTCATTCATTCATTCATTTAAGAAGTTTGAATGTATCTTCATATGTGGTGGAAGGGAGAAATAATACAAATTAGAGAAATTAGAGAAGAAATTAGAGAATTGTTGGAATTTAAAATAGTAATGAAATGGTTCTAACAACTGATGATGGAAAACTGTGATGGGAATAATACAGAAAAAGAAATGGCAATCAACTGACTGCTACTCAGTTGCTAATAGCAAAAAATTAGAAGCAGATTTAGGACTTTGAGCTACAAGAGTGGTAAAATGAATCATGGAATATAGCAGTTAATGACCAATTGACTTCAGAAATGAAATCCAAAAAGAAGGAAATAAAGATAAATAGATTTAATGAAACATGGAATGAATTTATAAAAGCTATATTGTGTAAAGGTAAGGGGGGGAACAGGCAATGGTTACATGTATTTTTAGAAGGATTTTGGGTGGTGGTAGATGAAACAGAAGGAATAGTTTGATTAAAGGTAAAAATATGGACGATCTAAAGGTCCGAAGGGCGAGGGAAACACTTGTGTTTTGAGTTTATACATAATTTTTGTGTCAGTAGTATATGTAATATTATTTAAAAAATTAAAATTAAAAGAAAGAAAGAAAGAAAGAAAGAAAGAAAGAAAGAAAGAAAGAAA
>JAHTLZ010000016.1:20656226-20674442 GCA_023846285.1 Phrynocephalus versicolor | reverse complement strand
GAGCAAACACTTGCCCAGGGCAGAGAATGGCAGAAGCATGCACTCCCCAAGGACAAAGAAAAAAATGTCATAAATTATAGTCAGTATAAAAAGATTTGGGTTTGGGGATATGGAACAGCAGACCTGCTTCCCTACATAATCCCAGAGTTAATAAGGTGGGAGCGGCCATGTTTGCAACTTCATTGGGCTGCAATGGGATCTGGAAATGTTATCAGGACTCCAGTCCAACTTAAGCTGTCTAGCATGTTTCATATTTTTTTTGGGGGGGGGGGTTGGAGGATGGGGGAGAAAACATACTCCTGTGTATGCCAGACATCCTTCACAATAGGCTTGTGCTGACAAGGAACAGCAGGGTGTGAAGTTGAAGGGGACATATCATTTTGTGTTGCCTGTGAAAGAAATATACTACTTTTGGCATGAAATACAAGTATAATAAACATAAAAACAGCTGGTTCCTTCCTACTAATTAGAGCTAAACAAATAATTCACAAGGAATAATTTATTCAATACATTTCTCCTGTCTTTTTTCACAGCTGTTCTGCAAAGTGTCTATTTCAGACATATTATGCATAATTCATAATTAACAGTTATGGGGTAGAGGATTTGTCCTATATTTTGACTAAATGATCTATATGACAACAGTTGCATTCTTTTGTTTTTTTAAGCTAATGAAAATATGAGTTGCAGCTATTCATTTGCTTTTATTAACTAAGTTATGTAACATCATCAGGCCTTCCATTGAATGTGTGGGTGACTGCATGTCAGTTTCATTAAAAAGGTGTCAAATCGAGGTCGGGTAGGAATATTTGTAAGAGGCCAGATAAGATTTCAGGGCAGTTTAACTCCTCAGTCATGCCTGGGTCAATTTGAAAGGTCCTGCCAATTACTGAAGTTTGGTCCAGTACTTGTTGGTTAAAATGATGAAATCTCTAAAACCTTTCTTGGAGTCTCTAATTCCTGAATTGGAAGGAAAGTTCACATCAACCTCCACAGACCCTATTCCTCATCCTCCCGATCAAGCAGCCATTTTGCCTCCTGTTAAGGCAAATGGTACATCCTTTATTAGATTGCCTGCTGGATTATTCTTGTTTTTTCTTGTAGGTAACTGCATTGAGTCTCCATTATACTCAGAACAGAATGTGTGCATGAATGTAAGATTGACCTCTGACTGTTTTGCATAAAGGGTAAAAGCACTTCTACAACTTAGGCTACCTTAGAAGACTGTACAATGCAAACCAAACCAACTAGATTGAAATATCAGCGCACATAGTAAATATTGATTTCAATTTTTTTTTGTGGGACATCTGAAAGGCCTGGAATGAGCTTAGACATCAATTTCTTGCTTGATTTTCCCCTTTTCATCTAATGGTTATTCCCCCTCCCTCTTTTCCATTAGGAGCTTTAAAGCTACTCTAGTGTTGCACAGAAGCTCCTATGAAAAGCGATCAAAGGCATATGCCACATCGAGAGTGCTACGCATCAGCCCCATGGTGGATTTCAGAGAAGGAACTGTCTGCCCTTGTCATCTGTAGAGTAGCCCTTGATGCATTTCAAAACAATTTCATAAGAATCAGGAGATGTGGAATACTTTGTCCAATTTGCACTTGCCATATAGAGGGCTGACACTTCAAAACCCATGGGGGAATCATCTGACTGCTTCATATTCCTCTAAATAAAAAGGGCTTTCATTAATAAAATTGTCTTTCTTGTTGGAAAAGGTTGTTTCATTTCATTTTTTACTCGGTATATAGTGAAGACAGTTGAATTTTTGTGTATAATAAGAGACATCCTCTTGAATTTATTAGATTCTTTCTAGTTATAACAGCCTTTTCCTAATGTTTTGCCATGTGTTGTTATTTTTATTCTAATCAGGATCCAAAAAACCTAGGTATAATTCACAGTGCAGGCCAAATACAGTGGATATGATTTCTGCCTACAATACCGCACAGGACAGAAATAAAATTCAAAATGATCTTGATATTCTGGAGCACTGGGCTGAAACCAAAAGAATGAAATTCTACAAGGATAAGTGTAAAATACTGCCCCTGCACATGAAGGATCTTGGAATTCTTGTAAAACACAAGCTTAATATGAGCCAACAGTGTGATGTTGCCACAAAAAGGCAAGTACTACTTTAGGCTGCCTTAACAGAAGCATAATTTCCAAATCCCATGAGGATTTCCAAGATAAATTTGGACAACCGCCTGGCAAAAGCCCTGTGATTTGTATTCCTGCCTTGAGTGGGGAGAATGGCTTGTTGGCCTTATTGACTCCTTCCAACTTCACTCTTCTATGGTTTTCCTTTTGTTTCTCCAGGACAGCTTTTGGGTTAACATTATCCAGGTGTGACATGCAATCACTCTAAGAGTCCTCTAGGTGAGGTAGATCTCCAAGAGGAAAATGTAATTTATCTCAAAGCCTGTGGACATTTAAAGGGTGCAGGTTACTACACCTCCAAAAGAAGGAGGCTTAGAATCATATGAAAATCTGGGGCTTCTCCTCACCCCTTGAGGGCAGAAAAAAATGAAGGTACAGGCTGGGCATGAAGCACTCAAATAGAAAGCAAGGCCTCCTTGGGTTAAGTCCTTCCTCAGGTGCAATGTATCTCAAGGGGATAAAACTGTTCCTCACAGGGAGATGTAATCTGTCATGGCACACAACAAAGAGTGGTTCCTAGCAGCAGCAGGTATAAGCATGCTTAATGTGCCATTTATTTACCCCCAGGGGAGGCTGCTGCTGAGAATCAGGATAATGGGCTGTTTTGAGGAACATATTAGGGCAACAGGTCCAAGGGAATGAGAGGTTCCCATTTTGTTCCCATCTCTGGCAAAAGACTGCTGGAAGAAGGACACTAATCACTTAGGGAGGAGAAATGTGTCAGTCTTCATTTCCTCACATTCACTGTTTTCACTGTTTTCAATCTATATATCAGTTCTGTGGTGAGCATGCCAAACATAGCACATTTGGCAAATTCAGTACACATGCATTTCCCAAATGCATGGATCAAATTCAGTATATATAGTAATGGCCAGGCCTGGAGAGAGCTTGTTTTATTTGTCTGCTGCAGAGGCATTGAAGATGAAGAACATCTTGGGGGGGGGGGGATGCAAAATTAATTGAGATTCAATTTAAACATTAGGAAGAACTTCATGGCAGTAAGAGCTGTTCAGCAGTGGAATATGCTGCCATGGAGGGTGGTGGAGTCTCCTTCTTTCGAGGTTTTTAAGGAGAGGCTGGATGGCCATCTTTTGGGAGTCCTGTGATGGGGGTTCCTGCATGGCAGGGGGTTGGACTAGATGGCCCTTGAGGTCTCTTCCAACTCTGATTCTATAATTCTATGACAAAGCTGTTTGGATGAACAGCGAAATGTTTCAATATCTCAAGAAAATAAGTCCAGTTGCCATGACTCAACTTCCTGATGAACTTACTGGGATGACTGAGAATCTTCACAGACGTACCATGTGATTATTTACTCAATGTGTTTACCCTATTTGGAACCAGTAATTGGATATGGCCTACAATATTTGTTTATCAGGTAATACCGGAACAGGCGTTTCACTTTCTCTCCCTGTCACACACACAAAATCAAATTATTGTTCTGCGATTACACAAAGATTTATCTCTTGTGTGACATCATAGAGTCTTATACTTGTGTTCTCTGAGTCTGGAATCAGACAAATGGAAAATAGCTGATTTGATAACTTTCTTTCTCTGTCTGGCATCAAAGGGATTAATCTGCATCATTTTATGGTGCCACTGCCACCTACCATGGAGCATGTGACTGTTCCTTTAGATATACGTTAGACTTTCAAATATAAAAGTATAATATGAAATATGAAAGTTAAAGTTACAGACAAAAATCAAAGAAAAGCAAAACAAAATAAAAGACACAAAATATGTGGAACCTTAAAGACTAACTTTCATTTTTTTAATATAACATTTTGTGGACAAGTCCACTTCTTCAGACATATAGCAGCAGAAAGTTAAAGTATACTTCTACTTCGTATTAATATCTTCAAGCACTAAAATTGTGCACAACTTATTAAAATGGAAGAGGGAATGTTCACAGGTTAGAAAAATTCCACTTATCAGGTGAAACAATGAAATGAACCAAATCTACTTTTTAGAAAAAGTACGAGAAAATAATCTTATTCATGGAAATATATGTTAGTTACTCTGGAGATTAAAAGGATTTTGTATGTGTGCACACTACATAGACATGAGAGATTAGTTTGGAAGACCTGAAACTTATTACAGAAATGGGACAGAACAGAACAGACTTGAGGGGGAAGCACATTATGCAAAAAGGTACATGAACAAGAAGTAGACTGACTCATCATCCCCAAGGAAAAGTTGGATATTAACCAGCTGGTAAGCTGCAAACCTCTTCTGCATTAAATCCTTTAGGGTTAGTGAAAGCCTTCTACTTTGGCAATAATTTAGTTTCCAAGCAAGAGGCATGTACTGGGCAGTTTTAGTGAGGGAATATCAGGAAAAAGCTGCATAATGGTTGAAATGACATAAATGCAGCAACATATGATAGCTTTATTTGACCATTAAGAATATAAAACAAAACAAAGCAAACAAACACAAAGATTTGTCAGTAAAGCATCTTTGAGGCTGCACATCGAGTTCTTGTGGTTAGTTCCAAAATTGTCAGTGACCCAAAGTCACATGGCTAGATTTGAGGCTAGGCTAGCTTAGTTGGGAAAACTGCAGTTTCCACAAGGTCTATGGAGGGGAAAGGGGGTGGTTTCAAGACACCCACCCACCCAGTTAGCAGTTTGTAAATTATATAACCCCTTAAAAAAATCTGAAACCCACCCTCATTCCCCCTTTCCACCATTTTGAAATTCAAAGATTTGTTGTTTTTGTTTTGTTTTGGCTCGGGAAGGAAAGGAATCCCAGAAACATGACCTGCCTCTAACATAATTGAGATAGGAATTTAGTTAAACCATCATTTTTTCTGTAGGGGTGTTTGCACTGGCTAGCTCAGGGAATGATCTATGTGTAGTGAGGGGTTGGGAGATTGATTCCAAACTGTGCCTCCAGAGAGAAGAGCCAACCTGTGCAGCCTTGGGTTCACTGTGCAATCTCAAAGACCTCAGAGAAGAAGGAAGTGGTAATCTACTTTTGAGCACTGTATACCTGGAAAATCCTGGAAAGCGTCACTGTAAGTCAGAACTGATGTGCCAGCACATGGTTATTATTACTTATGATAAGGTAGTCTGCATAAAGCCTTGCAATTAAAAAAAAGTTTGAAAAAGCTTGGCTCATCAGTTGCCACAGAGCATCATTTTGGGGGGTATTTAGAAGCCAGTTTTCTCTGCAGTCATGGCTTGTGGATGGGTTGGTGTTGAACTAACAAAAAAGAAAAAAGTGGGGCGGAAGGCTTCAGACTACTTTGCAGCTATTCTCTATTTGAACTTGTCCCTGTCCCTAAATTTAATGTTCCCCAAGCTTCAGAGACATATTCTTCAACTCTGAAGAAAGTTGGCCCAGAAGCTGAGATCAGTTTCTAGGTAGGGCCCTGAAATAATCCCATCTGGTGATCTGTGCATAAACCCTGTCTTGAGTTTAGAGGTATGACTTCACTGATGCCATAACATGAGCAAAATGATTTTTTTAGCAACAACACACACACCCTGTTCAGTTGTTAAGAAAGGATGTTGACCCCTCCCCATTGCTTACAACCACCATCTCTATTGGCTCTTCAAAGCCCAAGGATCCTGGTTGGCCAGAAACGAGTTAGAAGCGGGAGGTCGATGGATATCCTTTTCCTTCTATTCAGCCTCAATTGGATCTACCTAGTGGGACATTTTTTAATTCTTTCCCCACAAAAAAACTTCCTCCCCCCGCCTGTATTTTGTGGTTTTCCATCAATCTCCCGCTTCTAACTCGTTTCTGGCCAACCAGGAGCCTTGTGCTTCAAAGAGCCAATAGAGATGATGGTTGTAAGCAGGGGGGAGGGGTCCACACACCATGAAGCTCTTTGTTTGAAACAGCCTGTTTAGTCCTTCACCAATAGACCATGCTGCAGTGTGCCTTCCATGAAGAAAACCTGGCTTCAGTCTTGCCAGATGACCTTTTAAGAACTTTCTCCTGGCAAATTACATGCCTTGCCATGTTTGGACTTTTATAATCACTTTGATAAAGAGGACTTGTGTTCTCGAAAGCTCAGAAACTTTTCTTATTTTTCTACTAGCAACCTATGAAGGTATCACCCATAGTCTAGTTTTGACTTTGTCCACATCCAATAACTCTGGACCTAAGTATGATACACTGGACACCCCCTGATTCTGCACCAATGGTGGAGTCCAGTTCACTGCAAATCTGAGTGATTTGTGCTGGGAATGTGAAAAGTTACAAAACTTTTGGAGATCTAATTTTAAACAATTAAGTGATATATTTGCAAGGTATATAGAGTCCAATTCAGAAATTGCTTTATTGCCAATATTTGTTAAGACAGATTATGGCTTTAAAACTAGAGAGTTTGACAGCTGCTAGATTAATCATAGCTAGGAATTGGAAGGGGAATTATGAACTATGTATGGATAAATGGTATAAGAAAGTTTGGAATATTGCCTTAAATGACAAATTGATGTGTAATTTAAAGATTATGAAAGGAGAGTTAAAAAGAGATATTTTTATGATCTATGGAGATGTATTGAATATGTGCTTGTAAAAATAAGGGTAAAGTTCCAGTGCAATAATGAATTCAGTTCTGGAAGGGAGAATAATAAGAGGTCCCGTTGGTGGAGAGAAGCACTGTTATTTAGTTTCATTTCAATTTTTTATATATGTTTTGTATTTATATTTATATTTATATGTTTTATTTTGTATTGCTTTATAAAATTAAAAATTTAAAAAATGAAACATTGTGTTCTGTAGCTCATATTTCATACAGTAATGCCTTGAATTATGAAATTAATCTATTCCAATGGGATTTTCATAACTCAAAATATGATTTCCCATAGGAATGACTTGGGAATGGATTAATTCATTCCAAGTGGGAAATCCCCCCTCCAATGAAAAAGCACAGTAACAGTTATGAAAACAACAGAAGCTCAGCTTCCTACCTTTCAAACACTTGAAAAATCCACCGAAATGTTCCAAAGTATTATTGTAGTTTTGATGAAGAGAAGTCTGATATGTTTTGATAAAGGGGAGTTTCAAAAGTTTTAAATAAACAAAGTAGAGGGATCCACTGAAATATGTTAATATTAAAGTCAAAATAAGAGATAGAATTTAAAGAAAATAATGAGAGTCACATTAGTGTCTTCACTTGCTAGACTCTAAAATAAGTAACAATGGAATCCAAACCCCTTTGAAATGAAATGACATAGTCTGCTTAAGCACGATTACTTCTTCAAATGAAGAGTGTCCACTTTTCACTTTGGAATAGAGATGGACACAAAATACTAAAATAGCGTTTCATTTCATTTTTCATTTTGTTCTTTTTGATTTCATTCTGTTTTGTTTGAAATGATTTTTTAAAAAATCTGTTTAGTTTTTTGTTTTATTTCATTTTTCATTTTTAGTGTACTCTGCGTGCGTGCATGTGTGTGTGTGTGTTGCTTGTGTAACTTTCTTCACACCAATCGGGTGGGGGATATTTTTTTTTGTTATATTATGAAATGAAAAACAAATAATGATACAAAAAATACATTGTGTGCCCATTTCTACTTTGGAATCAGTGGAAATTGAAAGTGTTTCATTAGGATGAGGTTGTTTCTAGAGGGATTGTATGGTGATCAGGTGACTGATCTCTCACCTTCCACAGATTGAACATGTGAGCCTCACTGATGTATTAGTTCATGCCTCGATTCAAAGATATAATGGACAGGAAGAAAGAAAACTGGCAGACCAGTAAGGAAAGTCACTTGACATAATCCAGTGTCTTTCCTTCCTTGTCACAAGGCTCAGGTGTGAGAGTCTGGAGTGCAGGACTGACATGGAAAGTTATGGCACTAGCATAGTTGTCATATGCAATCTAGTATGTTTACCATCTCACCAACTTTACTAACTGGACTTTATGCTGAAAAGAGTGGAGGATCAATATTTTCTCAACCTTCTTAGCCCTAGGACTGGCTACGTCCTGCAGCAAAGAAAAATCAGCAATACCTCACCTGAGACAGGCACATTTCAATACAGTAGGATCCTGTATCCATGGATACATGGATTGTAGCAAAAATAGTGTAATAGTTTGTTGGACCCAGAATTCCCCTGTACCTGCAACTTTAATCTTGATGTCTGTGAAGATTCTCAGTCATCCAGGTGCGTTTATCTGGGAGTTGAGTCATGGCTACTGGACTTCTTTTTTGAGAGATAGAAACGTTTCGCTGTTCATCCAAACAGCTTCATCGGTCTGAGTGTAGCTAGTGCAAGAGACCTCCTTATAGTCAGCTTGACCACTTGTCCCCTGGTCTGATTGGTCCACCATGGACACTAATGTCTCCCTAACGAGCCTATTAAGGCTTGGTTCATCTTATTAGCCAATCAGACCAGGGGACAAAAGGTCAAGCTGACTATAAGGAGGTCTCTTGCACTAGCTACACTCAGACCGATGAAGCTGTTTGGATGAACAGCGAAACGTTTCTATCTCTCAAAAAAGAAGTCCAGTAGCCATGACTCAACTCCCAGATTTAATCTTGATGAGTAAGAACCATGTTGGGGTCTGCCTCATCCTATGATGTGCTGGAAAAGAACCCCCCCCCCCCTCTCTCTCACACACACACATTACAATCTCAGTCGCTCTGCAGATTTTCTTTTTTGGTGACAATTAAAAATGCATTTCCTTTTTTGTTCTGCTTGCTAGAAGGCAGGAAAGGCAGGAAATGGGAAATCTCTCCCAGGAGGTAGTTTGGCTGGGGTTAGGGTTTCTCCACTGGCTTTAGCCAGTGGGTTTTACAATGACACTTCTCTAGAACAGACAGTAAGCTGCCTCAGGTTGCCTGGAGACTAGGGTGGTTATTTCACGTCCTTCCTCGAGCCGAGGTAAACTTGCCTCCATATTGAAATCGGTTTTCAACACGGATCGAGAAGTGGATTGAAAAGATTCCCAAGCTCAAGGATGGGAATCTCTCACCCCGCTTGGAGTGCAGTTCAGGGGGCGTGGTTGGGTTGAACTCGGATTGACCCCACAAGGACATGAGGTTACATTCCTTTGAACTCGGATTGACCCCACAAGGACGTGAGGTTGCGTTCCTTCAAACCGGTATCCAGTGGGGCCGCGAACTGCAGCGAGTGGGATGTGAAGTATCAGCCTAGGTGATATGATGGCAGCTTGCCTGTATAATGGGGGGGGGGGGGGAGCTTGGAATTCTGGGAACAGCAGTCCAAAATAACTGGAGGGTCAAAGGTTCCCCACCCCTGCTTTATAGCAAAGTTTCTAGTTCCCTCTAGTGGCCAGTTCTGATAATTATATCCTGAAAATCCACATTGTATTTCTAAATTTTTCCCATGTAATATTTTTAATACAGTTCCTATACTTTCATACAATCACATGGCATCTGTGGATTCTGATCCTGCAGATAAGGGGGTCCTATGGTCAGGGCTGGTGCTAGGTTTTTTGGTGCCCTAGGTGAGGGGCGGGTGGTGGGGCAGGCGGTGGGTGGGTGGGGTGGGGGCAGGGTGGCGGGGGCAGGGCAGGGGTTGGGGCGGGGGGCAGGGTGCAGTGGATGATGAGGCATGGCGATGGGCGCGGGAGGGGTGGGCGGTGATGGGCATGGGGGCGGCGGGGGGCAGTGGGGGAATGGACGGTGATGGCCAGTGGCGGGGGATGGGGCGGCAGGGGGGTGGCAGGCTGTCCAGCGCCCTCTCTCCATTTTGGCACCCTAGGCAACTGCCTAGTTTGCCTTAATGGAAGCGCCGGCCCTGCCTACAGTATATCTGTTTCTTTCCCTTCACCACCAGATATAATGGGGACATAAAGATACTAAGAATCACTTTTTGTATTAACAAAACTGTGGGTTGGACAAAATACTTAAACTCTTTTATATGAAGAAAGAGTCTCATGACTCTCTGTTTTTCTTTTAAATTGGTGCATCAAAGAGATGATGCACCAATTTAAAAGAACTTCAGTTATTGGTCAACACATCTGCCTGTGTTTGATCACCTGAGCTATTTAATCAGAATTGGGAAGTGATTAGATGGATATTTGTTCTGCTCTTTGCACTATGTCTCACCATTCCTTTTGAGAGTTATTCCATCAATGATACATTTTATTTTATTTTATTGCATTGCATTTAATTCCACCTTTAACCCAGTGAAGGAAGTTAAGTTGACACACAACTTCATTTAAAACAGACAAGGTCTTAAAAATCATACAACCATTCAACCACACACATTCAAAAAACAATTCTAAAAATTAAGAACATTAAAAAACATTAAGGGGTTAAAAACATCACTTGTAAAGCATCTAACTCAGTTAACATTGGATATTAAAACCTTGGTTGAAGAGAATGGTTTCCACTCAATTCCAAAAGTCTAAATATTTGATGTAATATCTGATGAAAAAGTTAGACTCAAATCTTGAAACCCAACATGGAAACTTGAACAGAAACCAGTCAGGGAAGACTTCACCATGGTGACAGGAAAACGTCAGGAGCAGACAACTTCTAATCCAGATATGTGTAATGCAATGTCTGATCGGTACAATGCCCATATTGCTTTGATCTCCCCAGGAAAACTCGACAGCACTTAACTGGATTCAAACTAACCCACAGCAGGTGCCAATATTGGAAACATAAGTAGAGGCTAGGTGAAAAATCTAATTGTGATTGTGGGCATGTCCTGCAAATCTCATATCACCTTGCATTGGAAAGTTTCCTATCCCCCTGCAAGAATTACATCATCTTGAGGGCACTGCCGTACAAAGATTAACTGGTTTAGATATCTGGCCTTAGGCTTAGTCATTCTAGTAACTGCTCACACATAATTTATTTCAATAAGCATTCGTTATTTGTATTGTGTGTTTTAAAACTTTACAAAATTTATTTTTTAAATGTTCTACATTTTATACATATTTTATATTGTCTTTGTGAGGTTCTTGCACATTAATGCAGTATTCTGTTATGTCATAGGATATAAATAAATAAATAAATTCCAAAAGGACAAGAGAGAGGAGGAGGTAAACCTACTTTCAGGGGTACTACTGCTAAGATCAGTGAGTACAGCTGATCTTTAGGACAGAGTCTATTTTGTTTGGCCAGTAGAGCTTTTGGATTTGTATAGTATTTCCAGTTGTATTCTTTTGTTTTGCTATTGGAATGTGTGACCTCTATGCTGGTCCTTTATGGTCCCTACAGGGAATGTGAACAAAGTGGGTTGTGGTGCAAAATTGAATTGAAAACGAACAACAGGAATGACTAAAGTGAAATAAGGTGTAGAGAAGTTTGCAACAACTTGGGACAGGCCTCTGTGTGGTCAGGGCACTGAAGAGCTTAGGATGTTGTACTTTTAAATACATTGTCCACCTTTGTCTTAAATAATCAAGATTCTGAACCTCCAGATTAAAAGCTGCAAATTTCCTATCACTGCTAACACAGTATTCTAAATTATGAATAAGTCACAAAATGACCATTTCAAGATGTATTTTTGTGACCAAGAGGTACTAGCCCCAAAGATTTGATGCTGAGAGGTGAGCTCTTATTTAATTATGTATGCTGTACAAAGATGTACTGCCAATATATTTCAGCTAACACATGTTCTGGGACTTTGCTGAGACAGAGCCACCCAGAATATATTGTTCCCTCTCTATGCTACGAAGTCCCAATGCCCATGTGATTTCAAGTCATCAGAATATCCTAATGAGGTTGCCAGAGGTGTTAAATCTCAAAATGAAATGGAAAGAGGCTGTGTGAGTTGGTGAAGAAGGAGCATAATGATCTCGTATACCTTGACCTTGTAAAAGTTTCATAATTTGAGCTTTGGGTAAAAGCAGGTGAAAATTTTCATGAAACCTTGATAACATATTGGCCATGTATATGGTGCAATCACACTAGATATACTGTATAATGGGAGAACCATTTCCAAAGGCAATTATTTACCACTGATAGCAAGCAGTAGATTTGTTACTCACAGTTCCACTGGGAGATCACCATATCTTCTTGTGGAAGGACCTATGTGTTTCCGATACATAGATTGTTCAAGCTACAAAACTGTAGTAGCCTGTCACCATGGTTATTTATTTCTGCTGGCAATCCCTGTGGGCCTACTACATGTTTCAAGCCCTTTTTCTCACTGCCTATTCATGCATTTTTATCTCCCATGAGCAACTGAATATCATGGGCAGGGATGCAATCTAAGATGTCTTGCAGAAGGTCATAAAAAGTTTCTTTTTCTGGATCATCAGCTTCCTACATAGGGACAAACACCTGGATGATGGTAACCTTCATGTGTCTAGACTGGACTCATGCTGTGATGATACGTTCACTCACTGGTTTCCACCCTAGCAGTGTCTGTCCTGTGCTTTCACTTCGTATCAGACCAACTCCATACATGGGATATTGCTCATGTCATCAGTGGTGGCAGAGATGTCTCCTACCTGGTGCTGGTCCTTCCTGGATGGTTTGGTCTTCCTGGCTGCAGGGAAGGGGCAACCAGAAAAAAAAAGTCAACTGGCCACACTACAGCTGGTAGGCGGTGGTGGTCGGCAGTAAAAATAAAAAAATGAAAATGAAAATGAAATAATAAAATAAAATAAAAGATCCAGTGTGCGGACCCTGGTACCGGGCCGCAAGCACTGGACCCAGCATGCAAGCTGGCAAAAAAAATAATAATAATCTGGCATGCGGGCCTAGTACTGGCCTGCAAGCACCAGATGCCACCTGCAAGTCACAAAACCGGCCCGCTGGCAAAAAAAAAACCTGATCTGGCACACACGCCTGGGACCAGCCCGCAAGCACCAGACCCCACCCGTGGCTGTCAAAAGTTTAAAAAAAGTCGACCAGCCCACGCTACAGCTGTAGTGCAGGCCACTTGGTTGGCAGTAAAACAAAACAAAACAAAAAACAAAAACAAAAAAGGAGCATTGACCTAGACCCAGGAATGGCCAGCTTGGCACCCTAAAATAAAGAAAAAAATATAAAATATAAAACCAGTGACGACCCAGCCCCAGGGCCTGCGCAGTCAGTGCTTGGGGGGGGTGGAACCGAGGCGCTGGCCCCAAGGCAGTGCCTCTCAGCTGAGAGCATTTGCCACAGGAGTCAGGTTCGCCCCCCCCACCGCCCGGAAAGTATGATGTGATGATGAATGATGATTGAAGAACAAGATGAGGATGAGGATGAGGATGTAGATGATGAGGATGTGGACGCTGCCAGTCCAGTTTGTGCAGCTGTTACTTCTGTATTTTGTTTATTTTTTAAAATGGTTTTCCCACCTGCACGCTGTCAAATGGATTAAATCGTGCAAAGTGGGAAAAAACAAATAACGAACAAAACAAACCAATGAAATGAATATTTGAAAAAAAAATTGTTAAAAACAAAACGAACCAAACGAAACCCAAAAACAAACTGAACCAAAACGAATCACCATTTTTTTGGTTCGTGCCCATCTCTAAACTTGTTCCTGTAGCAGATTTTTTTTTCAGGGGTGGGTTGCTCACCCATTGTCCAATCCTCATCAGTTTTTTTTTTCTTTAGGTTTGTCTCCCTTAGCATTTGAGGTGTCATCCTCCCTCTGCAAGGCAACAGTGCTGGTTTTTTATTTCCCCTGTACCCACCATATTTGGTAGGCATTCCCCTATCCACCACCCAGGGAGGCACCCAATGGAAGATGCAGCGACTTCACATAGGAGCAATAGATTAGAGGGAGTAAAAACTAAGGGTGTAACTATATTGTCACTGATTTGCAGACTGCATTACTTTTGAACCTGCAATCAGTGCTCACATATGGGTTGTGGATTGATTCAGGAATTTACCTTTCATACTGGATGTGGTGTGAGCCATCTTCCACCTCACAGCCCTGCTTCTTTCCTTGCTTCCCCTGGTCCCACCCCTGCTGATCCTTTTATAGTTTGCTGTGAAGCCACTTTCTAAGTTAAAGCTTCAGGCGATTACATTTCTCAAAATCTTCTATGGGGAAATAATATTGAAAGGTACAGCACTTCACATTCCAAAGGACAGAACGCCAAAAGTTTGAACAGTGGTGCTGCAAAACATATCACAATTCACACATTAGCTTGAAAAAAATATAAACCTTTCCCTGGGACAGACCTCCACACACACATTTTGGGCACAAAAAGTCTGGTCTAATTCAAACCAGCATTACTATCATATGGTTAGTGGATTTAAAAAAAAAACACACACTTTGATTTCACCCACTTTATAAGTGGATACTTCAAATTTATCCGTGGTATTTGATCACGTAGTCAGAGTCTGAGTTTGTGAAACATCCATTATATTACAGAAGATGAATAGAAGGGGAAAAAACACTGAGGCTCTTTGTTTCAGTATGTTTAACAGGATTAGGTTTTCCTTTAGCAGGCAAAAAATGCAGCAGAGGCATAGAATGCAGGTGATACAAAGATATTAATAGGCAAGATGCTAATCGTTAAAACATTTGTTAAACATTATAATCAACTGCTAAAGGGACCACTAATAAGATGAGATTTCAAACACTGAACTATATATATATATGTTTTCGTAGATTTTCACGGGTATAGGTATGCATGTTAGGGTGGATTCGGGTTTCTTCCCGTGTAGAAATCTGGTTGTTTTGGCGACGTTTCAACGAGGTCTCACTCGTCATCTTCAGGCTGGTGTTCTGGCTTCTTTCTTCTTGAAGCAAAGCGTGACCTCAGTTGAAGTCCTTCTATAAATACTGCTGGGGGGGTGTGGTTTGCTTGCTCTGTTGCTGATTGTAGGTTCGTTTGTTCTTTTGTGATCTGCTGTGTGGCTGAGGCGATCGTTAAGGGATTAACTGCTGGTGGGTTAGATGGCTGTTTAGAGACATCCTGTGTGGGTGAGGTGCTGGATGTGTGTCTATCAGCCTTTTGTTTCTTAACGACCTTGGTGATGGGCGTTCTGGCAGCATCCTGGGCTTTGGTGGAGTGGGGTCCTGTGTCTTGTGAATTCATTTTAGTCTGGCTACGTGTCTGTGGTCTCCCAATGTTTTTTTGGCGTGTGTAAGTGTGCTCCATGTGGTGACTGGAGTGGGGTGCAGCAGTAGATGGTGCAGTCGTGGTCTTGTTATTGGATGGTGGTTTCGTTTCATCTGTGGGAAGGGTCTGGGTTTGTGTTTGGTGTGGATGGAAGGTGGTGGCATCTTGTGTCCTTTTGGACCTGGTGTCAGTCTTTGTGACAGAGGCTCGTCTGTTGACCAGGGCTAGTTTCCAGATGTCAGGCAAGCGGGAGGTGTCATCACGTTTATTCATGTTGTTTGGGTGTTTCTCTATTTCAATGGCTTCCATGATTATTCGACTGTTGAAGTGTTCAGTTTTGGAGATGAGTTTGGTTCTTTCAAAATCAATTTCATGACCTGTTGTTTTTATGTGCTGGAAGAGAGAGGAAGATTTTTCTTCTTTTTTGACTGCGTTCTTGTGTTCTGCGATGCGTGCGCTTATTCTCCTGTTTGTCTGTCCGATGTATGTGGCTGGGCAGACTTTGCATGGTATTTCGTAGACTCCTTGGTTTTCTAGCTCAATCTTGTATTTGGGGTTTCTTAAAATGTTGGCTATTTTTTGGTCGGTGCAAAAGGCTGTCTTGATATTGTGTTTGTGGAGAATTTTGCTGATTTTGTCTGTGGTGCCTTTGATGTAAGGGAGGAGGGCAGTGCCGTTGTTCTCTTCTGTTTCTTGGTTCTTGGGGGGTGTTTCCTTTTGGATTAGTTTGGTGATGGTGTTTTTTTGGAATCCGTTCGCAATTAAAACATTCGAGAGAGTGTGTAATTCAGTTTTTAGGTGGTCTTTGTCAGCGAGGCGTTTGGTTCTGGAGATGAGTGAATAACATAAATTAAACAGCTTGATGCTGACAAACACAGGGAACTGATCATAGATGATTGCATCATATAGAGCATGTTTGACATATATTACTGCCCAGAGTGACCTTGCTGTCAGATGGGTAGTATAAAAATCCAATAAATAAATAAATAAATAAATAAATAAATAAATAAATAAATAAATAAATAAATAAAATTAATATTACAGGAAAATCAATGGAGGATAATCAATAATATTCACTGGCCAAAATACTTTTGCTTAGCATAGTGAATTGCACTAGAGCAACCCCTCTAAATCAACTTCTCCATAGTTTCCATTGATTCAGATGGGCCTACTTTAATTGGCATTTACAATTAAATTAGTTAGAATAGGCCCATCTGAATCAATTGAATCTATGGAGGAGTTGACATCAAATCCCCGTTGATTCAATGGGCTATTCTGCGTAAAAGTTGGGTCTGCCCAATGTGATTTCATGAACTGTAAATTTGTATCAAGGCTTTGTGGTACTGGTAGCATCTATACATTTTCAGAGACCCCGAAGAACTACAAAGAGGGAAGCTGTATATGCAACGCTCATTAAAACTGCTGGATAGGCAACTTGCCTTTATAGCATTTAATCAAAACACAAAGACACAGTTTTCCAGCAGTCAGGCATTTCAGGGTATCAGAAGCTAGCAAGAGCACCTTACTTCTGAAATACTTCAAGAGACGCTCAGACACTGTGGAACAACTATCTGATTTTAATGTTTTTTTCCAGTCAGCAGTAACCTGAGGCTTTAGGTGAACTGCTGACCTGTATGTGAAAGGTGATCCTCTTATCATTTCCCCCCTCAGCTTTATCGTAACTGATCTGCTATTTTTATGTACTTCTACTCCTAAAAATAAAAAATAAAAAATAAAGTGTCAATTTTAGGTTGAAACTAATGTGAAGGGATCAGCAGGAGAGCTTAGAAGTTTTGCTGCTAATCTCTAAAAATGACAGGGCATTCTATCTTGGTTATGCCTGTCCAGCTAAAATAGCAAAGGTCATTTTCAACAAAAGCAATAAACAGTACTTCAGTGAGGGCTAGATGATCCAGTTTATTGGATGATAAACAAAGGAGGTGGATTTTTAGAATGATTTTTTTCAGTCTCTAGATCATTTAGGTTCTCTTTTGAAGCCAAATAAAAGTAAGACACTGCCCACCAGTGAAGGTAATTCTTTAAAGAGTCTAACGAAATGTCAGGAATCAAAACTTCCAGAGCATGGCCAAACAGCATGAAAAACTCACAACAACTAACACAATTTTAATTGCTTTTTAAGTCAATAATGTTTTCATCTTTGGGTTTTTACTTGTACTTGTTTGTAGACATGTTGGGAACTCTATTTGGGAGTAACAGAGGTGTATAAATCACATAAACAAATGAACAAACACCCATAATCAAGACATTATTATCCTAAATATGGGTGCTGAGAGCAAATCACAGTGGCAAATGTTCACAGAACATTTTAGAGAATCATCTCTGTAGCTGCAGATCTGGCAATCTTTGTAAGTAAAACTAGATCTTTTGGGGACTGTTGCTTGTTATAGCGTGTTCCATCTAGGTTAAAAGATAGAACACGATGAAACAGGACTAATAGATGAAATGATTGTTATGGCCAGAGATAGGAAATACGAACTCTTCAAAATTCTCCAGGCAGGAGATTATGTCCAAATGGGATGTATACCTGTTATTTCCTGTTTGGATTACTATAATGTGCTTTCAGAAAGTGTTTGAAATCTCCAACAGCCATGCTGTTGACTGGAGCCAATTATGGTAGCAATATAAATGTTTTGCTACGGAAGCTTCAGTGGCTACCAGTTCATTTCTGAGCACAATTCCGAGTGTAGTTTATAACATATAAACTTTATAAAGCCCTGTTTGACATGCATCTAGGATATCTGAATGATCATGTATCCTCTTCTGAGCCTGCCTAAGTATAAAAATCCTCAGGAAAGGTGTGCTGTCTATCCCAGTGTTCTCTATCCACTATCATAGATGATAATATTTTGCAAGGGCAAGAGAAAGTGTCTTCTTTTTGGCTGCTTCATTCACTTCTTAGGGAGGCTAAGACTGACACAATGACACACACATACACACATAGTTGTCCTTCTTTAAGCAGATAAAGGCATGCTTATGTGCTTGAAGAAGTGGCCCTTGACCACTGAGTGATCAATGTGGGTACTGGGTAGGTATGTTTTATTTATTTATTTATTTATTTATTTATTTATTTATTTATTTATTTATTTATTTAT
>JAHTLZ010000016.1:20632159-20656216 GCA_023846285.1 Phrynocephalus versicolor | reverse complement strand
TATTTATTTATTTATTTATTTATTTATTTATTTATTTATTTATTTATATAGCTTGTATGTCGCCCACTACCCAAAGGTCTCTGGGTGGCTCACAATCAAAGTAAACAATTTAAACAATTTAAACATCAAGTTGCAATAAAATTAAAACAATAAAACATTTAAATACAATAAATACAATATATTAAAACACTGCACTAAAATCGCCATCAGGACCTACAATGATCAGTTAAAAAGACTTCTTGAACAGGAATATTTTTACCTGGCGCCGGAATGTTATCAATGTTGGCGCCAAGCGGGTATCGCTTGGGAGGGCATTCCATAATCTTTTACAGTGTATGGTGTTAAAATATTTTTTAAATTGAATTAAGTTAATGGTTTAACTTAATACAATTTAAATGATAATCTTCGTAATACTATTACAATATGGTAATACCACAATTTACTTTGTTTTCAAGCTAATGTTTTAAATATGTATTATGAGTTGCCATGAGTATCATAAAATAGAAGGCATGATATAAATAAAATAAACAAACAACTTAAAGTGCAACATTGGTATCCACCTTCTTTGCTACTGTTATGGGGAAATTCATAATACTGTACTGAATTCATATCAAACTGATGTATTTTTAATTGTTATTAAACATATTTTTCTTGTAAGAAATGTTTTAAAAATCAGCTTCACTGCTGGGGATTCCCCGTTGGTTGCTCCCCATCTTAATATTTTTGAGTCAAGTTTTTCATAAGTCAGTGAAATGGTGCATCGCTTTACACTTCCTTCTCTCTTTAACGTTTGAGCAGCTCTTGTTATATGTTTGTAGGGGTGCTAGATTGTTGTGTGTTATGTCATTACAGTCGTGACTGACTCTCCATGGCCCCATGTCCACGGAGTTTTCTTGGCAGGAATACTGAAGAGGGTTGTCAGTTCCTACTCCAATATGCTAGGTTACACTGCTTTTTAACAGAAACAGAAATCGCAACTGTTTTTAATAGTAAAGCTCTCGACTTCACAGCTTTCTCTCTTAGATCCTGACTTCATTCTAATATAATTCATAACTCCATGTCATCTCACAAACTACCTCTAAAACTCAGCTCTGGTCTGCCTCATAACTCTTTTTTTCCTAACTTTTCTTTCACAAACTCTCTTATATATGAAACAGTATTTCTATAGCTGGGCAGCATAAGAATGTACATATTTTCGTTTACACTAACTGGCTGAAATCCTGTTGCATTACTACATGGATGCAAATGGTTATGGTGTCATCAGTCCACAATGTCAATATTTTATTTAATTTAATTTAACTTAATTTGACGTTGCCCCTTCACAACTTCCAAGGTTCCCTACGGATCCCTTTTGACCTGGGAACACTAATGGGAGCCTCAGGATGAAGGTCAGGAGTCTTCAATATCCCAAAACCACCACCAGATCAGTGCCAGTGGCCTAAATCCTGGTTAGAATAATACAGTGGATATTTTAGAATACTGCATTAAAGTCTTCCCCCCTGGTCCTGAGACCCAAGAAACTTCTCCAGATCAAAAGAGAACCCTAGAGACCCTAGAAACCTGGAAGGGGGAAATAGTTATGCCAACAGTATAACAGCAATGCTCTCCCTTCCCATCTGTTTTCACTAATTCTCCTGGCCCACATCCAACTTACCACTGCCAAATAAACTACAGTAATTCGGCATATATACCAAGACTAATGTATATTCGGATAGCTACACAATATGGAATCATTGCATCCTACCTTCCCATTTCCACAGTAGTAATCTAGCAAAGAAGATTATTGTTTCTGTCTGTCCATCCATCCATCCATCCATCCATCCATCCATCCATCCATCCATCCATCCATCCATCCATGCATTTGTCCCTCCCTCCCTCCATCCACCTTTCCGTCCAACCATTCCCTTCAATTATAGTCTCATTGGCTCCCATCCTGCACAAAATTAGGTGAATGGCCCATCTTTACTTCATGGAGGAGAGAGCCTTGTAAAGAGAGATGGGCATGAATTGCCAAAATGGTGGCTTGGCTTTATTCATGGTTCACAGAAGTCCTCGTACCACAAACTTACAAATTTTCCCAAACAACAACAAATTGGGGTGTTGGTTCATTCAGGATTTTTTTTAAAGAAAAAATGTGTTTGTTTGTAACTATTAAAAAATAACCCAAACCTAGATGCCTCCTACCCAACACATCCTGTCACCCCCTTTCCACTGCTACCCATTGCCTTCCTACCTATTTATCCTGTTGCCTCCTCTGCCACCCCTGATGCCACTGTCATCTTGAGAGGCTGGGTCTTGGAGGCAGAGACATGGGCAGAGGGCACTGGCCTTTGGTGGGCCTCTCAGGATGACTGAGACAGTGGAGGAAGAGGAGGCAGTGTCAGGAAAAGGTAGGGAAGTGGCAGGGCAGTGGGAAAGGGGCAAAGAGCAGGCTGTGGCAGTGGAGATGAACCAGGAACTTCATTGCATTGCTCCAAAACTCATTGCTTTAGTAAAAGTTCAGGTTCTCCAATTAGGAGCCCCATGGCACAGTGGTTAAATGCCTGTACTGCAGGTAAAATTGGGCTCATGGCCTGGGGTTCAATCCCAGTTAGCAGGCTCATGGTTGACTCATCCTTCCATCCTTCTGAGGTTGGTAAAATGAGTACCCAGCTTGCTGGGGGGGGGGATGTGTAGCCTTCATTCTGTAATTAAACTGTTGAAGTAGTATGGGGCAGTATATAAGCAGAACACTTTGCTTTGCTTTGGCTTTGAATGGACTTGAACCAATCTGAATCAAGAAACTGATGATTTTAGAAAAAAAAAACTTCCTGATTCATTTTCAGCTTCATACCCATCTCTACTTGAGGCCATTCTAAGGGTCATTACGGAAACATTTTGACTAATAACACACACTTCATGGCAAGCTGAGAAACTGATGGTTAGCTGTCTGCAAAAAGCTATTACTTTCCATCTTGACCTTATCCTCATGGACTTTTCTTTATTTCTCTTTTTACTTCAGCAGAAACTTGCTGCTTTTAAAGGTTTTCTTTAGAATGCTCCTAGCCGTGGGAGAACTTTAGAGCAAAGGTCTACAGCTCCACTCAACATAAGGAGCAGGAAGTCTCTCTTCTCACCTTCAGAAATATGTGAAGCAGTGCGCATTACTGTCTAATAAGGTGGGGGGAACAGGTGCTTGCATAAGACCATTACATCCAGACTCTAAAGTTACTGAAGAGCACCTCTGACTGTCAAAAGTAGCCAGCCGAGGAAAGCATTCTGAATGCTCAACCATCTTTTCATGCAAACAATTGACATGGCAAGTGGTGGATACAGGAGAGTGGAACAGGATAAGTGGCATTCAGGGAACAATGCTGACTATGAATATGAATAGCCTCACTCTGAATCACACTCTTTCCAACCAGTACCCAGTTGTATGCAGCTTTATTTTGATTCTATTATTCTGAGAAGAAAATCTCTGGTGACAAGGTACAGTAATTCAGCAAGTTGGTCAATGACCTTTTTATCTTTCCACCATGGTTCAGTTGCAGCCCTACCAGAAAATGATAGAAAAAAAACAAATCAGCAACTGATGTAAAAAGGTTCCAGGTCCATTTATGGTGTTATGTCAGGTCAGATGAGCTTGCTTCCAGCTCATTGCACATGAAAGGGTTTGCATGAGGCAGAAGGCATTTCAGTACAAGAGACGCATCCACCTGAGACTCCAGATGATGACACAGAGATAGTCTTGACTTCCTTTGAGAAACAATAGTTAATTGCCCCTTTGCTAGCTAGACAGAAACATATATAGTATGTCAAAAACTGGGCATAAGACCAGTGGTAGTTTCCAAAATATGCTTTGAGGAAAGGAAAGGGGTGAATGATAAATTTGCTGCATAATATACTTTGAACAAAAGAAACAGACTTCCCACTAACTAAGCAACCCAATCTTCCATCACTGCCAATCATTATTTTACGAGCTTTCTTTTATGTTTGCTGCCACCTCAAACAAGCTCAAACTTAGGAACAGGATAAATAAGTCGGAAGCCAGTGCCATGTGACTCCCAATTACGTGATATTTTGCAAGTCAGGGAAGGATTCATTTCAAATTACTGGTCAGAACAGAGGCTGAACTGTGGCTACTAGGCATATTCAACAACCACTAGATTTACCTCAGATCCCAAACCAGCATTTAGCATTTTGGAAACAGAATAATTTCTAACTCTCAGCCATTCTCTCTCTCTCTCTCTTTTCCCTTTAGCTGGAGGAAAATAACATATATTTCTTATTCATGTAAAAACTAGGGTTCTGCCAAATAATCTTCAGTGGTAATTCATATTTATAAATAATTTATTTCAGCTTTTATGTCAGCAACCATCTGCCCCTACTTCTGAGGTGAAAGTTAAAATAAAATAAAATAAAATAAAATCTAAGCAGGGTCATTTCCTATGGCAAGAATTTAAAAAGAAGGAGGAGGAGAAGGAGAAATCCCTCATTTGGGAGTGGGGCAACACAGCCAATCAATAAAATAACCCAATGCATGGAAGGAAGCTACTTCCCCTCCCTCACAAAATTCTACTGAAGCAATAGCTATTGTGAGTTTTTTGGGGCTGTTTGGCCGTGTTGTGGAAGTTTTACTTCCTGACATTTCACCAGACTCTGTGGCTGGCATCTTCAGAGGGCAAGGAGCTCAGGGAACTAGGAGTACAGAGAGAACTTGAGCTTCCCTGAGTTTCTTGCCCTCTGAAGTCTGGTGAAATGCCAGGAAGTAAATCTTCTAGAACCCAGCCAAACAGCCTGAAAAACACATGACAGCTATTAGATTCTGGCCATGAAAGCCTTTGAGAATACATCTGCTGAGGCACTTTGGCTCTGTCTTAGGCAATAGGATGCTGATTAAACTCATAGACTTGAAAAGGAGTGAGGAGATACTGGCCTATCTAGGAAAGGCCATGCTCCAAGAAGAATATGCCTTAAAGACTGCTTGGGAACCTTTGGCCTTCCTTTCCTGCTTTTGTGGCCTGGTTGTCTGGCACACCTCTCCTCTGTCCTCTGATGGCTTTCCTGAGATGAAAATTGTCTTAATTCCCCTGCCCTTGTCTTCTTCCAGGTTTTTGAATTCTTGGATCAGACCTTCATTGCCTTATGGCATTTTGGGGATTTCAGGCCTTGTACACCCTCCCTCCTTTATGGCACCTCCCCAGGCATTGCCCACCACCATTTGGCCTTGGGGACATTTTCTTGTATTAAAATGTCACACTGCACTGTGTGCTAAAAAGCATGTGGGTAACTATAAAGGTAAACAGCCCAGCTGCACAAGGTGGCTTAGGTGACCCATACCTGAGTAGTCAGCTTTTCCAGACAAGGAGGGTTGACCCGATATGCCAAAGATGCCTGAGCCTCACCCCAGTCCTAGGAATTTGGGATGGGAAACCAAACAATAGCAGGCAATGCAGTTGGATGCATTGGCTTCCAGGGAGTCTTTCCTGAGAGGTGGGGTCTTCTCTATAATTATGCTGTTAGTGGCTGATCATCAGGTCATGGTTGTGGTGGGGCATCCCTGTGCAGAGATAGTTTCCCCTGATGACGGTCTCAGACCTGCAGATAGCAAGGGGTGGTTAGAGAGTCACAGCAGATGCAGTAGCAGAGATGAACTCCTCAGGCGGGAACCATGAGGCAGTGGAGCATTTGTGTCCAGGTGAGAGTGTATCTGTACCTGACACACCTGGTTCAGCTGTGGTAGGTCAATGAGCACTTAGAGCCAAGCAACACCAGCCCCCTTTGTGGGAATCTTTCTTTGAAGGGTATGTTCTGGAGGGCTGCAGTGATGTGCACATGCTCCTGGTTGACGTGGCATATCTAGAAGGGAAGTGACCTTTGATTTCCCCTGACCTTTTGCTTTGAGACAGGGCCAAAGGGCTAAAGGGCACTTGCCTCCCATCTGAGCTCCTGTTTTTCTAAGCTCTCCAATCTGTTTCATGTCAACATAGATAAGATGAATAAAACGAGCGTTTTGGGAGGAATGTAGCAGTTTTTGTGCCTTCATGTCTGCTCAGCTGGCTGAGAGAGGCATTTTTTCCTGTCCGTCTATTCTTCGTTCTGCAGCCAAGGTCAACCTGACCTAAAACTCCCCACTCCTGGGGGCCGAATACCGTGGCTGTTTTTCCCCCACAGCTGAGAGGCGCTGGCTTCCCCGCACCCCGTTTGCCGCCAAAGAGAAGGTCGGGATTCAGCATGGGCCTCAAAGTAGGTGTCCTCCAGAATGAAAAACGAAATGAACAAAACAGAAATTTCTGTTTCATTTTGTTTTTCTTTGATGGGTTGGTTCGTTATTTGTTTCATTAGCTACAGTAGTGCCCATCTCTGATCAGCACTACTGTATGCCCTTCTGCAGGATCTGAGGATGTTAAACTAGTAAACACTCACTAGGGTAGTAAAATTCTGGTAGTAAATGTTATCACTCATGTTTTGTCTCCTTATTTCTGGGCTCGCTTGGCAAAGAGATAAAAATGTTCAAACTTGTGTCCACAAATAGAAATCTTCGCAGACAAATAGAAGCTGTAACAAGCTAAAGCCATTTCTAAATGTCTCTACAAATGTTTTGGTACAAAAGAGTGTACGGTGAATGTCAGTGACATTTCTGACACTATTGTTATTGGCAAAAAGAGATATACAAGCTATAAAGATATGATCATAAAGGGGGATAATGGAAATCCTAGAAATATTGTTTTATCATGTTTCCTTTATTACTCCTTAGATTCTATTCATTAAAATGAAATATATATATTTGATTAAGCAAGATTAGGTATGAAACTTTCAAATGAATGAATTAAGATATTTAAAACTGTGCTGTGCAATTTAAATAAGCACATATTTTAACATACTTGTGGTATTCCAGCGTTGGGTATCAAAACCTTGTACAACAGGCACACAAGACGAACACTTTACGTTCTCCACAGGCAGAAGTCAGTCACACAGAAATTTTGAGGGCTCTGGGGCTCCTGAGAAACAATATTTCTTGTGAAACTTCCTTTTTTTTCCTAATCAGCCCCAAAATAGCTTGAGAATAGCCTGTCTTGCTCATGTTATTTTGCAGCTTCTGACAACTATTATAAGAAAGGGCAGATATGTCAAAGTGAAAATTCATGAGGAAAACGATAGACAAAGTTATATATAATCCCAGCCTCTACAGACGTTCTGTTTGGATTCAGCTCAGGCTTCGGATGAAAGTTTAGACCTGTGCTCTCTCTGAAGTAATTCTCTCAGTGCTTTTTCTACAACAAGGCCAGTGATAAAAAGACAGAATGAGAAAAGCCAGGAAACCACAAACAATAAATTGGAGAGTATTGACTGCATGTGTCTCTCGCCTGTGAGTTAGAAATGAAAGTTAAAGGTGCACACGCTTTCCCTTGCAGCTGTCATTTCCTTCACCGCTGAGCGTGTCACTGGCAGTGACACAGATTTCTGTGGGAGTGTCTTATTATAAAGCTCCCAACACTTTTGCAGTAAAATATCACTGTATAGACTGCAGGGAAGAAAAGAAAAGCCAAGGACAGTTGTTTACTGACAGGCTTGAAATTGGGAAGAACCCAGCTGAGATACTCAGTGGTCTCTAACAATGTACTTTCACCAAACCTCCTTGAAAAGATATTGAGTCCCCAGAGAGTTTGCAAACTGGGTCCTGTACACGGAATGCTGAAACTTATCTCTATTTTAACTTTAGTGGATTGATTTTGTGTTCAAACGCATTCCTACACACAGTTTCAGGATGGTCCTGTTGATTCTGGAAGGTGCAGAATATGATACATACCACTGCAAAGCCCCAAATTTTGACAGAGTGAAATACACAGTATTCTACTCCAGTTGCTTTAGACTTTCATACATGATGACCTGTCTGCTGCCTTCAAGCTCTCTTACATCTGAGATCTGATAGTGTCTTCATAAGGAGCCTCACGGTAGAGTGGTTAAACTACTGGGCCCAACTGGGTTCATCACCTGGATTCAGTTCTAGGTAGCTGGCTTGAGGTTCACTCAACCTTCCATATTTCCCAGGTTGGTAAACTGAATACTCAGCTTGTGAGTTATGTGTGTGTGTGTGATGTGTAGCCTGGATAATTAAATTGTAAACTGCCCAGAGAGTGCGATAAGCACTATGAGGCTATAAGCAGCACACTTTGCTTTCAAATTACAATTGGACTATCTAGCTCATTATCCTAGACTAGTGATGGCGAACCTTTTAGAGACCAAGTGCGCAAACTGTAATTCAAAACCCAGTAATTTTTCGCAAAGTGCCAATGCAGCAATTTAACCTGAATACAGGTGGCTGTGAAGGGGCAATGTCAGGTGTCCACAGAAAGGGCTCCGAATGCCACCTTTGGCACCCGTCAAATGGTGACTGACAGTATCCCTCCAATGGCGATCATAGCAACTAAACTGCACAAAAGAACCCTTAGCCCTCACTACTCATGAAACTAGACATTCCATGTCTTGTGTATGTGTATGTGCTGTGTTGTTACAGTCATAACTGACCCTTCGTGACCCCCATGTTCATGGAGATTTCTTGGCCGGAATACTGGAGTGCCTTGCCAGTTCCTTCTGCAGGCGCCTACAGCTCCTAGTATTTCCTGGTGGCCTCCCATCCAAGTACTAACCAGGGCCAATGTCTTGCCCACAACCAATTCAACAAAAGTGATTAAATATCTATAGAATCCACTGTGAAGCCTCACAACTGCTTGTAGAAATGGAAATTCTTGTTATTATGTAGGATTTTCTAATATGACTTTTCTCAATCTGTCTTTGTGGTGTCCCTCAAGTCTCCCATAGCTGGAATGCTACATTTCAGTAGTATATAAAGGAACCATTGAACTCATATCAGATCCTGCTACTTCCTGATTAATATGTCCCCATAGTATACTCTTTCACACTGCTGCCTCTACACATACAGGTAATCTGCACTTTTTCTTCAACCTCTACTTCACTCTACAGAACATCTTTATCTAAGCCTTTTGTTAGAACTCAAACCCTTAATAACACTGCCATCACTGGTTTCCGAACCAGAAAGCTTTAAAAAGCTAGATGTCTTCCCTTCCTATTGCCCATTTGAGCTGTGACCAAGCAACCAAAGCATGTTTGTGAAAGTTGCCCCAGAAAATAAGAGTGGTTTGATTAAAAAGTAGTAGTGTGCAAAAACCATCCATTTTGATTCAGTCTGAAAATTTGTTTTACAAATCATGACCAGTTTGCTTTGGGTCAACAGCCTGTCGAATATGATTTGTATCCAGATATTTTAAAGTATCTGTACATATATATGTGTGTCCAAATAATGAAAACTATGAAAATGGTAAAAATAAAGGGTTCTGATCTGGGATTTTGGGGTAAAATTCAGTGCCATCAACTACCAGCCAGTCTCTGCTTGCAGGCAAAACTCACAGCATTTACCTCCCTGCCCCCTCCAGGAACGAAACAATTTAGATAGTTCAGGTCCTATTTCTAATTTTCTGATCTTTCCCACCAAAATCCTGCGGAATGGGCAAATTTTCATATGCCTAGCCATCCAGTCAAGGGTTGTGATCTGTAGCTATCTAAAAGCAATGCAGAACCGGCTCTCAAATGCAAACCTGCCCTGTGTCATAAAAATCAGAAAAATGTAAATAACAGTCCCTCTCTATGGTTTGACATCTTTGTCTAGTTACAGCCGTCAGCCACAGGAACAGGAGAAATTATTTCCAGGGCTCCAGTGATTGGGATTTTCAGCAGAGATGGGGCTTTTCATGGGTGCTTTAGATATCAATTTTTCTTCTTTATTTTGCTGTAGGGCCTTGTATCCTTGGTGGACCCTGTGGGTGCTGGGATATGTGAAACATTATTTTAATACAGAACATATTGGCTCCATCTAGTGGCCAATTCTGGTAACTTAATTTTAAAAACGTTTTTATATATTTTTAAATATTTTCAGACCATGAATCATTGAATACTGCATTATAGACATGGGCATGACCAGAAAAAATGACGATTCAAGTTTTCGTTTGTCGGAATGGGTCCATTTTGGGTCGTTTCCATTTGTTGCGAAATTTTTCAAAAAATTGTCATTTCGTTGTTTCATTTGTCATTTGTCATTTCCACTGCGATTTAGCATGATTTGACTTCCCAGAGCATAGAGGCGTCCCGCAATCAGGGCCGGCGCTAGGTGTTTTTGCGCCCTAGGTGGTGGGTGGGGCGGGGGGCGGGAGGCAGGGGGAGGTGCGGGCAGGCGGCAGTGGCGGGGAGCCATGGGCGGGTGGCGACAGCAGCAGGGGGGAGGCACAGGCGGGCGAGCGGGCGGGCGGTGGCCGCGGACGGGTGAGTGGGTGGGCGGCAGCGCGGGCTGCAGGTGGGTGGCGGCGCGGGTGGGTGGGCAAGTGGGCAGTTAGGATATCACTTAGGATAGAGGTTCTGTTCTTGGCTTGCACCCCAAATGTGTGTGTGTGTGCAAGCAAATTGAAGTTGGGAAAATAGAAAATAAATGGTAGTATATAATATATTTTTAAAATAAATCTACACCTCCCACTCCCAGTCGAACCTCCCCCTTTATCCAATATCAGAAAAAAATCCTCACAAACTACCAGAGAAGAAATAAAGAATAAACTGCTATTCCCTTCAGCAGACAAAGCTGCAGGGAATCAAAGAAATTATTTTCTAAGTTCACTTCCCTCCCTGCCTGCCTAACTTAAATCCTAAAGCCTCCAGCCTCCCTCCTCAATCTCGATTGGATCACACCAGCATCAGCAGCCAGCCCTCCTCCCTCAACCACATCCATACACCCGACTGCGATTTCTGGAAGGTGCCTCGGCTTTTTATGCCCTCCGAGACATCCAGAAGTGTCAGTCAAAAACCTGGCGATGCCATTGGTGGAATGGTTCAAAAAATTGCATGGTCCCATCCCATGCCCAGCCCAAATGGGCAGGTCTAAAAAAAAAAAATAAAATAAAATAAAATCAATGCGATATTTTATTGCTATAAAAAACCCCACTGCTGCTACTATTAAAATTCAGGCATTTAAAATAAATAAATTTCACATGTTTCTGTGGTGATTTGGTGTGTTTTTTTTTACCATGATTTCAAAAGAAAAATTGCAGTCGCCATTTTGGATACCCCCCCCACCGCATGGCATGGCGAGATGATGAGGGTGACCCCCCCAGCCTGGTGCAAGCAGCCCAGGATAGGAGAAGAGGGGGGAAAGGCCGGGGACCCCCCCAGAAACCACCCCTCTGGTAGGTGGCAAAGCCTCAGGCAGGCATATTTTCGTCTGGTTTTTGGGCCGGGAGTCAGGGTTTTTTAAAAAAACTTTTAAAAACTTTTTCTGTGCTTCGCATTGCGCCATTGCCGCGATGCCACAAACGAAAACGAAAAACCCGACCAAATTTCTTTTTTCAGTTCGAGTTCAAGTTCTGACATCTTAATTATCATTACCGTTTCCGTTACGTAACGGAAACAGAAACGAAAATTTCGCCGAGTCATGCCCATGTCTACTGCATTACAATATACACTGGTGTTTTCAATGTTAGTGCCCTCCCTCACAATGGAATTTTTGCCTTTTTCTTTAACTTCTCGCATTCTCATTTAGCTTTAATGTTGTCTCTTATTGCTGTAAGATGCCCCTCAATTCCCTGTTCTCAAACTTGGTCTTAAATGTACCAGACTGTATATTATCCCTCATTACTGTAAGCCGCCTTGGGTCCCTTTCCAAGGATAAAGGCAGGGTAAAAGTACTCAAAAATAAATAAAAATATATAAATATGACTTTCCCAGTAAGAGGTGTTAAATTAAAAACTTTAATTTTTTTTCAAGCCAGTTGGTGCCTCAGCAATATTTGGCCCTTCAGAAAGCCCCAATTCAGTTTGAAAAGCATTCTTCACTCATATCCATTTCACCGTGCCAAATCTTTTTATAAATGAAACTCAGACATTTTAAGAAGTCAGGTTTTTAAGACAAAAGGCTAAGAAGTCTAGTCTCTCAATTTTATCAAAGTAGCACGGCTTTTCACAGAAGTATGAAGTGCTTTGTTGCATAGGGTCCAGAGAAACCATTTTACTTATTGTACTTTAGGCAAACAAATTAAAGCCATAGTAGCAAGAATGGATCCGGGCCATTAAAAGTTGGGGAGAATATTACTCCTTCCTCCAAACGAACTTCCTCAGCAAAACCACTGGCCCTCAAACTGTATCCCCATCTATGAGGTGTTTATATTGATCCCCTTCAATTATGGGCTGAGGCCAAGCTCAGTTATAAAAATATTTCCATTCTTGAAATAAAATTAAAACCAAATGCCAACAAAGCTTTTCTGGACTTTAATCTTCCATGTATTAATTGGCTTTTTTGACTGACGCCTGAAATTGTTGGTCATGTTCATCTTGACATTTCTAAATATAATGTTCAGTTCAGTTCATAAATTATCCCTGGACCAATCCTGATTTCATCTTCTCCTCTTTTTACAGTCATATCAGTTCTTAGCAATTGTAAAAGAATTTCATAAATCACTTTCTGCTTTGTGATTGGTAGCATGTCATTCATGATTTACGGATTAATTATCCGTGCCCATGTAAATCATGTAGCCCCACCATCGCCACCATTATTTCTGACTAAATCCTAAAGTTTTTCAAGGAAACAAAACTTAATCACATAAACAGAATATTTCCTATTATCCCTGAACAGGTACTTTGGAATAAGCAAAAGAGAAATCCTCTAATTCATAACATTCCAAGGCCTTTAGGATATCGTGAACTCCCTGTCTATGGGCAGAGGGAGAGATCTGCAAACAAAGGAGATGTGTCTGCAGAGGCTTCATGGCGGCAGTTCAGATAACTGTCAGTGCCAGCAATCTCATGTCATCAAGAAACAGAGAACATTCTGGGGTGAGGGATAATCATACTGAAGAAAGCACTGGATCCGCAGGATCCAAAGCTTTCCTCCCCATTTCCCACTAGCCAAGAAACAATGCTCTGTCTGAATGGTCTGTGAGGCTGCCCTTCGAAACACTTTAGATCCATTAATGCTTACAAACTTCAGGTAGAACACCATCTACCTTACCTAGATGGAGGGCTGTCATATCCATTTTCAGGTAATTACACCACCACTGTCTTCCCTGCCAAAGCCCAGTTCAATGGGATGATTACAGCTTTTCAAGCTTCAAATGGCTCAGGCCTGAAACAGCTGATGAAGTGCCTCCTTTCATATCATCCGCCTTGTACATCCAACAAGCTCTCCAGAAGATGCCAACGTTGGAATGTTCCATCAAGGGAGATATGTGTCTTGCCAAGTAGAATGTCTTCTTTCTTTCTTTCTTTCTTTCTTTCTTTCTTTCTTTCTTTCTTTCTTTCTTTCTTTCTTTCTTTCTTTCTTTCTTTCTTTCTTTCTTTCTTTCTTTCTTTCTTTCTTTCTTTCTTTGTGTACATTCCCTCCCTTTCTCCCTAGCTTCTTAAAGTTGAAAAATTTTTTTGGTAGTGTATCTCCTCCTTGAACTGATGTTATGCCTCTCCTAATATATTATCATTATCATACCACTGCTGTCTTTCTCATAAGATGAGGTCCCCTACCCTAGGAGCCTTTTGTAAATGAGGGGTAGTGTAAAAAAAAAAAGTAAAGCAAAACATCCCCACCCCACTGATGTCTTGCAGCAGTGTGTGCACCATGGCGTGCCAGGAAAACCACCTGGGGGTGCCATGAAATCCTGTCAACCTTCCTTCTCCTTTCTCTTCCCCTCCCTTTACCCAATGTATCATACAGCACTTGCTTTCAGTTTCTCTGGTGTCTGTGCCTGGTGGACAGAGGAAACTGTCCTCCTCTTCTCCTCAAGGGAGCCTTTTATTTGCCTCCCCCCAAATAACACTTTGGATATTGGATCTCCTACTTTTTGCTGCCTGCACTGAATCAAGTCTGCATTTGAACCTATGCATCAAATCTCAAAGCTAACTGGGCAGCCATTGCACTGGCCAAGTGAGATCACAGGGCAGGAAAACGCATCATCCAGATTGTGATGCTTGGCTGCAACGCTCTGTATATGTACTGGGTGTACATTCAGTTTATCACAGTGGCATGCTCTTTCATTGGACTGCATGTGAGTCTTTGTAGTACATTTTTTTAGGGGGGGGGGGAGATGAATTGAGCCCTCAGTTATGATCTGAGTATTCGACAAACCATAGGAAATCTGAATCTGGACCTTTATTTCTCAAATGATACATTTTCCCTGCTAATCACACTGCATAACATAAGCAATGCATAATCCAAATAGTCAGTACACACAGGACTCAGGACAGCAATATTCATTCCTGGCACAGTTGAAAACCTTGCAGAAGAGATGACATTTTCCATGCTATATATGTATTGCTTTCTAAACTAATCACAGCCTGACACCCAAAGCCCTCGGAAAGATCTTAACTCTTATGACTTGGCAGAACATAAACTTAACAGATGGGCATATGAATAGGTAGCCAGAATGCCTGTACTGTTATGTATATTTAGGGTGATGGCTGAGGACAGGATTCCCGGACAAGAATTTCCAAACAGCTGTCAATACTAGGATCTATAAGCCTACGTTTAGAGGGATATGTCACTGCTAATCCTCCTCTGGGATAATTCCACTTACAAAGACAATAACTTCTAGAGGTAACCCAGCAAATCATATTGTATGCTTTGCAGAACACATTTCCTAGGAAGAAAAAGGAAAGATTGTGAGGGTCTTCTTAAGAAAGAAAGAAAAAGTATGCAGTTACCTACTATATGTAAAAGAAAGCAATAACAAATAATGTACTGCTATACATTTCAAAACCAGAGTTAAAAAATTAAGAAAAATATCATTTATACTGTATTACTCTTGGGGGAAATCAGCTCAGCAGTGATATTTTTGCAAAATAATCTAACAGCTGGTGAGGTGTGTCTATGGGGGGAAACATTACAAGCACTTTCTACACATTATTTATCAAACACGTTGGTTTTCTAGATTTTTGTCCATTTTTGTATACTTCAGTCTAGCTTTCTTTTTAAAACAGATGTTAAAACCCATAAAAAGTAACACAGCTTTACAAGTAACAATTAACCTGTGAAGGGGGTAGGGTGGGGGTGAAACAGGAAGAGAACAAGTAACGTGCAGTGAAGAAAAATTGTCCCAGAAATAATCTTATGTTCAAAATTGTAAGCTTGAGGGAATGCAGTACATATAATATATTTGTCCTGCCCAAAATAAGGGCTTTTGAATACTGATCTCTTTTCAAAGTCTGACTTGAATCTCTATGCATTTTATTATGTTCATGCAGGTTAGTATTGTCACTTCTTACTTTTTCCCCCTGAAAGGCGTCTTTTTTTTTTAACACTTTCAGGGCAAACCCTGCTTCTCTCAGCACTAGGAGTAAATGTATTTATTGTGTTTGTGCGTTGACAAATGAAGAGGGGATTTTCTTCCCATTTTTTAAAAGAGAGTTTCACATGATTTCTTCACAACCAAAAAGAAAACAACAAAACTTGTGGCAGGTAAACTTCAAATGTACCGGAAAGCAAAATCAAGAAACTTCTCCATGCTAGTTTCCAGGGGAGTTTGCAGCTGCTGCAAGGAGGGTGCAAAATGGTTGCTGGAGGTGGAATGAGTGTTACATTTTTCGTCCACTTGATGGCAGTGATATATAATGGAAACCTTCCCTCCCAGAACAAAAACAACAGTGTGACAGAAATTGAAAGTCATCTCAGTGACTATTCTTTCAGGATGACAGTGTCTTCTTAATACTTACAATTATAGCAGCTACCACAAGCGCTTCATGACAGAACAACTCTCAGATAAGCGCAGCCAGCCTACAGTCTTTTGTATTTATTCACAACACTATTTTAAATAGCAATAGTTTTCTGCTTCCAGAAGAAACTTGAAAGGAGGAGAAAGCAACTGCCAAATAAACCAAAATGTTGCTGCTTACTTAGAACCCTGGCAAAAAATGTTGTGTGTTCTAGTGCCAAGCTTTAAAGGTGGCATTTATATACCAAGTGGTGTGGATTCTTTTTCTAATGTCAGCTGCAGTCCGAAGGGAACGTGACCTGGTAACAGATGATGGAATGACTCCTAGATTGATGTTTTGGATGCCATATTTGGCTATAGGTTTGAAAATAGGAAAATATTTAAAGATATGAAAGAACATAAAATTGGATTGTCCATTTATGGGTTCAGGTACTATTTGGTTTTAATATAGCATAGGGTATATTTATTTCTTTATCTATTAGGATGGTCTATATTCTTATTCCTGCTTACCAGAGTTGTGTTTGTGATGACTAACACCATCCAAAGAACAATAAAACTATAATAATGATAGTAGTGTGATGTCAGATCCATTCTAACATATGGCAAGCCTTTCCAGGGGTTTTCAAGCAGAGAGTATTCAGAAGTGGTTTACTGATCCCTTCTTCTGGAGGCCTCCTGGGACAGTATTTAGCTCTGCAGCCAGAAAGGCATGGAGAGCAAAATGAACTTCTTGTACTGCATCTGGAAGTAGACTTCTTTTAAGGTAACTGTTTACAACCAGGGTGTGGCTAGAGAAAAGACTTTGTCAAACATACGGTCCATTTAATACGTAATCTATCATTCATCTGGGTCAGAATACAGAGATGTGATCAGGTTGATTCACATACATCAGGGGTGCCCAAACTTTTTGTAAGGAGGGACAGGTTTGGTGGCTGAGAATGTGTCAGGGGCTGGTTGCTCCCCAACCCACTGACCCATAAGCCCCACCCACTGACCCCTTGCAACTCCACCCACAGGAAGGAAGGAAGGAACAAAGAGAGGGAGGGAGGAAGGTGGAAACCAAGAGAGGAAGGAAGGAAAGTGGGGAAAAGGGAAGGGAGGGTGGGAGGGAGGTGGGGACCAAGGGAGGGAGGGAGGAAGGAAGGTGGGGAATAAGGGAGGGATGAAAGAAGGAAGGTGGGGACCAAAGGAAGCACAGGGAGCCGTGGCCACAGGTCGCCCCTTGGAAGAGGCGATCTGTGTGACCTTGCACGCCCCCAAGCTCCCCAGCGGTGGTGACAGGTCACCCACCAGCCCACCCCAAAGCTCCTTGGTGGTGGCAGAGGCCCGCTGGACACCCCCACACATTCCCCTGCTGTGCCGGTGGTGGCAGACTGCCCACCCGTCCAGCCGCCCAAGCTTCCCAGCAGTGCCGGTGTTCCCGAGCTTCACAAGGTTCCCAGCAGTGTCTGTGGCGGTGGCCGGCCCATGTGCCAAGCTTCAAAAGGTTCGTAGTTTTGCTGGTGGCGGCGGCCCACCCACGTACCACCTCCGCGCGCTCTCCCAGCCTCACATGGTTGCCGGTGGTGCCGGTGGCAGCAGCCCGCGCAATGGCTGGCCGGCCGGCCTGCACAGCCCCACAAGCTTCCTGGCGGTGTCAGTGTTGATGGAAGATTTTTTTTAAAAAAAAAATGGGGCGAAGGAGGGGGAGGGAGGGGCGGGCCAGCCAGCCGCGGGCCACTCAGAATGGCCTGACGGGCCGGATTTGGCCCCCGGACCGGACTTTGGGCAGTCCGGACATACATCTTTCTGGAAGTGCAGAGTCATTATAAGGTTGTCTTTACACCAAGTTCCTATGAGGTGAAGAGGACATGTCTAGAAACCATGGATGAAAATGTGTGGCCATTAAAACTGGCAAATTATTACAGTGTTGGTAGACTGCGTGACCATGTTGGAATCTCAAAAATTAATAACTTTGCCCACTCCCTGCTGTTGTCCAATAAAGCATGCTGGAAATAATATTGTATTTGCTAGGCATTTGACAATATACGGGGAACACATGGCTGTGATCCATGCTTTGGAAACTTGCCCACCAGTCCTGACCTATCCAGACCTATTATATATTGATAGGAACACCACAAGATTGATGCAAATTATAGTTCTCCAACATTTCAATGTGAAAATTCTGCTAAGCCCATCAGATGAAAGTAAATTTGAACCATACAAAGCATGTATAATTGGATCAATAAATTGACAGAGAATGGAAAGATATCACCAACAAAAGCATGGCTACAATTGTCATATGCTCATATGATTTTCTAGTCTTTTTGTGTAGGTCATAGTAAAGTGTTTCTTCTTTAACTTGTGAAATACCTAAAGTAGGCATCCTTAACTGAATTAGGCACGAAAAGGGATTACATCTCAAAGGGAGCCTGAGCAATGGGACACCTTATTCCGTTTTTTCACAGGAAGCTAGGCCTGACATATGCCATTGAGCTTTCAAGCTAAGCCTATCTCCAGGTGAGCAAAGTTAAGGTGGGTCTGAAGGTATTTGTAGAAGTGAGTCTGTGGGCTGGAACTCCCAGAATTCTGCCTGGGAGATTCTGCAATAGTTCTCAAAGTGCAAAAATTCTGAATGGAGCATCTAATAAGTAGAGGGAGGAGTAGAATTTTTTATTATTTTAACAGTGAGTAGGAAAGCAGACTTTTAATGAGTGGGAGAGATCTGTTAATGGATGCCATTTTCTTTGTGGGGGAACAGCTGAGGACAGAAACAAATGTTGCAAATAGCCTGTGATTAGAGTTCAAACCATGACAGTGATAAAGAAACTGATTCAGGCTAGAGATGGGCACGACTTAGCGGTATTTCCGTTTCCGTTTCCGTTACTCGGTTCCGTTACTCTACGGAAACGGTAACGGGAATTACTCCGCCAGACTTCGAGCTCGAACCGACGAACGAACAATTTGGTCTGATTTGTCGTGCTCGTTACTTGCATCGCGCGATCGCGCGCGATGCCAAGCGGCACAGAAAAAAAGTTTTTAAAAGTTAAAAAAACCGGTTCCCGGCCAAAAAGCAGGCGGAAATATGCCTGCCGTGCCTCAGGGCACCTACCAGAGGGGTGGTTTCTGGAGGTCCCCGGCCTCCCCCCCTCCTCCCTCCTGGGCTGCTCTGGTGGGACTCGCCGGCGCCGCAGGCTCTCAGCAGCAACAAGCCGCACGGCACGAGTCTCGCCGCTGGCTCAAGCGGCACGGACGGCACAGGAAAAAACTTTTAAACTCTCCCCCCACCCATTCCCGCAGGGCACGAGTCTCGCCACCGGCTCAAGCAGCACGGATGGCACAGGAAAAAACTTTTAAACTCTCCCCCCACCCATTCCCGCACGACACGAGTCTCGCCGCCGGCTCAAGCAGCACGGATGGCACAGGAAAAAACTTTTAAACTCTCCCCCACCCATTCCCGCACGGCACGAGTCTCGCCGCCGGCTCAAGCAGCACGGATGGCACAGGAAAAAACTTTTAAACTCTCCCCCCACCCATTCCCGCACGGCACGAGTCTCGCCGCCGGCTCAAGCAGCACGGATGGCACAGGAAAAAACTTTTAAACTCTCCCCCACCCATTCCCGCACGGCACGAGTCTCGCCGCCGGCTCAAGCAGCACGGATGGCACAGGAAAAAACTTTTAAACTCTCCCCCCACCCATTCCCGCACGACACGAGTCTCGCCGCCGGCTCAAGCAGCACGGATGGCACAGGAAAAAACTTTTAAACTCTCCCCCACCCATTCCCGGGCCAAAAAGCAGGCGGAAAATGCCTGCCGTGCCTCAGGGCACCTACCGGAGGGGGGTTTCTGGTCTGGAGGGGGGGTCCCGGCCTCCCCCCCTCTGTCCTGGGATGCTCTGGTCTGGTGGGACTCGCCGCAGGCTCGCCCGCCGCAAAAAGCCCAGTCTCGCCGCCGGCTGCCAAAGCGCAAGCAAGCGGCACGGACGGCACAGGAAAAAACTTTTTTAAACTCTCCCGGGTCTCCCCCCCACCCATTCCCGGGCCAAAAAGCAGGCAGAAAAATGCCTGCTTGACTAAGGGCGCAGGGCACCTACCGGAGGGATTGTTTGGAGGGGTGGTCCTGCCTCCCCCCCATCCTGGGCAGCCGGACTCGAGTTGCCATGCCATGCGGTGCGGGTGGGGGATCCAAAATGGGGCGGCGAACGCAATATTGTTTTTGAAATCGTGGATCGTGGTACAAAAACACACAAGCACAACAGAAACACGCGGAAATTTATAAACTGCCAGATTTTTCACAGTAGCAGTGGGTTTTTTCTTGCAACAAAATGTCTCTCCTCTCCTCCTCTGTCCTCCATTGATTTTATTTTATTTTATTTTATTTACACCTGCGCAGTGCGCAATGATGGGCTGGCCCAGTGGCCTGGCCAGCCATGTGGGAGGGGATGACCATGCAAATTTTTGGAGCCATCCCACCAATCGCATGGCCACTTGGCCATGGAGACTTCTGGGATGTGCCAAAAAAGCCCCCTAAAACCTGCCCTAGCCCCCTAACCCCCTAACCCTAATCCTTGACTCCTTACCCATACGTCACAGACTGTCTTCTTAGTGGGTCAGAGAGGCACCCAGAGGTGCAACCCAATAGCCCACCATAACCTTACCCGTCATTAGCCTAACCCTAGCCCTAACCCTAATCCACCTTAGCCCATAGCCAGATCTACTTGCATTGTGCTACACACGCAAGTACGATTCCCTTCTTTGTGGGACATGGCAGGTGCGACACGCTCGTACCAAGGGATCAGGTACTTGAGCAGGTGTCACTGGCACTGCCTGCAAATGGTATGCATATCCATATGGTTATGCATGCCATTTTGCAGCAGCAGCAGGTGAGGAGGGGAGACCCCCATGTTGAGGGGTCTCTTGCAGCCTGCTGCTGCTGTCCCTTCCTAGTGGGTGAGGATAGGAGGCACCCACGGGTGCCTCCAGGAGCCCACTTTCCCTTTATAGTGGGCCAGAGGAGGCACCCACCCCACAGAGGTGCCTCCAGGAGCCCGCTACCCCCCAAAAAAACCAGTATAACGATAACGAAAAAACGAAAAAACGAACCGACTAATTTTTGCGAAGTTTCGTGAAAAACGGAAACGAGCCGAAACGGGCTGCCTCCGACACACGACAACTCGAAAACGTCATTTTCCCAAGTCGTGCCCATCTCTAATTCAGGCATATGCCTATGTTTGAGGCAACACTTTTCTACGGAATCTTGTTCTCTGGTCCTGAAGACTAACCATAAAATAAACCAAGCTTATTAACACATGAGGTGAGAGCAGTTCCTACTGTGCACTCAGATACTTTCAGTAGTTAAGGAGTTTTGTTTTCAGATAGCTGATCATTTGTAGGCTCTACTTCTGCTGTGATAATACCTGGAAGACTGTCTAGGTCAGTGGTTCCCAACCTGGGGGCCGGGATCCCTTTGGGGGCCGAATGGCCATTTCACAGGGGTCACCATGAGCCAGTGAAGAAAAAGGCACAAACAGCTTGGGTCTGGTGGAGGAGAGGGAGGAATGGGGGGCAAGAGTGAGTTACAGCTTGATAGGTTAGAGGGGATGTCAGTCAATTGCACTGGAGGCTGCAATTGGCTGAGGGTGCCAGTAGAGGGAAGTTCTCTATGGCCCCTGTGGCAGTGGCCTGCCAAAGGGGGCTTGTGGCCTCTTCCAAACAGGGCAAGGGGTCACCACAACATGAGCAACTGTATTAAAGGGTCATAGCATTAGGAAGTTGGGAACAACTGGTCCAGGTGCTTGCATGTTTCATGACTGAAGTATGTATTTGGAAATAAACAGGTTTATCATAACCAAATGTTTCCAGGACTTCTGCACACATAAAAACTGAAGCTGTCATGACATTCCCACAAACTTCATGCTGATCAGTTAACAGGTGAAGGGTAAAAGGCATTCCAATGGGTGAAGTGTGATTTATGCTTGTGGAAACATAGTTTATTAAAGAGATCTTGAATGCATGGAGGACAAAATTTGGGGCACAGGGAGGGGCCACCCTTATTTTTTCATCTGTCTATCCATATCTGCACTAGACACTTTCTGAACAGGGCTTTGATTACTGAATTCATTGTGGACCTAATAGGTAAGTGGGTTATTTAAGGAATGCATTCACCCATTCCACACATACACACACCTTAGTGAGCTTCCACGGCAGAGATGGGGAACTGAACCAAGGTCTCCTGAGTCCTAGTCCATTACTCTATCCACTACACCACACTGGGCACCTAACCTGAAAATTAGTCCTAGTGAAATCAAAAAGACTTACTTTAAAGCAATTACATTTGGAATTTGACAGCTGAATGACAGAAAAGAGGTTGGCAAGATAACTACTTAATTTGCTGAATCATTAATGGGCTCTTTACTGTTGTTGCATCAGAACAAATTTATTTAGAGTCAAAATATAAGTTAGATAGTTCATTTTTAAATGTTGTAGAATTTCTAAGCATAGCACATGTTGACAAATATTTGGTGTTTCACATGGGGCGTAATAAAGTTAAAATATTAAGTAATGATAATTTCAGTTTCCAGCTGCAGTGTTTAGCTAGCTCTAAAATGAAATGTTGCAGCTAACTTTCCAGAGAAAATTGAGAAAAATGGACTGAATCATCATTCTGGATTAATTAATCCTAGTGCATACTTAATTAAAAAGAAGTTTGAAGAAGAGAGAATCCTCTACCGCTGGCTGTCCCCAGATTAGCAGGCAGAATGTCAGTCAGCAGAAGTGCTCTATTTACTAAGGTTTGCTTGCAAAAGAGCCCCTGTAGAGCAGAGGGTGGAAGAACCAAGTTATACCAGGTCCAAATGTCCTTCAGTCAAAGTCCAAAGTCACCATGGCAGCATAAATTTAGGATGAAGTGCAAGTGGCCCCAAATAATCTCCAGCTTTCTTAGGCTGGGAGAGTCTCGAATTCATCACAGCTTCAGCCATCTTGGTAGTTAAAAGGCAAAGGTTCTCCCTGCACATGTGTGCTGGTCATGTCCAAATCTAGGGGCAGTGCTCATCTCCATATTCAAGCTGAAGAGCCAGTGCTGTTCAAGTCTGTGACCATGTGGCCGGCTTGGCTTCAAGGAAACACTGTTTTACCTTCCCGCTTTTTATGGCAGTATCTATTTACTTGCATTTACATGCTTTCAAACTGCTAGGTTGGCAGGAGCTGGGGTTAACAGCGGGAGCTCATTCCTCTGCGTGGCATCCGGGATTTGAACCCCTGAGCTGCTGACTTTGTAGCTGACAGTTTTCAGTGATCTTGCCTGCTGAGCCACCACACCCCTCCATCTTGGCTGGTTAGGATTACTCTTAAAAAAAAAGTGCAGAAGAGGGAGGTGTTAATAATGCTGAGAACCCAAGCTTTACAAGAAAATACCATGTTTCCCTGAAAATAAGACACTGTCTTATATTTATTTTTTCTCAAGAAGACACACTAAGGCTTATTTTCAGGGGATGTCTTGTTTTATCAAGTATAATATGCTTGAATGTCAGCCCTGCACACAACCATAGCCACGCCCATCACTAGGTCTTATTATCAGGGTAGGGCTTATATTTAACAAATGCATAGAAATCCTGCTAGGGCTTATTTTTTGGGGAGGTCTTATTTTCAAGGAAACAGGGTAGTCCATAGGGTGCCCCTCTGCAACATATCAGTAAATACTGAGCCATGGAGTGCTGGGCTTTCTTTGGTGCTGTTATGGAGAAGAAGACTGGAGTGGCGGGAGAAATGGAATGGAGTGTCTGGCAAATGGACCAGGCTGGATCAGAGAACTCTCCACCTGAACAGTCTTTTTCAAGGCCCACTTGCTGAACTGTATTTCTCGCCAGCATCTCCTCCCCTTAATGCTGTAGTTATTTCAGAATACAATTAATTCCAGATCAGTCACTGATAACTGCAGCTGTGTGGGGGTCACAGTAAATGCAGTAGCTGGGCAGCAGCTCTGGCATATCAAGACTCGGATTCTATAAATCTCCTTTGAAGTATTAATTCTCCCGATTCTTGGAAATGACATAATTTCCAGCAAGAAGTTGAAATTATAGATTGGTACCATGCTTTGAGAGAATCCTTGCCATCACTAACCTAACAATCACAGTGGGCAGAGAAGAAAAGGAAGGGAGTCTAACAGAATGAGTAGGGGAAGAGCCCGGGGAGAGCAACCTTTGACTACACTCATGCTTTGTAAGGCAACTCCCATTGGTCATGCTGGCTAAAATTTCTGGGATTTTATGGTCTTAAACAGGAGGAGAGTGAAAGAACATGTGTGTGTGTGTGTGTGTGTGTGTGTGTGTGTGTGTGTGTGTGTGT
>JAHTLZ010000016.1:20613216-20630959 GCA_023846285.1 Phrynocephalus versicolor | reverse complement strand
ACACACACACACACACACACACACACACACACACACACACACACACAAAGAGTATAGAAACAAAAATGAAACAAAATGAAAAACAAAATGAATTTTTTTAAAAAAAATAATCATTTCAAATGTAATGAAATGAAACAGAAGGGAACTAGAAGAAAAACTAAACAAAATGCTATTTTAGTGTTTTGTGTCTATCTCTACTTGCAAATATATGTAGACCCCTATGAAGTATTTGGTTCTGCCCAGTGGGCTGGGAAATGTTAGACTGGGTTTGTGATTCTGAATTTCAGAAGAGAAAGAGAGAGATGGAGAGGGCAGACATTGTTATTACCCTGGAGGATGTCTTGTTTGGGCAAAATGGATTCCCTCCCACCCCCTACCCACTGCCCCCATTCCCTCCCAAAGCTACCTCCACCGCCTTGTCTTCTGATGCCATCTTCAGAGGCAGTGAGCCCAGCTTCCCTTTTAGCTGGACACCTGCACAGAGACATCAGCTGGCTCTGAAGACAAAGATGGGGGAAACTGTGGCAGAAGGTCCTCCCAAGTCACAAAAACAAAGCAAAACCACAAACCAGTTAGTTTTTATTGTGGGTTCAGGGTGGTTCCTGGATAGCCAGAAACCCTGGTTCATGCCCATATCTGGTTCAGAATTGTTCTGACAGATGGCAGAATCTTGGTTTAGATAGTAAAATTGTGCAGGAGGAGCACAGGAAATGTGAATCCATGTAGTCATTAGAGATGGGCACGACTCAGAAAAAATTTTCGTTTTCGTTTTCGTTTTCGGCTAGGGTCCGTTTCATTTCGTTTCCGTTTTCGTGAGCTAATTTCAAAATTTTTCGTTTTCATTTCGTTACGTAACGAAAACGAAAAACTGAAAACGAAAACGAAAATTTTTTCGTTTCTCCCATTTAGCTCCATTATGTGTTTTTCCAGTAACGAAAAACGAAAATTGGCTCAAAATTTGTTCGTTTCGTTTCCGTTTTCGGTCCATTTTTGAACCGTTTTTCATTTTCGTTTCGTTTCATAATGAAAATGAAAAAACAAAAACGAAAACGAAAATACCGCTAAGTTGTGCCCATCTCTAGTAGTCATATTTTGCATTGGTATCTGCATTTGATTTTAGGACTTAAAGACTGTTTATCTGGAGCTGCTTCTTATTTTTGGCTATGGATCTTTTGTCTTGGATGACAAAGATATCTCAGACTTTGTTCCTGATTTATTTTACTTTAAAGATACATTTGCACTGCAGTACATTGATTCCCCCCCCCCTCTGCAAGCAACTCCTGCTTTGGTATTGTGTTGGAGAAAGTCCATTTGGGAAGGAGAGAGGAAGCAAACATTTGCTGTCGTGTTTCTATTGCTATTACTGTTGTTTTGTTAGCATATAAAAAAAAGAAATACTTTTTAAAAAAAGTTTATTGTGTTTGCAATACTTATGTAAAAAAAAAGGATAATTCACAGAGCCAGGAACATGACACATGCACATTACACCATACTTTGGGATAGTTAGACTGTGTAGATCTACCAGCATTTGCATCGTGTGGCAAAATTAGCCAATAATTCATTGGCTTCTTCCATAACTGGTGAGCCAGTATTGAGCAGACACAGTTTCCTTGAGCCAACTGATTCTGTCTCTTTGTGTCCCAGATTCCTCATCTAATTAGCAGCTTAATTTATGAATACTTAGATGGAGGGGGGAAATGTTCCACAAGAAACCAAGCATAGTTAATTACTGAAATATACTTTTCTTTTTTATTCCGGTTTGAGTCATAAAAATCTCTCAGTATTAAGTAGCCTACTACTCTGGTAGACTAGCACTCAGGTGAGGTCTTCAACTCAACCAGTAGCAAAGCACCTACATGTGTACTGTAGTTTCTAAAATACATATTCCTGGTCCTAAATTTAGAGACGCTCCATGGAAGGGTCAGAACCTTCCTTAGAAAACCTGCCTGGTGCTTCTCAGAGGAACACAGATGGTCCCTGTAATACCTAGGGGTGTACTTTCCTGGGTCTTTGCTGCTATGGTTTGTTAAATTGCTTTACACTAGGAACAATAATTTTTTTTTTACTACAAATCCCCTAATTCTCCATTCTGTGTGTTCTGCTGGACAGACACGAAAATATGGCTCACCTGGAAAAAAGGCCTGAGAAAGGTTTGAGGCCCAGCATAGTCCCAGGTCCACCCTAGGTTCTTTTTCAGAACGGAAGCTTTTGGCTTTCCAGCCAGGCCTTTTTGTCATGTGAGATTCATTTAGGTGTCTGTAGCTAGCGGTCTCTCTGGTGGAATACCCAGAATGGAGAATTGTATAGTTTGTAATCCAAAAATCCCATGCCTACTTCTGACAACTCTATGAATTCATAGTCTCCTTCATTAAAAATCTTGCCTAAGTCTTGCAAAGGCTATGATTTATTCAACCAAACCACCTTATGTTTAGTCATCTTCTCCCCCTCCCCCCGCTGTCTTCAACTTCCTTCCATGAGTACATTAAAACAATGATTATGGGACTTAATGAACACTCAGTTCTAGCTGGCAAGCATTCCCTGTGGATATCAATGTAAAGTAGATTGACAATGTAGGCCCAAATATATCTGTGAGTATGCATGTTTGATGTCTCCACCATTTAATAACTGCAGTTTGATTTCCCTTCGGAGAAGAGCATTACCTTTGTCTTCCCATAATTTATACTTAGTATATTGATTCTGCAGTATTCTATTTCAAGTTCTTTTCTATTCTCTGTACTCTAACAGGAGATCCCCAGCTGAATGGGAGACAAAAATTTAAATGAGCAAACACCATTTCCTGAAACTGGCCAACTGTCTACATTGTCTGCTTTGCATGTTCTGCAATGGACACAGGGAGAAAAGAGATAATACCTTACATTGCCCTTATTCTTAGGGCTCTATCACACGTCCTTAAAAATCCAGATCACATTTTCAAGATAAACCATGTCCAAAAATCTTGTCCCCATGGCTGCAGGGCTTTTTTTTTTTTAAAAAAAGAAAACTGATAATGCCCCCTTTAGCGAGTTTTCCAATACTGTCTGGAGAAGCTGGGAATTTTTTGCCTTTAGAGCCAGATGTCATGGGAGCACGTAGATGATCCGGTTTTGTTTTCTTTTTCTTTTTTTGTTTTTCATAGCGCTGACCAGCTGTTCCTGGGGCTGGTCGGCGCTGGGTTTTTTTTAATTATTATTTTTATTCCCCCCACCCCCAGTGCCAGCCAGCTGGCTTTCAGCACTTATTTATTTATTTATTTATTTATTTATTTATTTATTTATTTATATATACCCTCCCCCCAGCGCTGCTCATCTGGTCCTCCGGTTGGTTGGGTGCTTCTTATCTATCTATTTTTTATTTTTATCCCACCCCAGCACTGCTCAGCTGGCCTTTTTTTAAAACTTCCTTATCTGTGGAAACGGAGATCACACATCTTCCAACACGTGACCCAGGAAGTGGAAAACTTGGACTTTCAGATTCACCGGATCTTCCCCCAGGTGAGATAGAAGCCTTATATGAACCCGATGGCACAGTGATTAAATGCCTGTACTGCAGGTGAAAATGTGCTCACGACCTGGGTTCAGTCCCAGGTAGCAGGCTCATTGTTGATTCAGCTTTCCATCCTTCCGAGGTCGGTAAAATGAGTACCCAGCTTGCTGGGGGGGGGGGGAGGGCAATGTGTAGCCTGCATACTGTAATTAAAAACTGTAAACTGCCCAGAGACTACTTGAAGTGGTATGGGGTGGTATATATATAAGCAGAACACTTTCCCACAGATAATGCAAAAGGGATGCAAATAATGTTGGGCCATGAGATTTCAGTCCAGGCTCCTGTAGCCAGAATGACCATCCAGATAGCAATAGATAATGAGAGAAACAGACCTGGAACCTGTTCATTATAACCAGCATAGATATGCAGGGCTTCACCAGAGCTGACTCTACTCACTGCCACATCCTTTCTCAAACATCTTATGTTTAAAGAACACATTTAATAATTGAGGAATAAGTCTATTGTGTTTACTTTTAAAAGTTCTGTAAGAAAATGATGCTTATTCCCAAATAAATGTGTTTAGTATCAAGGCAGGGCAAATAAATCTTACTTTATTTCTCTAGTCTTGAGAGTGCTGTAACTTTAGGGCTTTTGAAATGCAACATTTCCAATTCCCTTTCTGTATGTGTGCATGTGTCTATTAATATAAAGTGAGAGCTGTTTATGTTAGGTGCCACATGTTTTTTGTCTTTTCTTTTCTTTTCTTTGACTTTTGCCTGGAATTCTTGCATAGACTAACACGGCTACCTTCTCCAAAACTGTTCATGTATGAAGTACGTAAATACATTTCCCCTTTTTCATCTTTTTCAGGAGTGGCCCTTGTAAATCCTAATGACCGTGGAGTATATAGGAGAAGGGGAATGCAAGTTATCTTTCACTGTTAAAGGCAGACATCTAAATGAAAGAACAGATGACTACTGAATTTGGAGCCTCACTTTACTTTCTCTCATCATTGTGGAAAAACAACTAATGTGCGGCCTTGGAAGTGCAATATCCTACTTTCAAGTCCTATATAAAAGCACCATGTAGAAGATATGCTGATGTTATATTTAGTCACAAGCAGGAAGATGTGGACTCATTAGTGCCAATTTTTCCACCCTAAGACACCTTATACAAATTATATTCTAAAGCAGATCTTGAGCTTTCCCTTTTCTATTTTAATGGAGCTCTCTTACCTGTACCTAACATTCTGAGAGATAATTTTCTTAGACTCAGGTGTGATTTTCAAAGACACCTTTATGAGGTCTGCTAACATTAAAATCAGGGATGGGGCATCTCCTACCCAGGGGCCAGCTACAACCCACAAGGGTGTCTTGCTAGCTTCCTAGCTGTCATCTGCAATCTTTGATCAGAGATAAGAGGCAAACCGCAACTTGGGAACCTGCCTGCAGTTGTGTTATGTTCTGTAGCCCAGGAAGCTATTGCATAGAACTCAACTATGCTTTGCTGTCTGGGAAGCTGTTAAATGGTGGTTTTATTCCTGAATAAACATTCATAGAATTGAGCTGGGCTCAATTGGTAGGAAAAAAAATATCCACATTGCTAAGAATTCTCTCTGGCCCCACCCACATTGCTTTGGCTCCCGTTTGTGGCCATAGGCACACCCACACATATGGGGAGACCCCGTGAGCGCTTTCAAAATGGAATTTCACCTCTGGGCTGGAAGGGTCCCCAGACCTGCCTTCAAGGCTAAGGCTCCTCCAGCGCTGTAGAATGAACCCATAAAAGAAATTTGCCAGCTCACTGCTAGAGTGTTTGAGCAGCATCTGAAAAATACATTGCCGGTTTCTAAGCATTCTGTCACTGATGTTCTAAGAGAGAAAGGGGAGGACATTTCCTTCCTATTTTGGAAACCAATTTTCTCCTACCTTTCGAAAACTGTAATGAAATGGAACAATTTTCTGATGTGATTTTGGCAGGGTAAAATGAAATCGTAGACCATTTGGGAAGCAACAGAGCTTTTATTTTCGAAGGTATTACATTTTACATGCTTCTATAACTGTTTCAGTAGTAATAAAGATTCTTGCCGTACCTTAAAAGTGTTGCTTGTTTGAGAGAGGTAGGGGAGCACTCCCTAATATTAACACCCACTCGCTCAGTTGATCAGCCGCCACTCGCTCAGTTGATCAGCCACCTTTGATGCCTTTAAGATGCATCCCAGTTGGTTGCTGGAGGAGTTTTGATAACGGAGAGAGTCTTTTCAAAAGTGATATCCAATGTGGTGCAAACTGATTTGTTGCTCATATGTGGGAGGGCTTCCACTTATCTTCTCACTCCAAACCTCTTTCCTCCTCCTTGGAAGTATTTGCTCTAGAGCAGTGGTCCTCAACCTTAGTAATTCCGCAACCCTTTAATACAGTTCCTCATGTTGTGGTGACCCATCCCCCTTAGAATGGGGGGGGGGGTTGAAGCATGACAGCAAGAAAAGGGAAGAAGTGGGGGGATGAGAGAGAGGAGGACCCTCAAAATGTCCCCCTATTTGGAGAGGTGGGGTGAGGGTGAGAGAGACCAAGCAAGGATGGGCTCCCGCCTCAGGAGGTGCTTTTTTGGTGTGTCCCCCCCCCCTATCCAAATGGAAAGGGTGTGTGAAGCAAGGTGGGGGAGGAAAAGGTAGCTGATCCTGCCCAAGGCTGCAGCAATGGAGGACAGGTGAGAGATCAGGCCCCACAGCCCAGCCGCCGGGCTTCTCTTTCTCTCTCTTTCCCGCAAGGCGAGCAGCCATTGACAGAGAAACAAAAACAGACTCAAATCCCACCACCTTGCTCTACCTCCATCCTGGCTCCTGCCCCAAAGCCCGCTTCCCTTCCTCAGCTCCGATTGTTAGCTTGGAAAGGGGAGGGGAAAACACTTCCACCTCCATGAAATAAAACATGCGCAACACTGGTGCGTGGCCGCCCAGCACATGCTTCTTGCCTCCCCTCAGGAGTGGGGGGAGGAGAATTCCTTCCCTCCCGCAGTTTGTGAGTTATCTCCCTCACAGAAAAGAGGAGATTGGGGATGGGGATTGAGGCACCTCCTCCTCCTTTCCCTGCTCACTCACCAGCCTTCCTGAGGTGACTGAACTGGCTGCCATGTACCTCCCACCAGACTCCCCTTTCCCTCACCCTCACCCTCTCCTTCTCCTTCTCCATTCTGAGCAAGAAGAGGAAGAGTGCGACCATTTGCTTCCACAGCATGATGGTCTGGCCCCTCCTTGCTCCTGCCACCATTCCAGGTGATTTTACCAAGGAGGAGGAGGAGGAGGAGGAGGAGGAGGTGAGGCAGCGGCAAGAACAGCACAGGCAGCCACTGGTGAGGTTGCTGACTGGGGAGTAAGTAGCGTGGCTGACTCTGGAGTGACAGTGGCTCTTCCTTCACAAGCAAGTGGGTAGGCTTCCTCCTTCTGTCCCTGCTGCCGCTGTTGTGGCAACCCCTGTAGAAAGGTTATTCAACCCCCAAAAGGGTCACAACCCCCAGACTAAGGAACCACTAATCTAGATGATCCCTTCAACATAGATTTTAAGGAGACCAGGGACACAGTTATACCTGCTGATAGGAACAGTTCTATTGGGTTAACTGGATGTCAAATAAAGTGAGTCCAGTATGTCACCCACTTAGTGGGGTTAACTGTGCCCTTCTGTCGACTGTAGGGACAGAAATGGCTATAAACTCCACAAATTCATTTGTTCCACTCCTGTGCCCTCGTAAAGACCAGTTATAGCAGCACAGGGAGTCTAGAGTTCATGGAGCCTGTACATCCTCCTGGCCACCCCCAACATCCATAGGGTGGCAGTGGTCACAGTGCACAAGTGTTTTGCTCTGTTAATTAAAATATGGTAATAATAACACTACTGAAGGAAACATGCACATGCTTGTCATATTTAATTTTTCAGGGGACGGGGCTCAGGCCCTTTTGTTTCTATTATGGATATATGTTGAGGTCCTTAGTGACACCAGTAGGGTGTAAGATAAGAAAGGTTGAGAGCCTATGCTGCATGCTAGCTCCCCTGTTATAGCCCCATAAGGTTTTCCTTTCTAACACTACCAACAACAACAAAAAGGAAGAAGACAAACCACAGCAGCGGCAGATGCATAAAAACATATGTAAAATGTGTTTTGCTTGTTCCAAAGAGACCCTTAGGGAACGCTTTGCAAGGAACAGTTAGCAGAACTAGCCATCCATTGCAGAATCTAGCTGCTTGGCATTTCATCAACATGCCATGGAGACGCTCCTTCAAAGTGAGAATGTATTGACTTGAAGCAACAGTAGATACCAAATCATCCTAAAAGCTTTGCAGAGCTGTTAAACAATAACTCAGAACAAAGTCACAGGGAATGCATATTTCTCTATGCAACTAGATGATTAAAAGGAAAACATTTGTTCACACTTCATTTACATTTATTAAAGCACCAAGGTAGCTGCTCATCCATAGAGTGGGTATGTTCGGGATAAATAAGTTAAATCTGAGAAATTAATTAGTTCTACTAATTATGCTTATTCTTGTATAAATTAATAAACTTCCAGCAAACACCACCCCCTCCCCATATTTTTTGCATCTGTAATTACCTGTACAGAGACCAATATGATCTGATGCGGGAGCATAGCAATCTAGTTTGTTTTATTTATTTTATTTTGGGGAATAAGAGATATGCCTCTGAAGGTTGCATTACAACACACAATCAGTCTCTGTCAACACCGAGGTGAAGAATAGCCAGACATTTGAAAATATACAGGGCAGAGATTCCTTTAGTTGGCCTGAAAACTGGCAAAAGTCCTTTAGGGTGATGCATGGCTAAAGTCAGATTGATTAGATATTTTTAGCCATCTGTGACACTTCAATGGCACGTACACCTATGAAGCTGGTGGATTGTGTCATACAGACCTGTTTTAGACTAATCATAAATATCTTTCTCAGACAGGCAAAACCCTACATTTTTGATAGCTCTGTAGAAGTCAGAAGCTTGATCTAGGATAGACAGATCTAAAGGAATTGCTATGATCTAGCCACACTGTATCTTAGTTACCTCTCATTTAGATTACTGAACTGTACTCTGCATGGTGTTGTCTTTGGCACGTATTCTGAAACTTCATTGGGTCTGGGATGATCTGGTTACACTGTATGGAGCTGGCTACAGGGAGAACAGAACCTCCTTCTTACAACAGATTCACTATCTACTAGTCTGTTTCTGGGGACAATTCAAAGTCCCAGTTTTGACCTGTAAAAACCATCAATATTGTATTTTTCCATTTATAAGACACCCCCATGTATAAGATGACCCCCACTTTTCCAACCCACAGTTACAGTTTCACAGCCACGTGGTTCTCTCCTTGGCTTACTTCTCTGTATAAGACACCCCTCAATTTTTAGTCTATCAATTTTAGACAAAAATATAGTCTTATGCATGAGAAAATACCGTAACTTGGATCCAAGCTATTCGAGGGAAACTATGTCTTCATAAGATCCTTCTCAGGTTTGTAGGGGCTCATTCTCTTGGTTGCAGTGCCATCACAGGCCTGCCTAGAGCAGACACAAAAGGGAACCTTTCACTAATAGTTCTACTGTATTTTAAAAAATTATTTTAACTTTAATGGCTGCAATTTAAGTCTAATATCTGATTTCTAGTGTGGGATAGTGGATAGAGTGATTTCATTGGGTCCAGGATTAGGATTTTGGAGAACAGAGTCCACTTGGTCGTGGAAACCTACTGAGGGAGTGGAACTGAAAAGAACACTCCTTAAATATTTACTTGCTTTGGAAGCCCTATTAGGGTCACTATAAGTTACGAGATGGACAACTAAAAATGGGAAACACAAATTCAATCTAAGAAATAATGCATGAGAGTCCATCTAAAAGTCAAATAAGTGCCGACCAGCACCACGGCCAGCAGGTAATGCTAGGAAAACAAACAAATAAATAAATAATAAGTGCTGACAGCCCAAAGGCCACCTGATCAGCACGGGGGGAGGGGAAACTAAATTTTTTTAAAAAAACAGCCCCAGCAAGCCCCAGGATGAGCTGGTCAGGACTAGGAAAAAATAGCAAAAAATGGATTATATGCGAGCTTCTATGGACTTCTGGCTCACATTTTTTACTGGAGCAAAAAATTCCTAATTTCTCTGGTAGGTCTTGGAAACTCGCTAAAGGGGGCATAACCATTTTTTTAAAAGCCCGGTGGCCATGGGGACAAGATTTTTGGAAACGCTTTATCTAGAAATTTAATCAGCATTTAAAGGACGTGTGATAGAGCTCTAAGTGGGTGCTGGATCAAATCAAGTCTAAATTCTCTCTAGAAATAAAAAAATTACTAAATAAAGACCGTCATGCATCTCTGCATCATGTGACGATGAGACTTATGAAAATAGGACAGGATGCATTGACTCACGGAAAGAAACCATGGCCTTGAGTTTACAATATCTTAAGCAGAACTCTTAATCAAAGCCCATTTGGATGTCACTCATTCATAGGGGCACCATAAGTATGAAGGAACATGATGACACATAACAAAAATATTCAACTATTAGTTCCTTCAGGTAACATTATGAAGGTGAACCTTCTAAGTAGAGGTGACCCTCTTTGCGGTTTACAGTGCAGAAACTATAATGGGTTTATTTATATGTGTAGGCCAATAGTTGGCTGGATCAAGAACACCCATTACTCATTACTCAGTTCATCATTTCCCCCGCTTTGGAACACATCAAGGAATACTCTGTTCTGAGTGTACCTGAGGATGAGGGCCATTATCCATGAAGCTTTATCCAAAATAAAGCTTTTTATTCTTTAAGGACATACAAGCATGTTCGTGTGAGCATCGAAACCCCCTCCCTCAACAGAGTTGGCGGCCTCAGGCATAGTCTATCTCCTACTTATCAGGGTGTGCTTTCCAAAGTACCCAGACAAATCAAAAAGCCTTCACCACCAAGGCTATAGCTAAAGACCCATTCTTTATAGGTTTCAGCACCTTAGGCCATTGTTCACCTCAAGGCTATGGATGCTATTGTCTCCCTAACGAGCCTATTCAGGCCATTGTTCATCTTATGAGCCTAATTCAGGCCAAAGCTGACTGACTATAAGATGGAGGACTCGCACTAGCTGTATTCAGACTGATGAAGCTGTTTGGATGAGCAGCGAAACATTTCTATCTCTCAAAAAGAAGTCCAGTAGCCATGACTCAACTTCCAGATAAACTCACCTGGATGACTGAGAATCTTCACAGACATACAAGGATGTTGTTTTTGCTTCATGAAAATTCAGACTCCCACAGGTAGTTCTCTGGTAATTTTTAGTTTATGTTGGATCTTACGATGCATAGTATAATGTATATATACTTTATATCATCTTATTCGTGGTGGAAGGTGGGGAGAAAATGAAAGGATGGCATTTAGACTTTTATCTTTCACTTATAATTTTCCTACAGTTGTAAATCGGGTGCTGTGAAACATAAAACAACTGCAAATCCCAAGGCTTTTAATGCAGGGTCTTTAGGAAAACAATTTATTTGTTTAATAAAAGGAGCAGAGAGTTCTGATAAAGGCACAGATGTAGAAATGTCATCTTTTTATCTGTCTGATAAATGCTGTTAAATCCCCCGAGCCTTTCCAAGCCAACTTTTCCTGGATTAGAATGAGAGCAGTGATGTAAACTTTCTAACTAGCTCATTTTGGCTGGAGTTTCTCGAGGCAGATGTTACAAATGACATGGCTTGCCTGTTCTGGGCATTGGCATGGGAATTATTCACCACAGCAGACGTGGTCCTTTCAGCTTTACTGCCAGTTATGAGCCTGTGATTAACAAACCACACTGCACTGAATAGTTGTCGTTTTCCCTCCTTCCTCATAACTACTAAGGACTGGTGTGAAATGATAAGGGATACTCTCTCTGACAGATTATATTTTGAGAGACAGCTCTCTTTTACTCCCTTTGTTCACCTGGTTTCATTCTCTCCTCACACCCATTAGTGGGAAGATGCTTTATTTTCAAACTGGCTCACCCGTTGTCTTCAGGAGCCTGGCTGCTCTCCACACAGAGCTTCCATCAGGCTTGTCTGACGGACATTCTAAGAGACTCTGGAGACAGATTCAAGTTGTGGCTGCAGCTATTAACATGCAGCTTTTATTGCTACATAACCAAAGATGATGCATCCACCCCCAACTTAATTCATGCATCATTTTCTCAGCTGGTCTATTTTAAGATGTGGCATTCTTTCACATTTGCAGCCAAAAGATTAACTGCTTTCTGTTCTTATGTTACCATTTCAGTTTAGTGCTATGACATCTGTCACCCTACTCTCATGTAATGTTTATGGCATGAATACCTGGCATGGTTATTAATTTAGCCATGGAGAAGGCGGCTATTTCCACACTTTATAAGGTAACATCGTAGAAACAGTCAGTGCTGTATTCACTATTGTCAATGTCATCTCTAGTGGTCCAGGTAGAAAATATATAAATTATGCAAATCACTGTGTACTGTTTATTTAGCATACACTGTGCAACCAGCAAGAGGTGGATATTTCTAGGGCTAGCTATTAGAGATGGGCAAAAAATGATTTTTTTTCATTTTGTTCTTCGTTGTTTGTTATTCAAAATGAACAATGACTCTTGGGGCAAATTTATCATGAACCGAACTGAACCGAGAAAAATTGGTTCGGTTAGGTTCATTTCATTAATGGGGAGCGGAGATGTCTCCTACCTGGTGCTAGTCCAGAGGTCCGGTCTTCCTGGCTTCTGGGATGGTGACCAGGGGGGGAAAGCCGACAGCCGCACTACAGCTGTGGCGCAGCCATGTGGTCCCTCGGCACAGTAAAAAAAAAAGAAAAGGAGCACCGACCAGGCCCCAAGGGTGGCCTGGTCAGCACCCTAAAATAAAAAAAAATTGAAATTGAAAACAAAAACCAGTGCCGACCGGGCCCCAGGGGCTGCGCGGTCAGTGCTGAAAGGAAAACAAAAACAAAACAAAACAAAGCCCCGTGCTACAGCTGTAGCACGGGGCCTGAACCCAGAAGGGGGGAGGGCTAAAATAAAATAAAAATAAATTTTAAAAAGGGGGAGCACTGACCAGTTCCCAAGGGTGACCTGGTTGGCACCCTAAAATTAAAAAAAACTTTAAAAATCAGTGCTGACCAGGCCCTAGGGGCTGTGCGGTCTGCGCTGAAAGGGGGGAAAGCCCCACACTACAGCTGTAGAGCAGAGCCTGAACCCGGAAGTGGGGAAAACCCTACTGCCGCTAAGCCCGCCTCCAGCCTCCCCGCACAGGAAGCCCAAACCCAGTGGCAAGTGGCCGCTGCTGCCGCTGCCTCCAAGCCCCTATGCTGCTGAAGCCACACTGACCGCCTCACAGCCTTTGCAGCCTGAGCCAGTAACAGCCGAGGCAGCTGGAGGTTGCAGCTCCAAGCCCAACAGGTCGGTGATGGCGAAGCCTTTGGAACGTAGGCTCACTGTTGAGGAGGCTGTGTTGAGAAGCAAGGAGGAGGGATCCCTCCCCACCGGGCTGATGCAGTTCAGGGGTCAGTGGGGGAGCGGAAGGTGTTGTCTCCTGGCTGGCACCCTAAAATAAAATAATAAAAACCAGTGCTGACTGGGGCCCAGGGGCCGTGCGGTCGGCGCTTAAAGAAACAACAACAACAACAAGTCCTGTGCTACAGCTGTTTGCTAGGAGTGGCCAATTCCACAGCTGTAGCATGGGGCCTGAACCTGGAAGTGGGGAAAAATCTAAACTAAAATAAAAATAAAAATATTTTTTTTAAAAAAGGGGGAGCACTGACTGGGCCCCAAGGGTGGCCTGGTTGGCACCCTAAAATAAAAAAATAATAATTAAAAAAAAACCCAGTGCCGACTGAGCCCCAGGGGCCATGTGGTGGGCACTGGGGGGGGAAAGGGTAATAATGAATAACAAATTAATGAACCAATGAAATGATTTTTTCCATGAAAATTCACAAAAAAATGAAACAAAACGAACCAGACCTCTCAACAAAACAAAACAAAACATCATTTTTTTCGATTATGCCCATCTCTATTAGCTATGTTAAGCTGTTGCAACCACCTTGAAGACTATTAACCTGGATTCATCTGAAACTTCATGGCAGCTTCAACCTTCTTTGGCACTTCAGCCTTCAGCAGTAAACTTGGATATTTTCTCAAGGTTCTAAGAAGGTGTTGCTAACACTAAAGGGACAGTGAGGGACAAAAACAACTTAAATAGTAGAGGTGAGGTACTTAACTGAGTGGGGGTGACTATACTGGTAATTAACACAGAAACTGCTCTGGGATTCAGACAGCTATATTTTCGCCTGGCCAACCAATGACTAATTTGAATTATTTCTTGTACTTTCTCCTATTTGAACAAAGTATTAATATAATAGCATAATATTTGCAGACATATAAACATCCTCATTCAAAAAGTGGACTTTTTGTTTTACATGGTCATCTGATACACATATGGAAGGGTCATGTCCACTGATTCACATCAATGATCATTGGCCTCTTTTCACATGTTTTGGTGCACACTCCCTCCCCCTGAACACACATTGGGCAAGCCCTGACATGTCTAAAGAAGAGCACAGTTCAGACTCTTCTTATCATATTTGCCCATGGCTTTTAAAAATACCTTTTTCTTGGCCCCTTGAAATCACATCTCAGCTGGAGATCCAGGGACACAGCTTGGGGCCTTTGGTGTACTGTACATAACATACTTTCTACCACTGAGCTGTAGTCCTTCCAGAACAACCTCTCTCCTTGCATAGCTCCCTTTGAAGTGATTGGAAGCTGAACAGCTAGTACATTTAGTGAACTCTTAAAATGGGGTCTTTTTTGACTCCAGTGGTTAAGACAGCATAATTAGAAATGTCAGTAGCCCATTTTACAGGTACAATTAATGGGATGGTTTATATAAGAACTAGAGGAAATAATGAATGTTATTTGTTAGTTCAAGAAGAAACATGTGCAAGTAGAAATCGGTATTATGCCCTGGAGCTACATTCCTACAATGGGGGATCTGTTAGTTGAAAGGGGAAAGTGTGGGAGGGTGTGAAGTATGGATTACTTTATTTATTTATTTAAGAGTATTTTAGAGTATTTGTACCCCACCTTTCTCCTTGGAAAAAGGAATCAAGGCAGTTTACAGAATGAGGGATAATATACAGTCCAGTACAATTAAGACATGTTCAGGTATAGCGAACAAGGAATTGAGGGACATCTTACAGCATTAATAGACAACATTACATTAAAGCTACAAGAGAACACAAACAGTTAAAGGGGAGTAAAATTATGATAGTAGCTCCTTAGGTTCCGGAGGTGATGAGAGGTAGAGCTGGGTATCTTTGGCATACTGGTGGCACTTAACCACAAAAGTCCTGATAATCTCCCCCCAGTGGTTTCATATAGATATTAATTAACATAGGAGACAGAACAGAACCCTGGGGGACTCCACAGGTCAGTGGCTGTGCTGTCGAACATGAATGTGCATTCTTTCCGACAGGATGGACCGGAGCCACTTTACTAACTCTAAGGTCAGGCCAGGGAGTTTGGGGAAATGTATCAGTGCAAAAAGGAATACTATTACTTATTTTAAAAATGTACAGTATCTGGCCCTATCCAGGTATCAGTCTCAGCCCAATGAAGTTGTTCCTATATGGGTGCCATACCTGCATATGGACCATTTTCTTGCCCCCTTTTCCTGGCTTTCCCCCACAAGTCTTATTTCCCCTTTTTGACTCCCCTCACCTTCCCAACATCTACATGCTAGGGCCTAAATAATGGACTATTTCCTATCCTGTGATTTACCAAGTGTAATCATTATATGCAGTTCGAAATACAGCGCTTTATCAAGGTTATCCTCAAATATTAGAAGTGCCATTAGTTTTGTTTTAACTATACGGAAGTTTCTAATGTTTGCGTACTCACTATCTGTTTGTTTTCATTCTGTCTCAATAAACACTTATAGAGAGGAGAAAATTAAAAACTGAACTATTTATAAAGCTGAATAGAAAGCTCAACGAATAGATGCCCAGTTCCCTTAGCAATAGAAAGAAAAAAAGAGGGGGAAGGAAAAAGAGAGAGAGAGAAAATAAACATCACAGCTGTCCTTTCTTTTCCCTTTTTAAAAGACAGCTAATGTTTAGGTTCAGTTATCAAAATCTACAGCATAGAAGCTGTCGGCTTTTGAAATCCATAAACTGTTTCTGTCCTATTTGTTTCTATGGAAACTGAGCACTCACTGCTTTAGCTGGGCACAAAAGATGTGATTTGGGGAGGAGAGATCTGGAATTATTTGAAACAAAAGAAAGTGTAGAAGGAATGGAAGAAATCTGTGCTCTGAGATCAGGCGGAGGGGAGAGAAAAAGAACCAGAGATTTCTTTTGGTAGGGATCAATCAATGCCCGTCTTTCTGGTTGATGGCTGGTTCACTACACAACTAAATTTGATCTCCTAATTTTTCTGCAGTGACAGCTTTTCAGTGACAAGTTTATTAAGCTGATAACCCTACAGCCCTTGAGGCAGCACTGCCTTTTATGCAGATGTGATTTCATATATCATATAGCGATCCCATTTCATGGTGCTGTAGTGTTAACGTGCTTGCCCCAACCCTTTCACAGGCTATTGACAAACACAAAGCTTTGCCAGAAAATTATAGCCTTAAGACTGTTTTTAAGTTGAATAAAAATAAAAGAATTCATTGATTACAACATTGAAACAAAATAATTAATGGTAACGTGTTGAAGTATAAACATAAAGAAGAAATCCGCTCAAATCCACTCAAGTTTGATCACTAATAAATACATGCACACTCAGTTCCCTAGTTTAGACATGCTAAACATCTGGTTTTCTTCACAGACACTCTAAAAACCCAATCTCTTCTTTAAACCTGTCTTTCTCTTAGACGGTGCCAGACCCTATCTGATTCTCCCAGACTCTGACAGATTCCCTTGCTCCAAGTGTAGGTCTTTCTGTAGGTCCCTATCTAAACCTATCTACCTTATCTGTCCTTTAGCCCTATCCAGCTAAAACAGTGCTGAGCAGTGCCTTAAATCCTCTCAGGCCACTCCCCAGACTCTCTCATTGGTCTATAAACCCACCAATCAGTTCAGACACATCTCATACATTATTCATCACAGGTGTAAATGCCACAGATGTCACCATGATTCAGAAATGTGGTGGGCATTAGGTCTCACATACCCACTGAATCTAGGATGGGCAACAGGTAATCCTCTTAGCCTTCTTTAGTTGGCGCTACTACTGTAGAGAAGAATAGTTATTTTCATTCTCTGGGACTCTTGCGCTAAAAATGTGCAAAATTATTGACCAGTGATCTCTTATTAATTGTATGAATGTTTATATTTATTTTATTCATTTGTATTATCCATCCATCCATCCATCCATCCATCCATTTCTATCCCACTATATCTAACCCCAGACCACTCCCCCCCCCCCCCGGGCATAGAATTTGCTATCACCACACAGGAGAGTAATCTGTGCAGTGAGTTTGAAACATTATTTGAGAATTATGTACAACAGACCAGTTAGCACCACTGTCTTTATGTCCTCCATATTCTTACTCCCCACCCCCAACCCGCCAGGTCCTACTTTACTAAAGTAGCAGGGTTAACAGCTGAGTTTTAATCCTTTAGGTGGTTCCACTCATCCTCTTGTGTTTAGGTTTATTCCTATTCCTGTTTCCTGGAGTCTGACATCATTTGGGGACTTGTATATTGACTGTATGTGCCCACTAGGAGGTGTCTTCTATTGGTTGCTTGGAGTCATTATTTATGGTCCAGCATTATTTATTGTCCAGTAAAAGGTAAAAAGGTAACGGTTCCCACCACACATGTATGCTAGTCGTGTCCGACTCTAGGGGTGGTGCTCATGTCCATTCCTAAGCCAAAGAGCCAGTGTTGTGCAATTGTGGCCATGTGGCCATCATGGGTGAACACATTGATGTTCACAGAACACTGATTAACTTCCCACTTTTTACAGCAGTACCTATTTATCTACTTGCATTTACATGCTTTCTAACTGCTAGGTTGGCAGGAGATGGGGTTACTAATGGAAGCTTACTCCACTGCATGGCACCCAAGATTCAAGCCACTGAGCTGCTGACTTTGCAGCCAACAGTTTCAGTGCTCTAGCCCACTGAGCCACCACGTTCCATGCTTAGAGTAGTACTCCTCACTAAATTTGTGATAGATAGATAGATAGATAGATAGATAGATAGATAGATAGATAGAT
>JAHTLZ010000016.1:20542630-20610706 GCA_023846285.1 Phrynocephalus versicolor | reverse complement strand
AACCAATTTTGTAGAATGTTCTCTTTTTCAAGCCAGTAATGGTTACTGGCCAGCCTTGGCAGTTAAACATTTTGGCTGTAATAGTGAACTTTGTGTCAGCCTGGAAAAGATGGAAAGTGAGTAACCAAGTGGGAAGGTAGGGAGAAAATTAAGGCATTCTGACTATTATTAATTGCCAAATTAGAACGATGTCTGTGAAGATTCTCAGTCATCCAGGTGAGTTTATCTGGAAGTTGACACGCGGCAACTGGACTTCTTTTCCTGAGACACTGAAACATTTCACTACTCATCCAAGCAGTTTCATCAGTCTGAGGAAAGTTAGGGCCTTTTCACACGACCCCTAAAATCCGTGGAAAATGGCTCCCAGATGTGGAGCTTAAAATTGTTTTCCCACCAGCTCTGGACTTTAAACAAAATAAAGTACGACCACGCCCACCTAAGCGTGTCCCAACACACTTTTCAAGTACCTGCTCTCCGGGGCTGAAAAATTTCTGATGCGGATGTAACCTAGTGAGTGCCGGGCTCTCCTCGCTTCTGTTTTTTTTTTTTTTTTGCCCCCCACCCCTTTAAGACTGGAATGCTGCCGGGAGCAGAGCAAGACGGCAGAACGGAGGTGAGCCAGCATTCTTTTCTTCCTTTTTTTTCTCCTTCCCCTCAGGCAGACAGCAGCCAGGAGTACGGAGGGGGTGGGAACACAGGAACAGCGACAAACCCCCAAGATCTCTGGTCTGAATTTAAGTTGTCAGCGGATCTTAGGGGTCGTGTGAAAAGGCTCTTAGTGATGAGTCCTCCAAATTATAGTTCACCAAGGTGAATTATAAAAAAAGTTCAAGAAAAGAAGTCTAGTTGCCATGGCTCAACTTCCAGGTAAATTAGAATGATGTTACAAAAGAGATTTGACACCTCTGAATGCAACCAATTCTCTCTCTCTCTCTCTCTCTCTCTCTCTCTCTCTCTCACACACACACACACACACACACACACACACACACACACACAGGTAGGCCTTGGTGTTTGTGCATGTGGGCTGTGCATGTGGGATTGATACAGGCAGAACAACCCCCAAGGACTAAGCCTGCAGGCATGTCTAAACCTTAGCCCTCCTGATATTTTGGACCACAACTCCCAGAATTCCCAGCCTGTATTTCCAATAGCAAAGGACTGTAGGAGTTATGGTCCAAAAACATCTGGAGGGCCAAAGTTTAGACATGCCTGGAAGGCTTTTGCTATAAGAAAGTAAATAATGAAGAAATTTCACAAGTAGGGAAAGAGACTTGTGAGTAGGGAGATGATGAAGGGAGAATGGGTCTGGAGGCCAACAGAGATGGTTTTTGTGTTTTGGATTCTGGTTTTATACATTTTGCTCAAAACAAGAAAAAATACTCCCTGTTTTATGATGTGGGTAGTGCAAGTGATTTCTTATTGAAGCAAGCTCTCCCTCTAACAATGTGCTTCCCCTAGAGGTAATAGCGCAAGTGGTTTCTTATTGAAGCAAGTGCTCCCTCTAACAAAAAGCTTCCCCTAGTGGTAATAGCGCCTAGATGCCCTAAGCACATCCAATCTTGCCTGATTTCGGAAGCTAAGCAGGGTCGGCCCTGGTTAATACCTGGATGGGAGACCACCAGGGAATACCAGGTGCTGTAGGAGCTGGAGTAGGAACTGGCAAACCTCTCCAGTATTCCTGCCAAGAAAACTCCATGGACAAGGAGTCACGAAGGGTCGGTCATGACTGTAACAACACAACACACATACAGAGGTAATAGACATGTGGTGGCTCAGAAGACTAGAGTGCTGAAACAGTCGGCTGCGAAGTTAGCAGCTTGGTGGTTTGAATCCCAGGTGCCACGCAGCGGAGCGAGCTCCTGCTGTTAACCCCAGCTCCTGCCAACCTAGCAGTTCAAAAGCATGTAAATGCAAGTAGATAAATAGGTACCACCATAAAAAGTGGGAAGGTAAACAGTGTTCTATGCAGCCATGCCAGCCACATGGCCACAGACTTGCACAACACTGGCTCTTTGGCTTGAAAACAGAGATGAGCACTGCCCCTAGAGTCGGACATGACTAGCACACAAAGGCGGGGAAAAACTTTACCCTTTTTAGAGGTAAATTAATTTTATCCATGCCATTTTGAAGATAACCAAGATCCTTTCCTAAAACACCCAGATACATATGTGCATTATCTGCCCACTCTGGTAGAATTCAGCAATCCATTTTCCTAACTCTTGGGTTGTTTCATTACAATATCTCACAGCCATTGAGAAGCATGGCATCACATCATACTGGAGCCAACCTGTCAGCCTCAGAGGTATATTAGCACTAAACACACCTGGCCTATCATTTATTATAATCTCTGCACTGTCAAAGATGCATTGAATTGCAATCATTAGGCTTCAGTTTTCAACCAGCATTCATCTTCGTTATCATTAGAGTCAGGCTAGAGCTTTTTTTTGCCAATTTAGCTTTCCACATCTTAAATATTCTAGCTTATCAATAAACATGAATTTCTAAGATCCTAAGATATTTAGAGATCCTTAATGAAGGGGAAAGTTTACATTAGTTAATCAAAAAGTTCTTAAGATTTTCAGTTTAAATAAAATATGCCCTTGCCCTGGTTAGCTGGCGAAAAAAGGAAAACTTGCAACCACTTCCACATGATATGTTAATTAAATATTGGAATTAAATTTTGCATAGACTTCTTGTGTAACTTCCTCCTCTTTTGGCACACAGTTTGACTCTACATGACCTAGCAGTGTCAGATTGATTTGACACTAGTAGTATTAAGAAGGCAAAATTGCATTCAGAATAACAAGTCAGAGAATGTCACCGAAGCAAAAATATTTTGCAGATAGTTTGATAATATGGACGTCATATTTTGCTATGTAGATTGGATGGCCATATTGTTCATGTGAAGCCAGGGCCAAGTCTATTCTAGATTAGAGTGGCCACATAGCCTGTTTTACAGAGGATAGTTTGCCATTTGAAGGACTGACAGAGACAATCTTTGTTTTGAAAGTGTTATTAAAAGAGCTGCCCAGACCTCTGATTTCACGATAACAACCCAAGGTCAGCAGGAAAAGATAAAGCACCTTAAATGTACTTATTCCTCCCCTCCCCCCCAGCAGCTGACAAAGTCAGTATGAAGGAAGAGAAGAAATTTATTTTTTTATCCTTCTGTTCGTAAAAGTTACTCAAGAATAAATTACTTATTTGTATTTTAAAAAAAAAAATTCGAGGCTTACAAGTAAAGCTATGGGTATTATAAAAGTTACTGATCAAGCTTTATTGAATATGGCTTTTAAAAGTAAATGAGACAAGAGAAAGCATAAAAGATGGAGGATAGATACAACTATTTTTCAGCAGAATATAATAAAATGAAAAAAAAACGATGGAAATAGGGGACATTAATGATAAACGGTTGCAGACATTACTAATATATTACGAGCATGATAATAGGAAGAATTGGCATTATGGTATCATATCCTCTAAACAAACAAACAAACAATGAAACAAACACATGAAAAAGATTGAGGGAGAAATAAGATTGTTGGAGTAAAAATGTATAATGAATAAAGATTTAAAAATATCTATTAGGATTAAAAGCACAAAGAAAGAAGTTATAGAATACTGAAATGGAGAATATTCAAAGAAGTTTAAAATAGCCCAAAAGAGATATTTTTGAATTTGGTATTAAAAATTGAGTAATGTTGTTGTGAGGAGCACGCGATTTAAAAGGGAAATAATTTAATTAGGGGTTCAATTCCCCACTGGGCCTCGTTGACATGGGCTAGACTTGATGATTCACAGGGTCCCTTCTGCAGTTCTACAAAAATAAATTTGAAAATTCAAGAAATAAAGAGCAAATGAAAGAAGTACTACGAGTGGAGAGGACATCTTGGTTTAATCTTCACTGAATTAGAGAAATGGAACAAAGATTAGGTAAAAATTGTAAATGTAGAAAATTTAAGCAATTTGAAGAAACTGTGTTACAGTATATCCCATATATTTTCCATACGCTGATAATTATTCTTTTTCTAAATTGTATTTTGTAGTGTTAAATGAAATCCTGTTGATCACCTGCCCCCAAAATATCTTATACATTTTACTTATTAATCCATCCCTTTGATTATTCTATCTGCACTTTGGGATACAGCTATTAATATTGTAAATATGTAAAGGAGTGGTTGATAAGTAAGAATATTTTAATAGATATTTGGGAAGAATGTGTTGATTTTTTACTTTTGAGGGGGAATGGATGCGCATGGGTCAATGCAATTTTGGGAGGGGAATAGGGAAGGAAAAATTGGTAATATATCTCCACACAATAATGTTGGGGAGAAGCATGGTATGTGTAGGGGGCACTGTTTTGTGTGTTTTAAGATGTTTTAGGTTTGTATGATTTTTAAATGTTTTTTGAAAGATAAAAAAAGGGAGGAGATCGGTTACATATCCAGGCACACAGCTGGACATAGACTATAAACAGAGACTTCTATAAACTGAGTACATGAAATACATGCAAAGCAAACGAAAAATGGTAACAGACTATGAATGATGTATGTGGAAAGGCAAACTGTTTTCTTGTAACCTCGTCCACGGCGGAGAGTAGGTGGATTTCCAAAATGCATTTTTCTTTGAAGAGAGGGGAGAGGTGGGGAAGAGAATATGAAACTGGATATATAGCTATTGCCTGTCCTTCTCCTAGATAGAAAAATTATATTTGTTGAGAGTCGGCAATGTTCAGATTCACGGGGAGAGAGTGAGAGAGTATGCCCTCAATTTCATTGCACTGCACTGGTGTTCATTCAACTGATGAAGTTCTCAACTCAAAGGGCAGCATATACTTTGTTCTAAGTTCCTGCTGGAATGGAAAAGCTGACAGGGGAAAACTTACACAAAGGATATTGTACTGCGAAAGTTTGTTCAAAGTGACACTTGTCAGGTCTCTTTGAAATGAAATTGAAAAGGAAAAACCAATTTTCTTTGAGGACAAAGTTCATCTCATTTGGTGTGCTGCACCTGTCTAATTTTCTTCTACGTAAAAGAAATCTTGACTAGGAAAATTTGAAAACATAGTTTATACCACTGCAGGTATATATCAAAATGTTTAATGCAGCCTACTCTAACATTTCCAGACAATAAACAGAAATGAATCTCCTTCTGTTTGAAGCTGTGATAAATACCCAGTTGGACAGAAATTATTGGATTTTTATGCTTCTCTCTTCTTGAATGTCACTTCAGGGCAGCAACTTATAAAAATCATACATTTCAGGAACAAAAAAAAGGCTTTATGTTTTCTGTAGCTATTTTATCAGCAATGCCAAATGAAATGAAATGCAGAAAGAAATGCAGGCTATCAGACAATGTCACCAGACACCAACAGCATTATTTCAAAAACAACTCAAAAATCTGAAGGAATAACATGACACACATGCAAGAATTTAGATAGAATCCATGGCAGGGGCTGGACCAAATATTCGCAAATACAATTCATAGTCATTTTGAAGGATTGCCCCCCCTTTCACTTTTCACAACAGGCTTCCTTTTTCTATCTTTGATCCTAGAAATATAATCAGGGACCATGCATTCAACATAATGGCATCACGTCATCACATTATTGTCACATAGCAATATAGTAATGGCAGAATATCAATGAACCCACAAAGCCAATTCCAGAGTGGAACTGCATCCATGATCACGGAGGTGGGGATGGGCTTCAATTCCTTTTCAGACAATCAGAAGCCCCCTCTTCTTAACAGGAAAAGGTAGGGCCTGAGTGAGTGGGAAGAGGGACGCAGTGGGCAATCCATGCATCCACAGGTACTTTCCCTCCCTGCTTTCAGATTTCACATGACCAGGCTGAATGACTGCATAGGGTTTAACTGCATCTGTGCATCTGCTCTGTGCCAGACTTTCTTCCTTCCTCCTCCAAAAGGTATCTGTGGTTCTAGTTATGCAGTCTGCCTTAGAGGAGATATCCATTTGAAGACTCATGAAAATGGAGGTCTCCATCCAACAGACCTAATTTGGCCCACAGTGAAAACCCTGCCTTCAATGCTCCTATATCACCCTACATTCCCAAACTTGGACCCTTTTTAAAAACCAACAAGGGGTGGAAGCAATGCACGGGGAACTTGCCAAAGGTTCCTTCACCCCAGCTAGATATTCTCCATTCTTTTTGATCTACTGGCTCTACTTGCAGTTTTCACACTTTAGTCATTTCGCATCTCTAAGGATTATTTCCTTGTTGGGTTCCTTTAAATACTTGTCCTTGTTTGTGTTAATGATTTTAGCAGTCTACTTTCAGACTTACTTAATCTTTTGTTTCTCTTAGCATCAACTTTGTTTTACCAAAATTAGTGCTCATTTTCATTTTCTGCCCTTGACCTCAACATCCACTTTTAGACGAAGTATTGTTTCCTTTTAAAGCTTTGCTTGACTCTGCTTCTTCACCATGGTGATGTGGGGCACACATATTGTTGAGCTGTTATTATTTCAATGACCTCCCATTGGCCTCTAGAAGCCCCACCATTCTGTCACTACATTTCAGTTAATGTTTAATTGTGGCTGGAAGATGTTGTCTGCAATTAGCAACGTAGGAGACATTTCCTTTCAAAGCAAGCACCAGAACATCCATTATCAGACTGCATGATGAGGAGGTATCATCACAAATGGGTTGGCTTTACCAGGGAAAAGGAAATGTCTTCTCCCTTGCTGTGTGTGGAGCAGCTTTTGTAGAAGCTGAAAAGGAAGGCAAGAGGAGGGCAATCCCTGCCCCTGGATTTGCGTTCCCCATCACTTCAAATTCACATCATCTGAACATCTGTGTTCAGGGCCAATTGTTACCATTTGGAAGAAGGAGCAATGCCTCAGGCCACTGATGCTGGAGTTGGCAGATACGGCTATGTTCTGGCTGTACCTATTGGACTCTCTGGTTCTTCTCTTATGCCGAGATACAGACTGCTACCGCACTTCCGTAAGCAGCCGCTTCTTATTTTGGATCACCTTTTCTTTTCCTGTGGTCACATGGTTGTTATAGTGGTTCTGCAGTTCGCACTTCAGCAGGTAGCTAGCATTCGGCTTTCCAGTTCTCACTTTATTAAACCGCTTTAAAACTTGGTATGCCAATAGGGGGCAAGGGGGGAAAGTGACTCAGTATGTCCGCAAATTCAACCAACTCGCTTAAAAGGGAGACACAGGAAGCAATGTAAAAAAAAAAAATTCACCCCCAGTGGCCGTCGCAAGAAAAAGTGCCACAGCGGACAAAAATGGGCCTGGCTGAGAGGGTTCTTCAGATAAATTATTTTGAAAACCGGACACTGATTTTTAAGGCACCTTGTTTTTAGGGAAAGGGCATTTTAAATCAGAAGTGTGGTAGCGGTCACAGTAGTGTATATGCCAGACAGCCCACCCAGCCTGGTCTTCATTAAACTAGCCTTCTGCAGCTACTGTGGTTAAAGCTATTTTATTGCCAGTCTTGAAACAGGTTGTGTTTGTCATCTCAATCCAACTGGCTTATTTGCATGGAATGATGATGGAACACTATCTTGCCGATCATCTCAGGAAACAAAATGTCTTTGGCTGACCCTGTCTCAGCCTCAGAATTTCTTGAAGATCTCCAAACCTACAACTGAATATGTCTAAAAATGGGCCAAATACTCCAGCCTGTCTAAATTTCAACAACTTCCTGCTTCTGAGAGGGTTTTTTTCCCTTTACAATTAAATGTTTCCGTGTTTAGATTTGTCAGTTAAGGCTACAACCATCTTTTACTTTTAGGCTGATTTTTCCATCTGAACAGTCACTGTTCTTCCCGTAACATTCAGGATTCATTAAAAGTTACATCTTCTATCATTCAAATCATTCAAAGCACAGTTATTTATCTCATGGGGAAACACTGTCTCCTTGTAACAACCTAAATATACAGTGAACAGTTGTGGATGTGAGTGGCCTGAAGTCAGTTGAAGCTACCCTTTATTACCATATTATCTTTGTTTATTGTCATTTGATGCCTTTCTGTCTTAGGGCCTTTTCACACGACCCCTAAACTCCGCGGCAAATGGCTCCCAGCTCCAGAGCTAAAAATTGTTTCCCTACCAGCTCCGGAGTTTACAGAAAATTAAGTGCGACCACGCCCACCTAGGCATGTCCCAGCGCACTTTTCAGGTACCTGCTCTCCGGGGGTGAAAATCCCTGATGCGGATTTAAGGGAGTGAGTGCCGGGCTCTCCTCGCTTCTGTTTTTTTCCCCCCGCCCCTTTAAGAGACAGGAATCAGGACGACGACAACAGGGCTCGGGGCAGCTTCCACCGGCAGACAGAGGTGAGCCTGCATTTTTTCTCTCTCTTTTTCTCCCTCCCCTCACGCAGACAGGAGCAAGGAAGTGCGGAGGGAGTGGGAACACAGGAAGAGCAACGAACCCCCAAGGTCTCTGGTCCGAATTTAAGTGGCCAGCAGATCTTAGGGGTTGTGTGAAAAGACTCTTAGAATTACCTTGAGAACTTTGAGTGAGTAGATGAACTGGAAAATATGACAATTTCTCCCGAATTAACTTAATGGTCACTTTACCAGTTTAGATTTTTATTGACAAGTGAGATATCCTTCCTTATCTATGCCCATCACAATCCTTCAGTAGATTTTATATTCTGTTGTTTTACATGCCATTAAGTTTCCTCCAAATTATGAACGAGTGATTTCCAGAACATCCTGTCCTAAACAGGCCTGAAAAGCTCCTCCAAACTCAAGGCTGTGGCCTCCTTTGCTTACCCAGACCGAAATAACAAGATGAGACAAAGTTTTGGGTTAAATATGGCCCACAATTTATTAATAAAAATATCTATATATAAATATTAACCTTTAACTGTGAACTAAAAGAGGACCTGTGCTGTAGCGCAAGTGGGTATCATCTGTAGGTATTATTAACTAACTGCCTCTCCGTGGCTTCAGTGAGATTCCAAATGCAGAGAGAAGTGTGTAGCCAAACTAATTAAGCATCCTTCCCCTACTGAATCACCTTATCCCAGGGCAGCCCTCATTTACCTGACCTGGCATTATAGGCTAACCTATACCTATACTCTAATTGCTGTTGGTAATTAATTTTATATTAGGGCTGCCAAGTACCTTAAAGGTATCATATAAAGGAGGGGCATACCTGAATTAAGATACCACTTACACTACCTGCCAATTTTGACCATTAAGTAGAACAATGCTCTGGGAAGTCAAATCGCGCTAAATCACGGTGGAAAAGACAAATGACAAACGAAACGATGAAATGACAAATTTTTGAAAAATTTCATGACAAACAGAAACGACCCGAAACGGACCCGTTCCGACAAACGAAAACTCAAAACATCATTTTTTCTGGTCGTGCCCATGTCTATTCCCTATATATGTTCAGTACACAGTTTCCACCTTCTCTTTATTTTCTCCTGATGCTTCCCTGTTATTTCTTCATCATTCCTAATTGATGCATGCTCTTCTCATTCCAAATCCCTACTGAGACTTTCCTTTGGCCTCTGTGGACATCAGCTACTAGATATTTTTCAGCTTTTGTCTAGTTGTATCTTAGCTGATTGAGTGCTTTCCAACCTGAAAGTCTATTTTTTATATAACTATGTCTTATTTCCAATGTACCCTATAATTATGGATTCCTCTCCATGGGACTTGGTCACACACACACACACACACGTGTGTGTGTATGTGTGCCTCCCCATCATGCGGGTTCCATTGCAACCAGAACAAAAACAGTCTTGATGGTTACACAAGGATAGAAAAGCCCTGCACGAATGGGAGCAGAGGCACATGTGCTCTTTAATATCTATATGAGACTTCTGGGAAGGATTGTCAGGAAGTATGGAGCTTTGTGTCACCAATACATGGATGATAAGCCAACTCTATATTGCGTTTTCTCCATCTGGAGTGCATACCTTCCTGTCCCTAGAGCACTTCCTGGCTGCCGTTCTGGACTGGCAGGGAGCCAAAAGACTTAGGTTGAACCCAGTCAAGACAGAGATTCTCCAAGTAGATGTCCCCAGCGTCTATGGGTTGGGGAACTCCCTCACATTTGAGGGAGTGACTCTCTCCATGAAGGATGAGCTCCATAGCCTAGGCATCCTCCTGGACCATCACTTACTATGGAATCCCAGGTGGCATTGGTGGTCTATTCCACACATTATCAATAGTAGTGGATTTCATGGCTGCAGGCCTGCCTTGACATTGGTTCATATGCTTTTAATCACAATATTGTAGTGCTCTCTACATGGAACTGTCTATGAGATTAATGTGCAGACTTCGGCTAGTGCAGAACACTGCAGCCAGGTTATTGACGGGAAAAACAAGGCATCATCATATTATTCCTGTACTGGCCATGCTGAACTGGCTTTTGATATGCTACCACATTGACTTCAAGGTTCTAATGTTAGCATATAACACCCTAAATGGATTGGAACTTCATTATCTGTCAGAGTGGTTTCTCCCAAGAAGAACTGTTTAGATCACTTGCTCGACCCAGGCTGGGTATCTAGGGGGTGCCAACTTCGAGGAACACCAGGAAGGTGGTAATGAGGAGCTGGGCCTTCTTGGTGGTCATCCCCCATTTATGGAACCAAAGGCTGCTGAGAAAATTGTACAGTCAGGGGATAAGAAGGCAGGTCCTCTTATGGATTGAGAACTGGTTGAGATCCAGGAAACAAAGAGTAGGTGTCAATGGGAAAAATTCACAGTTGAGAGAAGTGGAAAGCGGCGTGCCCCAGGGATCTGTCCTGGGACCGGTGCTTTTCAATCTGTTCTTAAATGACCTGGAGACAGGGATAAACAGTGAGGTGGCCAAGTTTGCAGATGACACAAAACTTTTCTGTGTGGTAAAAACCAGAGAAGATTGTGAAGAGCTTCAGAAGGATCTCTACAAACTGGGGAAATGGGCTGCGAAATGGGAAATGCGTTTTAATGTAGCCAAATGTAATGCAGAGTTCCCATGGAAAGATGGGCGGGATAGAAATTCAATAAATAAATAAATAAATAAATAAATAAATAAATAAATAAATAAATAAATAAATAAATGCATATTGGGACAAAAAAATCAAAACTTTATCAACTCATGGGCTCTGAGTTATCCATGACGGATCAGGAAAGAGATCTTGGTGTGTTGGTGGACAACTCCATGAAGGTGTCTACCCAATACGTGGCAGCGGTGAAGAATGCCAACTCCATGCTAGGGATTATTAAAAAGGGGATTGAAAATAAACCAGCCAACATTATAATGCCATTATACAAAACAATAGTAAGGCCCCACCTGGAGTATTGTGTACAATTCTGGTCACCGCATCTCAAGAAAGACATAGTGGAACTGGAAAAGGTAGAGAAGAGAGCGACTAAAATGATTACTGGGCTGGGGCACCTCCCTTATGAGGAAAGGCTAAAACATTTGGGGCTCTTTAGTCTGGAAAAAAGGCACCTGAGGGGGGATATGATTGAGACGTACAAAATAATGCAGGGCCTGAGTAAAGTGGAGAGAGGGAAGCTCTTCTCCCTCTCACAAAATACCAGAACTAGGGGGACATACACTCAAATTGAGGGCTGGGGGAGTAAGAACAGACAAAAGAAAATATTTTTTCACCCAGTGCATTGTTAGTCTGTGGAACTCCCTGCCACATGATGTGGTGATGGCATCTGGCCTGGATGCCTTCAAAAGGGGATTGGACAGATTCCTGGAGGAAAAGTCCATCACAGGTTACAAACCATGATGGAGATGTGTAATCACCAGGCTTAAAACCGGGGTACTTCAAGGGCCAGATGCAGGGGAGTGGTATCAGGAGACAGATATCTAGTAGAGATGGGCACGACTCAAAAAAATGGTGTTTCGTTTGTCGTTTGTCATTTAGGGGGTCTGTTTCGGTTCATTTTCATTTTTCCTTGTTTTTTTTGCAAATTTTTCATTTTGGTTACATAGCGAAATGGAAAATGAAAACAAAACAAAAAATTGCTTTTTCGTTAGCATTCTTTTCAGTTCAATGTATTTGCCGCAACGAAAATGAAAAACATGGCAAAATTTTTCATTTTCATTTTCGTTTTCATTTTCGTCTTGTTTTGAAAAATTTTCATTTTCGTTTTTGTTGCGTAACGAAATGAAAAAATGAAAACGAAAATGAAAAATTGCTCGTTTCGTGCCGATCTCTAATATCTAGTCTCATGCGCTCCCAAATGCATCTGGTGGGGCCACTGTGAGATACAGGAAGCTGGACTAGATGGGTGTTTGGCCTGATCCAGCATGGCTCTTCTTATGTTCTTATGTTCTTATGAACCATCTCCCCCATGAGATTCACTTGGATACCTTGCTTTGAATATTTAAATGCCAAATGAAAATATGGTTACACATGTTGGCCTTCCCTGATTTTTCAACTACCAATTAATAACACTTGACAAAACCTCTCTTTACCAGCTCTCTGCAATCTTTTTTGCACTTATATTTATCATTTATTTTTGATAGTTTTGTTGCTGATTGCTGATTTTATTTTTACTTTTTATTTCAGGAGTTATTGTGGCTTATATTGTGTTTATTATATGTTTATGTATGTGGCGTTGTTTCTTATTTTTGTATGTGTTATATATTTTTTAGTTTGGTACACCACCCACAGTATCCCTTGGGCTAAATAGTTTGTGGTATACAGTTCAAATCAGATCAAATAAATGAAATGATGAATGGAGGAATTAATGTGTGGATGGATGGATGGATCATATGGGGAACCTTGCTTGTTCCACTTTGGACAGTCTCATTATAGTGTTCTAGCTTGCTCGGACAAGCAATGTGTAGCCTGCATAATTAAATTATTTATGTCCTCTATTTTAAAATGTTATTCATTAGGCTATGTCATAAACTACTCAGAGTGACCTTGGCAGCCAGATGTGCTGTATAAAAGTCAAATAAATAAATAGATAAATAACCCAGAGAGTGCTTTAAGTATTAGGAGGCAGTAAATAACCAGCCAACTTTGCTTTTTGCTTTAGAAGAGGTAATTAGTAGTTTGCCATTGGCTCTTTTTGTAGAGTACCAATCAAAGTTAGCCTGAGTGTTGTCATTATCTGTGAAAGATCCTTCACCACCATCACCTGCAGCTACTGCTGCTGCCCAGTAGATGCTCAGCAGAAGCTTTTCTGCCCCCATCACCAGTGGAACTATTTATTATATTCTGCTGATGTGGCCATTACTCCTGAGAAAGTTGGATGCATCTTAGCCTGGTACCTCAACTGTGATCATTCTGTCTTGGATGACAAAATGGACTCTTAATGGAGCCTAGTTTCCTAATGGCATTGCTCTTGTCTTCTCTGACACATTTCAAGTTCAACCCCTTCACCACGTTCAATATACATCTAAGAAGGGGAGATTTTATATTAGGAGTAACTGATTCCTATACGTTTTTATTTACATCAGATTTCTATTTTCATTACCACTTGTTTGCTTATATTATCCAGCACTTTGATGCAGTCATCTTGGCCTTGAAACCTCTGGCATTTCCATATAAACAGCTATACATTATCTCCCTTTTCAGATATTCGTATAGTGTGCAGTTTTCCTGATGATGTCTTGGCCTCACTTAAACAGTCCCTCTTGGGTACCTGTAGCCAAGTTCTTGCCTACAACTTGCCATGAGTCAGAAGCTGTATTATTCATATGGGCTCCTTCCCAGAAGTCAGCTTTAAAGCTTCTCTGCAATCTTTTTTAGAAATGTACTATTTAAAAATAAATCAACTGCTTCATTTGAAGTTCACAGCTCTGTCTCCCTGGTTATGCCCATGTACAAAATACTGAAAATCATTGGAAGCCCTAGTCTCCTGAGATGAAAGGTTATACAGAATGACAGAATGTACAATTAGCCTGCTGGAAGTCCCAGTTTCATTCTCTGGCAGCTCCAGATAAGGCTGGGAAGGTTCGTTTTTGAAACCCTGGATTGCTGCAGGTGATCTCAACAGACCATACCAGTGATGGCGAATCTTTTATATTCAAAACCGGCTAATTTTTCTCAAAGTGCCAATACAGCAATTTAACCTGAATACGGGTGGCTGTGAGGAGTGATGTCAGTTGCCCACAGAAAGGGCTCCGAGTACCACCTTTGGCACTGTTGCCATAGGTTCACCAACACTCAGAGGCGTAGCTAGGGCCTCCAGAGCCCGGGGCAAAAGTCAGCTTTTGTGCCCCCCCCCAAGATGTGAATCATAACACACACACACACCTCCCGGTTGGTCAGCCAGTGGGTTGGAAGAGGAGGGGCTGCAGGGGAACGGCTGCGCCATCGACCAAAAGGCAAGAAAGAAGAACCCCAGTGAGAGATGAGGAGGAGGAAGTGGGAGAGGAGGAGGAGGAGGAGGAGGAAGGTAGGGGAAGGCCGCCCGCCTCCAAGCACGTCTGTCCCTGCTGACACACCTGCGTTGGGCGCTTGCTTTTTTTCAGTCCTGGGGGGGCAGGAGGCAGCCCGATGCAGGCCAGCCTTTGGGTGCACGCCAGGCTCATCAGCCTCCTCCACCTTTGTTATAGGGCGAGGGGGGGAGAAGCCGGCTGACTGACTGCGCATGCTGTCCCTACCAGCTTACCGACCTCGTGCTGTGGGCAGCGAGGAGGGTGCCAGCGGGAGCAGAGCATTTCTCGCCACCAGACTTTGAGGTAGCAGCCGGACTTGGAGATGGTGGGGGTGGCGGTGGCGGTGGGGGGTTGGTAGGTGATTTGGCACCCCCTAATTGCTGCACCCGAGGCATCCCACCCCCTTGCCCTCCCCACACCACACCCCTGTCAACACTGGGCCATACTGAATTAGAAAAACTAATGGATTAATGTGGGATATCTTTTTATGCTTCTAATTTCCTATTTTACAAGCTAAGCTTAGTTTCTGGGGCCCATCTCATAGAATCATAGAATCATAGAAACCATCTAGTCCAACCCCCTGCCATGCAGGAACCCCATCACAATTTTACAAGCTAAGCTTAGTTTCTTTGGCCCATCTCATAGAATCATAGAAACCATCTAGTCCAACCCCCTGCCATGCAGGAACCCCATCACAATATTTCCGACAAATGGCCATCCAGCCTCTGCTTAAAAACCTCCAAAGAAGGAGATTCAGCCACCCTCTGTGGCAGCATATTCCACTGCTGAACGGCTCTGTCATGAAGTTCTTCCTAATGTTCAAATGGAATCTCTTTTCCTGTAGTTTGAAACCATTGCCCTGAGTCCTAGTCTCTGAAGCCATGGAAAACAAACCTGTTCCCTAAAATGACATCCTTTCAAATATTTAAACATAGCTATCATATCCCCTCTCAGTCTTCTTTTTGAAAGGCTAAACACTCCCAGTTCCCAAAGCTGTTCCTTGTAAGACATTTCTTCCAGACTCTCAATCATCCTGGTTGCCCTCCTCTGTACCCGCTCGAGGTTGTCAACATCCTTTTAAAATTGAGGTGTGCAAAACTGGACACAGTACTCCAGGTGGGGTCTAACCAGAGCAGAATAGAGGGGCACTATCACTTCTCTTGATCTAGACACTATGATTTGTTCCCTTCTCTGCGGAGTCTCTGCCCTCCTAATTCGGAGCACCAGTGATGGGATCCAGATATGTTCCCTTCCCTGCCGATGCCTTGGCCATCAAGTCCAAACCCCAAGCCCAGTGGCCTTGAGATCTGTCTCTGCCTAGCCACATGTTTTGCAGCTGCGACACCAACTCACGTGGACCAGATGTGCTGGTCACCTCTAGCGCAGTCGGTAATATCACTTCCCTTGATCTAGACACTATGATTTTGTTGATGCAACCAAGAATTCCATTGGCTTTCCTGGCTGCTGCATCACACTGCTGACTCATGTTCAATTTGTGGTCCACCAAGACTCCCAGATCCCTTTCACATTTAGTATTTTCCGCCCAAGTATCTCCCAATCTATATCTGTGCAATTCATTCTTTCTACCTTGATGCACCACTCTACATTTCCCTCTGTTGAAACCCATTCCGTTAGCTTTGGGCCAACATTCTAATTTGTCAAGGTCCTTTTGGATTTTCACCCTATTCTCTAGGGAATTAGGAACCCTCCCAATTTGGTATCATCTGCAAATTTAATTAGCATACTCTCTATTCCTTCCTCCAAGTCATTAATAAAGATATTGAACAGCACTGGACCTAGAACAGAACCATGGGGCACCCCACTGGTCTCATCTGTCCAAGCTGAAGAGAGGCCATTTATGATCACCCTTTGGGTGCAATTAGTCAACCAATTACAAATTGACCTAACAGTAGCACTATCTATCCCACTTTCTACTAACTTCTTAGCAAGAATACCATGGGAAACCTTATCAAAGGCCTTACTAAAGTCCAGATAAGCAATATCCACAGCATTCCCCTCATCCACTAGGCCTGTAATTCTATCAAAGAAAGAGATCAAATTAGTCTGTCATGACTTGTTTTTAAGAAACCCATGTTGACTTCTTGTAATGATAGTATTGTTTGTTTAAAAATTACTCAAAACCACCTTCCAGTGTTGTTACTTACTCTTGCCCTGGATTCCTTCCTACATTTTTTCTTGGCCTATTGGCATTGTATGTGATTCCTGCGGGCTTTGCATCATGTCAAGAAGTCATAATGAGATCAATATGTCTATCATAAACCCACACAATGCCCTTAATTACTATGAATGCAGCAGCTCAGGGGACAACTGATGCTTAATTGTTAGTGATTGAAGTATTAGTACTTGCTTTTTACTATGGGAAGAAATAACTGCCCATTGCAAAAATAAAACAAAATAAAAATAAAAACCAATGTGCACCGTTCTTTTTCTTACATTTCACATTGACTTGTATTTCTTTGAACAAAATGACAAAGCAGCACCTCTAGCTATTTAGAGTTGCTTGCTATAACAATTTGATTGTTGTAATACCCAACTAATTGTCTTGATAAAAAGCTATTGTCAGGGCAGAAAAATAACCATGCACTGTCAAGTCAGTTTTGACATGGTGGTCTTTTCCAGGGTTTTCCAGGTAGAAAATACTCTTCTTTGGGGGCACCCTGGGATTGTGCAGCTTGCCCAAAGCCACACAGGCTTCCTCTACTTGAAGAAGGCACAGAGGGGAATAAAACTTCCAATCTCTGGCAGAATATGGAGAAACAAAATGATTTCTGATAAGCAAAGGTACCAGACAAAGGTATATTTCATCTCCCTATCTGTTCAGATTGTATGCAGGATGAATCATACAGAAAACTGGACTAGATTCAGATGAAAGAGTATAAAATGAAAAATGCAAAAGGAATAGAAAATTACTGGGAAAATATCCATAATTTAAGATATACTGGTAATATATTTTTCTACAGAAAGCAGCAATGGCTTGAAAATAACTTCTGATCAAAGTGAAAGGAAGTGGAAAATCAAGACAATTGTTCAACATTAAGAAGACAGAAATTATAACTACAGGAAAAACTACACAGTCTTAACATGGAGAATGAAGAAATTGAAATTGCTAAGATTTTGTATACCTTGGTTCAGTTATGAGTCCAAATGGAGACTTCAGCCCCCCCAAAAATAGAATAATACTGAAATCTTGAAGTTTGGCCATGAAAGAAATAGAAAAGATTCTCAAGCATAAGCATTTGTCACTGGATATCAAAGTGAAGATACTGCACACTGTGGTATTTCCAATTAATATGCATGAATGAGAAAGCTGGACAGTGAAGTGAGCTGATGGGGCGAGGATGATTTATTTTTGGTTTTGGAGGAGAGCTTTGTAAATGCCAAGGAGTGGCAGAAAAACAAATAAGTGGGTTCTAGTTCAAACTTAGCCAGAATTGTCCCAAGAAGCAAAAATGAAGTTATTGTACTTTAGATACATCATGAGAAATCTCATTAGAAAAGGCAGTAATGTTATGGAAAGCTGAAGGCAGCATAGAAAGAGAAAGACCAAGTAAACAAAATGAGAAGTCATGAATTTTCCGCAACTTAGCAGGCTATTGACAACAGAACTTTTTGGGAATTGCTAAATCATGGGCTGGCCATAAGTTAGAAGTATAGTGGTACCTCAGTTTACTAGTACCTTGGGTGGTGAGCATGTTGCAAACTAAGCAAAAGTTTTAGTAAAATTTTGCCTTCGTTTGCAACCAAAGCTCACCTCAGTGCGGATCCTGTGCTGCCAGGAACGGGCCTCCAGAGCTCATTCCAGGCATGTGGTGGGCCTGTGTGGAGTGTCTGGAGTTCACCCCAGGTGTGGTGCTGCCAGGAACGGGCCTCCGGGCCACACAGTGGACTTGAGTTGGGCTTCCTGGGCCTCGGCACAGGCAGGAAGTGACTTCCAGAAAACCATAAGTAGACCGAAAGTGGTCTCCAGTGCTCTCCATAGGCCTGGTGATGCCTGGAATGGGTCTTGGGGGTGTCTAGCCAGGCTCGGTGCTGACCAGAAGTGACTTGTATGCTTGCCCTGTGCCCAGCACTGCCTGTATGCAGCCTCTGCAGCATGCCCCAGACACAGTGCCTCTGAGCCGCGACCTCCACAGTGCACCCCAGGCCCAATGCTGCCTGGCTGTAGCCTCTGCATCATGCCTTGAGCAGCGCTGGACCCAGAGTGCGCTCTGGAAGCCACTTCAGCTCCTGGCCAAAGCAAATTTCCCCACAAGAAATCATGGAAACTGAAACCCCAGAATGGATCAGGAAAGTTTCCATTATTTCTTATGGGAAAATTTGCTTTGAACATGAGTATTTTGGTTTACAAGCATGCTTCCAGAATGGATTATGCTCGTAAACCAAGGTACCACTGAAGTATATTCATTAAATACTACAAAAACAGAGATCTCAGACAAACTGAAGAATATGTGGCTCATATCTTCCATCTCCATTTGGCAGGCTTAACACTTGGAACAGTTGCCTCTTGGACTGCAGTTCCCAGAATCCCCCCCTACAGCCTGTGTATTGCTGGGGTATGAGGAAACTGTTGTTTGAAAAGGTAACCTTTCCAGGTGCTGGGCAGACCCTGCTGGGATTTCAGTTTAGACCTTTAATCCACAGGGTGAAAAGAATATGAGTTAAAGAAAAATAGAACTTGGAAATCTTACTTTTGTGAGCTACAGTTCCCAGAATGTGCAGCCAGCATGGCCACTGGCTAGCGGCCACTGCCCATGGCAGCTAGGTATTCTTGGAGCAGCAGTTCATAAAATTAATTTTTGCCACACTCTGAAAAATGAAGTGAAGGAGAAAGTAAACGTGACAGAGTCATCCATTCCAGCAGAAGGCATTGAGTTCTTAGCTGAGTTTGAATCCGTCTGTAATTAATTTTGTCTGTGGTATTGAATAAGTCTTGCCATCTCTTTTTTCCCCTCTCTGTTTGGCTCCTCATGTTTAACAGATCCATGGAAGCAGGTATGTCATGATCCTCTGCATGCTGGGAATACAGGTACCAATTAAATTTGCCCCGAACAAGTCATCTGTTTTATTCCTTCTCAGTTTTGTTGTGCTCAAGTTGTTTCTTTCATTTGCTCCCCCCCCCCCCATATTAGCAATTTACCCAGTTTTTCAAGTTCCCCATAAAGGAGATTGAAAGAAAATGAACAATAAAAAAATAAGATTTAGGAGAAAGCAAAATTGACAAATCTGTACAGTGGTACCTTGTATAAAGGAATTAATTCGTTCCAAATGAAATTATGTTAAGCAAATTTTCCTTTATACAAATTCCCATAGGAATGCATTGAAAGCAGAGTAATCCCATTTTTATGTTGTACGGATTTTCCCCATAGGCAATTATGTTAAGCAAATTTCCCCTATCTCCAGAATTTTTTATGTTGTACAAATTTTCTGTTATACAAGCTGTCTGTTATACAAGGTACCACTGTATTTGCATAATTTTAAAAAGAGTGAATTTTCTGTAAACAGAGGAATGTAATTTGAACCATTCGTGTTCATTTTGTTGTGTGTCAAATCACAGTGTTTTATTCCACATGTTGCAGGACTGAGATTCAGCCAAAATCTGTATAGCATCTGATGGATGAGAAGGCGTACCAGGCGGTAGCCTCTCTGGAAACACTATGCAGATGTAGTCTAGATATGAAGAACAAGATTTGGTTCTCTCCCTGCCCCCCCCCCCGGGATGGCAATTTCTCCACATACTTTACGGTATTTGTGTCAAAGAGCTGTATCAATGACAGCAAGCTGTTAAGTCTGCCACTAATTAGTGAACAGCTGAACTGGCTTGAAAAACCAGTGCTTTATTTGCACACAGAGCTGTTCGTCAGCATTTGGAAGCAATATTTGCATCCATTCAACCTTTGAGGAACAGCTGCATTTCTTCTGTAATTGTCTAAAGGTTATCCTCACAATCCTCAGCTTTGGACTCCACCACTTCTGACACCCCAGCTTAAAAAATATAATTGGCTTTGCAACGAGAACAAAAGTATTTTTCTTTGCAGGGCTAATTATGCTTCCTGGATAGACCTCACTTGGAACTCCCAATGGACTCCATGGGACAATTGTGAAGTTTTTTTTTTTTTTAAAGGAGGGGACTGCTGAACCTTACACTCAGTTCCAGTATCTTTGGGTGCTTTTACACGACCCCTAAAATCCGAGGCAAAGGGCTCCCAGATGCGGAGCTTAAAATTGTTTTCCCACCAGCTCTGGACTTTAAACAAAATAAAGTACGACCACGACCACCTAAGCGCGTCCCAGCGCATTTTCCAAGTACCTGGTCTCCGAAGGTGAAAAGTTTCTGATGTGGATGTAAAGCAGTGAGTGCCAGGCTCTCCTCGCCTTGTGTGTTTTTGTTTTTTTTGCCCCCACCCCTTTTAAGAGACTGAAAGAGACAGGAATGGTTCCCAGAGCAGCTGGACAACAGAGCGGAGGTGAGCCTGCATTCTTTTCTCCATTTTTTTCTCCCTCCCCTCATGCAGACAGGAGCAAGGAAGTGCGGAGGGGTGGGAACACAGGAAGAGCGACAAACCCCCAAGATCTCTGGTCCAAATTTAAGTTGCCAGTGGATCTTAGGGGTCGTGTAAAAGTGCCCTTTGTTTGTACTCTAGAAGTTTTGCTTTTTCCCTTTGAAGGCTTTTGTGATGGGTAGGGGAGGGAAGGGACAAAGGGAGATGAACTGAGAGAAAATGAACTTGAAACTAATGTAGTAATAAGACATCCAGAATCACTGTTAGGAACAGACAGAAGTGTTATGCTCGACCTAGTTTCAGGAAATAAAGCCATGGTTGGTTCATTCATATCCTGGCTTGTGTTGCAGGAAAATGTCAGCAAACTGGCATTGCAGCAAATAGGTTAAGCCTCTGTTTAGTTTGCAGATTGGCAAACAGACGAAGATCACTGGTATTTCAATTATTAGTGATCCACTGAGCCCCTGTGGATATGAAAGAAGCAGAAATGTTTTCAGCCTTGGAAAGCACAGAGGCATTATAACATTTGCTTGGAACGATTTCATGTTTGAAAGGATTTGTGATGGAAATGAAGTTGGCAAATATCACCCTTCCTTTCCCCCTCCCTTGGTCTTTCATAGTCAATAGCTTACTCTCCTATGCTTAGGTGGGATTGTCTGTTCATACACACATCTAGTGTAGAGATGGGCACGATACGGAAAAATGTCATTTCGTTAGTTTTTAATTGTTCGAAATTATTTTTTAAAAAAATCTTTTTTCATTTCCCCCCATTTTTTACTCTTTGCGGCAAGTGGTGGTGGCAGAACAGTTCTGCCACTGTCGCTTGCTGCAAAAACTTTTTTAAAAACCTGCCGCTTCTCCCCCAACACACCCGATGGGGGGGGGAGTGGTGGGTCATTTAAAATTTCTTTAAGTCACCAAGACAAGTGCTTGCCTCAGTGCTAAAGACATTTTAAAGGACCCACACTTCTCCCCCAACACGGCTGATTGGAGGGGAAGTGGTGGGTAATTTAAAATGTCTTTAGCCACTGAGGCAAGTGCTTCATTATAAATAACCTACCACATCTTCCCCCAATCGGGTGTGTTGGGGGAGAAGTAGCAGGGTTTTTTTAAAATGCACTCGACTGGAGGGGAAGGCGCGGGTTGTTTAAAGTGGTTTCCCATAGGAATTTATTGAATTTCAATGCATTCCTATGGGAAACCTTCCCATTAACGAAAAACAAAATGGAACGAACGGAAAATTTCCAGTTTGTTTCATTTTTCTTTAAAAATCTGTTTGGTTTTTGTTTGTTCTGAAATGAAACAAAAAATGAAAAACGAAACAAAAATCATTTTGAGTCCATCTCTAATCTATTGTACTGCTTTGTAGAATCTTGTTAACAAGGTGCTAGAAGGAATGAAAGAGGTGAGGCCAGCAAGAAAAAAGTTCTTGCTGTACAAACTTCCCATACCAACATTTAGACAAGTAAAATAAAACTGTGGAATACTTTATGGGAGGGATGGGGAATGTGTGGCCCTTGAGATGTTACTAAGCTATAATTTCCACAATCTGCCAGCAGTTCCCATAGCTAACCAGTGGTTCCTTGAGACAAAGGGAATAGGGAAAAATCCACTCCCTAGGATCACCCATTTAGGACTGTGACTTAAGACAAATAAATTCTTTTCCAATAGGCAGAAAAATCTTGGGACTAGAGATGGGCACGACTCAGAAAAATTGTTCGTTTTCATTTTCGTTTTCGTCTAGGGGTCCATTTTGGCTCGTTTCCGTTTTCGTGAGCTAATTTTCAAAATTTTTTGTTTTCGTTTCGTTGCGTAACGAAACCGACAAACAAAAACGAAAATAAAAATTTTTCGTTTCTTCCCATTTAGCTCCATTAAGTGCTTTTCCAGTAACGAAAAATGAAAAATGGCTCAAAATTAGTCATTTTGTTTCCGTTTTCGTTCCAGTTTTGAGCCGTTTTTCGTTTTTTGTTTCGTTACGTAATGGAAATGAAAAACGAAAACGGAAACAAAAATTCCGCTAAGTCGTGCCCATCTCTACTTGGGACATTCAGTAGTGTCCAAGTCTTGGGTTAGAGTGATTTGCTCAATCCATCGTGGTGTTTTTCTAAAGTGGTTATCTTTAGAGTAAAGATGCAGTCCAAGTTAGATACAGTTGGGCCTGCATTGTAGCGATTCTACTCTTAGTTAGACTACCAATTCTAGAAATGTCATGCCAGTTTCTGGCTTGGAGCTGTGACATATCTATTTTGGATCCCACAATACTCCATTGCATATGAAACTGATGAGTAAGGTCACCCAGGAATTTTGCAAGTGTTGCAGGCATTAGGCAGAGGACACAGAGGGCTCTGTTTCCTTCTCTTTTCCGTCCATTGTGGCTGTGATGGTACTAGACCAGCTGTTTACTGCAGATAATATATATATATATATAAAAATGAACTGGATGAGATCTGAAAAATTGGAGCTCCAAATATTTTGGGACTACAACCCTTCAACCCAACAGTAACCATAACTAGTGACCACAAAACCCGTGCATCATTCCTATTTTTCTCAAAATGCGATGAAGGCACATTTAGGAGTGACTCCTCAGTCTAGATTAGTAAAATTCAATATGTAAGAGCATATGCATCGCATGGAATATCGTTGACATCAATTCTCTAAGGCAAAAGAGGAGAGAGAATAATAGACCCCTCTTTCATATCCTAGTAAGATCTCTCTGCAAGGTTTTGTCTCTGGAACAAACCTTCCAGGATTTCTTTATGATTTATGGTCATTTTTTTTTTAAAAAGAAATGCCAAGTTGTGAACAATCGTTGCCATTACTTCGCTGAACGGCATATTTCATCTACACTGTTCAATCAAAAAGGCAGTTTCCTTTAGAGAAAGAAAAGCCTGGCAAATGATATATGGGGGAGGGGGAAGAGACATGGAGAAGGCAAATAAGGCTGGGGTTTCATTTTCACAGGAAGTGGAGAAATTTCACAAGCGCAGCAGAAGTCTCTGCAGGGAGTATCGACAGGGAGAGAATGAGAAGATTGCCAAGAACAAGTCATGTTGTGAGTACTCATCATATCCCTAGGTATTCTGGAGCTGCTTTTGAGTGCATCATGAATTCACTATTATTAGACATGCCCTGTGTAGCACACAACAACGTTTAAGGTTTCTTTTGTAGTGAAGACCCACTCTGGATAACGTAGACACAGTGAACATCCTGTATGGGTGATTGTACTGCTACATAATAGGCTGTACATGGGTTAGCCATTGGAAACTGCCTGGAAATGTCACTCAAAATGAAACGTGATAGTGAGATTCTATCCAGACACTACAAAAATATTCCACATGGTGCTTTCCCTCCTTTAAATTATAAGCTCCAGATGATTTGGGGCCTTAGTACTTGTCAGAATGCCCACTTCCTTATGTTCATCTATATGTCTTGATGTCCTGGAAAAGGGCCTTCCTCTGAGTCTTCCATAACTGTTGAAAATGTAGTCTTGTGGATAGTAAAGAGATGTCTCAAGAGAGGGATAACATCATGATCACTGGAAGTGATAGTAGCACTCTATACTTCCCTAGTTAGGCAAAATTTGGAATACTGGGTCCAGTTCTGGTCACCATAATACAAGCAAGACACAGAGGCCCTAGAAAAAGTACAGAAAAGAGCGACTAAGATGATAAGGGGATAATAAAGGGAATGGAGACTAAATCATTTGAAAACAACTAAAAGAACTAGGCATGTTTAGCCTGACAAAGAAAAGACTGAGGGAAGGCATGATACAGCAGTCTTCCAACACCTGAAGAGTTGCCATAGGGAAGGGGGCATTAATTTATTCTCAGTTGCACCTGAAGGTATGACAAGAAGCAGTGGGTGGAAACTCCTCAGAGGGAGAGCCAACCTGAAAATAAAGAAAAATTTCCTGACAGTGAGAGCCATTAAACAGTGGAACAGTTTGCTTCCTGATGTTGTGGGCACTCCAGTGCTGGAGGTTTTCAAGAAAAGGTTGGACAGCCATCTGTCTGGGATGGTATGAGGGATCCTGCCTTGAGCAGGGGGTCCCTTCCAACCCTATGATAATTCTATGATTCTAGTTTTTCCAGTGGTAGCCACTGGCTGTGGAATATATGTACTGTACCTCCCTGGAAAACTCATCCCCACATTGTAGTCCTCTTGGCACCAGTTTAAGACTTTTGTCCCCTAAAGCTTTTGGATCTGATTTGGTCTTGTCTTCTTTAGAGGCCTTCAACAGTCATTTACCGGTAAGCTCCTGTGATTTATACTTTGATCATACTGTATTATGCATTTGTATTCTGGAAATGTGTAGAATTTCTCTTGAACTGTTGTGTTTTAGATGGCTTTATACAGCAGTCAGTAAACATATTTTATAAGTTATGAAGTATTTTCCATACCCTATGAATTTCTGTGTATTGGCAGAAATGCAGAATGTCTTAATGGCTGGTGGGTTTCTGGAGGACATTTCGACTTTGCACAGTCAAAGAACCCTTAGAAATTTAAAGTATAGTAATACTTGGTTAGCAAAAGCCTCGGATAGTGAAAAACTTGGATAGCAAAATGAAACTTCTGGGAATAGTGATGTTTTGGTTAAATTAAAAATCCAATGGGGTGCCTTGGTTTACGGCTTTTGGGTGTAACCCATTGGAAACTGGCTAGTGGGAATGAAGCCATTGGCTGGCAAGCAATGGACAACATTACATTAAAGCTACCAGAGAAGGCGAGCAGTTAAAAAGAGAGTAAAATTCCATGCTAAGTTATGAGTGAGGGAAACTAACATTGAGAACATAGTGTCAATGCAATCACAAAGTCTATAAACAAAGCAAGTCTATGTGTTCATGTATGATAGATTCCTATAGAGGTCACATAATAGGTAGACCATCATTCATGGAAAGCTTGCTTGAAGAGAAAGATCTTTGCCTGTTTCTGGAAGGACAATAGAGATGAGGCAGTCCTGGCCACTAGTGGGAAGGGGTTCCAGAGTCTGAGTGCAGCAGCCGAGAAGGTCCTTTCAAGGGTTCCCATGGGATATACCTGTGAGGTGGCAGGATGAAGAGAAGGGCCTCTCCTGATGTACTGAGTAGGTGAGCCCTGGCAGCAGTTGGGAGACGGAAAGAGATGCGTGCCCAGGCATTAAATCCATACACACATAATCATACAAAAAAATTTTTCTTCTTGCTGTGCTTTCCATCACATTGTCTCCATGGTTGCAGGCGCAAGGAAGCATAGCAAGTTGATGCAACTGGAAACCCTAAGTGATAAATAGAGTTGAAAGGAACTAGGTATGGGTACTGGTGTGTGAAAAGAATGGAGGTGAAATTTGTTGTGCAAATGACACACATTACATATGCTAATATAGTAAATCTGATACACAACTCCAATTAGCATAATTTGCAAATTTGACAGCTGCAGCTGGCTGCTAGAAGAGAAAATATGAAGCATAATCTCCCTATCCCAAATATCCAGATGCAGTCCTGACTACATTTGTCTTGCCACTGTGTACTGGCAAACTGGGATAGGAGCCACACAATCTGCTAGTCAGCATCTACACAACCACAGAATACAGAAAAAAAACAATACATTGTGAAGCTGCATATGCCTCAATGTACATTTTATATGTTTTAATCCTACAGTAGCATGGGGTTTCTGTTTGAAACTTCAAATATTCAGGTGAACTGCACCCTAGAAAATGTTTCACCTTACATGACAGCCTGACAGGTGAACACACTGATACTCTTGTCCTTGTGTATGAATTCATTATGTCAACTTGACAACTGGTCTTGTCAGAAAGCTCTTTTCCCCACCACCACACTGAGATGTGGGCATCTCTACCCATTGAAGTGGCTATATCTACTGAGAAAAAACATGAAATGAGAAGGCAATTGGCTACAGAAGTGGAATTTGAGCAGTAGCTGACTGTGGCTGTACTGGATGTCACAAACGTTAGTTTTACAATCAGTTGAAAAGGATCCATGCCATGCAAGTATTATTTGGGTTTATTGTGCTAACAAGACTCCAGAAATTAAGATAAAATTGGGAAAAACATCATATATCACAAGAATTCTCTGCTGGACTGAATGGCCTGAATTGGTTCACAACAATAAACACTATTTAACAGAACATAGTTCCTGCTGCATGTAGCTGTAGGCTCAAGACACCATGTTGGGTTAGGCAATTGCAGTAGATCTGGGAGACAATTTGGATCTCCTGCTGGCACCCCTGCCAGCAATGTGTTCTTTTCCTCCATTTCTCTTCCAAAAGGTAAGAGAAAATTCAGTTCTGGAATTGGGGAGGGACATGGAGCAGGGTCACATAATCAAGGCCCTGTGTCAGGAATAACACCCCTCCCCCACTTTTAAATAAAACAGTGATTTTAAAAGTAATTCTCTTTTTAGATGTTTTTACTTAAAAAATTGAGGGGTGAAGGAGGATCAAAGGCTTCAGACAGGATACAGACAGCTCATGGGCTACAACACTGGCTCCCATCACATGTAGTATTGCTCACCTCTTATAAACAGGGTGGTGTGGTATGGCAGTAAGGGTCACAAACCTACTTTGCCCAGAGGATCACTGGTCTGTGGAACTCCCTGCCAGAAGAAGTGGTGGCAGCTGTCACCCTTGACAGCTTTAAGAAAGGATTAGACAAGTTCATGGAGAACATGGATATAAATGGCTATCATTATGGATGCCTAAGGACAACCTCCGGGTTGGAGAGATAGGCAGGATATCTCTCAATGCCATTTGCAGGGAAATCGTAAGCAGGTGAAGACATCTGCTTGGGAATACCCTGAAGCAAATGGTGAGCCACTGTGTGAGACAGAATGCTGGACTGGATGGGCTATGGCAGGGGTGCCCAAACTTTTAGTAAGGAGGGCCAGATTTGGTGGCTGAGAATGTGTCAGGGGCTGGTTGCTCCCAGACCCTGCCACCCCACTCCAAGCCCCACCCACTGACCCCTTGCAACCTCCCCTGCAGGAAGGAAGGTGGGGACCAAGGGAGGGAGGGAGGGAGGTGGAAACCAAGAGAGGAAGGAAGGAAGGTGGGGAACAGGGAAGGGAGAGAGGGAGGCAGGGAGGCAGGGACCAAGGGAGGGAGGGAGGAAGGAAGGAAGATGGGGACCAAAGGAAGCACAGGGAGCCGTGGCCACAGGTCGCCCCTTGGAAGAGGTGACCTGTGTGACCTTGCACCCCCCCCAAAGCTCCTTGGTGGTGGCAGAGGCCTGCTGGCCCGCCCACCCCCACACATTCCCCTGTGGTGCCAGTGGCGGCAGACCAACCAGCCACTCAGCTGCCCAAGTTTCCCAGCGGTGTCAGTGTTGGCAGAAGATTTTTTTTTAAAAAAAAAAACATGGGGTGAAGGAGGGGGAGGGAAGGGCGGGCCAGCCAGCCATGGGCCACTCAGAATGGCCTGACGGGCCGGATTTGGCCCCCCGGGCCCGACTTTGGGCAGGCCTGGGAAATGGCCTGCTCCAGCAAGGCTGTTCTTATGTTCTTAAGTTCTTAGTTTGCAATACCATCAAATCACAACTCATTTCAACACCTTGCACAAAGTTAGGGATGGCATTTAACTTGTATGTAGGGACCGCTTCATCGCTATTAGGGAATGGTGGAAATTGTAGTTAGACAAGAATGGAAGAATGTTGGTTTATCAAGAAGTCCAGTTGTGTGATGTATGAAATCTGAATAATTAATCTGAAGTTTTGTGCCAAACTTTTGCTGAATTGGCTTTGAAGGGATCCAAGTAAAAGCCTAATACAACAAAAAATTCTCCTATATTTGGCCTGCAAAATTTGTGACCCATTAATCTTAATGTAGACAAAAAGCCATGTATGTTGATCCATAGGAACACAAGAGCCCTACCACATCACACCCAAGATTTATGTGATAAAGCATCTTCTTTCTAATGGTGGCCAACTTCTAGTAAGCCCACTAGTTGTAGCCATGTTCCATTGTTGTTTTCTAGTCTCTGACATTCAGGTACTAGATAGAACTAGGTACTATGTGTCTTCTGTTACAGAAATACAGTCCTCCATTTGCAGAGGGGCCATAGAACATCTGACACAAACTCCCTTTGAAGATTTCCTTTGTTTGAAGTGCTGCCTGGCCCAAATGTTCTTGAAATATAAAGAACCCTAAGGTGAAGGATCAGGGACTTTGATTTATCCTAAATGAGCACCAGCAAATGCCACCTGTTCACATTCCTCACAATTCAAGCATTATTCTGCTTATATTATAAATATTGGTCCTAATTTTGCATCTGTATAGAAATATTCCTAAATTTTGAGCTATATGTATCAATTAACGTTCATAATTTTATACACATCACTGCCTTCTTTTGTCTTTTTGGTGACATATTTCCTCTGTTTTTGATGACATGCCATGCCAGTAGCTAGCTTAGAACCATAGATGAGATTTTGTTGGGTTTAATTCTCCATTATGTTTCCCCCTCTCCATTTCTCTTGTTGTAAATAAAAAGGTGGAATGGCTGGGTTTAGGCTGCACTAACTAGCTTTCGTTTGATCAGAGGGGCTTCTACTATTGTCTATCCTAGGGTTCATTAGTTCCAAATTATCAACTAAATTCACATAGTCTTTTAACCATTGACCTTTGACCTGCAAGGGACCTTATAGACCAAAGGTGGCACTTGGAGCTCTTTCTGTGCCACCCCCCACATCGCACCTTCACAGCCACCTGTATTTATGTTAAATTGCTGTATTCGCACTTTGCAAAAGTTAGTGGGTTTTGAATTGCAGTTTGGGCACTCGGTCTCTAAATGGTTTGCCATCACTGCTATTGATCATTGAGTCAGGCCTTGTCAAGGAGGCACAGTGGGAGAATAGAACTCCCAACCTCTGGCTCCACAACTAGAGACTTAAGCCACTGAGCTATCCAGTAGTTTTGAAAAGAGAAGTAGCACCTCGGGTGGAGAATGTGTATGTGTATCCCCAAGCTTATTGACTTTGAGCCTTTACTGCCATCAGCAGGGAGGAAGTTGCAATGAGCTTTGGTGGGCAAAGTGGTGCATCCTATCCTACAACCCTTCAGCAAGTCTGCTGAATTCTATAATGGCAAAGAACAATGTCCTCTTCTGTTATCATTGTGGAGATTCAGTTGTTGATACAGTTTCTATAAATGGAATTGGGAGAGCAGCATGATATGGTGTTCTCTGCCTTCACATTTCCTAAAATGATCATTTGTCCTTTTATGATTAAGATTATACTCTACAGGCATATTCTTGGGTGGTAGTTCATTTGTTTTTTTTATTATTTTTTATTATTTTTCAAAATACATATACTACTTTCATGTTAAACAAAATACACAAACGTACAATTCTAGTGCAATTCATTTGTCTTTGCACTCATATGGAAGCTAGCACAGCGATCACACAATATATTCCATGATTACCGAATGAGTATGCTGGCTTCACAGGCTGCAACGTAATACTGATATAGTATAACATTAAAGTAAATCATGAAAACTGGTGCCTCTGTAGCTACCTTTGAGACCATGATGCAGATGGATACAGGTTTAAATCCATATGCAGGATTAAACTATATGTAGTTGACAACCTTTCATTAGGAGAGGCAATTACTTAAGTGCTGAGAGAGCCCAGTTGTCACATCATCAGCTTTTCACACTTCCCACAGTTTGCAGATTACCTTACTTTGTTTCATGATTGCTCATCAGTAGGTAAGCACAAGCTTGCAAGTGTGATTCCTGTGTATGGAGGTCTGCTGAAATCATGTTTCTGAAATACTAACATATTTTAACAGTATGTGATGATATGTCATTACAAGAGTGCAGGTATATTACAGTACGGCCACCTTATCCACTGATTCACTTATCTGCAGGATTGAGGGGAAAATATGTAAAAAATACTGTAGCCACAAAGCAGGTGGCCATGAGGCATCTGTTGCCTCGGTGTCACCATGAAAACCTTTCCCAGTTTCTCTCCTCCACACACCCCACACCCCTGGGCAGACTGAGAAGCGCTGTCTCCCTCACCTTGCTCCTGGAGAGCCTCTTTGTGGCTTCCTGTCTCTTAGGACCTCCTCCTGAGTCCCTCTCTCCATGCACACTTGCTTCTTCTGCCTTCTCATCCTTGTAGCACCATCCAGTGAGCCTTCCTGGGACATTGTGATGCCTGGGAAGGGTGATGGAGCCGGGACCCCAGCAGTCAACCAGTAGCTATTCCCCCAAGTCCCTTTCCTTGCTGCTGCTGCTTCCTTAAGGCTTGCCCCCAGAAAGGGAAGAAGGAGGATTCCCTGGTTTCGTTAGGAGGGGGCACATGGGAAGACACTTTAAGGAAGCAGAAGTGGCGAGGAAGGAGACTCACAGGAAAGGCAATGGAGGCAGAAGAGGCACCTGCACGGTCCACAGGTGCCCACCCAATACAGCAGTGGTGATGGCAGCGGAAGAGGTGCCCATGGGCTTGCAGGTGCCCACCCAGAACAGCAGCAGTGACGGTGGTGGAAGAGGAGCCCACACAGCCAGCAGACGCCCACCCAGAATGGGAGCAGTGATGGCTGCAGAACAGGCACCTGCATGGCCCACAGGTACCTGCCCAGAATGGCAGTGGCAGTGGCAGAAGAACAGCCCCCCCTGCACAGCCCACCAGTACCTGCCCAGAACAGATGCTGAGAAGATTCCCTCCTCCCTGTTAAAGAGACTCCCTGCACTGGCCTGGTGGTAAGGGCAGGGGCAGACAGGCAAACTGGGAGGTGGGATGGCGCTTTGCTGCTCATTCATCCCTGACCTAGTCACCACTGCCATCTCTTTTCACTTCCCCAGCACTGCCACCCCAGATAAGAATGTTAGCTCTTATCCACAGATTTCTATATCTGCGGGGGCTCCTGAAACTGATCCCCTGTGGATACAGGGGTCCTACTGTATGGTGCTACCAGGGCAAATTAACATTCTGTAAAGCAATCCTAAAAATGAAGGCTGTCCAAATTATACTTTTGAAGCTGGACTTTGAAAGCAAAGTGTTCTGCTTATATACCGCCTCATACCACTACACGTGGTCTCTGGGCAGTTTACAATTTTAATTACAGTGTGCAGGCTACACATTGCCCCCCCAGCAAGCTGGGTACTCATTTTACCGACCTCGGAAGGATGGAAGGCTGAGTGAACCTTGAGCCTGCTACCGGGGATTGAACCCAGGTCGTGAGCACAGTTTTACCTGCAGTACAGGCATTTAACCACTGCGCCACGAGGCTCCTAGGTTGAATCAACCTCATTTGGGGCAGAATTGTAGCAGACTCTTCCTCTTACTCTATGCCGTGTTTGTGGAAGTTTGGAGAAAGGGGTTTTGGGATATGATTTTCTAAAAACTAAAACTATTCCCTTCATTCAGAAATATGCTTCTAGGAGTGTCTGCTGTCAAGTCGATTCCGTTTCAAGAGTTTTAGATGTAGAGAACACATGGGAAGTCATTTACCATTCCTCTCATCTGGATTTGCCCTGGGACTGTGCAACTCATCCATGGCTACACAAGCTGGGCTGTTATATCAGGGGGCACAGTGGGAAATCATGCTGCAACTAGAAACTCTGGAGTCTGAGACTTAAACCACTGGGATAATTAGCTAGATCCATTCAGAAATGGACCACGGCAAATGTCCTCCCATTTAAATCAAATTACATAAACTGGAAAGACCAGTTTTATATGTTCTGAAACAGAATGATTGTCTCACGCTTTTTTATATTTGGAAAAATCCAGGCTACAGGAACCAAAATATTGATCCTCAAAAGGGCCTTTCTTAAGAGAAAAACAGCTGCTCTATTATAAGACTAAACATATGTGTTGCAGTTTTGTCAGCAGGAATTTCATAAAATGAAACATTGTGTACAAACATAGATGGGGTTTGCTTTATTTATTTATTTATTATTATTTATTTATTAAACTTGTATACCGCCCGTCTTCTCGGAGGAACTCCGGGCGGTTCACAACAGAGAAATGTAAACAAATGCAGAAGCAATTAGATATAACAATTTAAAAACCACTTAAACAATCACTAAAAGCAAATGACATATGGCGGATGGCGGATGGCGGATGGCGGATGGCGGGTGGGGAAGTAAACTCAGTCACCAAATGCCTCTCGGAAAAGCAAGGTTTTTAATGCTTTCCTAAAGGCTGGCAGGGACTGTGCAAGGCGCACTTCGCTGGGGAGATGGTTCCACAGGGCAGGGCCAGCCACAGAGAAGGGTCGAGTTCGGGTGGATGTTTTTCGAGGCTCCCGGGGCGTGGCCACCCGCAGCATATGCGCCTGCGACAACCTAGAGAAAGGGAGGGAAAGACATTCCTCCCATCTTGCCGTATATCTTTAGGAAAATAGCAAACAATTTTGAAAAGCATATTCAAAGTGTTTCCACTTATTTAAGAAAACAGACAACAGTAGTGTTTTCTCTAGTACTTTTTGTAAACATTCTTTCAAAATTTCTGAAAGCAGTATTCTCATATAGCTTTTCAAATGAGAAATTGGCTCAATATTTGCTGCAGTCTGAACGTTTGACCATGTCAATGAGGTCTCAGCTGAATCTTAGAGTCAATATTTTAATGTTTAACTCCTTCCTAGCCTGACAAGTTTATCAAACTCATGTTTGCAGGGAGATTTTGCATCTGGTTGTAAAGATGTAGAAACAAAAACATTTTTTAAAACTAGAGATACTAAATTTTTACAGAACAAAAATTCAGATGCTCACTTGTTCAAGCTGTGAAATTGCTGTTTTTTTGCTTTGTGGTTGGTGGTGGCCTTGCATGATTTTATCATAACTTTGGTGCCTATATCCTGTCATAGATTCCTACAATCTCCATTCTACCTATCTTGTCACCATACAATTGTTTAGTAACTGAAAATTCACCCTCTGAAGATAGTATGTTCCATCAAGTCACTTCTGATGTGTGGTAGCTGTAAGAGTTAATGGCCTCCCAAACATCCTCCTATCATATATTATTCTGCTCAGATCTTGCAAACCAAAAACATCTCATATTAGAATGTACTCTCTCTTCCTACAGCCCTCCCTTCCTATCAATGTTGTCTTCCAGTATGTTCTGCTCAGGTCTTGCGTGGATTCCTTTTTTTAAGTAAACCATCTCATGTTAGGTCTTCCTCTTGCTTAGTTATTTATTATTTATTTTATTTATTTATATGACTTATATACTGCACCGTCAGGCATAAAAGCCACTCCACTTATTTGCCATTGTGGGGGTCCTCGTGGTCCCCAGATGTTCTTGGACTGCAACCCCCAGAAGCCCTAGCTTCACAGTTGGTGGTGAAGGCTTCTGGGAGTTCCAGTCCAAGAGCATCTGGGGGCTCCATTATCAATAAAGCTGAGTTGTAACACCTAATTTCAAAAGAGACAATTCTCCCCCTTCCCCCGGCTTTCTTTCACATAATACAATGGTTTTGACCTTGGTCTGCTAACTCCCAGCCATCCTTTTAAAAGATATATCAGACTTACTGGCTAAACAGCCCTGGCTAAGCATCAAGAACATATTGCAATACATATGGTATATATAACGTCTCTTTCCAATCACCTCTTTACTTTCACATCACATGTCACAATGCTTCTCTCATCCACGCTTCTGAACTACGCTCCACTGTCCTTGGACATTAGTCTTCTTGTCAAGGCCACCTTATCGAGATTGCTTCAGTCCACAGCTGGATTCCATATCTCTAATTGTAAGTAGAAAAACTCACTTTATAAGAATATTCTTGATACCCCGCCTAGTTTTTTTAACTTCAATTAAGATTCTGGCTTTATCTCAGCCTAGAAAACTAATTGTTTATTCAAACTCATTACTGTGCATATGGCAACATGCTTGTAGGGCATGGGCTTGGAAATTGGAATACAGCTTTCTAGTTCAAATGTTGCAGTCACATTAGTTTACCTAAGAAGTTAACAGGTCTATATACTGGGTATGTCTCAGTTGTATGTGCTGCAATACAATTCTTTTGCTTTTCCATTGCATTAAGTCCAAGTCAGTCCTTCAGAATATTTCGGCACAGAGGGACCAAAGGCATATGCCAGCTTTTCTTGGTCCTGCCCTCCTCCCCCAGCAATGATATTACAGATCATGTGATCATGCAGTTCTAAGATTGTTGCTGTTCATTTATCATCATCTTCCTTATTATAACCATTGCCTGTGACCCTCTAGCACTGGTAATTCTATACGAGGGAAGTTTCCCTTTGAATTTCTGTATAATACATGTATACATCAACTTTCACTTAAAAAAACACAGGAGATTCAATTCTTTATAAACTCTCTGGTTTATGAATGTGGAACGTTGTGCTTCTGTATTCATGATTCAAAATGTCCTGATATTGATGTGTAATATTTCTGCATTGCCAGCAGGAAGAAAATTGTCAGGCTCTTTCTGAACAGGTTTTCTAGGCATCTATTGCTTGGTAAATATGGATGATCATCAAGTGCCATTGTGAGACATCCTGCTTTGGGGCTGGAGCAATCGACAGAGGCTTATACACCCAGATGATCACTGATCAGTCACACTCACGAGTGAACTTGCCCTTGAAAATACTGCAGGTGGGGAGGGAGGGAGTTTTCTTTGATTTTTCAGGTCTTGGATTTTGCAGCTTCAGAGGACGAAGGTCTTCCTACTTTCCTTCTCATCTGCACCAGGAACCTTCATTTTCCTTGATGCAGCATGGTACCAGTTGGACTCGATCTTTGCTGCTGCTGTTGGTATTGAATCAGGATGCTGCTGCTTCACACATAAGGTGACAATTCATAAATTCTGATATTTAGGAGGGCGCTGAGGGAACCGTTGACATTATTTGCTGCTGCCTTCATCTTCAAGTACAGCACTAACTCAGCAAATACAGAAAGGTGTGAGTGTTTGGGGACAGGGAGTGTTGAACCTGATTCATCATATACTGTATTTTTTTTTACATCCCAAAAGAGAAATAAGTGCTCCTGCTTTAAGCGATTTCCCCTCCCTCCCAGAAGTTCAAGAAAATCATCAGTAAGCAAGATTTTGTAAAGAAAACACCACATTGCTCCTGAGAGGGATCTAAAATGAGATTTTGCAACAATTATTCATAGTTTTCCTTTAGCCTTCCATCATTTCTAGATGTGTTTTGCTTCACTCTTGAGCATAAAAGAACATCAGCCCTGAAGAAACTTTTTTCATAAGACAGATGGTTGGGTGTACTCTGTACCAGGCTGCATGTCGCAGAAGCACTCAAAAATCATCTGAATTCCATATGGATTAATAATCTAATGCTTTCATTATGCACAGATATTTGTGGTAGACAATTTTATTACTTTGTGCCTCCAAGAACTAGATACCTAGACAATCTGCCTAGGTAAACACTAACAGTTGTTTTGTGTTTGCTCAAGAAGTGGTTACTGATAAAATAATAATAATGCGGTTCTAGGATTTTCTCCTCCTTGGTGTCTTCTTATAAATGGAAATGTGTACAAGAGGATATCATATTGACTGCTAAATATATGCTGCCCTTTGCTATGTAAAGTTTGGCGTCCTTTTCCTCCTGGCAGTGTGAGCAAGATATATTGTTCATTTTCTGGCATTTTGGATCATGGATACAACATCTCATGTCCATAAAGCAGGTTTTGTGAAGAACTGAATATTCAGTTTGACCCTTAATGGATTTGATGGTAAAATTATTTCTCTTAATCTTCTACATAATGCTTTCTTAAATTAATTTTCTACAAGGTTGTTGTAAGAAGTGCATTGTACAGTTTCAGAATTTTTCTATTAATTTCTCGAGTCTGCCTCAGTTTGAAATTCCTCTTCCTTAGAAATTTCACCAATTTTACAAAAAAGGATCTCTCAGTGAATCAGTGAAATACATGTCAGTTTTATACTTAAAAAAAACTTAATGGAAAACAATTTCCTTCTGCATATGTTGTGTCAGAAAACGCTTACGGACCTTACTGCTCAGGGGTATAAAATGGGGGTTGGAAGGGGATACCCCTCCAGATGTTTCTTTCACTGTTTCCATTAGAAGGCTGCCAACCTCCCAGCTAAATTGTTGTTACTGTTCATTTTGCCATGTTCAAGGGTTGCTCAACTTCTACATCTGAAATGTTTGCTATTTATCTCCTTGGAGATGGTGTAGCTCAGTGTTCTGCCTGGTTTTATAATGGAACCATAATATAAGTTCCCCTAGAAAAGGAAAATCTTTCAAAAATTTGAGGGATGAAGTGAATTTCCATCACCCGCACCCCCGAAAATAAATATTAATCAGCTCGCTTACAAAATCAGATGGAGAACTAGATTAGCAGCTGATATTATGTACGCTGAGAGGAACAACTATGGGGGATTTAAAACTTGGCAGTGCCAATATAGTAACATTTAAGTGCCAACTCAATTACTGTTAGGATTCATCTGCAACTCTCCGTAACACTCCATATTTAATTATTGCAAAGTGCAGTAGAAGTGAGAGAAATTCTTTTTCTAGCCATTCAGTATGCAGACTCTCTCCCCCCTCCCCCCGTTGTGAACCCACTGGTTCCACTTGTTTCAGCTGTCATACTGTGTCCATGTTGAAAATGAAATGAAGAACATTAGCAACTCTGTGGATATATTATCAGGGTGTTTTGTTTTCTACAAACCATTGTTTGTTGTGCAGGCTGTGGCATGGCACAATCTGCTACACAGTGGAATCTAATGCTATACTTGTCCTTTCAGAAATAAGTGCTCCTGAATAGGAATGGGCATTTCGTTTTGGAACCAGTAGGCTACAAAATGAACCACACAAGCCCAGGTGGTAGTCGGAACTGGCTGATACACATAGATCCAATTGCTTTACCTTTCTTTGTCTTGCGCAGGGTTAAAATCCAATGAGGAAGCATACTGCGACATCATCAGTGCTAGATCTGTGATGCTGGCCAATCACAAGCTGTGCAGGGACAGGCATCATCCCGCCTCCCTCTCTGATTGGCTAGCAGCACGAAGCAGGAAATATCATGTCACAGCATGCTTCCTCATTGGATTTTAACCCTGTGTGAGATACGGAAAGGTAATGCAATTGGATCTGCATGTATAAGCTGTTTCCGAGGACCACCTGGGCTCGCATGGATCGTTTTGTAACCTACTGCCCATCCCTACTCCTGAACTTCTAAAAAATTACAGCCAGTTGAGTATGTGCAAGACATACATCTGACTGGCCTAGTGTAGTGGCTATGGATATGTGGTGAGAAACAGAAGGCAGGTGAGGTGTTCTTCTCACCTCAGGCTACTTCCAACTATCCAACACATGGATGTGTGGGAGCCTGCCTGCCTGCCTATATGTATGTTTATGCATCTTTTTCTGTATATATGTACATGCACACCGAGAGAGCTTTTGTTCCATCCACCAATGGTTGCTGCATTTTCTGCTCTACCAAACACTACCAATTCAGCAGTGTGCCCTCTCCAGGTGTGGTTTGCTAGGCCATAGTTGCCCTGAAGGAGATTGGACAGGTAAGGAAGATAAAGGTGTCCTCAGTCTGCTGGCATAGGGGTACGGCCCTGGATGCCAGACTCGTTGGAATCAGCACAGCCTTGGGGACCAATAAAAGCTATGCGGGTTGTTTCAGGACCGGTAAGTAATTTTTGATCTGCATTAGAGATGGGCACGAACCATTATTCGTTATTCATTTTGTTATGTAACGAAACAAATAATGAAAATTGTGATTAAATTGGAACAAACCGAACAGAACCACAACAATTAAGTTCATTACATTTCGTTTTCATTAATGGCGACGCACAATGAAGTGAGCTGTTTTTAAATGTTAAAAAACGTCCTGAATATCCGTAAAAACCCATCGATAATTATTTATTCTGCCTGATAATACCTACCAGGGGGTTGGGGTCCTTAAAATGTGCATTTATGTCTTTTCTCAGAGTGCTGTATTTTTTTCCTTTAAGGGGAGTTAAGGGACATTGACCCAAAATGGCTCCCAGATACCTAATATTGATTTCTTGGGTATTAAAATGCCCTGGACATCTGTAAAACACAGTGATAATTATTTGTAATTATTACCTACCAGAGGGTTGTGGTCCTTAAAACTTTTGTTTTTGTCTTTCTCCCATCGCGATGTATTTTTTCTTTTCCCTTTAAGGATGACACAAAATGGATTCCAGCCACAAGATGGATAGAAGCCATGTGATGGGATCATGTAAATTCTTGGACAATTTCAACCAATAGCATGCCCAGGTTGCAGACTGGGTAGGTGTGGCAGCCACAGAGTGCATAAAAAGCTTTGGCAGCCCCCATCCTCCTTGCAGTCTGTGGTGGGAGTTAGGATGGGATTGCTGTCTCTGCGACTCATTACTTTAGGCCAGCCAGGCAGGTGTGTGTCTCTGTGTTCCTGCTGGCTGCAGCCTGGCTCTTAGGGGAGAGAAAGAAGAGATTTCTCCTCCAGCCTCCCTGTGTGCGTGCGTACCTCTCGGTTCACCTACACTCCAATGACATTTGTAACAAGATGAGAAGGTGTAGGGAATACTTGATTGTGCAGGTTAGAGTGAGTACAGAAGGATAGGCAGGGTTGGTCAGCTCTCGGAAGGCACCTTGTGGTGAAGGTGAGATGAACAGATGGGTTTCTTAGGTTTCTGTGATTCAGAGGCCTTTGATAGACAGACAGGGCCAGATTAAGTGCAAGGAATATGAGCCAGGCAGAAAACAGGCTCAGAATGGTCTCCCCAGTTTGTGGTGACTGGCTGGGGGCCAGCTGTAGAGTACAGCAAGACCTCGAGGTTTGAGAGCTTGCCTGATAAAACAGAGAATAGATGTAAGGATGTATCTGTCTCCAACCTAGTTCCACACTTTGGTAGGCCTTCTGTGGTTAAACGTTTCAATAATGTTTACCCCTATCTCATGTGCCTGTCCTCTTTATTTCAGGTGAGGAGGCAATGAGCACCTTCAGGCACTACTAAGAAGATGCAGCTCAGATTTTACTTACCATATGAATTTCTGAGGTAGCATTAGGCAAGTGACTATCTTCTGAGCCACAGGTCTCTTATTATGGGTCACCAAGTTGCTTTTTATGGCCTGTGAGATATTCAGGGAATGGTTTGTCATTGGCAACCCTTGACAGTTGTCTGGATACTAATTTGGAACCCTGAGTATAGTCCAACATTGTATCCACAACTCCATTATGGAATACTGGGGATAATGGGGGGGGGGTTTACAACCAAATGTTACAATATGATGCCATGCCCTTCTCCACAATATTCAACTGTTTTCTACATAATTATTTTTCCAGATGACTCCAAACTGCCAGACATCCTGATCCTCTAAACTGCATTCTGTGTACCCAGTACACACACTCAGCAACATTCCGCCACACACACACACACCCAGGTGCTACCAGAAATACTGAAATGGGAATACCCATCTGAGAAAGCAGTTTTACCATGAGATTGTACTCCACTCAGGGTGGTGGCCAGAAGATACGGCCAAATGACTATAATTCTGACTAGCCAACCCTCGATATCTCACGGTTCATATACTGCAGTCTGGGTATATCATGGTCCTGGTATATAGCGATCCTGGGATACAGTAGTCTACCGTGGCTACATGGAAAGTACTTTGACTTAGTGCCTCTGTGTTTGGTTTGCCAGTTGCACAGTGGCAGACAGAAATACACTCCAGAGGGTAATAAATGTTGCCCAGAGGATAATTGGTTGTCCTCATCCCTCTTTGGAAGAACTGTATAACTCCAGATGTTCAAGGAAGACCTCTAGAATTTTGAAGGACCCATCACATCCTGGATATCAGTTTTTTTGAGTTATTGCCATCTGCAAGGACTATTATGACAAAAACAAATAGATTAAAGAACAGTTTTTACCCTAGACCAGTATCTGGGTTAAAGGCTGTGGCTTAGTGTCTATTTTAAGCAGATTTTTAGCATTTTATATTTTTAAGCTTTTTAAGCCTTCAAGCAAATTTTATGCATTTTAGGTCATTATAAGCAGAATGGTGTTTACCTGTATGTGGGCTTTTTGTTTGGTTGTTGTTGGTTTTTTTTTGGTTATGTAGTGCTAGAACATCACTTCTATGTACAATGCATATGTACAATGACAACAAATTTCTATTCTATTCTATTCTATTCTATTCTATTCTATTCTATTCTATTCTATTCTATTCTATTACTGTTGAAGGCAAGGGCTCCTGGGGCAAGCTGTATGGGCCTGTTTGAGGCCTCCTGAACTTACCCCAGGCCTAGTGTTGCCCCAAGAGGGCATCCAACAGTGACTTCCAGCAAACCTTTGAGAATACATTAACTTCCTTTCCATCCATTGGTTGTAAAGCTATGGATACTATAAAACCTGTATTATATATACAGTGGTACGTTGACTTACATTTTTAATCTGTTCCGAAAGCGTCTTCATAAGTTGAACAGCGGTTTCCCATAGGAATGCATTGAAAATCAATTAATCCACCTCCTCCTTCTTGGTTGCTTCAATCACTTTTGCAGAGATGGAAGCAACCAAGGAGGAGGAGGAAGTGGCAATGGGCAGTGAAGACTGCTCTCTGCTCCACAAGATAGGTGACTTTGACAGATCGGATCTCTCAAAGTCAGCTACCATGCGGAGCGCAGAGCAGTATTTGTAAGTCAAATTATTTGGTTGTTAAAGCGACCGTAAATTGAGGTACCACTGTACTTCATGCATTTTTTTAAAAATAGGCAGAAATTGCAAGTCAGTGTGATGCTCAAAGTCTATTTTACCTTTCGATATATGGGAAATGTAATTTGCAGGTTATCAGAAATGTTTGTGCTAATCACAAGAAATGTTGTTGAAGGTTTTCAAAAGGAAATAATAGAACCGCATTTGTAGAATTGCAAAACTTCCCAAAATGAAGTTACTTGCTGTCATGAGGAACCTGGAAACTTTGTTTCTGTTTCGCATTCATAAAGAAGATCTTAAGATATTGGAACCTACAAGTATTCTTTGCAAGTCCAAAAAATAGATCTGGAAGATTCTGTAGCCATCATCCCCATTTTAGTAGTACAAACAATTACATAATCGCTAAGGCTTTCACAGCCAGGATCTGATAGTTGTGAGTTCTTCAGGCTGCTTAGCCATGTTCTGGAAGTTTTTCTTCCTGATGTTTCACCAGACTCTGTAGCTGGCATCTTCAGAGGGCAAGGAGCTCAGGGAACAAGCAGTTTCTCCTTGTTCCCCCACAAAAAACTCACAACAACTAACAAACAATTACATTTAGAACAGTTATACTTTTCATGAAATCCTTCAAGAGCTAAGCACTTCACAGGCTCAACAAATAAGAAGCTCGAGGCCAAAAGCTTTAATAGGGAAGATTTGTAGGAACAAAATGTGACAAAAGTGAGCAAGTAGAAAGAATATATTCTCAAGTCATTGACATTATTCATAGAGAAGTGAACAGGAGATGTTCTAAAATTATGAAATAATTGTTGCAGTGGCAACTGTTGCTGACCTGAATTTTGAGCAAGTAAATCCATTAGCTTATGAGGAGTTACAGTCCTGGCAAAGGAAGAGTTTTCCTTGGCCGAATAATTCATAGAAAAACTAAGCAACTCAAATGGTTCCAGGAGATTTAACAGCAAAGTGTGGCCCTCCAGATGTGTACAGTACCCACTTTCAGCTGCTGCAAACATTTGCCCGTAGCACAGCCATCTGCGAATTAACATGTCCTGTTCCCACTTGGGTCCATCTGCCACAGTGTCTTTCATTAGTAAGTTTTATAATATGTGTGTGTTTTCCTTGCGTTTGGAAAATAAATTAACTCTGATAAATCCTTCAATTCCATTTGTTGAACTAAAACCAGAATGCTGCAACTGTTTTAAGTAAGATTTTTTAGGGGATTCACATGCTTTTCTCCCTCAACATTATACTTACTCTTCAGAAAGCTTCATTGAATGTTTTTTCAGGATTTTTATAAGTTTATAGAAAGAAAAGCTATCATGCAGAATATAACCTATAAAATTAAGGACTTAATCTCATTGACATCAACAAGATCATTACATGCATTGCCTTTACCATAAAAGCTTGGCCCAAATTGTATAGATGTTTGACCATAGTTGTCCTTACTCTGGAAGTAAACCCATCTCCAGAATAATCATCAGTACTGTTATGATACGAGAAAACAGATTCTTTTGATAACATAGGCTTCATACTAATTTTTAATTTAACAAGATTATAAGAGGTGTTCCTTGTTGCTCTTGCCACCTGGGACAGTGCACAGACAAGGACCAGTCCCAAATTATGAGCTTGGCTTGTCAGGGGAAGTGTAAGCCCTTCTAGAACAGGTTGAATCCCTGTTTCTAACTTTCTACTGACCGAAGCACCTCCATTTTGTCATGATTTGGTTCCAGCTTAGTCACCCTCATTCAGTACACTATGAAGCTCAGGCAGTATTTAAGGTCTTGACTGCTTCTTCTGTGTTGGAGCATAAATACTGTACATTGGTTGCTCTTCTCCCAGTTCTTCATCTAAATGTTTAACAATACAGAGGCATGAAATAAGATGTGAGGGGAAAGGTCTCTTAACTTTCTCTTCTTTTGATCTTGTCCTCTCATCCTTTCCACCAATATATTGGGTAATGGAGTGTTATCCAATATTTTGCCTTCTCCCCAAATGTGCCATTTAACATGGAAAACTGGTTACAGGGCAACTGCACTCCAAATATGGCTGTCACTTTGGCCCAAAGCTTCTCCCCCTGTATCTGGGAGTTGAGTCATGGCTACTGGACTTCTATCTCTCAAAAAGAAGTCCAGTAGCCATGACTCAACTCCCAGATAAACGAACCTGGATGACTGAGAATCTTCACAGACGTTCTCCCCCTGTAGTTGCATCCATTCCAAAAACTCTCCCCCAACTAAAACTAAAACTAAGACTTTTTTCTTTGACTATGGAACACATCCTTTTTACTCCCTCATGGTACAGTGGTAAAATGCCTGCACTACAGCAAAAACTGTGCTCGGCTACCTGGGGTCCAATCCCAGGTAGCCGACTCATGGTTGACTCAACCTTCCATTCCTCTGAGGTTGGTAAAATGAGTACCCAGATCATGGTGGTGGGTGGGGGCAATGTGTGGCCTGTATAGTTAAATTGTAAACTGCCCAGACAGTGCTTGAAGCACTATGGGGCAGTATATAAGCAGAACACTTTTCTTTTTTGCTTTTAAGATGTCTCCAGGAAATATTAATAGTGAAAATAGCTACCAAGGATTAGCTGACATTTATAAAATTCAACCCCCACCCCCGCCATCCTAGAGAGAAGAACAAGACAGAGTGCAGGGTTCTAGGATGAAATACTCGAGTTTCAGAATTTCGTTTGATGGCAAGATTTCAGTTTAGCTGCTGCAGCAGATCTATGAGGATCAAATGCGGAAAGGGGGTTAGACCCCTGTCAAAGAAAGTTGTCAAGAATATGTAGAAAACCCTTTTGTAGACTTGCAAAAAAGAAGAAGGTGAGAGGCTTAAAGAAGGAATGCTAGACTAATATCAGAGAAGGGATTGTGGTTGTAATGTTCATCTTTAGCAGCAGCAGAAAGCTATGCAGGAATGAGGGGGAGAATGGATGGGAGGAGACTTTGCTTTGATTCAAAGCTTAGAAACAGACATAATGATATCCATTTTTATTCAATGTTAACACTAAGGTGATACATTTTAGTTTAACAAATAAAGTTTACTCATTATTTTAGATCACTTGGAGGAATATCTAGCCACTTGTCTATTTTTAATACTTTAAGATATGTAAGCAATAATTAAAAATAATACATCAGTAGGATGTTATTAACAAAGTACCCTCAAAAATGACTCACATCATTGTGAATATATTATTATTTTCAGTAATAAACAATGAATGTAATGCATTATCCATTTGCGGTAATGTTGTCAATCTCTCCCTTGGGTTAGCTAAGAAGCCATCGATTTATGGGCAGTGCTTATACTGATTGCTTCTTTGTTGTCATGCACAAATGAATAGGGAGGGGCATCCTCAATCAACTGAACCATCAGAAGAATGAAGGACTCCACAGATGTGAAAAACTTTTTTGCCAAGAGCTAGGATTTGAGCCATCCATGCAAGAAGGGTATTCTGATGAATTAGTTTCAGAATTTGATACAGGCAAAAGGGCTGTTGGCCTCATGGAAAAATCATGAGAGAAATATCTGAATTGAATGGAACCTGGGGCAGATTCTCACAAAATGGGAAGTGGTACATACTGCAAGAACTGCCCTTTCAATATCAGAAGATAAATCTTGAATCTAGCTCAAGACCTAGTGCAGGCATGTCCAAACTTCATCCCTCCAGATGTTTTGGACCACAACTGCCACAGTCCTTTGTCATTGGCAATCTAAGCTTAGATTTCTGGGAGTTGTGGTCAAAAACATCAGGAGGGTCGAAGTTTGGACATGACTGATCTAGTGATAAGCCTAGTGATAAGCCTGGCCCTGATTCTCTACCACCATTGGTTCTATTTCAGGAAGAATGGAGAGGGCTTTAAGTGAGCAACCAAGGATGACGGAGCTGTCTGCTATGTTCAGTTCTGATGCTCTGCTCAGAGCACTGGAGCATTGGGCTCCAAATCCTCAGAGTGCATTCCAGCTGGTGGTCCTGGAATTCCAGTAAAGAGAAAAGTATTTTCCAATAAACTGCAAACCAGCTGATACATGTGTTTTACAAAGGAGTGAGTTTCAGCTTCTAGATGTCTACAGCCCTAATGCCATACCTGCCAGGGTTGTTCAGTCTCACAGTGCCAGGCAAAGTCTCAACATATTCCTCTGAATCAGCAGGCTACTGGAGACAAACTGCAGAGATAGCAATCCTGGAGGGAAAGTTTTGATCTGCTGCATGCACCTGTGTCAGTGGTGGCAAATCTTCAGCACTCCAAATGTTCTGGACCACAACTCCTACAGTCCTTTGTCATTGGCAATACAGGCTCAGAATTCTGGGACTTGTGGTCTAAAACATCTGGAGTGCCAGAGATTCGCCACTGATTGTGTGAGGGATTTTTAAAATCTGGGTATTCTCATTCCAAGTTGGTATGAGGGATCACTGGCTCAATGCAAAGGTTTTTGCATTGAAAGCTGTGTTTACTTGCCTGCTTGCCTCTGTGGCACCACATGGACCCCACCAGTCTGTTTCAGGTTTTGGTCTAAAATCCCTAAAAATGTCGTGATGCTGACTTGGAAGCCCTGATACCAGCTCTCTTATGTTACAAAATTTAGAGACCAATCTCCAATGGTTATTTTTAAGTTTTATCTGTAACATTATGTTGAATTGTTAAGACTTTATTTGTTGAATTGTCGAGACTTTATTTCCTTCTCATATATTAGAAAGGAACCCTCCATTTTCCAAAAAAATAAAAAATTAAAAAATTAAAAGGATTATGGCTTTAGTGGAGCTGTTAAAACAAATGGCTGTAAAGTTCCCAAAATTACAAACACAATACGCCACATATTCTCCCCAGTATCAAGATACAGAATTAATTACATCAAAACCACTGGGGTCCCTGTTTGGTAATAGAAATCTGAAATGGTAGTTCCTATAGGAGTTAGTTCCAAATATTGCATAATTTAATCATCCACTGGGGGGGGGAAGAGATGTTACCCCAACATGAATTAATGCTTATCTCCAAATGACTGATAAATAAAAGGAAGCAATTCTAACTCTACTCAGGGTTTTTCCTCTTCATTATACATATTAATTATATGCACCAAGGATGTTGGCAAAGAGCGATCAACATCCAGCTCCTAAAACCTGAATGCCAGCTTCACAGAGTAATCAGGGTCTGGTGGGATATCTTATAAAATATGCCAGCTTTGGTCATTATAATGTAGTTTTGAAAGAATTATACATATTCATTCTCCTCATTTAGTGGCTGAATGACAACGAGCAGGTGAGAACACCAGTGTGGTGATACATCAAGCAAGACAGTTGCCATTATGAAGAAAACATAAAAGAGCCGAAAAATGGTAAGAATGTTCCGTTCATCCCTCACAGGCATTGTTATTCTTTGATAGTTAAATGAAGCTTTGCTGGGAAGAGAGGTTTGTCTTATTGGCATCACAGCTTACACTTCCTTGACAAATTACGGAAGGTGCATATTTTCTTATAAAATTCATCACAAGTGGGGTTTTTTTAGTCCTTTAAAAAAAAACACCACCCAAAAGGTATTGTGAAGGTAGGGAAAAGACCCCTTTCTCTCAAATGCCTTTGTTGTAGGCCGAAGATCTTTTCTGTGAAATGGAGGGCTTGATTAATCACTAATAAACTCTAAACCACTGCTTTCTCTTGAAATAATGAAAGGTAAAATTACACCATGACATTGCTGAGTGACAAAAAAATAATCAGCCCTCCTTGCCTAATTGTATATTGTGCTCTGAGATGGCAGGTGTATCGTGCTTCATAGTGAGACTAAAGGGGATTTTTTAAAAAATTCTACCTTTCCTGGCCTTCTCCAGCCCCCACCCCACCCCCACTCAAATGCGTTCCTATGAAATGTAATATTGACAGGGTGTTGTTTGCTGTTCCTTCCAGCCACGGTCTATCACTGACAAATCATATCTAGCTATCACTCAAAGGGCTGCCCTTTTTTTTTTTTTTTTGAAATTTAAGACTTATTGCTTTCTAACAAGAATAAATGTGTTAGACTCAGCAGCCATGATGAAGGATTGCCAAATGCTCTACATAGGATAGAGAAATGTCAATGTTTGTAAGGAGCATCCAGGATGAACTCATTGACACTTCTCGTAGAGTGAGATATTACTTGTGTCCCAAAAGACGGTCAACTCTGGACTACTATTAACCCATTCTGTAATGAGGAAAAAGAGAGCTAGCTAAACAGAAATCTAGAACTGCATCTTCGTCAAATACAGGAAGTAGGAAGCTGGTTGAGATTTTTATAAATATCAAAAGACATAGAAAGGAGGAATAATGCATCAATCTACAAAGATAACTTTTGGGTAAAGCTAAAGTATACAAGATCTAAAAGAAGCATTGATAAGCCATTCTTTTGAAGCCCAAAATGTCCTGCTTATCATCTTCCAGCTTCTTTGCTATCTTCTTGTTAGCATGGGCAGCTCAACATCACATGTCAAGGTACTGTACTTATAGTAATTTTTGATATACACAGACGTAAGACATCCAAGGGTTATTACTGCTAAATATATATTTACTGAGGAGCATCTCACTCTGAGAGAAAATCTTTATGATTCACAGGTAGGCATTTTGGGGCTGATCTGAAATGGACACAATGAATATGGTTGGTGAGAGTCAGGCTCCCCACCCCAAATATTTTTGAAAAACAAAATACACACACACACACACACACACACACACACAGATGGAGTCTGAGAGAGGGCATTTCACGAGAAGGGAAAACCCTCCTGATGAACTCTAGCTCCACATATTTGCAGACCTTGTAATTCCCCCAAACCACCTTGGATAAATTTCGTTCACCTATTACTTACTATTTTGCTAAAGCATTATTTACTTTTAATTTACTCAGCCTGTTTTCTCACTCTGACTCTGCTCTGCTCATCTTTCATTCATTTACTCTTGGTTACTGGGATAACTACGCTTCTAATCCTGCTTGCTTTTCATTTCCCTTGACCTATTCTTGTCTACTTCTCATTAACTCACTTCCCGTCTGTAAACAGCAAGGACATGTGTTATTGCAATCAATAACTGTGCAAAGAATGTTCACGAGGCAATTCCCTATACAGCAGCCAACCAGCATATGCCACCCTTTCCCTTGTAACCAATCACTGATGCTGTGCATACTCTGGGATGTAAATGATATGTAATAAAATGTGCCAATGGCAAGGGGAGAGAGATCGCTCCCCTGGTCGGACAACTGGACTCGCGTCTTCTTTCATCAGGATCCTCCCACAACACACTGCCCGTGTCCACACATGTAGGGAGTGGGGGTGCATTACAATTTCAACTAGAGATTTTCTTTCTTTTAGCAACTATGTGGACAAGGGATGTATCATGTTCTAAAAGCTAGTTAAGGATAGGTATTATCCTGAGCTGGCTGTGTGCTGTTGATCCACTCCAGACTAGGCTCCAGCAAAAAGACTACACACAGAACATATTATCTAAGCAAAGCTGTGCAAGCAGTTTTCTGCCTGACTGCCTTTGCCTGGGTGCACAACTGAGTGCACAGTCAAGTGTGTGACTCAGGTACTTCTAGGTCCTGGGACATTCAAATAACAGAATGACAACATAACTTGTTCCACAATTTCTGGTGATGCTGTGCAAATCTTGCCAAATTATGGCCAACATCCACTTCACATCTCAGATAACGTCACCCCAAGAAACAAGAAAGTGAGATGGAAACCGAAGAAAAACATTGCTGTAGTTGCCTGTGTTCCTAAGGAAGACAATAATTTTGAAATTCCTGCAGCTTCTAGATTTAGAGAGCATGAGATACTCATCTCAAGCAGGCAAGGGTGAGAGTAGAAGGCAATGTCATATGCTTCAGTAAGCAGAAGAAAACAACACCCCCATTTTATCAATTGTGTCCTGGTTCTGTGACACACACACACTCTTTCTCACACACACACATGCCACCGCCTTCTCTGGCTTCATTTTTTAAAAACAATAAATAATTGCTTTTGAAATTGTTTATGTTATGCTTGCTCCACATGTTCTTTCCCCCAAATTTTTCCCTTCCTCTATATGCAGTTTGCTAATTACTGATACTGGGTTTTTTTTCTTTTTGATGTGTGTTAATGAGGATTAATTTATCGGTTTAAAAAGAATTAATGTTTCTAAATTTAAGAGGTTGTTTCTCTTAATTTAGACAAGAAGTTTAATTTTAATAAACAGCATTCAGCACATTTTGGCATTTTGGAATCTGGATATGCAGTTTTAATGAAGCGTGACATTCTTTCTCATAATGACCTCTTGCTGCGTGCTGCCAAGCTACTTTCAACTCATGGCAACCCTATTAGGATTTTCAAGGTTCACGAGATGCTCAAGGAGAAACATAACACTCTCCACCCCACAGTGAGATTCGATAGTCAAGTAGGGATTTGAATCCAACTTTTCTGAACTTCTGTCCAACACTCTATGAACTAAACCACATGAGCTTTGTACAACGTACCTCTCACAAATTCAGTAATGCTTTTATACACTGTAAACTACCGCTGCAACCAATGGCTTAATCTAGCAGAATGTAATTGTTGGATTTATTTTACTACTTATGATAGGAAAATTAAGAAAGTATTGTTGGGGCCACACCTACCTGAAGCACTGAAGGTATTCATGTATTCACTTTATCTAGAACAATGTATTCTCAAAGGCTTTCACAGCTGGGATCTGATAGTTGTTGTGAGTTTTTTGGGATGTTTGGCTGTGTTCTGGAAGTGTTTCTTCCTTGACATTTCGCCAGACTCTGTGGCTGGCATCTCCAGAGGAAAAGGAGCGCAGGAAACTAGGAGTTCTCGGGGATATAGAGTGAGCGAGACATTGGGTTTTTTTAAGTTGTGGGAAAGAGGAAACTTGTCCTATGCAGGAGAATAGGTGTTAGTCATTGTATTGTGATGAAGGGATTAAGAAGTTTCACTGCAATTAGGGGTGGCAGTGATCCTTGTCTGTGGTTGATGGGTGTATTTAGCTGTTCTATTGTGTGAACTGATCACTGTTGCTTCTGGCTGGGTGGGAATCATTGACCTTTGACATTTTGCAGACTGTAGTTTTCAGTATTGGAAGCCAGGCTTTGTTGATTTTTAGACTTGCTTCTTTTTTGTTGAAAGTGTGCTTATGTTTGTGGATTGCAATGGCTTCCCTGTGTAGTCTGACATAATGATTGGTAGTGTTATCCAATACCTCTGTCTAATGGAAGAGGATTTTATGTCCAGTTTTTTTCAGGGTGTGTTCAGCTACTGCTGATTTTTCTGGTTTTTTTTAGTCTGAAGTGTCTTTCATGGTCTTTGATTCTAGTCTAGGTGCTTCTCTTTGTGGTCCCACTGTATATCTGACCACAACTACAAGTTATTTTGTATACTCCTACAGTAGCGAGTGGATTCCTATTATCCTTTGCTGACCCTAGTGTCTGTTGTATTTTTGTGGTGGGTCTCAACATTGTTTGTAGGTTGTAGAGATGGGCACGACTCAAAAAAATAATTTTTCGTTTTTCATTTGTCGTTTTGGGGTCCGTTTCGGTTCGTTTTCGTTTTTCGGGGGGGTTGCGCATTTTTCGTTTTCGTTTTCGTTACAAAACGAAACGAAAAAAACAAAACGAAAACGAAAATTTTTCTTTTTGTTAGCATTCTTTTCGTTGGAATGTGCCTGCCATAACGAAAATGAAAAACAGGGCAAAATTTTTCTTTTTGTTTTCGTTTTCATTTTGTTTTCTGGAAAATTTTCGTTTTCATTTTCGTTGCGTAATGGAAACGAAAAATGAAAACGAAAACAAAAATTTCGCTGAGTCGTGCCCATCTCTAGTAGGTTGTATTTTTTCAACACTTTTTCCATGAGGTCCGTGACTCCTTGTATGTATGGCAGAAATGCTTTGTTTGTTGGAGGCTGTTTTTCTTTTCCAGTTTGGTTTTGTTTCTTTTGGTTTGATGGCTCTTTTAATTTCTGAAAAGGCTCTGAGTGCCACCTTTGGCACTTGTGCCATAGGTTCATCAACACTGCCCTAAAAAGAGCCTCATGGTACAGTGGTTAAACTGCAGTATTTCAATTAAGGCTCTGCTCACAACCTGAGTTTGACCCTGGGTTCAGTAGCTGGCCTAAGGTTGTCTCAGCCTACCATCCTTCCATGGATTATAAACTGAGTACCCAGTTCACAGGGAGGGAGGGTTAATGTGTAGCCTTAGGTTATAGAGCACAGAGAGCATGCTCTAAGCGGTATGGGGTGGTATATAAGCAGTAGTGTTGCTATAGAAATAGATTACAGTAGGACCCCCATATCCACTGATTCATTATCCACTGATTCAGTTACCCTTGGCTGGCAGGGGGAAAATTAAATAAATAATTCAGCACCTGCAAAGCAAGCTACTGTCACAAACAGCATATGTAAAGCAAGCTACTATCATAAAACAGCATCTGTAAAGCAAGCTACTGTCACAAACAGCAGCTGTAAAGCAAGCTACTGTCACAAAACAGAAGTTTTGGGGATTTTAGGGTGTTCTTTCTTATCCATGGTTTTCATTATCCATGGTAAGACCTGGAACCAATCCACAGCTGATACTGGGGTCCTACTGTACTATCATCAACATGCATCCAGATGCATGAAGCCCAAATGGAAATAAGAGCTTCAAAATGCCCAAGATAACATTGATAGAAGAAAATGAATTGTTTGGCCACACTATTAAAATATCTGCTAAATGGTTTTGCATACATGCTTGGTTAATGAAAGCTCTGGGAAAGATAAATATTGCGGCAAACAAGCATAATTAGATGGACATGTTTTGTGAATAGACCAGAGAAGAGTGCAGGGTTGGCTGGTTGGTTGAAGTTGCTAGTGCAGAATCCAAGGTCTGCTGAAGCTATGAATTAGTGTAATAAGAATACTGCAGGTGGCTTCTTTTTGCAGCCAAATAGAAAAGATAGGAAACAAAGCAAAGCAAAACAAAAAGATAAATGCTCAAGAAGCAGCATGATGGCACAGAGAATCTGCATACAAGTAGTGCAGATTTGAATTAATTATACTTAACAGAAGAAAGATGAGCATTTTGATGAACCCCGTGTATCTATCTTGGCCAGGACCCAAAGAGAATGTTTGGTATAGCCAGCAGCATTTTTAATTTTGTAAACTAAAACAAACAAATAGACAGAAGGCCTTTTTTTGCCATACTTAATTCTTTCCAGAGGTATGGGCTGGTTGTGGTGGAATGACAGTTCTTCCTAGAATCTGAAATGTATTTATTATTTTAATCTATACGTATAAGCATGCTGTGGTGTCGTAGTGCATGCTACGTGGGTAGACTGCTCTGACGTATGACTTTACAGCTTCACCCACTGCCCCTACACTGAGAAAAACTCCTGGAGATGCTCCTAATGTTTCCATAAATTGTCAACTTTTACGGATCACAATCACTGTTACCATGAGCTTGGGTAATTTTAAAAAATCCTTCTTTCATTTCCTTAAGACAGTGGTTCCCAGCTTTGGATTCCCACATGATCATGGACTAAACCTCCCAGATGCCTTCACCACTAGATGAGCAGAACAGGATTACTGGAGTTGTAGTTCCAGAACATCTTGGGGACACAAAGATGAGAACCACTGGGTTAAATGATTTGTGCTAGCCCAGCCTCCCATTTGGACCATTTACCGAAGAAGCAGAGCCAAAGCCATGGAAACTATATCTCACATGGCCTGTTCTTTGTACACTAGTGGGTCATCTTATGAAGGAGTTCATCCATACTAAGAAGATCATGGCCAGAGGGCTCCTTTCCCTCTGAAGATGCCAGCCACAGAGTCTGGTGAAATGTCAAGGAAGAAAAACTTCGAGAACATAGCCAAACATCCCCAAAAGTACCCAGCCCATCCCTGCCTCCTCAGGCAGCCAATCACTCATCAGCTGCCCTGGGAGAATCTCCAACGCAACACCTCAACAGAGTGGTTGGCTGCCAGAGGAGGTCCGGATGGGCAGCCTGAGCTCCTGCCTGGATTGTTGCACAGCTGGAGCAGAAGTACTAACCCTAACCCAGACCTATGGTGCTACATTGATAGTTTGCTTCAGAGAAGAGCAATCTCTTTGGAGCCTTCCTTAGATTAGCTGAGAAATTACCTTTAAGAACCAGTCAGGAACTTGTTGTTGTTCAGCCATTCAGTCATGTCTGACTCTTCTAAATCCATTGAAGTTTCCTGAGACTTTCCATTGGTAGCCCCATATAGAGCATGTTACAGTAGTCCAGCTAGGAGGTCACTAGGGCATGTGTCACACTGGCCAGAGCAGGTTTCTCAAGAAACAGGCATGACTGGCATACTAGTTTTAGTTGTGCAAAAGGACTCCTGGCCACAGCTGTGACCTGGGCTCAAGGATGAGTCCAGGAGCACCCCCAAACTTATGCACCTATTTTCAATTGGGGGGGGGTAATCCCATCCAGTACAGGTTGCATGCCTATTCATTGATTTCCTTTTTGACTGAACAGAAGCAGCTCTGTTTTGTCTGGGTTTAGTTTCAGTTTGTTCTTCCTCATCCAGTTCATTACCGAAGCTAAGCACTGATCTAAAGCTGAAATAGCTTCCTTGGAATCCCGAGGCAATGAGAGGAAGAGTTGAGTTTCATTGTCATACCGGGGACACTTAACCCCAAAACTCCGAATAATTTCCGCCAGTGGTTTCATATAAATCTGGAAGTTGAGTCATGGCTACTGGACTTCTTTTTTGAGAGATAGAAACGTTTCGCTGCTCATCCAAACAGCTTCATGGGTCTGAATACAGCTAGTGCAAACCCTCCATCTTATAGGCAGCTTTGACCTCTTGTCACCCTGGCCTAAATTAGGCTCATAAAATGAACAATGGCCTAAATAGGCTCGTTAGGGAGACAATAGTATCCTTAGCCTTAAGGTGAACAATGGCCTAAGGTGCTGAAACCTATCAAGAATGAGTCGTTAGCTATGGCCTTGGTGGTGAAGGCCTTTTGATTTGTCTCAGTACTTTGGAAAGCACAGCCTGATAAGTAGCAGATAGACTATGCCGGAGCCCACCACCTCTGTTGGGGGAGGGGTTTTCAATGCTCACATGAATGGCCTCCCTTACTCCTCTTTCAAACCACCTCTCTTCTTTGTCTAATATGTGTACATCCTCATCTTTGAAAGAGTGCCCTTTGTCCTTCAAATGGAGGTGTACTGCTGATTCTAGTCCTGAGCTGTTGCCCCTCCTATGTTGGGCCATCCTTCTGTTTAATGGCTGTTTAGTTTCTCCAATGTAGAGGTCTGAACACTCCTCACTGCATTGGACCGCATATACTATATTGCTCCTTTTATGGTTTGGTATCGGATCCTTTGGGTGGACAAGTCTCTGCCTTAGTGTGTTTGTGGGTTTAAAATAAACAGGGATGTGGTGTTTGCCAAAAATCCTTCTAAGCTTCTCCGACACTCACCTGGATGACTGAGAATCTTCACAGTTTCATATAAATGTTTAATAACATAGGAGACCTGAGGGATCCCACAGGTCAGTGACCGTGGTGTTGAGCATGAGTTCCCTAACACTACTTTCTGCATTCTCTCCTGCAGGAAGGACTGAAGCCACTGTAAGACAGTGTTCCTAACTCCATCCCTGGCGGCAGGTTCTGTCCCTGGCGTCGTTCAGGAAAAACCTGAAGACGCTATTGTTTCGGGACGCCTTTGGCACTGATTAGGCTCCCCCACCCCCGGCCCGCTTGTTCGCAGATTTTTGGCCCTCTTGATTGCACTTTTTCTGCTTGTATTGGTGATGTTTTAGTTTTTTAATTGTTCTATTTTATCTGTTGTAAACTGCCCTGAGTCCCACTCGTGGTGAATAGGTGTGGTATATAAGTATGAAAATAAATAAATAAATATAAATAAATTTCAGAGAGACGACTCAGGAGGATGCTGTGGTCAATAGTGTTAAAAGCAGCTGAGAGGTCCAGTAAGACCAAAAGGGACACAGATCCCCTATCCATTTCCCTGCGTAGGTCTTCTACCATGGCAACCAGTGCCGTCTCAGTCCCATAGCCAGGCCTGAAGCCAGATTTTGCTGGCCTCAGATAGTTTATTTCATCAAGAAGCCTCTGGAGCTGCGAAGTCACAACCCATTCTAGTACTTTACCCAAGAATGGAATGTTAGCTACCCGTCGGTAATTGTTCAGTATTTTTGGATCTAAAAAGGGCTTTTTAAACAGCAGTTTTACTATTACCTCCTTCAAGTATGCAGGAATCCTGCCCTGTTGCAAGGAGTTATTCACGCTACTCTTCCTAACCGGTCTGCCAAAACCTCTCTGGCAGCTTTTATGAGCCAGGAAGGTCAAGGGTACAACAGACATGTGGTGGCCCTCATCTCCCCAAGACTCCTGACCACATCCTCAGGTTGTAGGAGGTGAAATCCATCCATTAAGACAGGGCAGGCAAGGGGAACAGGTTTTTAATATGCTCCAGATCAATAGCAGCAGTTATCAAATATTTGAATGGTAGTCGTACAGAGGATAATCAGGATCTGTTCTCAATCATCCCATACTGCTTGACACATAATAATGGGCTGACACTACAGTATCTACTGTAGATTTAGGCTGAATAACAGGAAAAAATTCTTAACTCTTAGAGCAGTACAAAAACAGAACCAGTTACCTTAGGAGGTGGTGATGAATGCTCCAACACTAGAGGTATCTGAGAGTAATTTTGTCCATCATCTGCTAGATATCCTTTGACTTTGACCCCTGTATTGAGGAGAAGGTTGGACTCAATGCCTTTATAGGCCCCTTCCAACTCAGTCATTCTATAATTCTATGCAAATTGAAAAGCTATTCTGAAAATTGGCTATAAAGATTAGGCTGTCACTGAGAGGAAAAGAAGTTATCATCACACTGTGTCAGTGACAAGATAGCTAGACCCACCTTGTCTGAATGAGGTTTTCAGCATTCACTATTAATATGAGGCAGTGGCTTCAAAATGTACGTGTGGTAACATTCAGATAAATAGATTGGTCCATAAATAGATATCAAGACTATCCTCTTTCCTTCACACTGTATTTAGTTGTTAATGCCTCTCATTACTATTGACCAATACTTGCTATACAGGCTTTGAATACCATTATTTCAGAGCCCTATCATTGATATTCTTGTCGCTGATACAGTTTCTGTACTGGAAATTCAAAATATTGTGCTCTGACACATACACAGTTGCCTAGGAGCTGTATTGCTAGATGGCATTAGCAAGAGGCCTATGTTTACTACACTATTGGAAATCATTTTTGTGATCCTGCTGAGAAAGAAAAGGAGGGGGAAGAATAACCTTGCATCAGACAACCATGTCATACAATATAAAGTGTTTAGTGACTTCAGTAGTTCTTCACCTTTCAATACTGATATTTTGTGTTTGCTGCCCCCCCCCTTTTACAGGAGAGAGATAAGCAGATGCATGTACTGCTCTCCTGCAAGCAACAGATTCACATATGGCAAAATGAGAGCTAAAACAAAATAAATGTGAGAATATGGATTACCTTGAAGATGAATTACATTGCTGTGGAGCAAAATAAATTTACATTTTAATAACTTATCTCTTCTTTCACTTAATTTTAAAGTAATCTTTATTCTTTCACCACTAATCTCCCCAAACTTATGGACTATTTTTGATCATATTTGTGCAATAAAATTGAAAATTTTCAGCTATGGTAGGTAATCAATTTTAGTCACCTCATCTGTGTTTCCAATCTCATTACAGATTGCAATTTTCAGTGCAGATTACATGATGACCCATCAGTGACTTTGTTGTTTCTGAATTACCGATTCCTCGCCTACTGCCAGATAAGAACAAAGCCTATGCATCAGTCTGACAGCTTGCAAACAGAAAATGGGCTTGTAGGATTGGATTTAAATCCCAGGTGTAGGGGATAATTACCACATCAGTCATGCAGTAACTGAAAAATGGTATTTCAACAAGAAAAATTACATTCCTTTTATAGTGCCAACAGAAATCATTATTTGAGGCTTCACACTGATTCAGTGTATCATTACATGTGCAATATACTCATTAAACACAAGTTGCAACATAAAAAAAGTTATTGTTTCAGATACTTCCCCCCCCCCCCACACGCGAAACAGGTCTCTTAAATTTAAGGTTTAGCAAACCTTGAAAACGTAGAGGTCATTTGTGTCCTAATACAGATCATGCTGCTGGAATAACACCATAACACCAGGCTTTTAAGGCATTATCTCTTCTGGACAAGCAAAGAAAGAACATAAATCCTGCTTCTGAAAAAGCCACCCCCCATGCACGCACGCCATTTCTGTGGAGGAGAAATGAAGTGATATGCCAATGGTGGTTTCTTTTGGTTCTCATCCAAACTAGAGCTGGTCTAAAAGAGCAGAGACGTGAGTGCATTTAGCACATTTTCCCCTCCACCTCTAAAACCTCTTATTTCATGGTTTTCCTCATTCTGGATCCAACCAGAGGTCTCTTTAGTCCAGCATACACTTCCACAGTGGCCAACAGGTGTCTGTAGGGGACTCAACAAATGCAACATGAGGAAACCACATTTTTTGCTTATGTTCCTCAGCAACTCATTTTTGCTGGATAACCCAGTCAGTTCAGTACTATGGAACCAAAGGTTGGGAATTCAGTTACTCACTGTGCTTCCCAGAACAGCCAGCCTTGGCCAAGATACAGTGTCCCAACATGCTCAAAGAAGGGCATAGAAAACCACTGCTGAGTACTCTTTTACCTATAAAACCTTGAAAGGGGTTGCCAAATATTAGTATTGACTTGATAGCACACTATCCACCACCACCACCACCACCACCTCCTCCTCCTCCTCCTCCTCCTCCTTCTCCTTGTTGTGGTTGTGGTTGTTCAAAACTACCAGGCACAGTCAATCAATTTTTTTTAAAAAAAAATTGGACTGGTATTATGTAATAGATAGAAGCATTAACCAAAAACAATCTGGGGAAAGGGCAGGTAGAAAAAAGAAAAAGGAAAATGCACCAAAGAATGGAAGGTAGATGTTATCCCTCCATGAATGACACCCCAAAAGGTTTTTGTAAAAATATATAGCAAAAAAGGAATATATGAACATTTAGCTAACACAATTTGAAAAGAGATAAAAATGATTGTGCAATTGCTTACTCTAGCTGCCTGGACTCAATGTACTGCATGTCTAAAGATTTGCTACCAAGGAATTACACCTTAGCATTGGGTCCTTTTCCAAGAAGAAAGGCAGGGTAAAAATACTCAAAAAAACCACAATTAAAATAAATAATACAATTTTTAAAGTATTAAATCCCTGTTCATAAGGTTGAGCCTCTTGGCTGAATTATAGGCTATCTATGCTATGTGTTAATCTCTGTCACACACACCCAAACCAACTGGATGGGCCAATTAGTATTGGGGGGGGGGGGATTAAAAAAATGGAGAAACCAATAGTTAGTTTCCTGGGGGACCCGGGAAACTACACACTAGTTACCCTAACATCTGTTTTTACGGAAAATGGTGGAAAGCATAATCCAAGATTAAGTTTTAAATTACATAGAACAAGTCTTGCTGAGAGGAAATCAGCATGGCTTCTGTAAGGGAGGGTTTGTCTGACGAAACTTTTAGAATTCTTTGAAAAGGTCAACAGGTATGTGGATGCAGCAGAATCAATGGATCTTATCTGGATTTTCAGAAGGCATTTGACACAGTTCCTCACCGTAAGCTGCTGAGAAAATTCCACAGTCAGTGGATAAGAGGATAGGTTTTCCTATGGATTGAGAATTGGTTGAGAACCAGGAAATGGAGAGTTGGTATCAATGGGCAATTTTCACAATGGAGAGGGCCCAAGATCTGTCCTGGGACTGGTGCTTTTCAACCTCTCCATAAATGAGTGGAACAAATAGTGAGGTGCCCATGTTTGCAGATGACATCTATGGAACTCCTTGCTGCAGGATGTGGTTATGGCGTCTAGCCTAGATGCTTTTAAAAGGGGATTGGACAGATTTCTGGAGCAAAAGTCCATCATAGGTTATAAGCCAAGGTGGGAATACATATTCTATCCAGGCTTAAAATGAGGGTACTTCCAAATGCCAGATGCAGGGGACTGGTATTAAGAGACATGTAGGGATTCTAACTTGGGAAATATTAATATGCACCCAGCAAGCTTCCTGCAAAGGGTCCTGTGGGAATATTGACCCTCTCCTGCACGGGGAAGCCTTGGGAGAGGACCATGGAACCCATGGTATCTGACACTCAGGAAGCAGGTGGCTGGTTATCTCTTCCTCCCATGACATGCCCATAGGAACAAACAAGAGCGTCCATCATCCCCCTTCCTGCCCTGCTCACGTCATGAAATGAGAGGTCAGGAAATAACAAGCTGCTGAGAGTTATTCATCATTCAGTCCCTCACTAGGTGACATTCCACATCACGGAAAGCCCTTCCCAGGAGTCCATCAAGCCTATCACAGGCTGACACGTAGGATACCACGCCATATCTGTAACCCTGCCTCTTATAGCTAATAAAAGTGTCAGGCCTCTGGTGGGTGGGTGAGAGAGATTGCAGACGCCGGCGGCCTGGCTTCATGAAAAACCCAATAACGTGTGTCTATGTGTGGACTCATTTTCCTACAGAGACACAATCAAAGAAGAATTGAATTGGGAAAATCCTATAAAACCATCCAGTCCAATCCTGCTCAATGCAAGAATCCAAGTTAAATCAATCCTGACAAATGGTGATACAGTTTTCTCTTGAATGTCTCCAGCACTGGTGCACTGGAGCACTCACCATCTCCCAAGGTAATTGGTTCCATTGTCATACTGCTCCGTTGTCTGTCTTTACAACCTGGATGATTTTGACCTTGGTTTCCAGTAACAATCTTTGCTAACTTGCAGTTCCCATGGTTTTTTTTTTAAATTGTTAGAAGCTCCAGAAAGATCTCTTGGCAATTGGGGGAGCAGGCAAACCAGTGGCAAATGAGCTTCAACATTAGTAAGTGCAGAGTGATGCACATTGGGGCAAAAAAAAAAACAAACAAACAATTACAACTCTCTGCAATAAACCAGGAAAGGGACCTTGGTGTCCTGGAGGACAGCTCAATGGAGGTGTCAACACAATGTGCCACAACAGTGGGAAAAAAAACACCCTCAATGCTAGGGATCATTAGGAAAGGTATAAAAAATAAGTCAGCAAGTGTTGTTTTGCCTCTTTATAAATCTATGTTGAGGCCCCATCTGGAGTACTGTGTACACTTCTGGTCACCATACCTCCAGAAGGATATTATGAAAATAGAAAAGTTCAAAGGAGGGCAACCAGAATGATTAGGGTATTGGGACACCTTCCTTACCATCTGAGACTGCAGTGGCTGGGCCTCTTCACTCTAAAACAGGCATGTCCAAACTTTGACCCTCCTGATGTTTTGGACCACAACTCCCAGAATTCCAAGCCTGTATTTCCATTGGCAAAGGACTGTGGGAGTTGTGGTCCAAAACATCTGGAGGGCCGAAGTTTGGACATGCCTGTTCTAGAATGACGGCACCTAGGAGGAGATTGGCTTGAAGTTTATAAAATAATGCATGGCATGGACAAAGTAGATAAGGAAAAAAACTGTTTTCCCTATCACAGAACACTAGGACTAGGGGGCATTCCATGAAACTTTTGGATGCTATAACTCAAACAAAGAAGAGAAACTTTTTCTCCCATAGGATCACTGGTCTGTGCAACTCCCTGCCAGAAGAAGTGATGACAGCTGTCAGCCTTGACAGCTTTAAGAAAGGATTGGACAAGTTCATGGAGAACAAGGGCATCCATGGCTATCATTATGGATGCCTAAGGACAACCTCTGGGTTGGAGAGATAGGCAGGATATCTCTCAATGCCTTTTGCAGGGAATTGTGAGCAGGTGAAGACATCTGCTTGGCAATACCCTGAAGCAAATGGTGAGCCACTGTGTGAGACAGAATGCTGGACTGGATGGGCTGTGGCCTGTTCCAGCAAGGCTGTTCTTATGTTCTTATGTTCTTAATTGATTAATCTAGTGCATGTAGAATCCTGGTGGCAATATTCATTTAAACATTAGACTCATATAATTCTCAATAACGATATACAACCACAAATTAAGTTTGCACAACAGCATACAATTGTAGCCAACCTGCCACAGTAGTCAATAGAGATGGGCACGACTTAGCGGTATTTCCGTTTCCATTTCCGTTACTCGGTTCCATTACTCTACGGAAACGGTAACGGGAATTACTCCGCCAGACTTCGAGCTCGAACCGATGAACGAACAATTTGGTCTGATTTGTCGTGCTCGTTACTTGCATCGCGCGATCGCGCGCGATGCCAAGCGGCACAGAAAAAAAGTTTTTAAAAGTTAAAAAACCCGGTTCCCGGCCAAAAAGCAGGCGGAAATATGCCTGCCGTGCCTCAGGGCACCTACCAGAGGGGTGGTTTCTGGAGGTCCCCGGCCTCCCCCCCTCCTCCCTCCTGGGCTGCTCTGGTGGGACTCGCCGCAGGCTCGCAGCAGCAACAAGCCGCACGGCACGAGTCTCGCCGCTGGCTCAAACGGCACGGACGGCACAGGAAAAAACTTTTAAACTCTCCCCCCACCCATTCCCGCACGGCACGAGTCTCGCCGCCGGCTCAAGCGGCACGGACAGCACAGGAAAAAACTTTTAAACTCTCCCCCCACCCATTCCCGCACGGCACGAGTCTCGCCGCCAGCTCAAGCAGCACGGATGGCACAGGAAAAAACTTTTAAACTCTCCCCCCACCCATTCCCGGGCCAAAAAGCAGGCAGAAAATGCCTGCCGTGCCTCAGGGCACCTACCGGAGGGGGGGTTTCTGGTCTGGAGGGGGGGTCCCGGCCTCCCCCCCCTCCGTCCTGGGATGCTCTGGTCTGGTGGGACTCGCCGCAGGCTCGCCCGCCGCAAAAAGCCCAGTCTCGCCGCCGGCCGCCAAAGCGCAAGCAAGCGGCACGGGCGGCACAGGAAAAAACTTTTTAAAACTCTCCCGGGTCTCCCCCCCACCCATTCCCGGGCCAAAAAGCAGGCAGAAAAATGCCTGCTTGACTAAGGGCGCAGGGCACCTACTGGAGGGATTGTTTCTGGAGGGGTGGTCCCGCCTCCCCCCCATCCTGGGCAGCCGGACTCGAGTTGCCATGCCATGCGGTGCGGGCGGGGGATCCAAAATGGGGCAGCGAACGCAATATTGTTTTTGAAATCGTGGTCCAAAAACACACAAGCACAACAGAAACACGCGGAAATTTATAAACTGCCAGATTTTTCACAGTAGCAGTGGGTTTTTTCTTGCAACAAAATGTCTCTCCTCTCCTCCTCTGTCCTCCATTGATTTTATTTTATTTTATTTTATTTTACACCTGTGCAGTGCGCAATGATGGGCTGGCCCAGTGGCCTTGCCAGCCATGTGGGAGGGGACGACCATGCAAATTTTTGGAGCCATCCCACCAATCACATGGCCACATGGCCACTGAGACTTCTGGGATGTGCCAAAAAGCCCCCTAAAACCTGCCCTAGCCCCCTAACCCCCTAACCCTAATCCTTGACTCCTTACCCATACGTCACAGACTGTCTTCTTAGTGGGTCAGAGAGGCACCCAGAGGTGCAACCCAATAGCCCACCGTAACCTTACCCGTCATTAGCCTAACCCTAGCCCTTGCACTAAGCCACCTTAGCCCATAGCCAGATCTACTTGCATTGCACTACACACGCAAGTACGATTCCCTTCTTTGTGGGACATGGCAGGTGCGACACGCTCGTACCAGGGGATCAGGTACTTGAGCGGGTCTCTGCCTGCAAATGGTATGCATAGCCATATGGTTATGCATGCCATTTTGCAGCAGCAGCAGGTGAGGACGGGAGACCCCCATGTTGAGGGGTCTCTTGGAGCCTGCTGCTGCTGTCCCTTCCTAGTGGGTGAGGATAGGAGGCACCCACGGGTGCCTCCAGGAGCCCACTTTCCCTTTATAGTGGGCCAGCGGAGGCACCCACCCCACAGAGGTGCCTCCAGGAGCCCGCTACCCCCCAAAAAAAACCCAGTATAACGATAACGAAAAAACTAAAAAACAAACCGACTAATTTTTGCGAATTTTCGTGAAAAACGGAAACGAGCCGACACAGGCTGCCTCCGACACACGACAACTCGAAAACGTCATTTTCCCGAGTCGTGCCCATCTCTAGTAGTCAACATGGGACAATGGGTCAGTCAATAACCCCTGGTTCCAACACACTGTCTAGTGAGAAAATAGTGGCATTGTCATGAAAAAAACTCCCCAAGAGATGGCCAGACAGATCAAATTGCACAATTTTTCTGTTCAGCAAGAAAAGAAGAATGGATATTTGTGGTAAAGCCAGTGGTAGCTCCCTGAATTGAATATTTATGCATTCCACGCTGTTGCTTTTTAAGTCTCTAATATCTTTGAATTGTGTTCCATTAGATAAAGATGGAAACTAGGAATTTCTGGTAGAGTACAACAGGCTAGAATGAAAGCAGAAGTTGGACTGTTACAGCAACAGTTTTCACATGCACAACGGTAAACCAGCATTGTTATGCTAGTTGAGCGCTTCACCTGGCCATTCGTTCAATAGGATCCTGACTTATGAATTAGGAGCAGTCAGTCAAGATGGTCATGGTAAGGAAAATGGGAGGATGGGCAAGTATTGCCTTGAAGAAGAGGAGATTGACCCAAGGGCAGCAATCAATGTGTAGATGCCTACAAAGATCACCTGAGCATACCTGTCTACATATTGAGCTATCATGCTCGACTGGTTACTTAAATACAGCACTGGTGGATTATTTTTGCACAAAAACTGCATATTAATTCTCTAAGTAATTTTGCTGCCATTCTGTTCAATCCATATGCAAAATGCTGGATTAGGTTCAGACAGAGTTAAAGTTGGGGGAAGAATCATGAATGATTTAAGATATGTAGATGACACCACATTACTGGCAGAAAATAGCAATGATTTGAAACAACTACTGATGGAACTTAAAGAAGAAAGTACAGGATCCTACTTGACTATTAAGACAACAAAATGATGATTGCACACAGTGGCATAGCTATTATGTTGACAATGAAGAAATCAAAGTTGTTAAAGGTTTTTCATAACGGGTTTAACCACTAATCAAATGGAGAAGCAGCCAAGAAATAATAATGTGGAAAGGAAGCTCAGTTACTACTTTAGTTTCCAAAAGACAATCTGTAAACATCCAGGAAAATCTGAATGGAAGGGGACAGGATTGCAACTTGAGACTGATAATCATATAGTCAAGGAATAACTTATTATGTATTTTGAAGAAGTTCAGATCTCCAGGACTAGATGAAATGCATCCAAAACATTGAAATGGCTGAAAAGATTGCAGAACCACCATCTACTGCTTTCTTGAAATCATGGAGGAGGGATGAAATGCTGGATGACTGGAGGAGGGCAAATGTTATTCCTCTCATCAGAGAGGGCAAAAAGAAGGGGCCTGGAAATAAGGGGCCAGTATCTTGTCTTGTAGAAATGTTCTGGAGCAGATTACTCTGCGTGCACTTAGAAAACAGCACAGAAATTATTAGGAGCTAAAATAAATTTGTCAAGAACATGAATTTGTCAACAATCTACCAGACTGATCTTAACTTTTTTTTAAAATTGGGTAACTTCCTATGTAGATGGCGGGAGCATTATGGACATAATATATATTGACTTCAGAAAAGCCTTTGACAGATTGCCCCATGATAGCAAGCTGACTACGTGTGGGCTAAATAGAGCAAATGCCAAGTGGAAACACAGTTGGTTACAGAACTGTAGTCAGAAAGTGCTTATCAATGGTTCCTCAAACTAAGAGGAGGTAAAAAGTAAAGTAACAAGTAAGGTATGAGCAAGTGATGCTTCAATCCGGGGTTGGGTGTTCCTCAATATTTTGTTTCATTCACAACATGCATGAATGGGTGCAAGGAATGCATATCAAATTTTCTGATAAAAATGGAGGAGTAAATAATACCCCGGAATACATAAATCAAATTCAAACAGATCTGTATAGGCTTGAGAACTGGGCTTAAAACAACAGAATGAAATTTTACAAGGATAAATGCAAAGTTCTACACCTAGGGAAGCCGTTCCCAAACTGTTTCCACTCATGGCTCTCATGAGTGGTGGCAGCAGTGGCAGCAGCACAAGAACATCAAGGAGCTGGAATTGGAACTGGAATAGCAGTACCATCTGCCAGCGTGACAAATAAACAATGAAATGCTTCTGGTTTGCTCCTGGCTGGTTTCACATTGCACTAGGGCACAGTGGTGCATACTTGGGGGGCAGGGGTGGGACTAGGAAAAAACCCCAAACATGAAGTTACAACATGAGGCATACTTGGTTTGGTAATACTATGAGCAAGAAAGGACTTGCAATTGTAGTAGATCATGAACCAAATATGAGGCAGCAGTATGATGTGGCTGGAATAAAGGCCAGTGCTTTTTAAGGCTGCATTAACAGAATAGTCTCCAAATCCCATAAAGTACTACATTCCCTATATGCCTGTCTGCATTGTTTTTCTCTTGCAGAGTTAATGGGTCTTTATATTGTCCATCCAAGACTAAAATGGGATAGCCTGCAAGATACTGGGGTTTGGAAAATTCATCTCTTTTCTCTTCTCTCTGTACAAGTATTGTGCATTGTAGGTCTTCACATCATAAGAAAGAAGGAAAAGTACTGAAGTCTCTCTATATAGCAGAGTACAGTACAGACAATTGCACAGTGGACTCACAAGTGCAATTAAAATCAAATAACTAATTTTTACTAAGAAAGTTCCATATCAGAAAGAAAAGCCGAACACTAATTCTAAGTAGGTGCCCCAAGGGAGCACACAGAGAAGTGAACTGCCAGCATGTTCCTCAGAAAATTGAGGAAGTGGGGCAAAGGTCAGAAAAAGATTGTTAGGCAGATCCTAAAAGCATCAGTCTAACTATCGGTATTAGAGATGGGCACGACTTAGCGGTACTTTCGTTTTTGTTTTCGTTTTTTCGTTTTCGTTACGTAACGAAACGAAAACGAAAAACGGTTCAAAAATGGACCGAAAACGGAAACGAAACGACTAATTTTGAGCCAATTTTCGTTTTTCGTTACTGGAGAAACACATAATGGAGCTAAATGGGGAGAAACGAAAAATTTTTCATTTTCGTTTTCATTTTTTTGTTTTCGTTATGTAACGAAATGAAAACGAAAAATTTTGAAATTAGCTCACGAAAATGGAAATGAAATGAAACGGACCCTAGCCGAAAACGAAAACGAAAACGAAAAATTTTTTCTGAGTCGTGCCCATCTCTAATCGGTATGGTAAGTAAGTGAAAAAGATTGTTAGGCAGATCCTAAAAGTATCAGTCTAACTATCGGTATGGTAAGTAAGTGAAAAAGATTGTTAGGCAGATCCTAAAAGTATCAGTCTAACTACCGGTATGGTAAGTAAAGAAGTAAGTGAATCAAAAGTGATAGCCAGGCCTTCTCTGACATCTACTAACCTACCCCCTTCTGGTTGTTTGTGTTGGGTAGGTGATAAAAATAAGGCTTGAAAGACACCAGGCCAACACTGTGAGCTTTGCAGCTAAATGTAGAGGAAACAAGACATAATACAGTGGACCCTTGTATAACAAACAGCTTGTATAACATAAAATTTGTACAACATAAAAAATTCTGGAGATAGGGAAAATTTGCTTAACATAATCGCCTATGGGGAAAATCCATACAACATAAAATTGGGATCACTCCGTTTTCAATGCATTCCTATGGGAATTTGTATAAAGGAAAATTTGCTTAACATAATTTCATTTGGAACAAATTAATTCCTTTATACAAGGTACCACTGTAAATGAATTATCAGAGGATGTGGAGCAGGCATAGGTACTTCACACACAGTTCAGCAGATGCACAAGTTTTTGCAAGGACAAAGGACTGGTGGGGCCCTCTAGTTCTGGTAAGGAGCCTGGTTGGGTGGGTACTGACTGACCCAGAGTTGGGGCAGCACCCCTTTTGACCTAGTGAGCTAGCCTCTACTGGCAACAGATGCCATTATCATCATCAATCTTGTTAATAACGAAAATATTCAGCCCTGAACATGGTTAGACTCCATCACACCAATGCTTATAAAACTTTTGGTTCACTCTGGATGGTCACCTGGTGAAAAATGACACTCTGTTGTTTTGTAAGGTTTTGAAATGTAACAAAACAAAATGAAATGGCAGACAGCGTGCTGTCCGAACAGAAAATGAAATGATGTTTTTGTTTCGGTTCCTCTGAACCGGGAAGCCACCACCAGATCTCCCTTAAGGCAAGGGCCTGCAATCAGGTGGCTGTTTCCCGGTTCTCACCACCATCTCCCAGCTGATTTTCACAGCTCAAGCTGTGAAAACAAAACAGCTGGGAGGTAGTGGAGAATCCCACAGCAGGGGGCTGAGACAGCAGTGCTGATGTCAATGCTACCCTCTCAGCCCCCTGCTGGGGGGATTCCCTTACCAGACAGACTCCTCCAGAAAGGGAATCCCTGGGCCATTTAAAAAAGGTTCCAGCATAGCTATCAGAGGCTGAAGCCTCGTTAAAACCACACATGCACACACACACACACACACACACACACACACACACACACACACACAC
>JAHTLZ010000016.1:20515118-20542620 GCA_023846285.1 Phrynocephalus versicolor | reverse complement strand
CACACACACACACACACACACACACACACACACACACACACACACACAGCAAGCCTCTCGCTGTTGCAGGTGGGTGATTTTAAAAAGGCTCCCTTTTGTAAATTGCCTCCCCCCAAAAAACAGCAGGACCTTGGCTCCAGTGGAGCATTTTTTAAAATGCCCACTTGCAACAGGGATCCTCTTGCTGTTGCAGGGGCATTTTAACCAGGCTCCAGCTCAGCTGTCAAATAGTCCAGATTCGTCCCTACCTCGATGGGGACTCCCTCAGGACTGTTGTGCTAGCATTGGTGATCTCGAGGTTAGACTATTGCAACGCTCTCTACATGGGGGTGCCCTTGACTCTCCTTTGGTGATTGCAGCAGGTACAGAATGCGGCAGCCAGACTGGTGGCGGGTGTGTACCGGTTTGACCACATTACCCCAGTTCTGGCTCGTCTGCATTGGTTGCCCGTTGCGTCCCGAATCAGATTGAAGGTCTTGGTTTTAATTTATAAAACCCTCCATGGCCTGACTACCTGGCAGAGCGGATCTCCCAGCAGTCAACATCGGTCCGACCGGCCAGGTTGTCGCGGGCGCACACGCTGTGGGTGGCCACGCCCAGGGAGGCTTGAAAAATGTCCACCTGGACTTGATCCTTCTCTGTGGCTGGCCCCACCCTGTGGAACCATCTCCCCAGCGAAATGTGCCTTGCACAGTCCCTGCCAGCCTTTAGGGAAGCATTGAAGACCATGCATTTCCGAGAGGCGTTTGGTGGCTTAATTTAATTTATGTTTTTCTTTCATTCCCCACCATCTGCCTTTTGTTTTTTGTGTTTTATTGTTTGCTCCAGTGTTTTAAATTGCTGTATATTTAAATTGTTTTTTGACTTTTTGTTATATATTTGTCTGCTGTGAACTGACCGGAGTTCCTTCGGGAAGATGGGCGGTATAGAAGTCTTAAAATAAATAAATAAATAAATAAATAAATAAATAAATAAATAAATAAATAAAAGCCTGGAGCCTGGTTACCCCCCCCCCCCAAACAGGGAGCCTCTAGCTGTTGCAGGTGGGTGATTTTAAAAAGGTGGTGGGTTAGAGACATTTAAAAATCCCTTGCTGTAACAGCGAGAGTGCTGGTGCGGTGGGGAATTCAAAAGCCTCCCCACCACACCTGCTCCTTTCTCCTCCTCCCGGGGTATGTGTTTTAGACAGGGAGTGCTGTGGGTAGTAGGGGCTGCTCTGTTCTCCCTAGCTGCCCACCTCCCAGCTGGGATTTTTTGACAGCTTGAGCTGTCAAAATCAGCAGGGAGGCAGTGGCAAGGAGGCTTTTGAATCCTCCTCTGCACCAGCTGGAGGGCTGGTGCTGTGGGGGAATTCATTTTGCTTCGTAAGTAACATTTTTTTAAAAAAATCATTATGATATGAAACAAAATGTAGGGGGGACAAAACAGATTGAAATGGAACACTATTTTTCCATTTCGTGCCCATTCCTAGTTCACTCATCTGAGGGTGCATTCAGATGAGCATTTGTCCCATGGTTTGTTATGAGTTAGGGATGGACTGGTTCACTCCTTGTTCTAGTGAACACTTGACAAATATGTTATTGTGAACCAGCACACCCCATCAATGCCTACATTCACTTTTTGGGGTACTTGTCAGGGGCTACTTTTTTAAGGCTGATAGGATTGTTCTGCTTTGGTTTAGTGACAGAGCATGTGTGATAATAGGATCAAACCCAAGTGTCTGCCTGGCTGTCCCTTTGCTGAAGCCATTTAATCTTGAGAAACAGGAAAAATCATTTCCTTTTATAATGAAAAAAGACTGGTCTTGATTGTGCTAAACCAGGTCATTTGAGGCATGATGTAGTTATTATTTGCATGGGGGTGCAAGGACTTCCCCAAATGATAACATAATAATGTGCTGTCAAGTCAATTCTTACTTATGGTGATTCTTTACAGGGTTTTATAGATAGCGGATACACAAAGGTGGTTTCTTCTGGAATTACTATGGGACTGTGCTACTTGGCCAACGCATCACAGGCTGGTGCTATTCACAGTAAAACCCAGAAGAATCAAACTTCCAACCTGTGGCTCTGCACCCAAAGACCTAAACCCCTGAGCTATCCAGCCAGACCTCAATACAACCCTGCTTAGACCTGTCCAGCAAAGGATAATTTGCCTGCATTGCTGTAATTAAAACTGTAAGCCGCCCAGAGACTACTTGAAGTGGTATGGGGCAGTATATATATATAAGCAGATTTGACCATCTGTTTGAACCCTGAGAATCTTGACACCCCGTTGTACCTGGTGGGAAAATATCCTTCCTTGGAACAAAGTTTTGTATGAGCTGTGAATATTTTACCTAGGAAAACTCAAAACAAAGGAGAGGTTCGTTTAAATACTCTACTTCTCTTGCTCTGGAGAAACCAACTTTCAGCAATGCTGTAAGCAGATAGAATTTAGCTGCATGAGTCCTATCAGTACCACATGTATCATGGGTAAATTGTGGGCTCGGTGTGTAGCTGAATTGGGGATTATAAATTATATTCTAAATTCATGACATTCTGAAAATCAGCCTCTCTCATACCTAGCACTTTGCTTCTGCTTTCCTCACAGAATTATCCATTTGCAATCACTTATACCAAACAGCACGACCCAGTCCCTTTGTCTCTGTTTTCGATGAACTGAATCACAGCAATAATTTATTCCTAAAAGCAAACACATAAAAGGTTTAAAATGGGGTGGGGTGGGGAGTAGAAGCACCCTGTGCTCTACCACCAAAGTAAAGCTCTGTTTTCCACAAAACGCTTTCTCTCTGTAGATAAATGCTGCTGCATTGTTGAAGAATTGGAGAGCAGTATTGGAAATGACACTGAATGAGAGGACTTGATAAATATTCCATGAGATAAACATTGCCACACTGCAGTGTTTAAAAAGAGAGAGAGAGAATGCAGTACTTTTTCTCCTATTCCCACTTCCAATTAATATTCAATCGTTTCCTTTGACTCTTTTGTTTATATCCTTAGGGCCACAATTTTCAAACACAGACAGCTAACTCAAACCTGCAAAATATAAACACAGCAAACAGGTAAATGTGCATGCAAGAACAACAATTTACACTTGCAAAACAGGTAATTTCACGCACTAGCAGTAGCCTGCACATGCAATTACTCATTTTGTTCATGCATATGCAAGATTCCAGAGCACAATTACCTGCTTGAGGATGTGCATATATTTTGCAGAGAGAAAGTCTGTGCATTAATGTTGTGCCCTTAAAACAACTTTATGTGTGAATAAACTTTTGCTGGTGCATTCAACCAAGATTCCAAGCCATGCTATTCTGCCCCCCCTCCTCCTGTTGCTGCCATGATTTTTGAACTGAGCATAACAGCACGCTCACCTTGCAGTTTTGGAAGGTCGGATGTGGAAGACCAGAATTCCAAACACCCCTGCTGTGCTTTGCTTTCTAACATGATATTCTTTTTCTTAGTGTTTGCCCCCCCCCATGGCGGAATGCTTTCCTTTCTAACTACTTGCAACTAGACATGGGCACGACTTAGCGGAATTCCCGTTTCCATTTCCGTTCCTCGTTTCCGTTACGTAACGGAAAAGGAAACGACAATTACTCTGCCAGAACTCGAACTCGAACAGACGAACGAATAATTGGGTCTGATTTGTCGTTGTCGTTCCTGGCATCGTGGTGATTGCGCAATGCCAATCGGCACAGAAAAAAAAGTTTTTAAAAGTTAAAAAAAAACCGATTCCCGGCCAAAAAAGCAGGCGAAAATATGCCTGCCTCTGAGAGTGCACCTACCAGAGGGGTGGTTTCTGGGGGGTCCCCGGCCTCCCCCCTCTCCTCCTGTCCTTCCTGGGCTGCTCTGGTGGCAGGCAATGGCATCCTCATCATCCCGCCAAAGTCGCCGGCTCGCCGGCTTGCTGCCATTCAAGCGGCACAGAAAAAAAGTTTTTAAAAGTAAAAAAAACCCCAATTCCTGGCCAAAAAAGCAGGCGAAAATATGCCTGCCTCTGAGAGTGCACCTACCAGAGGGGTGGTTTCTGAGGGGGGGTCCCTGGCCTCCCCCCCTCTCCTGTCCTGGGCTGCTCTGGTGGGGGGCATCCTCGTCGTCTCGCCAACTCGCCAATTGGAATCCAAAATGGGGCGACCGCAATTTATTTTGAAATCGTGGTCCAAAAACACACCAAAGCACCCAGAAACATGCAAAAATTGCTGCTGCTTGCTACTATTTTAAAACTGCCAGAATTTTTACAGTAGCAGCAGTGGGTTTTTCTTGCAACAAAATGTCCTCCTCTCCATTGATTTTATTTTATTTATATTTTTTTACACCTGCGCAATGATGGGCTGGACATGGGAGTGGACCATGCAAATTTTTGGAGCCATTCCACCAATCGCATGGCCACTTGGCCACTGAGACTTCTGGGATGTGCCAAAAAGCCCACTAACCCTGCCCTATGCCCTAGCCCTAACCCTAACCCTAACCCTTACCCATATGCCACAGTACACTGTCCTTCTTAGTGGGTCAGAAATGCACCCAGAGGTGCACCCCACTACTCACCCTAACCTCACCCGTAACTAGCCTAACCCTAGCCCTTGCGCTAACCCTAACCCTAAGCCAGATCTGTGAGTTTGTACTTGCATTGCAGTACACACAAGTATGCTTCCCTTCTTAGTGAGACACAGTGAGAGCCCGCATTCTCTCAGACTGACTACTGCAGTGGAGGCACCCCAAAGAGGGGTGCCTCTGCCAGTCCACTAAGCAAGTCTGCAACTTGGTATGCATATCCATATGGCTATGCATGCCCTTTTGTAGCGGGCGAGGAGAGGAGGCACCCATGAGGTGCCTCCAGGAGCCTGCTTTCCCTTCCTTCCTAGCGGGTGAGGAGAGGAGGCACCCACCCACCCCAGTGCCTCCAGGAGCCCGCTACCCCCCCTAAACCAGTACTAACGACAGACGAAAAAGCGAAAAACAAAACGACAAATTTATGAAAAATTTCGCGAAAAACAGAAACGAGCCGAAACGGACCCGTCCCGAAAAACGACAACTCAAAAAAAAAATTTCCTGGTCGTGCCCATCTCTACTTGCAACAAAGGCACTAACCTTAAAGCTAGGCCCTCCTGTAGGAAGTAGGTAGGAGAAAACCAATTAGAAATTGCTACAGATTGCTGTCAGAAAAGCACTCCTAGCTAGAAAGAAAAAGTGGTCACTCTGCCAGATAGAATAGATCAGGACATCTGAATGGGACGATTTTAGTCTTGAACCAAATGCTGCCTAGGATTTAAACACAGCTTAGGAAGTTTGACCTAAAAAAAAGCAATTAATTGAAGGAAAAGTATCAGAGAATCTTCAAGCATTTTAAAGAGCACAGTAATCCCCTCTTTATCATGAGGGTTAGGGACCTGACCCGACCTGCAATAAAGGAAAATCCATGATATGTGGATACTGGGTCCAGTCAGAACTGAGGGGCCTGTCTGGGGCCTACTGCACTTACCCCAGGCCTACTTCTGTCCCAAACGGGCTTCCAACAGGCTTTCTGGGCCTGTTGGAGGACCCATAAGTGGTTTCAGGTGATCCTTGTAGTACTTCCAGTTTTTCAGAAGTACCAAAAATCTTTCAGAAGTACAAAAAACTTCTGGCTCCTAGACCCAGCTCGGTTCCGGGATGCCTTTGGGGAGCTTCCTGGTGGCCTGGCTGACGTTCCAGTCAAGCCTGCGGCTGACCTATGGTTTGAAACAACAGTCCGTGCCGTCGACCAGATCGCCCCCAAGCGCCTTCTCCGTAGCAGAGCTCGACCTTCGCCGTGGTTCACGGCGGAGTTGAGAGCGATGAAGCAGGAACGGAGAAGGCTGGAGAGCGTCTGGAGGAGTACCCAGACAGCAATTGATAAGGCTGCAGTTATTGCCCAGACTAGGCGCTACTCACAAGTGATCAGGGAGGCTAAAACATCTTATCACTCCCTGAGAATTGGTGAGGCCTCGAACCGCCAGGCGGAGCTTTTCCAGGTGGTCCAAAGCCTCACCAATCCTAGTCTGGCAGGGCATCCTCCTACTGAGTTCAGTAGTGAGAATTTTGCGGCCTTCTTTCGATCTAAAATAGAGGCCATCCATGCCGGTTTCAACTCCGGTTGCACTAGCCCCTCCCTGCCATCCACAGTCACTTCACCCCCCTGTTCTCCTCATCTGGATGAGCTTGGGCCTGTTTCCTCTCTGGAGGCCTCCAGGGCGATTGCTCACTGCCGGCCCTTGTCCACCCCCTTCGATCCTTGCTCCTCCTGGCTGATAAAAACTGCCAGAGGGGCTATGCCTGAGTGGGCCTCTGTCATCGCCACCGCCTCCTTCAGCGAGGGTGTTTTTCCCTCCCGACTGAAGAAGACGGTGGTTAAGCCCATCCTTAAAAAAACAGGCTTGGCATTGGACCAATTGGTCAACTACTGTCTGATCGCCAATGTCCCTTTTTTGGGCAAGGTAATCGAGAGGGTGGCCGCGGTCCAGATCAGGTCTTTTTTGGAAGAACAACAATGCCTTGACCCATGCCAATCCAGGTTCAGGCCTGGCCGGGGGACCGAGACAGCTCTGGTCGCGCTGCAAGATGACCTAATCCGGGCGGCTGACAGGGGTTGCTCTACCGTGTTGGTTCTCCTGGATTTGTCAGCGGCTTTTGATACTGTTGACCACAGTATCCTGCTGGATCGGCTCTCTGAGGTAGGAATCGGAGGCACTCCTCGCAGTTGGCTCCGGTCCTTCTTAGAGGACTGTCCCCAGCAGGTTCAGCATGGTGGAGAGTTGTTGGCCCCTTGTGGGTTTCCGCAGGGCTCGTCTCTCTCCCCCATGCTGTTCAACATCTATGTGAGGCCGCTGGCTGGGGTCATAAGGAGATTTGCAGTCTGCTGTCATCAGTACACTGATGACACGCAGCTCTATCTCTCCTTTTCCACCTCTGCAGTGGAAGCTGTCCGGACCCTCGACCAGTGCCTGGATGCAGTATTGACATGGACCAGGGCAAACAGGCTCAGGCTCAACCCGAGAAGACATAGGTGATGTTCTTCGGGAGCTCCCCATCTGGGTACGGAGGCCCTCTTCCCAGTCTGGACGGGGTTTCCCTCCAGCTGGCATCTACGGTTCGGAATCTGGGCGTGATTCTGGACCCGGCGCTCGCCATGGAAGCCCAGGTGGCTGCCGTGTCCAGATCTGCTTTCTACCACCTTCGCCAAATTGCCCAGATCCGCACGTACCTAGATAGGGACTCTCTGAGAACAGTGGTGCAAGCGCTGGTGATCTCGAGGTTGGACTACTGCAATGCTCTCTACATGGGGTTGCCCTTGACTCTCCTCCGGCATCTGCAGCGGGTACAAAATGCAGCAGCCAGGCTGGTGGCGGGTGTGCGTCATCATGACCACATCACCCCAGTCCTGGCCCACCTGCATTAGCTGCCTGTTGCATCCCGGATCAGATTCAAGGTCCTGGTTTTAGTTTTAAAACCCTCCATGGCTTGGGCCCGGACTACCTGTCAGAGCGAATCGTCCAGTGATCAACCTCGGCCCGTCCAGTTCGGCAGTCGCGAGCACACTCGCTCAGGGTCGCCACCCCTAGAGAAGCCAGGAAAATATCTACCCGCAATCGGGCCTTCTCAGTGGCTGGCCCTTCCCTTTGGAACAGCCTACCGAGCGAAGTGCGCTCTGCAGAGTCCCTGCCAGCCTTTCGCCGAGCATTAAAAACTCTGCTCTTTCGCGAGGCATTTGGCGATTTAGTTTAGTTTTTTTCCCCTCACCATCTATAATGCTCTCCCGACAATTTGTTGCTGCAGAGCCTGCCTGTTTTATGATGCCTAGTTGCCTTTCCTGTTTTTAAAATTGCTTGGTTTTATTGTCTGTTGTTATGCTGACTTGTTCAGCCCTGTTAGCCGCCCAGAGTTCCCCGTGGGAAGATGGGTGGGATATAAACTCAATAAATAAATAAATAAATAAATAACAGGCCCAGGAAGCTCCAGAACTAGTTTAGGGCAATCCAGAAGGCACTTCCAGTTTTCAGAAGTGACTTCCAGTTCTCTGAAAACTGCTTCTGGAGCCTCTCAGAGGCCCGGTAAGTCCGTTGGAGGCTCGTTTGGGGTAGCACCAAGCCTGGGGTATGTGCAAGAGGCCTCAAAGAGGCCCACACAGCTTGCTGCAGGGGCCCTTTCCTTCATATACTGTGGTCCGCGATTTACCAGAACCTCAGTATATGAATCACAAAATGGTGTTGGACGACTGTAAGAAGTTTCATTTGGTGATCAACTTTAAGGGACCACAGACCATTTCATCACATGCCCAGATTGAAATCTCACCAGATATTTAGTGTTAGTAGAACAAACAGTACTGAAGTTAACTTGTAAATTAATCCCCTGAAAAATGATAATAATTAGCAGAGCACACTTCAGTTTTTAAAGAGAAATCACACTTGCATCTCATACAAGTAAATAAAAATTCAAGAATCCATTAGAGAAGCATATTAGGTAAAGGACAGTATAAACAAAGAAGCTTGCTTTCTCTCTCATTTTCTTCCCTCTCATAAACATACATGTTCTCTGATGTAAACTGAGCTATACTCAGTCACCTTTGATATATGCAAGAAGAATGGGAGCTGAATATGAAACAGGAAGGGTGCCAGTATGGTGGGCATCTTAATGTTCAACATTTATTGGTGGAAGGCAATACATACAAAGATAGCTAAATTGATTAATACAAGCCAGGTGAAGAAAACTTCAGAATGTAAGTGTCAGAGGGCGTTTATACACGACCCCTAAACTCCGCCGCAAATGGCTGCAAGCTCCAGAGCTTAAAAATGTTTCCCCACCAGCTCCGGAGTTTGCAGACAATTAAGTGCGACCCCGCCCACCTAAGCATGACCCAGTGCACTTTTCTTGTACCTGCTCTTGGGAGGTGAAAAATATTTGATGCGGATATGCTGGGCTCTCCTCGCTTCTTTTTGTTTTTGTTTTTTGCCTCCTGCCCCTTTAAGAGGAACCAGGAAGTAACAGGGGAAGTCGTAGCAACTTCCACGGCACTCTGAGGTAAGAGTGCATTCTTTTCTCCCTTTTCCCTCCCTCCCCTCACACAGCCAGCAGCCAGGAAGTACGGAGGGGGGGAGACGCACGAAGAGTGACAAACCCCTAAGATCTCTGGTCCGAATTTAAGGGGCCAGCGGATCTTAGAGGTTGTGTAAAAAGGCCCAGAGAGATACTTATTTTTGCCTGCCTCTCTTTTTATGCAAGAAATGGATGTGTATTTGTAGAACCCTTTCATACAGGGCCCCCAACTGCATAGATGAGCATCATGTATTATTGAACTCTGATGTGTTTTGTTTGGAGGAAGACCAAAAAAATAAAAAATAAAAAATTGAAGCAACTTGAGTGGTGCCAATCTTGAAATTTTAGTCTGATCCAAAACCTTATCAATCAAACTGAAGCCAGAAAAGTATTTATTTATTTATTTATTTATTTATTTATTTATTTATTTATTTATTTATTCTTATATTTCTATACCGCCCATCTTCCAATAGAACTCCGGGTGGTTCACAACAATGTAATACAAAGGTAACGTCAAAGTCAGAGTAAAAACATAACATTTAAAAAAACAGCAAAGATGGCAGCAAGTATTTCTGGGGGGGTGGACTTTACGCTCTGATGGTTGCCAAATGCCCCTCTAAAAAGCAATGTTTTAAGAGCTTTTTTTGAAGGCCAGCAGGGATGGAGCAAGGTGCAACTCACTAGGCAGGTGGTTCCAAAGAGAGGAGCCAGCCACAGAGAAGACCCGGTTTCGGGTGACCGATTTCCTGGCCTCCCTGGGCATAGCCACCCGAAGTGAGTGTGCCCGTGACATTCTGGTGGGACGGGTCTCAGCTGACCTCTGGGAGATCCGCTCCGCCAGATATTCAGGTCTCAAGTCTTGGAGCTTTGGGAGTATGCTAAGATGTTGTTAGAAAAATGAGCTTTGTAGCTCTCAGGAACTCAAAAGGCACAACTGTTGAAACCCCCACGCCCAAAGAACTGAATGGAGAATGTTTATTTCCTAAAATATTCAATACCCTATAGAGGTTCAAAATGAGATGGCTTCCTCCGCAGTCTATTTATCTGCACTGTCCTCCAAATATCTTCTCACTCAAATGGCAACCACCAGAAAATGAAACTGCGGAAGAGTGACATCTGCTCCTTAGCACATACTGCAGGCTGCAATGTTAATGACTTTGGAGAGGGGTCTGGCAAGTGAAATGGAATCAAGTTGGTTGGCTGTTGTACATTATCCTCCAGCTCTTTGCAGTCCATTCTCCTGCTTGCCCCCCCCCTTTTTTTTTTTACTAAAACTAGATAGCCTGAAAACTTTGCAAACCCTGCCATGAAATCTTGCTATGTGTTTTCTTCTAACATTGTACATTTTTGTGAAAGTCCCAGAGCACAGCATCTTAGCAGGTTCTCCTGCAGGGTTTGTAGCGCCTAAGAGTTTGTGTAATCATTGCAGATGCTTGAAAGGACCACACCCAACTCTTTTTGTGCAGCATATATTGGGAAAAAATACTTCTCTTTAAAAAAGAACTCTTCAAATTCTCCCACCCAGTATAAGTCACATAGTCAGGTATTTAGGCTGTACATCTGAAATAACATCATCTCTAGTACCATTAGCTGTAAAAGTGGCAGATGTCTGTCATTGCAGAATAAAACCAATCTCTTTCAAAAAAGAAAAAAAATAGGCAGGACAACCAACCCAATATTAAAACAAATATGTAATATGAAATTGCCACTGAAACCTGAAAAGCAATTCATAACATCTTTCTTTCCTGAGCATGAAGTGCTTACCTGTTTAATTCAGTGGCTGCCCAGAGAGTTACTGACTACACGTTGCAATAGATGTTTCCATATGAATTTATACAAGTTAGTAGAAAAACTTTTAAAAAATCAACAGAATTCTGGATAAATTTGGATATATTTTCATGAGGATTATGTGCTTACCAGAGCTACAATTTTTCAGGGACATAATTTTTAGTCTGTTCTATCAGACATCTTTAAAGACTTCCAAAAAATTTTGGGCATTCCTATGGGAAACCATTGATCAATGTACAAATAATTCTAATTCCGAACATGCATTTGGAATGGATTAGTGTTAACAGCCACGGTATTAAAATGGGCTTTTTAATAAATTTGTTCATTAAAACCAGTGGATTTTTTAAAAGCTGGCTTTAAAATGAGTTTTAATGTGTTTTTAAAAGTTTATTCCTTGTTCTGGGAGCTCTGCAACTTAGAAAAGCAAGTGAAGTACTTCAGACTGAATAATAATAAAATAAGTGGTCCAATAAACTCCCAAGGCCATGGATAATTGCTGGTTTACGAACTTTAAGAATGTTGAAATTAAAAAGGAGCAGTATTCTTCATGGAGATTGCACATAGAGATCCAATAGCATCCCTGTAAGTCCATCCAAATGTGTTATTGCGGTTGTAAATATGTAACACAAACACTCCTCTGGTGGCTGCAATGGAAAATTCATCTCTTCTTACTTCATCTTTCCACGCTGTGCAAAAAACCAGTTATGGGCCATTTTCCAATCTTGCAACCCAGTGTGGGGGGAATCTAGGGTGGTGTGCAGTAGTGAGGAGAAAATCCCAATTCTGCCAGATTTTTGCTTTTTTCTCCTGTAGAGGCCTTTCCTTTGAACCTGCCTATATAATCTACCATATCTGAGCGTTATAGATCATATGAACGAAATATGCAATAATTATGGAACACTGATCAACAAAGTATAGTAGCATTGATACAAAAAGGCAGAATACCTTTAGCACATTTTAGCTATCCTTAGATACCTCTGTTCTAACTGACTAAAAATCCAAAAACAGTTATGTATATTTTGCCCTGTGATGGTAGCTTTCGAGAGACAAGCTAATAAGCACAATATAGGCAATACTGACTGAGTGAAATATCTCTCAACTATGAATTATTCTCAGTGCTAACAGTGAATCTTCTTTTTTCAAAGCTGTCAGTCTCTTGTTGAATCCTCTTGTGCCTCCCTTACTGCAGAACCGCAAGCCGATAACAAAATAAATGCGGCTAGCAAAGGTGTGAACAGATGTTTCATCTCCACATTGTGAGCATAAATGCAAGAGCTCTGATGTAAATTGATCAGACTGTAGAAACAAATCATTTAAGATTTGTGCAGTGATTAATAACAGAGGCCAGTAATCAAATCTCCCCACGACCGCCACATCTGTTAGAGAGGCTTTCTCGTTTGCCCTATTATGCAAATGTGCCATAAATAAATACATTACTTGGTTTAGCAGCTGGTTAGAAAACATTGTTTTAGGTGATTATTTTTAATGCATTGTTTTTATCACTGATGGTTGCTAATGTGAGCTAATTCACTTTTGTTCATGCAAAGGATCATATATTTGAAAGGGGGATAATCACTTGTGGGGTTTTTTTTTAATACTTGGTAGCAGGTACTACAGTTTTATGGGTTGTACTGAGTTGGTTGTACAACACAAGATGATACAGAATGATTATGCTCATATATCAGGTCCAAAATCCAGAGCTCAGTGGAAATCTGATAAGGATAGAAGAAGGCATATGTGAGCAAGAATGCACATCAGGCTGGACCCCATCAATGTACATTCCTCTTGCATGTGCAGAAAATTGAATTCAACTTGCCCACAATCCATTTTTTCTTTCAATCTGAGCACTGTTGGGAGTGAAAATTAGATGTCTGTAGTAAAGCAATCTTCAGCATTTTGACCTACGTCTTCTCCCCCTACCCCAATCACTAAGCAAGGTCTCTTTACTTATTAATCAGCATTTCACATTCTGTGCGTGGACCTCGGAAATAATACTCTAAACAGCAATTACATTTCTTTGATAAGAACATCAAAGTATGCTGTTTAATATTATTTTAATAGGCCTGGCTCAACATCTTTGGCTCTTTTGAATTGCTATTTAACTTTTATACTCCATTGCAGTGATTTGGTGACCAGTTTGATGGAGTTACTATTCTAGAAATCTCAATCATTCAGGGCATGCATTTTGGCCAAGTAACAACATGGATGCACCCAGTGGGAAATCACGAGTTTTGCTCTTCCATCTTGTTTGAAAGGACAGCCCTTTCAGAAATTCCATTCTTTTATTGTAAAAGCCAATCTACTTCAAGCCATATGCACTCCTTTTTATACTTCCCAATAACCATGGGAATGTACATTTGCCAAGAGGCTGTTTACATAACAGGATACTGTGTGTGGCAGGGGAATAAAAATATATTTCCCTCTTGCTTATTTGTTGCAATGAGTACAGCAGCTGCATCCAGACAATGTGACAAGAGGAAAGATAAGGGTGGAGGATCATTTCTAGGTGAACCATTTGTATTCCTTCTTATATCTGAGGAGAGGGACAAATCACATTAAAATATAGCAGTTAGTCTTTAAGGTGCAACAATCTTTTTGACTTCTTTATTTTTGTCTGACATTTGTAGGTGGGGGTTGTAAGCACAAGAAGTGGAAGTCTCTATTATTATTATTATTATTATTATTATTATTATTATTATTATTATTATTATTATTATTATTATTATTATTATTATTATTATTACATTTATACCCCAACCATCTGGCCATCTGTTCCAATTTTGAGAATAATGTGTGTTTAACATCTGATGGGCATTTGAGCTAGGCATCATGGATACCTAAAAGTAGGATGAAGATGAGTCTTCTGAAACTCTGGAGGCTTAAGACCCATATATTTTTAATCCCTCACATTCTTCTCTCATTGTCTAGAGAAAAATTGTTCATGTCAGCTTATCACTTTCTTCCCTGCTTTGACACATGTTTATTTATTTATTTATTTTAGAGTATGTTTACCCCACCTTTCTCCTTGGAAAAGGATCCAAGGCGGCTTACAGTAATGAGGGATAATATACAGTCCAGTACAATTAAGACACGTTCAAGTATTTGAGAACAAAAAATTGAGGGACATCTTACAGCAGTAATATACACAACATTGCATTAAAACTACACGGTTAAAATACACATGGTAGTCCATCATTCAGGGAAAGCTTTCCCGAAGAGAAAGGTCTTTGCCTGTTTCCGGAAGGACAACAGAAATGAGGCAGTCCTGGTCTCTAGTGGGAGGAAGTTCCAGAGTCTGGGTGCAGCAGCCGAGAGGGCCGTATCATGGGTTCCCACGAGACGTGTCTGTGAGAGCGATGGGATGGAAAGAAGGACCTCTCCTGATGTATTGAGGAGGTGAGCCCTGGCAGCAGTTGGGAGATGGAAAGAGATGGGTGCCCAGGCATTAAATCCAAACAAACATAATCATACAAAAAATTTGGCAGCTTTACACGACCTCTAAAATCCGCTGGCAACTTAAATTTGGACCAGAGATTGTGGGGGTTTGTTCTGCTTCCTGTGTTCCCACCCTTCCACACTCCATTGCTCCTGTATGGGTGAGGGGAGGGAGAAAAAAAGGGAGAAAAGACTGCAGGCTCACCTCCGTCTGCCATCCCAGCAGTCCTGTAGCAATTCCTGTCTGTTAAAGGGGCGGTGGGGTCAGCAAAAACAAACAGAAGGCAGGAGAGCCCAGCAGCCACAGCTTTACAATCTGCATCGAATTTTTTTTTACCTGCAGATACCAGGTACTTGTAAAATGTGTGAGGGGTGGGCGTGGTCGTACTTAATTTTTTTTAAAATCCACAGCTGGTGGGAAAACAATTTTAAGCTCCACACTGGGAGCCCTTTGCTTTGGATTGTAGGGGTCATGTAAAAGCAACCTTAATCTCTTCTTGCTGTGCTTACCCTCAGATTGTCTCCATGCTGCATATGCAAGGAAGCATAACAATTTGATGCAGCTGGAAACCCTAAGTGATAAATAGAGTTGAAAGGAACTAGGTATGGGTACCATGCAAACAGGAAGTGATTTCTGGGTCACCAAAAATCATTTATGAGGCCTCTGAGAGCCTTTCTAGGCCTGTCGGAGGCCTCAGAAATGATTTTTGGCAATATGAATGTGACTTCCAGTTTATCAGAAGTCACTTCCGGTTCGCCGGGAGGCCTGTTTGAGGCCTCCAGAAGGCTTGGGAAGGCCCTCACAGTTGAGAAGGCCCTTCCACCTGTGAGGGTGGAGAGAAAGGCCTCTCCTGATGGCTTTAACACCCAAGCACATTTCACTAGTCCAGCCGGGATGTCACAAGGGCATGTGTCACCATGGCCAGAGCTGGTTTCTTAAGAAAGGGGCGTAACTTGCATATTAGCCTTAATTGTGCAAATGCGCTCCTGGCCACAGCCATGACCTGAGCATCCAAGCTCAAGGATTAGTCCAAGAGCACCCCCAAGCTGTGTAACTGATTTTTCAATTGGAGTGTGACCCCAACCAGTACAGGTTGCATCCCTATCCCTTGTTCTCTCTTTCAACTGACCAGGAGCACCTCTGTCTTTTCTGGGTTTAGTTACATTTTGTTCATCCTAATCCAGTTCATTACTGCAGCTAAATACTCATGTAAAGTTGAGATAGTAACTCCCTTAGAGTCCGGAGGTGACGAGAGGTAGAGCTGGGTATCATCGGCATACTGGTGGCACCTAACCCCAAAAGACCTGATAATCTCCCCCAGTGGTTTTAAATAGACGTTAAATATCATAGGAGACAGAACCGAACCCTGGGGAACTCCACAGATCATCGGCCGTGGTGTTGAACATGAATCACCTAACACCACTTTCTGTGTTCTACCCTGCAGGAAGGACTGGAGCCAATTTAATGCAGTACCCCCAATTCCCATTTCAGAGAGACGAGTCAGGAGGATGCCATCGTCTATAGTGTAAAAATCAACTGGGAGGTCTAGAAAAGCCAAGAGGGACACCAATCCCCTATCCATTTATCTGCATAAATCATCTACCAATGCAACCAGTGCCATCTCAGTCCCATAGCAAGGCCTGAAGCCAGATTGAAATGGATCCAGGTAGTTTATCTCATCCAGAAACCTCTGGAGCTGCGAGGCCACAACCCGCTCTAAGACTTTCCCTAAGAACAGGATATTCGATACCGGTCGGTAATTGTTCAGTATCATTGGGTCTAAGGAGGGCATTTTTAAAAAGCGGTTTTACTATTGCCTCCTTTAAGGCTGCTGGAATACTGCTCTGTTGTAAGGAGGCATTCACTACTCTTCCTAACCAGTCTGCCATACCTACTCTAGAAGCTTTTATAAGCAACATATTTTAAAGATACTCTTTGTTCCCTTGATAAATTTTGCAAGCGTTAGCAGAACTCTCCAGTATTTCTCTGAAAATATAAGATGCCTTTCTTCCACAAAAAGCTTCAAATAAAATAGAAACATTACTTTAGCAGAGATGTGGTGGCCATTGCATTTTTATCAGTTCTCCCTCGTTCCTCGTGATGCTTCGCAACTTGAAAACTTTTGTATCTCTATCCAAATGGGGTGCAATGCACCCTGGGAATTGAAGTCTTCCATAAATTTTTGGATCTTGAGTTTTCCCACAAAGAATTTTTATATCTTGAGTTTTTGCAGATGTTTTCTGGAAGACTTCCATTCTTGGTGTGTACTGCGCCCCGGCTGGATTTTGCTTCGTATCACTTTTTTTTGTAACTAGAGAGAATTGAATCTAGAGGTACCACTGTAACTTAATAGGCCTATTTATTTCTACAAGGGAACAGCCACAATTTAGCCCACCCTGTGTCTTAGATGTTTTCAGATTAAAATCCTCTTGCTTAAGAACAGCCTTGCTGGAACAGGCCACAGTCGATTCAGTCCAGCAATCTGTCTCACACAGTAAATTGCACTATGCTGCAGTAAACTCAATGATTCAATAGAGATCAAGCGAGTCAAGGCCTCTGTAAGTTTCATTGATTCACCTTGACCTATTGCCTATGCTTGCTTATGGTAAAATAAATTGCAGTTGAAGTTGGTCTGTGTAGCAAGTCAAAGGAAGATGACTCATAAAATCCCCCTTAATTCTAATTGGCCTACTCTAGTACAATTTACTGTGCTGAGCAACAGAATTTTGGCCTCACTGTCCTTTATGTTCCTCATATGAAGTGAAACATGGCACCAGAGTGAGTCCAAGGTATTGGAAAGTATATCAGATCTTTAAATTAAAAACTTTTGGTGGTGAGAACAGTAGCTCAACTTCTGAAGAGCCTCATGGTGAAGTGGTTAAACTGCTGTACTGCAGTCAAAACTGTGATGACGACCCGACTGATGGTTGACTCAGCCTTCTATCTTCCAAAGTTGGTGGGGGGGGGGGACAATGTGTAGGCTGCATACTTAAACTGTAAACTTCCCAGTGAGTGCTTTAAGCACTATAAGGTTGTATATAAGCAGAACACTTTGCTTTTCTTTGAAGAGGAGCCCTTCCACATTTTATTACAGGTCCTACTTGCCTTTCTACAATTGAGATCCAAGGAAGTCTAGAGACTTCTACATTTTCATTAGCAGAATGTATCAGATTCATTCATTGTATTCTAGGTCATTTAGGTTTATGTTTAATCCTACTGCTCCAAAAATGTTTCTCAAATTTGGCACTTTGCGAAAAATTAGTGGGCTTTGAATCACAGTTTGGGCACTCAGTCTCTAAAAGGTTCGCCATCACTGATATATACTAATCCACACTTGTACCTCTGATATAAATGGTAAAGCCTCAGAAAAAGAAGCTTGATGTTTTTGATCACCTACAATTATTTTTTTGAAAAAAGACACTATCCTTGCTGAAATCAGTCAGGGGTTGTTGAGAAACAACCTCTACTTGCTTAGTTCTTCTTTGAGGTTTGACATCAGCTGCCCACACATATATATGTAAAATGAATCTGTATTTTTTATATTGAGCTTTCATATTGCATAGTGGGGTCTTATGTTTTATGCTGTGCACTTCTTTGTATGTTAAGCCGCATGTATTTTTGAAAAACAAAGAAATAAGGGAGAAATGTAATAGACCAGGCAGGCACATTTTATAGCTTGAGGCTCTGTCCAGGTTTTAGTGGCATTTTGTGAATAACCTTGCCTATCATAAATCTTCCTTGTGCTATAAGGTCAGACCACAGAGCTGAGGAATTATCTGGGGCCAAGGATGCGAGAAACCACTTTGGCTCAAATGTGCTGCCTCTCTTGGAGCTTTTGACATTTACTCCGGATTTTGCTTCCAGTGAAAATCAGCAGCTTCACAGTATAGTTTTTACTGAATACAGGTATCATTAAAAATACAGTATATCTGGCCTTCTGACGAAAACTGCATTGGAGGAGAAGAATTTCCCACCACCTGTTCTGCATTTTTAATCCAATAAGAAAATTAGATGGTGGGAGAAGAATAGGAAGAGAGCGAGAGAGGAAAGCACAGCTTTCTTGATATAAGAGCAAAGTAAATAAAATGACAGTTCTGGTACGGCAGCAATAAGAAGCTCAAAAATTAATATTAAGACAGAATTAGTGAGGCTGGAAATGAAATCACTGCAGAACTCTATGAATAATCCTCTGAGGATGAGCAGTATTGGGGGAAATGAATAAAACATGTTGTTACACAGCTGCGGCGGATCTTTTCAATGCAGAATGTAACCAGAGAGGGCAGCAGGGTCACAAAAATGGCCAGCAGAGCCCATGGTAAGAGGAGTTCTACATAAAACAATAACAATGCAATACAGTTATAGTACTCCCGTGTAGAGATGGGCATGACTCAGAAAAAAAGTTTCGTTTTCGTTTTCGTTTTCGGCTAGGGTATGAGTCGTTTCGTTTCCGTTTTCGTGGGCTAATTTCAAAATTTTTCGTTTTCATTTTGTTACGTAACGAAAACGAAAAAACAAAAACGAAAACGAAAAATTTTTCGTTTCTCCCCATTTAGCTCAATTGAGTGCTTTTCCAGTAACGAAAAACGAAAATTGGCTCGAAATTAGTCGTTCCGTTTCCGTTTTCGGTCCAGGTTGGTGCCGATTTTCGTTTTCGTTTCGTTTCCGTAACGAAAACGAAAAACGAAAACGAAAACGAAAATACCGCTAAGTCGTGCCCATCTCTACTCCCGTGAAGTAAGCAGATTAGTAGGAGAAGGGAGCACCATGGTCCTCACACCAAACAATGCTTTTGACCCACATCTGTCTGTTGTCAACATCATGCCCCAAGTGTTCACGGAAACCAAGCTAAACTCTATCTGTATGGCACCTACACCTGTCAGGCTAGGTGAGAGATCAGATTTCTTCGATCGGCTTTGTCGATACAAACATACCAGATTTGTCATTCCTTAACATGAACCAGGAATAGAATCATGTAGATGTCAAAGTTGCATTTGTCTGAGGTTTGTGCTGTGTTTTGGGGAAGAAAATGTGAGGAAAACTAAAATCCACCTTAAAAGTATACTTTTGAAATAGGAGGTACAAAACTGCATACATTTGGAAAACTATATAACATATACTATATATGTGAAAAAACATACATTTAAATGAATACTGCAAACACAAACTTTGTACAACCTTTTTAAAAAACCCAAACAAATCAAAAACAGTGATCTAAGCACAGCCCCAAACTAGATGCTACAGTTTGACAACCCCTGAGCAGAATACGTCCTACAGCCAATACAGTGGTACCTCTTAAGACAAATGCCTTGTAAGAAAAAAAACTCGTAGGAAGAAAAAAAGTTCCGGGAATCGGCATGCTTTTGCATGACAAAGAATTCCCTGTGGGATGTTTTGCAAGACAAAAAACTGTTCTGAATGCACCCAGGAAAAAAACTCAGTTATTTTTGTCTTTATTCTAGCCTCTGGAATGGATTAATCCATTCCCAATGCATTCCTATTGGAAACTGTGTTTTATAAGACAAAATGTTCTTAAAACTGACCCATAGAACAAATTAAGTTCATTTTATGAGGTGCCACTGTACCAGTAATATTGCATCATTTGGCCTGCGGAAGTACACTTAGGGCGTTTATACACAACCCCTAAGCTCTGCAGCAAATGGCTGCAAGCTCCGGAGCTTAAAAATGTTTCCCCACCAGCTCTGGAGCTAACAGAAAATTAAGTGCGACCCCGCCCACCTAAGCGCGACCCAGCACACCTTTCAAGTACCTGCTCTCAGAAGGTGACAAGTCCTTTATGCGGATCGGCCGGGCTCTCCTCGCTTCTTTTTGTTGTTGTTGTTTTGCCTCCCGCCCCTTTAAGAGGAACCAGGAAGTAACCGGGGCTCGGACCGGGCTCGGAGCAACTTCCACCGGCACCGTAGGTAAGGCTTTCTTCTTTTGTTCCTTTTTAAGGCTTTTTTTCCCTCCCTCCCATCAGGCAGACAGAAGCAAGGAAGTGCGGAGTCATGGGGAGAAAGGAAGAGCAACGAACCCCCAAGATCTCTGGTCCGAATTTAAGGGACCAGCAGATCTTAGGGGTCGTGTAAAAAGGCTCTTAGTAATATACTTACCTTTGTGCTTACTGGGATATGTGCAGAAAGTGGACTTCGGGGACTGGTTGTAGGAGGCATCTGAAAAAAGAGCGACCATAGATTCTGCGAAGGACTAGAGTAGGAGTCTCTTGAAGGAACAAGGAAGAACACAAATGTATTGAAATTCTACTATCTGGACAAAGACAGCAAGGGGCTCTCCAGAACTCTTCAATCACAGCTCCTTCTTAAGAAATCTTCAAACAATGGACTGAACCAAATAATCTATAGGGATTACAAATTCAGAAAAAATGGTTTGGAAAATTTTGATAGCCTTTTTAGATCACCAGTCATTATGGAAAAAACTGTCTAAATAGAAAGGTCTTTGATTTCTTCTCCCATGTCCCAGTTCCCATGATGGAACTGATAGAAAGTCCTCATCTGACGATTTTAATACCTAGGAAGGATCATAAAGGGAAACCCAATAGTTGAGGTAGCTTGAACGAAAAATTTAGGACTTTATATTCCTTTAAAACCAACATTTTGAATTAAAGTAGTGCCTCATAAGATGTATTTCATTCGTTCAATGGATCAATACATCTTACGAAAAAAGTCCCGTGGCGCAGTGGTTAAATGCCTGTACTGCAGGTAAACTGTGCTCACATCCTGGGGTTCAATCCCAGGTAGCTGGCTCATTGTTGACTCAGCCTTCCATCCTTCCGAGGTCGGTAAAATGAGTACCCAGCTTGCTGGGGGGGGGAGGGAAAGCAACGTGTAGCCTACATATTGTAATTAAACTGTAAACCACCCAGAGACTACTTGAAGTGGTATGGGGCGGTATATAAGCAGAACACTTCGTTTTTACAAGGCATGGTTTCCCATAAGAATGCATTGAAAACCATGCATTACGAACTAGCAAGGTGGGAAGGTGGGAATGGAAGGAATGGATTAATAAGTTTTCAATTGATTCCTATGGGAAGGCTATCTAAAACCCCCACAATTAAGGGACAGCAGAAGGCTGTGTCCTCCCTCTTCTGGTAGCCAACAGACAGCTAATTTTGACAGCGCTGAAGTGTCAAAATCAGGTTTCTGTCTCAGCTGCATGGAGGAGCCTTCAGCTGCTGGTAATTGACATGGCAGCCACCTTCTCTTTGCCTGGGTTTCTGCCAATTTGGTAGTCAAAGCAGCGAAACCAGTGATCGTCACGCAGTCTGGGCTGTTCCCTTGCAAACAGCCCGGGCTGGGTGAGGCTCAATTGTGCCTCGTAAGATGAATGAAACCCATAAGGAAAATTTTGTCTGATGAGTTTTTCCTGTCCCAGGAAATTTCATCCATCTTATGAATTTTTCATCTTACGGGGCATTCGTCATACAAGGTACCAGTGTATGCCTGGAAATGAATTGATAGCCAATTCCTACCAAGTCAAGCAAGTATATATGGGAAGTTCATAAGCACAAAGTATATGTAATAGCTATTTCCTACTCATAATCCCCAAAATAATTATTCAGAAGCATTCCATGTTTAGCTAGCATCTCTAGCAGTTCTTCATTGCTTTATCCCCCATGTATTTGTCTAATCCTCTTTAATACTGGCCAGTTTGATGGCAAAGTGATAATAACTTGGTAATATGCATTATTAATAATTATAATCCAGCCTAATATCCCTTTTAAATGATAGATTTAAAAGAAGTAGAAGGGATGAATATAAATTTTTCTTGCATTTAAAATCTGAGCCAAGAAAACAGACTTCACTTAATATTCAACAAATAACCCTAATGTTCTCCATCATTTTCTCCTTAACAGATTTGAAGGGGCAACACAGATGTGGAGTTTCTTCCAATGTGATCATCGATCTGTTGGCTTCCATTTCATATGTGCAGTTGTTTCTTCCATCAGACCATAGACCTATGTAGCCAGTATAGACGCTGGTATTTTTAACTCATCTAGAGGGAAATGGCAAGTCCTTCCTCTTCTGTCAATAGGTTTTCTATTGCTGAATCTCAAAAGGAGAGAACCCTGCTCATGTGTAAGCCCTATACACAAGATGAACCCTTGCAAATCTGTGTTCTTGTTTGCATGGAGAGACTGCTTTTGAGCTGGAATTTTGCTTTTCCAAAGTTGGTGCTAAAAGCATGAAGAAAGTGTTCAGGGTGTGACTAAGTAATTTCATTTTCTGACTTTTTCATTTCATTACATTTCCTTTTTTTTTGGGGGGGGGGGGAGACCCCGGAGTGTTACTTTGAAGAAAAATGAGTATAATGACCAGATGTATTTATTTATTTATTATTTATTTATTTATTACATTTATACCCCGCCCATCTTCCCGTGGGAACTCTGGGCGGCTTACAATAATAAACAGTAACAACACAATGAAATAAAACAACAAAGTAAAATAAAATATACAAACTATTCTAACCGGCTTAGCGTCCTGACAATGCGTGCAGTTCCCAGCAAGGAAGCTTCTCTGGGATGCAAGATATGAGCAGCGGGGGGGGGGGGACTACAAAAAGTCACCAAAGGCCTCCCGAAAAAGCAGAGTCTTTAAGGCTTTACGGAAGGCCTGCAGGGACTCTGCAGAGCGCACTTCGCTTGGGAGGGTGTTCCAGAGGGAGGGGACCGCCACTGAGAAGGCCCGGTTACGCGTAGATGTCCTACGGGCTTCTCGGGGAGTGGCGACCTGAAGCAAGTGCGCCCGCAACTGCCGAACTGGTCGGGCTGAGGTTGATCGCTGGGCTATCTGCTCTGACAGGTAGTCCAGGCCCAAGCCATGGAGGGTTTATAAGTTAAAACCAGGACCTTGAATCTAATCCAGGATGCAATGGGTAACCAATAGAGATGGGCACGACTTAGCGGTATTTTCGTTTTCGTTTTCGTTTTTTCGTTTTCATTACGTAACGAAACGAAAACGAAAAACGGTTCAAAAATGGACCGAAAACGGAAACGAAACAACTGATTTTGAGCCAATTTTCGTTTTTCGTTACTGGAAAAACACATAATGGAGCTAAATGGGGAGAAACAAAAAAATTTTTGTTTTCATTTTCGTTTTTTCATTTTCATTACGTAACGAAACGAAAATGAAAAATTTTGAAATTAGCTCACGAAAACGGAAACGAAACAAAACGGACCCTAGCCGAAAACGAAAATGAAAATGAAAATTTTTTTCTGAGTCGTGCCCATTTCTAGTAACCAATGCAGGCGAGCCAGAACTGGGGTGATGTGGTTGTAACAACGCACACCCACCACCAGCCTGGCTGCCACATTTTGCACCTGCTGCAATTGCTGGAGGAGAGTCAAGGGCAACCACATGTAGAGGGCGTTGCAGTAGTCCAACCGCGAGATCACCAGCGCTTGAACTACTGTTCTCAGAGAGTCACCATCCAGGTATGGGCAAATCTGGGCGATTTGGCGGAGGTGGTAAAAATGCGGATCTGGTCGCGGTGGCCACCTGGGCATCCATGGTGAGCGCCGGATCCAGAACCACACCCAGATTCTGCACCCTATCCGCGAGTTGGAGAGAAACTCCCCCCAAACAGGGGAGAGGGCCTCCATACCCAGATGGTGAGCTCCCAAAGAACATAACCTCTGTCTTCTCGGGGTTGAACCTGAGCCTGTTGGCCCTGGTCCATGTCAATACCGCATCCAGGCACCTGTCGAGGATCAGAACAGCTTCCACTGCAGAGGTAGAAAAGGAGAGATAGAGCTGCGTGTCATCAGCGTACTGATGACAGCAGACCCCAAATCTCCTAATGACCCCAGCCAGCAGCCTCACATAGATGTTAAACAGCATGGGGGACAGAGATGACCCCTGCAGAACTCCACAGGGGAGTATCCATGGGGCCGACAACTCCCCCCCCCATGCTGCACATACTGGGGACGGCTCTCCAGGAAGGACCGGAGCCAACTGCGAGCAGTTCCTCCGATTCCCACCTCAGAGAGCCGATCCAGAAGGATACCGTGGTCAACGGTATCAAAGGCCGCTGACAAATCCAGGAGAACCCACAAGGTAGAGCAACCCCCTCACTGAAGGAGGCGGTGGCAATGACAGATGCCCATTCTGGCATACTCCTGCTGTTAGCTTTTATCAACCAGGCCGGGCAAGGGTCGAAGGGGGTGGATGCGGGCGGTCCAAGCTCATCCAACCGGGAAGAAGAAGGTGGCACAGTGACTGGGGATCGCGGGGGAGGGCTAGTGCAACCGGATTCGAAGCCGGCCCGAATGGCCTCAGTTTTAGATCGAAAATAGACTGCGAAATTCTCACTACTGAAATAAGTAGGAGGAGGCCTATCCAGACTAGGATTGGTGAGGTCTCGGACCACCTGGAAGAGCTCTGCCTGGCGGTTCGAGGCCTCACCAATTCTCAGGGAGTAATAAGATGACTTGGCCTCCCTGATCGCTTGGGAATAGCGCCTAGACTGGATCACAACAGCAGTCTTATTAATTGCTGTCCGGCTTCTTCTCCAGCTGCTTTCCAGCCTTCTCCGTTCCTGCTTCATCGCCCTCAGCTCCACCGTGAACCACTGTGAAGGTCGGGCTCTGCTACAGAGAAGGCACTTGGGGGTGATCCGGTCGATGGTGCGGGCAGCTCTCTCAAACCATTGGTCAGCTGCAACCTCGGCCGGAGCGTCAGTCAGGCCACCAGGTAGGTCCCCGAGGGCTTCCCGGAACCGTGCAGGGTCCATGAGCCTCTGGGGATGGCCCCAGACCGGGGGCCGATGGTCCCCCGTGGGGAGGCGCCTCCATTGACAGGGAGAAAGAAAGCAGGTGATGGTCTGACCATGACAGAGGTAGGGGGACAAGGTCCCCCACCTCCAGACTGGAATCCCCTGACATGGAGGTAAATAGATCTGTGGGTGGGGCATAAAACATGCTGGGACAGACCCATGGAGGCCATGGACTCCATGAAATCCAGAGTTGCACTGGAAAGTCCATCGCCGGCATGCACATTGAAGTCCCCCAAAACCAGCAGGCGAGGGGACTTCAAGAGTGCAGCCGCAATGAACTCCGAGAGCTCTGGTAGGGATTGTGCTGGGTTGCAGGGAGCTCGGGAACCCAACACAATGACGAATCTGTCCCGCTGTCCCACCAACAGGTGATGCCATCCTCTTTGCAAAGCATAAAGTTGTGCCTGTTGGATAAATTTACTACAACAACACTCGTCTTAGAAGACTAAAGTATTACTGCCACTGAACAAAGAAGCCCAAAGCAGGAGAGTGCCAATGAAAAGCCCAACCTCTCCTGGAAATCCTAATAAAAGAAGCCCCTAAGGAGGACTTTCCTTGGTCAGTTTGATCAGTTGCCATTTTGCAAGGACAGCGTGTTCAAAACAAAGAGATCTGCACTGTGGGGAGGGGGGTTTGAAGGGAGGGAGGGGGTTCCCTCCAGGAGGCAGAAAGAAGTGTCGGATGTTTTCTTCTCTTCTTATGAGACTGCAATTCTCCGTCCAATCAATCAAGTGCCTTGGTGTGGCAAATGCGGCCATCAGATAGGACATGAGTAGAGTAGACCACAGAAGCATTGGGAATAAGATTCAACATTGATCTAAATTACGTGGCTATTGAGGGAGAGAGAAGAAAGCTGAAGAAGCAGCAGTAGTTGAGAGCACCAAATTTTACCCCCACCTCCCATTCAGAGCCCTTTATTTGCCCCCATTTTCTGACATTCTTCAGTATGGGACACACACAAATATATACAAGTATCATTAGATTCAAATCAAAGGGGGATGGAATAGAAATCAGTGTCATGTACAAGACAAATTAGACCAAATCGAAGTGGGTACCCCTAATGCTATTCACCCCTCTGCAAGACCAGGAATTGAATCCAACATTGCTTCCTTTCCTTGCCTCATTGGGAAGGAAAGACAAGAGGAGACTTGGCCGTAGGCCCATCATCACTCCCAAAGAGATGTCTGGCATTTCCAAAGCTTATTTCCTCAGCCATCTGTTAGGTGCCTAGAAGCTCAAATATAGTGCTACATGTTTATATTTCTGGAGCAGAGCGTGAATATTTTCTGTAATTTCCATTTTTTAAACATTTACATTTTATTTATTTCCTTGCATACTTGTTGTTTGTTTGCTTGCTTGCTTGTTTGTTTGTTTGATTGATTGATATGCCACCCAATTTGTAAAAGCACTACTCTGGGCAGTTCACAGGTGACCCCCCCCCAAGACCCCACCTAACAAACAACATAGCTAATAGATAATGAATTTATTCTTAATCATGTTTTGGGCACATTTCAGAAGATAAATACCTTCAGCTGTTTTGAAGGGATCAGTAGTATATCTAACCAAATGCAAGCCTTTCCATTCTTTCTTCTTCCCTTGCTACCAGAATGTGTTCCCTGCGTCTCGAGAGTGACTAGCACAACAGTGTTTTGTTTTGCTTGGAAGGAGGGAGTACGGAGCCATATGGCAACTTTGTAGTACTTAATTTATTTATAAATCTTCTGATCAGAGCATCAGAGAAGTGAGAAGGCTGCTACACACAGCAGCAAAGAGCCGTTCCTACATGAGATGCCTTCAAAGAACTGGAGACAAAATAGGATACTACTCCACCTTTTATACTAAACATCCTAAAGAAATGAATGGCAAAAACCTTCTGGGTATTCTTTCCTTGGAAAACTCTGAAAAGAGCCATCATAAGTCTGAATTGACTTGATAGCACAGGGTTATTAATTAATGAAGTTTGCAGTAGAATAATTTAAAAAAATAGTCATGTGGCTCAAAACAAGAGAACAGTCCCAATTCATTCATTCCTGTGCACTTGTGCTTTAGTCATTCAGTTTTGTCTAAACTGAAAACTGTAGATATATGCTGCGATTGTGGGAACTGAGGTTCAAAGCTGGTTTACAAATTGTTGAATTCCATTTGCAGAACTGTGTCCAATGTTGCACAGAAAACAATGACACCATACCACTGAATGATGACTGGGGAATAATGGGAACTTAAGTCCCAAGAAGAAACTTTTCCAAGTTCTCCTGTCTTATTGCAGTTCTTGAATTTGACAGGGGGTTGACTCAGCAGCCTTTGAGGTTTCTTCTTTACAACATCTATGAGTTTATTGACTTTGGCAGATATCAAGTCCCATTTTATTTTCCACAGGCTTCTGGAAGCTTAGCTGGTGGTGTGTCAAAGAAAGAAAGACTTGGCTTAAATAATGATA
>JAHTLZ010000016.1:20464528-20500541 GCA_023846285.1 Phrynocephalus versicolor | reverse complement strand
AGATAGATAGATAGATAGATAGATAGATAGATAGATAGATAGATAGATAGATAGATAGATAGATAGAATAAACCCCATGTCCTTACATCACTAATACAGTGTGTGTGTGTCTCTGTGTGTGTGGTGGGGAGAATGAAACTGTATTTTCTTCCTGATATAAAGCCAAAGGAGAGTTTGGAAAGCAGTTTGGGAGACTGGGAAGTGCCACCAAGAAAACTGTCTTGAATTATGTGGACCTTGAAAAGATCTGATAGGTACACTTTGAAATGAGAATATAAGAAGCCACTTCAAGCATCACTAATCACACACTGAATTTACAGCTGAGGGAAAATGGTATTTTACCTGGAACCTTTTAAAGGAAGGCTCTGCATGGTTTGTCTTCTAATTAGACTTCCCAATCATCCTGTCCTGTGCTGTGACAGAGTGCTAAAGCACAGATACTTGTACTACCACTGTTCCATCACTTCTGTTCAATAAGTAATGGCTTTGAAAAACCTTGTCCCCTTGCTTCCTGTGGCTTCACTATTACCATAAAGCAGGGGAATGATCAGCCTCTCTTCCTCTTCCCCATTTGCCTTTCTTTCTCTTCTTATGGCTCCCAAATTTACCTGGAGAGGTTTTTATATGCCCTCACAGAGGGCCCTCAACCAGCCATTCAGAAACAGCATTTGAATAATTCATTAATCTCCATCTTACTGAGTAACTAATGTGGTAATTATACCGAAGAACCATTTTATAAGGTTAGGTCAGGTGTTCGATGCTAAACATCATTATAAAACATTCATGCAGTATTGGGGAATTTTGAGGGAAACTGCTGATGTGATGGACATCTGTGTGGTTGGATACATTTCCTAAAACCCATGTGCATTTTGAGATATAATGATGCTGGTCCAAAAGCCTGACATGATCCAGTTCATATGCCTTCACAGTAAAATTTAACTGAAACCGCTGAGGTACCACAACTTTTTATCACAATACATTGTCAAAAGTTTATACTCAGTCCATGGATTTTGATACTTGGTGAGATAATTGACCTTGTTTTGATATTGTTAATAAAATAGCCATTGCATTGGTTATACACTTTGTAAGCATAGTTTCAGATACATTCTGATACAGTACTTCTGCGCTGAAAATAACCATGATTTCACTGTGATGCTAGTATAATTTATTATGTAGAAGTGTTCAGTTCACAGCTTTTAGCCCAAAGGTACAACTTAATTGAGCTGAACTTAACAGAAGCAAATATAAAAATGTGATTCATATTTCAGGGCAGTGCTTTTGTCTCCTAGCAACTCACTCTCTGTTTGGGCATGGGAAAATGCAGGAGCTATGATAGCATGAAAATGGAAAATATGAAAATCCTATGCACCAGCATTTAGTAACAGACTTATGGTTATAAAACACCAATGCAGGGCTCTACTTCAGCTCTGCCATTCTAGAACAATGGAAGGAAAGAAAGGAAAAGGATTTGTTGTATGCTGTATCTAATATTTTACTTTCTTTTTTTAAATCAAGGATCTGGGTTTTAAAGCAAAATATGAAATCCTGTTCCTTAGTGTAATGTATCACATCTAGAACCCAGCACAGAGTAACGAGGCAAGACACGTAGATGGTATCAAACATGGGCCACACTTTATTAATCACCAAACAGACACCCCCTTTCAAGGAGGGTCTAGGTAGGGATGAAAGCATGATCTGACACTGAGGCAAACTTTATCCCAGAGAAGATAACAGAAAGGGGTGTTTTCATATCACAAGGTACCCCAATTTGGCTGTTTGTTTATTAGAACCTGTGGCCTAAATTTAACATCATGCTTGCAGAAGAAAGATCCGCACTTGTGCGACTGCACTGGCTTACAGGGTTGTGCAGGTGTTTGCAGAATTGTATTGAATAACACTTATGCTGTGCATGCAATGCTAGTACAAGGAGATGGGGTATGAAGTATATTGGTCTGAACTTAATAGTATGAGAGCTTATAAATCCATAAGAGGATCTGCCATTTTGGTGAATGAATATAAACAGGATCCCCTTATTTCATTTTGTTTCTTTGCGGACCTATATATAACTTACTGAAAAAATTACCAATAATGTAATCCTATTCAATAGTAAAATACAAGTGAGTTTAATGAGTCTTACTCCACCACCTGGATTACAGCTTAAAACAAGTTAGTGCTCCTATTAACAGAAGCTACTAGAGCCAAGCAATCTTAACATGCAAATGATAAAACTGAAAAGAAAGTCTGAAAGGAAAGGATGTAACTACACTTAGAAGAGAAAAATCATATTATAAATTTGCATTTGTTTTCCCAATATTTAAAATATTGCTGGTTTTCCAGCATTATTCCACTTTGGAATTATTTCCAGCATTATTCCACTTTGGAATTATTTCCAAAGTGTGATGATAATTAACAAGTTAATGTTAAGGCACTGCTGGCTTTTATAGCTGATGATTCTTAGCTGTACAACATCTGCTTTCACGTGGAAAGCCATTGCTTGCCTTTATCCAGTACATTCTTGCTATTAAAGTATCTCACACTGAAGTTGCTTGTCATTATGGCTTTCTACAGTTATGCTATTTTGTTTTATTCTCAAATTCTTAAATTTATTTTTATTTTATTTTTTGTCACAAAGGATGGTGCTTCAGGTGTTCACACAGAAGTATACTTCAGTGACTTGGAAGTCTTCATCACTCTGCTGCTTCTCTTTCTGCCCACACTTTGATTTTAAAAAGATCCTAAGGGAAGATTGCTTTATATCTTCCCTGAACTTTCACTTTTGCATGGAAAGTAGGAGGCCAGGAAAGTGGCAGGCTGAAGACAAAATATGCAGGTACACTCCTGTGCCACTTCATAAATATGTCAAAAGGTGAGAATCCTGAGTCTATCACAGAAGAATTTTCTCTCCTTTAAAATTATTTACAAATGAATTTATTTTGTGTCAGATTCTGTGAAAATGGCTGGATTTCCTCATAGTTGAAAAATTTGACACAACTCTGAATCCTACATATATATTTTTCTGTTGTTGTTGTTGTTCAGTCATTCATTCGTGTCCGACTCTTCGTGACTCCATGGACCAGAGCTCACCAGGCCTTCCTATCTTCCATTGCCTCCCGGAGGTTGGTCAAATCCATATTGGTTGCATCAATGACACCTCCCAACCATCTCATTCTCAGACATCCTCTTTTCCTTTTGCCTTCAATCTTTCCCAACATCAGGGACTTTTCCAAGGACTCCTCTCTTCTCATGAAGTGGCCAAAGTACTGGAGCCTCAGCTTCAAAATCTGTCCTTCCAGTGAACATTCTGGGTTGATTTCTTTCAGAATGGATAGGTTTGATCTCCTTGCAGTCCAGGGGTCTCTCAAGACTCTCCTCCAGCACCACAGCTCAAAAGCATCGATTCTGCAGTGATCAGCCTTCTTTATAGTCCAGCTCTCACTTCCATACATCACTACTGGAAAAACCATAGCTTTGACTATCCTGACCTTAGTTGGCAAAGTGATATCTCTGCTCTTTAGGATGCTATCTAGGTTTGCCATTGCTTTCCTCCCAAGAAGCAGGCGTCTTTTAATTTTGTTGCTACAGTCGCCATCTGAAGTGATCAAGGAGCCCAAGAAAATAAATTCTGTCATTGCCTCCATTTCTTCCCCTTCTATTTGCCAGGAGGTGATGGGACCGGTGGCCATTATCTTAGTTTTTTTTATGTTGAGCTTCAGCCCATTTTTCCACTCTCCTCTTTCACCCTCATTAAGAGGTTCTTTAATTCCTCCTCACTTTCTGCTGTCAGAGTAGTATCATCTGTGTATCTGAGTTTGTTGATATTTCTTTCGGCAATCTTAATTCCGGCTTGTGATTCATCCAGACCTGCCTTTCACATGATGTACTCTGCATATAAGTTAAATAGGCAAGGTGACAGTACAGCCTTGTTGTACTCCTTTCCCAATTTTAAAACAGTCAGTTGTTCCATATCCAGTTCTGATGGTTGCTGCTTGTCCCACATATAGATTTCTTAGGAGACAGATAAGGTGGTCAGGCACTCCCATTCCTTTAAGAACTTGCCATAGTTTGTTGTGGTCCACACAGTCAAAGGCTTTGGCATAGTCGATGAAACAGAAGTAGATGTTTTTCTGGAACTCTCTGGCTTTCTCCATAATCCAGCGCATGTTGGCGATTTGATCTCTAGTTCCTCTGCCCCTTCGAAATCCAGCTTGCACTTCTGGAAGTTCTCTGTCCATATACTGCTGAAGCCTGCCTTGTAGAATTTTGAGCATAACCTTGCTAGCGTGTGAAATGAGTGCAATTGTGTGATAGTTGGAGCATTCTTTGATGTTGCCTTTCTTTGGGATTGGGATGTAGACTGATCTTTTCCATTCCTCTGGCCACTGTGGAGTTTTCCAAATTTGCTGGCATTTCACGTGCAGCACCTTTACAGCATCCTCTTTTAAGATTTTAAAGAGTTCAATTGCAATGCTGTCACCTCCACTGGCCTTGTTGTTTGCTATGCTTTCTAAGGCCCATTTGACGTCACTTTTCAGGATGTCTGGCTCTAGGTCAACAACTACAGTATCTTGGTTATCAGGGACATCCAGATCTTTCTGATATAATTCCTCTGTATATTCTTGCCATCTCTTCTTGATCTCCTCTGCTTCAATTAGGTCCCTACCATTTTTGTCCTTTATCATATCCATCTTTGCATGAAATGCCCCTTTAATATCTCCAATTTTCTTGACTAGATCTCTGGTTTTTCCCTTTCTGTTGTTTTCCTCTATTTCTTTGCACTGTTTGTTCAAGAAGACCGTCCTGTCTCTCCTCGCTATTCTTTTTTTCTGTAGCCCCAGCTGAATTCAGTATGACTTACTACTGAGTGTGCTTAGGATTTCATTCAATAATTGTGTTGTGTGTGGGGAGGGAGGGTTGTAAATCATTTATAAGCCACCTTGAGTCCCTCTACAAGAAGAAGCTAGAGTAGAAAAATAATTAACTAGTTAGACATAAAGATTTGATTTCAATCAGCTGTATATCAGTTAACAAGATTCCTTCATAGGGAGATGATAGGGTGGATCTTGTATGGAGATGATAAGGTGGATTATGTAGGGAGGTGATAGGGTGAATATGAAAAACAATCTTGTTTGACTGAATAAAATGTTAGAGATTTATTGTGCCCTTGGAGCAGTTCTCCAGGACATAAGATGCATTTACTTTTCAGAGTTACCACAGTTTGTTTCTACTTTAGCCCTTATGGTTTCATCAAATAGAATCCCGGGATTTGCAGTTTGGTGAGGCAAAGTTAATGAACTCCCCCTGAATTACACTATCTAAAGTTTAGCACCCTTTCTCTTGCTGGCAATGTGGGTACAAAATTGTGCAGAAATGTCCAAAACACCATTGCCTGGTATGTGGTTTTTTTTTTTTAAATAAAGATGTAAAAAAATCCCACATTTACAAACCAGGGTGTTTTTAAAGAATTGAATTAACTGTTTACACACTGATGATAGCTCCATATGGGATCTTTTTCATGTCTCGTACCACTAAGCAACGTGGTCTCAGCAAACTTCCAATGTAAAAGAAGCTATACAAATAATTTAGTGCAGATTGCATTGTGTGTCATCAAACTCAGATCAAGATTACTAAGAAGGGCTGGAGCATTATTATTACCTTCTAATTTAAAACCAATTTAACTCTGGATATGGGTAGAGTAGAAGTGGGTTAGGAAGCCAATAGGAGCTCTATCAGATACCCAAAGCAGACTTTGCAGTCCTCTTGCCCTCTATTTATTTGTTTCTCCATCATAGTTGATGGCAGTCCAGGGGCTGTTAAAATTTCAAATAAAGTCCTCCCAAACAAGGGAAGTGCTGTCATTAAAAATAAATAAAGAGGTGCTAAAGATGTAAAGTAGAAATGGCAAAGGCTGTTGCAAGTATGTCATAGTCATGACATACATTCTTGGCCAGCATATGGGGGAAAGGAAAGGGACGCATAAAAGGCAGCAAATCTAATTATTTTGGTAAAATGTGTCAAACCAGAAAAAGGAAAACCAAAGGCAAAGAAAATCTATATTACATATTCATTGCTACATGGAACATTTCAGTTCTGAAGGATGAAGGATTTGGGGATTTTCTCATAAATGAAGGCAATCCCGTGGACTGTAAAATGTCATGAAGTGCAATGCTTTTAAAACCGTTCCAAGTACAAACTCGGAAGGGAGGATTTTAAAGAGCTGCTGCAACTATCAGGATTCTTCTAGTCCTCAGAAGGTCGAGCATGATGATTTGGAAGATTGAACTCTAAGCACATTAATGTATTTATTAGAAATATAGAGAGGAATTGTAGTGAATAAGTGTGCGGAAGTGGTAATGGAGGCCTGGATGTGAATTCCCACTTAGCCATAGAATCCCACTCAAGGTGTGGAACTGTTAAATCCATGTATCTCACGTTGAAATCCCTGTTAGGGTTGCAATAATTGAGTTCCAACTGAAAAACACATAACAAACATCCTTTTAAACAAAAATGAATAAACCATAGAGCTGTAAAAGTGAGGAAATGGCTATACAAAAAACTAATTAGAGAACTGAGCTCAAATAAAATGGGCTCAAATAAAAAACTTGGTGCAGTTGTGCACCTGTGGTCAAAACCTCTCTCCATTAAAAAAGGGAATAAATGGATGCTGGTACCCAGAAATAAGATTTACAGAACTTACCGGGACTCAATGCCAGATCAATGTGTGTACATTGTATATACATTTGATATTCAAAAGTTATGTTTATAGGAAGTGCAAATGATGACTGCGGCAATATTGACTAGATCAGAATCCTAAAATGTATCTATGCTGACTGAAGGAAAACAAAGTAACTCACAGTGGCTTCATTTTGCTATTTTACAAGTTCTTTCTGGGATTTTTGGACAAATGGCAGTCTTGTGGATTGGTGCAAACTAGAGATGGGCACGAAATGCCAAAATGGCATTTTGTGGTCATTATTCGGGCCCTGGGGTCCGCTTCGTTCCATTTCCATTTTTCGGGGGACCGGGGCCTGCTTCATTTCCGTTTCTTCATTTTTCGGGTGCAACAAGCTGCGACCGCAGGGAGCCCTCCCACGGCCGGGCGCCACTGGAGCCGGTGGCATGCAGGCCGGGAGAGCATTCCTGCAGCCGCAGGGAGCCCTCCCGGGGCCAGGGCAAGCCTCCTGGGAGAGCCATCCCGCAGCCACGGGGAGCCCTCCTGGGGCCGGGCGCCACCAGAGCTGGTGGCAAGCCTGCCAGGAGAGTGATCCCGTGGCCACGGGGAGTCCTCCCAGAGCTGGGCGCTGCCCCAATCACCCCCCCCAACAGGCCGCCACCCCCGGAGCACTGCCGAGCACTGCCCTAACTGGGGCCCTTCTCCCTGGGAACCACTCCGCCCCAGGAGCCACCGCCTGGCAGATCGCTGCCCCGCCCCGCCCCGGCCTAGACCCAGGAAACCTGGGGGGGGTGCTGCTGCACTCCCCCCATGCTCCAATGATGCCCTCCGCTCCAGCTTCCAAGCCGGCTGCACCGTTGCCACCGCCACGTGGCTGAGATCCCGGAGCCCAGCCCATAAGGGCTTGGATCCCGCCTCTTCTCGCAAGACCGGCAAAGTGTCACATCCGCTCCGGCAGGGAGAGGGCAAAGAGGCTCCACCAGGCCCAGCCCCTCTCGCTGCCCTCCACTTGTTGAATGACAGCCCGGTGGGCTGTCATTCACCAATAGGAGATGGCTGGACAGGGGGCTGGGATCCCTCTCGCCGCCCTCTGCTGCTCCATTTTTCATCGCATGAGGTCAGTAACAGAAACAAACAGAAGCGAAGAAAATTTTCTTGGTTCTGTTTGGTTCGAGCCTGCCCCATCGCAACAGTCATTATTCGTACCGTTACGTAACGGAACGAATAACGGAGAACAGTAATGAAAAAATGGTCATTTCGTGCCCATCTCTAGTGCACACCACTAAACCCAAGTGTGGGGTACCTAATTACCACTGCTAGTTATGCCAGTTGCCTACTGAAGAAGGAAGCAACTAAGGATGTAGATGAGCACAAGCCAGGATGTAAGACAGAGGAAAGAAATTCTCACTTCTTGCAGCATAAAGTGAAAATGAAATGCACATGAAGGCTTTGGATATTGAATTATCTGCAAATCCACTGTCGAACGACTAATTTTATTCCCCAAAGTCTATCTAATTAGATGCAGGATGCCATCTTTTCTTCAAAAAAGTGAGGCATGTATGTTGGAATAACCATTTTTGGGTCATGTCAGAAGAAAAATGAGACCTCGGAATGCAAAATGTGCCACAACATTCATTACATGTTGAGCTCAACCCACAACAAATGGACTTTACCATAGGTGACTATAACTTAAAACATGTCCCACATGCTCCAGACCTCCTTAAAACATATGACCACCTGTGAGAAGGGCCAGGAGAAGGCAGACAAAGCCAGTGGTGTGCCGTCTGAAGGAGCATGTATTAAAGAGAAAGATAATGAGAATGAAAATATATTAGTAATTAAAGAGCGCAGGAACGAAACAGTAGGTGAGGAGGATAGAAAAGAAGTAGAGATATTAGAGGAGGCATTTTGAGTGAGTGACAGCAGAGATGAAGGGGAGAGTTGCACGCAAGGTGAGTGGCAGTTGGAGGCAGAGAAAAAGCTGTTACTGAAGGATGTTGGGACTCAGACGGTGGAGAGAGGAGGAGGGAAAGAGAGAGAGAGAGAGGAGGTGTGGTACCTGGAACCCTTAACCTGGTCAGTGGAGGTTAGACCCGTAAGATGGCCGGGGAATACCGAGCAGATGAGGGAGAGGTGACGGCCACCAGTGAAAAAGAATCCAGTGGCACAGTGGGTGCAGCACCCTTGCTGTGGGAGCCCATGTCACGGGAGGGGATAAGTTCCCCTGAAGAAAATGTGCCCACTGAGATGTTTGACAGTTCTGTTAAAAACCCATTCATGTTTGAAGAACCTGTTGAGTTGATTACGCATGGAGAAAATATATCACCGGTTGTGGGCAAGAAAGACACTTGTGAATTTAAGAATAAATATTTATTAGAAAATCAAGCACTGGGCTGGACAATCCTTATTTCCCCTCAGAACCAAGGTACCAAACCAGCAAATCCTCACACCACCTTAGCTGAAGTGTTCTCTAGGATCCAACCCAATTTAGAAGGTCTTCTCTTGAGGCAGCAAATTTAAAACTTGGCACTTGAGCCTACACTATGCTGACAACAGTTGCCATTATGTAACAGGTGCCATATCACAAGATCCTTCCTGGTTAACTATGCACAACAGTTCTGGATAAGTTGTTCTTTTCTTTAGCTAACTAGGGCAGATTTAGCTAAAAGTGCCCTTTGAGCTCAGCAGGGTAGTGGGCAAGTGCTGCTTCTCGGGCCTAGATAACAAGAACTAAGAACCAAAAGTTTCTTTGCCACTGCTTGCATAATCAAGGCTTGATCTGGCGTTCACATTTAATCACTCCAGAAGCTTCCTAATTGCTCTGTTTTCTTACTTGGAGAGCAATGTAAATGTGGATAGGGATGCCGCATAATTGGGCAGTACGTGGGAGTATTGTGCTAACAAGAGAGCCATGAAAAGAACTTGGTATGCCTATAAAAATAACAATATTAATTGAAAGATGCAGCACTTTGGCAGTTGGTTGGTTGAGCTAGGGAGGCCTTCTCTATTTTATGCTGGTCTTTCATACTGAGCTGGTGTGCTGATTTTATGTATATACATAGTTGAAAGTAACAGTTAAGAGGCATATACTGGGAAGGAAAACATTTTTTGTTATCCTGGTGATCAGGAGAATATGACACACAGAGCCTTTTGGTGACACAAAATAATTACCTGTGCAAATAGGACAGGTGGACAGATTTAACTATTTGGGTTTAAACACTTAACAGCCTGTTGTGTGAGACAGAGAAACATGAGCAACTTTAGGTCATTTGCCTTATGCTTAAGATACCTTATCTTACAAAATATAAGCCAGTCAAACTTTGTTAAAGCATGTTAGTCATCATTTAACACAGTCTGCTATATGAACATCTTAATAAATAAGGATGGCTTTGGCTTTCCTCCTTTTTTAAAATAATGCAATTTTCCACAAAGCCAAGAGTCCAGTTAAATAATTTGAATATCTAGTGAGCTCATAAAAATACTTAACTGCCCTCTTTGCCTCAAGATGATCTTTTCCAAAATACTCTTCCTTCCAACTGAGCTAGGCAAGGAAGTAAGTAAGTTAGTGTTCAGCAGTTTGAATTGCTAAATGACCATCCTTGCTCATGGGGGTTTGAGCAACTGAAGCAAAACTTGAAAGTAGAGATGGGCATGAAACGAACAATTTTTCGTTTCCATTTTTTCATTTTGTTACACAACAAAACAACAAACAAATTTTGTCTCTAAAATGAAACGAAACGAACAGAAACACCAGAAATTTTGTCATCCATTTCGTTTTCGTTATGGCAATACATTGAACTGCTTTAAATGCTTAAAAAATCACAAAAAAATTGAAATAAATGGTAACAAAACGGTAACAAGCGAACGGAAACAAAAACAATTTTTTTGCAAAAATTCACAAAAAATGGAAACGAACCGAAATGGACCCCCTAAACGACAAACAACAAATGAAACACCATTTTTTTATTCGTGCCCATCTCTACTTGAAAGCTGTCTTAAGTTTCACCTTTGGTGCTTTAGATGTTTTTAAAGCCTCAATAAAGAAACAAGTGCAAAAAGAATCATACAAAACAGAAAAAAAATGAACTAAAAACCAGCAAGGGGTATTATTTAAGACTCCCAAGCTATGGTTAGGGAAACTGAAGTTCAGATCCTCATCGGTGGGCAGAACTGGCCCAATGAGGTTAAAGGCAGGATAGCGCCATTCAGTTCCGCTTATAGAATCTGACCCAAGAAGCAGTGGACTAGTGGTTCAACACTGGTGATGGCACTCTCCCTCCTGACAGCAGCAAGAACTTGTCCTCTCTGGGACACAGGGGACAGGCTGAAGAGAATGGCACAGTCAACCATCATCGGCCCACCACACCTAAGGCTGTTTTGGATGTCACTCATTCATAGGGTTGCCCTAGGTCAGAAGTGACGAACTTTCAGCACCCCAGATGTTTTGGACCACAACTCCCACAGTCCTTGGTAATTGGCAATTGAGGCTCGGAATTCTGTGGCCCAAAACAACTGGAGTTCCGAAGGCTCGCCACCATAGCGTCAACAACGTATGGTCCCCTACAAAATGCATGGCCTATATATTTCTCGTATAACATGTCCTTTCTATTTGATGTATGTTAAGGATTTATTCATGCAACTTTTAATGCGCCACATTTTTTGTTATGTGGATATATTTTTTGTCATTGAATTTTTTTATCTGTGATCATTCACATGTTGATGTTGCATTTATAGTTTAAAATATATAATTCTCCCCCCCCCTTCAGTCTTGGATTTCTGTCATGTGCTTTTGATTCAGGAGTAAATTCCCCATTTCTGATCCAGCTACCTGAGACAACAGGCATCTGACCAAGGATTTTGTCACTTCTAACTGCCATCTTCACAGAACAACAATTTCCTGGAGGGTTATTTTTAGAGATGAACATGAACAAGTAATCGGGGTGGTTCACCCATGAAGGCCAGAGAAATGATCCAGTTCATTTTTCTGGTTAGTGCCTGGGTAAGGGGAACCTTAACGTCCACCCCCTCTGCCTCCTGCCTTCCCCTTCCCACTGACCCCACTACCTGTACCTGTTCACCTCTTTTGCTGCTACCATCTCCAGAGACAGCAGTGTGGCTACCCTTTTGAGAGCCAGACCAGCTATCTATCAGCTGATAGATGTGTGCATGCATGCAGATAGATAGTTTTGGAGTACATGAGTAATAGAAAGGAAGGATACAAGCTTACCTTAGCTCCAGCCAAGCACCAGCTGGGCGGGGCCTGATCAAGCTCTCAAGTGCAGCCAATGGGAGACAGGTGTAGGATGTGGGAGCTTGGGGCTGGAGAATAACTGAAGGGCAGGATTCTGGCCTATCCAACTGGGGCCCAGCAGGCTGTTTAAACCATCCAATGGCCAGACACGGGGAAATCCTGGGAGTGTATCTAAACAGGCCCTTGGGCCATTTTAGTTGTTGTTTTATCCCTATGCAACCTGTGTGTGTTTGATGGAATAAAGAGCTGAATTCTCACTTTGGGAGTTGTCTGGCTTCATCAGAACCACTACACTACATTTTCATAATGCCTAACTGTACAGGTACTCTGATAATCCCTGCATATCTAGATAACTACTGCTATTGGTGCCCATCCCTTGTGGTCAGATGTGGGATGGATCCGCTCCTCACCCTCACTTTCTTCTTTCTTCAGTCTTAAAAGTAATGGATATCTCATGTTTCAGTTGCAGTGGCACCCTTTCTCTCTTTCTTACTCCTTACACTAGTTCCAACTATTGTTGGAAGTAACTATTCAAGGGCAGGAATCTGACTCCTTACTTGCTTCAGCTTGATGGGGCCAAATAGGTGCCTGGAGTGGAAACTGGCAAACCACTCCAGTATTCCTGCCAAGAAAACACAACACACACACACACACACACACACACACACACACACACACACAGAGAGAGAGAGAGAGAGAGAGAGAGAGAGAGAGAGAGAGAGAGAGAGAGAGAGAGAGAGAGAGAGAGAGAGAGAGCAGTCAAACTGTGCTCATGACCTGTGGTTCAATCCCAGACAGCTGACTCATAGTGGAGACAGCTATCTTCATAGTTTATCCTTCTATCCTTCTGAAGTCAATAAAATGAGTACCTAGCTTGCTGGGGGACAGGCAATCTGTAGCCTACATAATTAAATTGTAAGCCTCCCAGAGTGCTTGAAGTGCTATGGGGCAGTGTATAAGCAGTGCACTTTGCTCACACATACACACACACCTTTCAGCACTGGTTAAACCTCACCTTGAGTATTGTATCCAGTTCTGGGCACTGCACTTCAAAAAATATGTTGGCAAATTGGACAAATTCAGAGGAGGGTGAACAGGATGATCAAGTGGCTGGAAATTATGTGAGGGAAAACTGAAAGAATTGGGCATGTTTAGCGTAGAGAAAAAAGACTGAGGCATGATAGGATAGCACTTTTCAACTATTTGAAAGGCTGTCATACAGAGGAGAGGTAGGATCTGTTCTCAATCATCTGAGAGTATAGGACCAACAACAATGGGCTCAAGTTAAGAGAACCCAGCTGAACATCAGGAAAAACTCCCTAACTGTCAGAACAGTATTGGCAATGGAACCAATTATGTCAAGAGGTGTGGTGAGTCTTCCAACAGGCCTTTAAGAGAAATCTGGACAAACACTGGCAGATATTCTTTGATCTGTATTCTTGCATGGAGCAAAGGGGTGGACTTGACGTCCTTATAGGCCCCTTCCAACTTCACTATTCTATGATTTTATGCAGGCATAGAAAAGTTATTTGGAACTCTCTCCCACAGGAGGCTAGACTGGCACCCTCTCTGATGTCCTTCTACAGGCAAGCATGGACTTTTCTGCTCAGGCAAGTTCTCCTTGAGTGAGAGACTGAGTAGTGTTTTTAAATGGATCAGCATTTTACTGCTCAAATGTGTTTTGGTGTTGCTTATATTTTAGTATGCTATTTGTTCCTTTTGTGTATTTGGATATTTGGGTTCTTAGCTTTAATATTGTCTTTTGATTGTCTTTTAATAATGTAAGCTGCTTGCATCTTTTTAAAGGGGAAAAGTGGCATAAAAAGAATTTAAATAAATAAAAAAACACAGAACATCGGATGACATATGTAAAGGTTGGATTGACAATCCCTAATTTACCCCCTCTCACCTAATAGTGCAAAAAACTTTTTAGATCCTTCACTTTTGAAGATCTGCTTCAGAGCGAAGCATGTTCAAGGTTTTGCAAGGTATTCAGATTTTTTGTATTACTTTTATGCAAATTGCCATGTTTCCCAGTGAAATGGTCTCCAAATTAACTATGTTGTTTCGAACTGACCTTTTTAAGAAATTCACTTTCAAATTCAGCCACAAATGTGAAAAAGGTTTTAGATTCAATTATTGGTGAATTTCCTTCCTCCTTTCTTGCTTGCTTTCCATACAATGATCTGCCTTTATCTGCTCTCCATTATTCCTTTTGTTTTCTCATTTAACTTTAATTTTCTATTTTGCAATACAGTTTCCATATTACACTGAGGAGCCAAATGAGATGGATTGAATTCTGACTTGCAAAGTCACTCCCCTAAAGATTTTCATGAAAAAAATCCACTGGATAAAGCCCCTTTCTGTAATGAAATTTACCAGAATGTAAATTAAATGTAATTAAAGGGATTGGTATATCCATTTGGTGACCACAGTAATCATTTGGAGGAAATATATATATATACCCTTTTCTGCAAGAGAAAGGAATGCTAGTGTATAGCTAGTTAATTTGTGAGTATAAAGACAGATATTGGGATCAGGGGTGAGTTTCTAGAAAAGAACAGTTTATGAGCCCAGAATGAAAGTGTAGAGGCATCTATTTGTTACAGATGACACTGATGACCTGTTTGTTTCTTGTCAATAAGACTCTTATTACCTGAACCTCAAAATGTCAATATCTATGCATCCTGAACCATGACCCCTTAAAGTCCAAAAGGCTACAGTGCTTGTGGCTATAATAAAAAGCTCTCTGAAACAATATGAGAAACTTTATAATTTATATATATATATATATAAAAGTTTGGTCCTGCATGAGCAGAAAAAAAATAGTTTTAAAAAAAGATATTATGTCACTTAATTTTTTTGTCTTCTGACATTCACATACTGTATGCAGCAACCACTATTCAGTGCCCTAATGTATAAGAACGTAAGCCAATGATCCTCAGTGAGCAGAGCTGCTCTGTTTAAAATAGCTTTAGATAGAAACCAGTTCAGGTTACTGGTCGCCAACATTCTACGAGGACATAGCACTTGAAGAAGAAGAAGATAATGTATGAAGAAATGAGGCTGTTGCTTGTGGGCTGAAGATAAGTCAAGAAGAAGCTCACCTTCTTTACTTTGGGAGGGAAGTATGAAAACTTCGTTTCCTCCCTGCCCAGTTACCAACTGTATGCTTTGTATCCATCTGTGTCTGTTCTACTCATGGAAGCCACTCCTGAATCAAGAGTTCTCTATCTATGGTGGGATTGCCAGGTGGGCACAATCATTGAGAAGCACTGTTTGTTTGGCGTGTCTTCTTTTTCTTTTTAAATTGCAAATACAAGAATTCTTCATTCTGGGAGTCCCATCTGACTGATAGATGCCTAAAAGTAGCTCACTGGGAGAAAGGCCTCAACTGGGGAGATTTTTAGTCTATGAGAGGCCTAGTTCTACTTTGTTTCCTGTTGTTTTAAAGTCTGTGAGCAAATAATAGGGCAGTGGCCTTTTTGAACAGAATGCAATAGTCGGGAAAAATCAAGAATAAATAAAAGTTTGTGGTATAGATCTCAAAAAGAAGGAGGATTGGGTATATCCAACTTGAGAAATTACTATATAGCTAATCAAATCAGCTGTTTGGGGGAATTTTTATTTAAACCGGAGAAGTTAATATGGTGGGAGCAAGAGTCATCGGATATAAAGGGAGAAATAAACAAATTTTTGTTTACCGAGTTTAAAAGCAAAGTAAAGATTGAGAATCCCCTTTTGAATGGTTTAATGACCACATGGAGAACATATAGAAAAATCTTGTCACCGAAGGGCTCCCCACTATGTTTAGTAACAGACTTGGAAAATTTTCCTACAAATTTGAAGCACTATTCAGAGTTATTTAAAGCTAAGAAAATAGCTAGATTAAAAGACTGGATAGCTAAAATTAGATCAACTCATGATATAAAAAATATCCTGCAATCTAGTGATCTAATATGGATAAACTACATCCAGTTAGGAAAATGGACAAATGACTGGGTCAGAAGAAACAGTCAAATTAGAGAATGTACAAAGTTTGAACAGTTTTTACTATCGTTGGAATCTGACCAGGATAATACAGAGAAAGGAATAGTACGCAAAATATATAAAATATTAGGGGATTCATTGGAAGTGAAGGAGTCAGATTCTCTGAGAGAGCTTTGGAATCAAGATCTTAATGTAGAGATAAAGAAAGAAGACTGGGTGAGAATTTGGAATATGAGAATCTTGAGATCATTATCGGTTAGGATAAAAGAGAATTATTTTAAACTCGTTTCTAGATGGTACTTAATACCAATTAAGCTGAATAGAATGAATGCTGAATAAGATGTGCTAGAAATGTGAAAAAAAGATAGGTACATATATGCATCTCTGGTGGGAATGTGAAATAGTTCAAAAGTTCTGGAAAAGGTTTTTTTTAGAGCTAAGTGACATGATTAAGCTAGATATTGATTGCAATCCAGAGACAGCACTATTATCATTGTCAACTAGTAAAGATTATGATTCTACAACAAAGGAACTAATAGCAAATCTTACGACAGCTGCCAGAATAATTATAGCAAGAAACTGGAAATCTAAACTAGATCTCAAGATGGAAGATTGGTATAACGAACTTTGGGATATAGCCATAAATGATAAATTGTTTTGTAGCCTAAAAGTTAAATAAGGAGAAATGAAAAAAGATGTTTTTTATGACATTTGGGGAAATTTTATAGACTATGTATTAGTTGAAGGGAAGGGGAAAGAGTCAACGAATACTTCAAGACAGTTCTGGAGAAGAGGACTTTAAGAAGAATACTAGAACAACAGAAGACGGAGTAACAAAGAAGAACTTATGGATGGTCCCGGGGGGTGGGGGTACACTTGTATTGTTAGTTGTTATTTGTTATTTTGTTTGTATGTAGTATAAAATTAAATTAAAAAATTATTTAAAAAAAGAACAGAATTCTAGGCCTAAACTAAACCACAAAGCCTTCCGGCTGAGGTCTTTCTCCTAGATGTCTGTCAGGTGAGACTCCCAAAATGAACAACTCTACAATCTGTGGTTTAAAATGGCATTATCTTGCCTAGTTACACTAGCATAGCATATAACATTTGAAGGAGGAAGTTAAAAGCTAAGAAATCATTGTATACTTTGTCAGTTACACACTGAGCTGTATGATGCAACTCATAATGTCTGTGATGGTGTCTCAACTTTCCCCAAAAAATGTATGCCACGTTGGTCAGTATCTCCAAGAATAACTCATGCTACTTTATTTATTTATTCAAGGCTAAGAACAATGATTCTTATGTAAGAGCAGGCATCTTACATAATTAAAAAGGCAGTATTAAAATTTGAACCATAAGCAAACAAAAAAAAAGAAATAAATTCCACTCTGAGAGATGTAAAACTGAAAGTGGAATAACACAAGTAAGCACTACAAATTCAGTCCAAGCAGTGGTAATAGTCCATCTAAATGTCACATAACAGGTAGTTAGTCACTCAGAGAATGCTTGACTGAAGAGAAAGATCTTTGCCTGGTTGTAGAAAGAAAGTAAACATGGTTTAAGTCTGGACTCCAGTGAGAAGGAGTTCCAAAGTCTGGGAGCAGCAGTAGAGAAGGCTCTATCCTGTGTTCTCATCAGACACACCAGTGAAGGTGGCAGCACCTAGAGAAAGGCCTCTGCTGATGACCTTAGTATCCAAGCCAGCTTGTACTGGGAGACATGGTCTTTGAAGTAAATTGGTCCCAGGTCATTTAGTGCTTTGTTAGGTTAAAACCAGCACTTCGACTTGTGCCCAGAAAGTGATTGACAGACAGTGGAGTTGCTGTAACAAGAGTGCCATGTGATCCCTTTCATCAGCCACAGTCAACAATATGGCTGCTGAATTTTGGACCCATTGAGGTTTCTTGAGTCCATTGATAGGTTCACAGAAAGCATGTTACAGTAATAAATAAATAATAAATAAATAATCCAGCCAGGAAATGACTAGGGCATGTGTCACAATGGCCAGAGCAAATCTCTAAAGAAACAGACACAACTGGCTCACTAGTTTTGCTCACCAATTCTCCAGCTTTATTGAATCTAAAGAGCCCTGTGAATTCTTAAGAATGTGAAGGAGGCTATATCTGATAATTATAAACAGTAAATGTTCATCACCTCAGCATCCTAGAGTATCATTGAAAGAAGTGGTAAATTCAGCCAAGAGTGAACAAGCTGAGATATTTCAGCCGAAAGTCACCACGGCTATATTTCAGCCAAGAGTCACCAAGGCCACATGTGTGTCGTCATGATAGCACTCTAGCTAAAAGTCTCTAGGACCACCCCCACCCCCTGCGTGCACTTATCACAGTTTCACATTGCTGATAATAGGCTAATTCCAGTTGTTAGGCCTAGCTAGTATGATAAATGAGCCTTATTCATTCAATGCTTAAGAATATGAGGTTGAATTAATAGATCTCCTCTACCTGGGATGCCAACAGTTGAATTTACCTCAAGTGAAATGGATATTTTGGTGCCTTTGGGAGAGTAAATATCAGATGGCCCAGCTGGTTGGCACGTCAGACAATTAAAAAATAAAATAAAATAAATTTTAAAATGCACCAACCCAGCCCGCCGACCAGCTGACCAACATGTCAAAAAAATAAAATAAATAAAATAAAAAATTATGCCGACCCAGCCCAGAGGCCAGCTGGTCAACATTCCATAAATAAATGAATAAATAAATAAATAAAAACCACACCGACCCAGCTCACGGGCCAGCTGGTTGGCACGTCAAGAAATAATATGAAATAAAAAAATTTAAAAATGTGCCAACCCGGTCCACAGGCCAGCTGGTTGGCAGGTAAAAAAATAATAACAAATTAAAAACATTTAAAAGGCACTGTCCCAGCCCACGGGCCAGCTGGCCGGCATGTCAAATTTCTTTTAAAAATAAAATGAATAAATAAAGTGCCAACCCGGTCCATGGGCCAGTTGGTAGGCGCATGAAATTTTTTTTTAAAAAAAAAAATTAACATAAAACAATGTGCCAACCCGGCCTGCAGGCAAGCTGGTCACCGTGTGAAAAAGTTTTTTATAAATTTAAAAAATAAAAAAACTTGCCAACCGGCCCATGGGCCAGCTGGCCAGCAGCTCAAAAAAATTTAAAAAATTAAAACTAAAGAAAAATGCCCACCTGCCTCCCAGACCAGCTGGTTGGTGTGAGTTTAAACAAAAAACAAAACAAAACAAAAAATGAAATGAATTTTTTTAAAAAAAAATCATTTTAAACAAAACAGAAAACAATGAAAAATGAAAAATGAAACAAAACACCATTTTGGTGTTTCGTGCCCATCTCTACTTATTACATGAAGCAAACATAATTTCCCTTAAAGCTATCAGTTGCAGTTTTAATGCCCTATACTGATAGCTGCCAAATTACATATACATTTATGCATGTTGAATATAAATATGCTATGATGTATTTTCTTTACCTTAGAAGAAAAAATTCACTGATGTGTATCAGTGGGATAGAAAATGCAAAATGCCTTTGTGTCTTCCCCAAAACACACCATAGCAATGTCTGACTGATCATTATACTGGAGACAAAATGCACGTAACAAAATTTATGTTTCCCATCTGTCTATTTGTCTACCTTTCTAGAGTTGCCCAAGCTGACATCTATATCTGCATCCTTCTTTCCAAATGGGATGGAATGTCAGTGCTATTTCTATTATTTATTTATTTATTTATTTATTTTTATTTCTATACCGCCCATCTTCCAGCAGGAACTCTGGGTGGTTTACAACAGAATTAAAATTGTCAATGCAATACAATTTCTACCACATGGCATTAGGATTTCAAAATTTTCTAGATAGGCTTCTGCTGTTCTTCAGAGTCCATGGCTGGCATATGTCTGCTTAGAGCATGAATTTAACAACACTATTAGGATTCTGTATAGTATTGCAATCCTCTCTTCACTAATCTTTTATCACCAAAGGCCCTAGCCATTCACTGAAGACTGAAATGGGCAGACTATTTAGTGTGCCCTAAGTATAACTTGAAGACAGCAGGAGCTGGTGCTTGCTGTAATTATGCTCTCCCAATTGGAGAATCTGCTCCCTATTGAGACTGGAAGCTCAGCATCTGTTGCAACATTTAGACTAAAATTAAGGAGGTACACACATTTGCTGATGCATTTTAACTGTAGGGAATTGTTTTAATTAAAATGTTTGGGTTCTTTTCATCCAAAAAAAAAAAAAAAGATGGGAAAATTAAGTCAACTGGGGGAAATTTCTGCAGCAAGATTTAGTGACAAAATATAGTGACTAAGAATGGGAGAAAAATTATTTATTTATTTATTTATTTGAGCTTTATATCTCCCACCTAGTGAACAGGTACTCTGGGCGGCATACATAAAGTAACCGATACAATGGAATAAAGAATAATAGCATAAAAATAAAATAAAAAGATGACACAAACTAATTTCTATCAATGAATTGAAGGCAAAAAATCATTTAAACAAAAAATAAATAAATTAGAACTAATAGCATAGCAGAATAACAAAAAAGCTCAAAATTGATTTCCAAAATTTTAGCGAAAAATGTTTATTCTTCTCATATCCAATGTGGTTTTTAAAATATTCTCAGTTCCATAAACAGAGAAATGTGGCATTTCAGTAATGAGACAATCCACAATTTCACAAGTACTGAGACAAGTGAGAATTTCACCTCACTTTTCCATCCAACTGAGTTCTAACATGATTTGATTTTCTTCCCGAAGTTACAATTATAAAAATAGTGGGCCTAATGAAGATCCACCAATGTAATAAAATCAATCTATAAAACAAACATAGGAAAACTACTTGGATGCATAGGTTCTGTAGAAAATATACATCATTATCACTGTGCAAGAGTGCAGTGGTTATTTTGCAGCACAGCAAATCATTCTACAAGGCTATTCTTGGGAGATAGTCTAAAACAAATAAATAAATAAATATGAAACCGTTATTCGAATCAGCATCAAATCTGGCACAGATGTAGCAGTGCCCTATTGCTCTGTGCCAGATTGGAGGAAGTTTGGGTAACAGGTTTTCAAGTTATTTTTTTTATAAAACAAAAACAACAAAAAATTCATGTACTTGCTCCATCTCCCCAGTAGCTTTGAAAATATCATTGATGCTAGTGACAATTTAGTCTTGATTTAACATGAATCCAGTTACTTGTCTTTCTGTTGACCCATGGCAACTATAAAGCATTCTATCAACAGCACATTTCAAATTAATCTATTTTGTTTTCCTGTAGACTTTCTTCACTGTCCAGCTTTGACATCCATCTAGATACAGTAAGATAAGATAAGATGAGATAAATCTTTATTGATTCCACACCAGGGAAATTTACTTGTTAAACAGCTTCCAATATAAAGAACAAGCAAAAAGGTAGGTACACTGGCGTAACTAGGGGGGCAGAAGACTGCATTTTCCCCAGGGCATGCAGCAATCTGGGGGCACCTGGAGAGGGAACAGGAGGAGGAAGCCATGTGCCATCCCACCAGCAGTCCTCCTTTTGCTCTGCTAAGGCTTGGTGATCCTTAGTTGGGGAAAAGGAGGAGAGGGAAGCAGGTGATTTTTTTCCAAGCAGCATCTCCATTGATTGCTCCCAACCCCCACTAAGGCTTGGCGATTGTTAGCCCGGGGAAAGGAGGAGAGGGAAGCATGTGGTGGAAGTACTGCTTCGTGGGGGAGGATCCCATTGTCTGCTTCCCTCTCCTCTTTTCCTGGGCTAACGATTGCCAAGCCTTAGCCGGTAGAAAGGAGGAGGGGGAAGCATGCTACAGAGGTGATGCTTGAAGAAGAAAACAGTGCCTCCTCGGCGCTATCTGCACGCTGTGCGGTTTGCACCGGAGAATCTTAACTGGAAAGGAAACCCACCAAGAGAGCATGAGAAGGAGATACCCTTCCCCCCCTTCCCCACTGTTCCACCAGGATCTGATCCCGCTTGCTGGGTGGATGAGACATGGTTGGTGGGGGGAGGAGAGGGAGCAAAACCTGACTTTGTCCCCGGGTGCTCCAAACTCTAGCTATGCCACTGGGTAGATGCACAAAAACTGTAAGGTGAGAAAGCAAAAAAATAGATAATAGAGATTAGATAATACAAAATTGAGAATACTGTAGTATGGATGCCGCTGACCTAGATATACAACTTAGAGATGTTTTCTAGGACCTTCACAACTGCTCTTCCAAATAAACTTGATAGGGTGTTGTTTGTTTGTTTGTTTGGGGTTTTTTGGTGCAGTTTCCATTTGGGTTTATTATTGAATTAAAGGATATAAAATATTTAATAATTTCATTATTTTTCCATTTTCATTATTCAAGTTATGCAGTTCCTTTATAGATAATATTTCTTTTTCCCCCTTAACATTCAATTGTAACTTTGCTTTTGCATTTTTCTTTAACTTTCCTCAGCAGGTTTTTCTTGTTTTGTCCAGTAAGATAGTGTTATCTGCATACCTTAAATTATTTATGTCTAATCTGAATCTAGTCACTATGCCATAGGATGTATATTAGATGCATAGCAGATAGAAACCACTTGTCTGAATACGAAACCATGCTGTTTTCCTATATTTTGTTCTAGCTGTGGCCAGAAGAGTCACATACTGTGGCATAACTATTTCTTTTGCACAACCCGTAGCTTTTCATGATCTACACAGTATGCTCTACTAATGACAGTGTGCTATCAAGCCAGTTCTGACTAGACAGTGTACATCTGCAGCATGATCACTAATGGCCGTTATTTCACACATTGCCTTTGTTCCACAACAAAGATACATGCAGTTGTTTATTTGTTGCAGTCACGTGGTATATATTGCGGTATATCCTTGATGTTCTGTTCCGCACCATATGTCTGTTCCCTTTCTGAATGCACTTTAAATGTCAGCATCAGAGCTGATGTCTATAAACAATTCTCCATTAGTATCCTCTTGCTGATGCTCCTGTTCAGGAGCTTCTCCATTCCATTCAACACTGGAATGATCCATTACCCCATAATTGTTACTTGCTGAAGAGGATGCATGTTCCATGTTAGGGAACCCTGTAAGACTTGTAACAACCCCCCCACCCCGAAGTATTATTCTCAGTTTCCCTGACACAAGGCAGGGTACCTCACCAATGGTAAGGTGTTCATCTGGTGTAGTGGATGGGCATTTTGAATCATGCAAAAGAGTAATCAGACTGCTGATCACGTGAACCTTAGGAAAAAGGGAAAACATGCAGTTTATTTATTTATTTATTTTATTTTTGTACTTATTAACCGCCCGATTTTCCCATAGGGAACTCTGGGCGGTGTACAACACGTCGCCAAGTGACTACCCAACTACAAACCCAACATAACATAATCAATCAAACATCATAAAATACAAGACATGATAACATTCTATATCATAGCCAAGAAGGAGCCCATCTCACAAGGAATAGCTGGATCATATACTCTTTCTTTGGAGAAGGTTGGTGAAAATTTGCTTTTATGAAACTTTACAAATAGATTTTAAAAAATTACAAGGTTCTTCTTTCAGGAGAACCTTGATTAGTTTTCTGCTCATGAACATGGAGAATAAAGGATGAGAGAGAATGAAGTCTACAGAAGCCTCAAAGACTTTACGATACAAAGTCTCTCTCTCTCTCTCTCTCTTTCTCTCTCTCTCTCTCTCTCATATGCATATTTACTGACCCAAACTGAACAACCACATGCACACTGAAAAAAGACTTGTAGAGAACATTCCTTGTTGGGCAACTTTCTCACACATACAGAGCTAGCTAAACAACCAGCGCCTCTGAACACTCATGGGGCATTTCTTTTACCACTAAAGAGCCAAAGCCACTCTTCACATATCTAGGATTAAGGAATATGGTTTCCATTCAAGCAGATCAAATTCCCAGAAGCTTTAATTTTTCCAAATAGAACACAGCTTCTTAAGTGATAAGCTTTGTAGCTCTGCAAGCTCCAGTAAGCATGAAGGACCTTTTTAGCTTCTTCCCTCTCAATTTACGCTCAGCCCTGCTTTGATTATTAGGGTCTGTCCACATGGGTACAATAGCTCCCTGTTTGTATTGCCAGCACAGTGCAGTTTGATTTGAATCAAATTACAATGTCTCTGCATGTTTTGACTTAGGGTGCTTCATCCTGCCTCCTTTCCTAAAGCTACCCCACTCCTTTCTTGCACAATGGTAAGGATTTTGGTCCTTTTTGTTGCTGTTCACCATGTTCCTAATCATCTTGTTCTGTAGCCCATGTGAATGATGAGTGCACTCCCTAATGGTTACCTCTGACATATCCAGTGGCTTGTGACATTAAACGGGATGACGGAAAAACACCTCTATTTTCATCATATTTTAAAGAAATATTTCTTTGAGTGCAATTCTAATACGTTGGAGATTTCATTCAGTACAATATGGCATATGATATTAAATGCCACTGCTGTTTCAATGTGCCACCTAGTTTTTAACACACACAATATCTTCTCCCAGATGAGTCAAGATCCCCTTCCATCCAAAGCCAGCCAGATTTCTCTTTCCATGGATGAAGGAATCACTCTCTTTTTATTGTGTTCACCCTTTGCTTGGAAAGAAAAGTGAGGGGCAGGCAGGAGTCTGGGGCTGCTGCTGCCTTTGCTACTCCCCTCAGCTTTTATGCAAGGATGTGGTGATGGCATCTGGCATGGATGCCTTCAAAAGGGGATTGGACAGATTCCTGGAGGAAAAGTCCATCACAGGTTACAAACCATGATGGAGATGTGTAATTTCCTGGATTAAAACCAGGGTAATTCAAGGGCCAGATGCAGGGGAGTGGTATCAGGAGACAGATATCTAGTCTTGTGTGCTCCCAGACGCATTTGGTGGGGCCACTGTGAGATACAGGAAGCTGGACTAGATGGACCTTTGGCCTGATCCAACATGGCTCTTCTTATGTTCTTATGATCTTATGTAACATCAAAATATCAGTTCATGCTTTATGCTTTATAGACTACAGCAAAGCCTGTGTGTGGATCAGGAGAAGTCATGGGTTGTTCTAATATAAATTGATATGACTCATCACTTGAATGTCCTGATGTGTAACCTGTATTGTAGACAAGGATATACTGTTAGGCCAGAATACACACACACACACACACACACACACACACACACACACACACACACATACATACATACATACATACATACATACATACATACATACATACATAGGGAGAGAGAGAGAGAGAGAATTTTCTATATGCAACAGTGTCAGATAGGAATGCATTTTATCCCCTTATCTGTTCCATTTGTACACTGAAGATATCATATGGAAAGCTGAACTACAGCAATGAAAGAAACAGAAAGATCATGTGTAAGTATGTATACAGTGGTGCCTCGACTTACATTTTTAATCCATTCTGAAGGCATCTTCAGAAGTCAAACAATTCATAAATCGAACAGAGATTTCCCATAGGAATGCATTGAAAATCAATTAATCCATTCTGGAGGGAATGTATTAATAGGTTTTCAGTGCATTCTTATGGGAAGTCTGTCCCAAGCCCCCTCAGTCAAGGGCAGCCTTCAGAAGCTTTCCTGCTAGACAGCTGACTTTGACAAGTCCGACCTTTTAAAATCAGCTGGGGGGGGGGGTCCGGAGAGCAGCCTTTGTCTGCCCTTGATTGAGGGAGAAGCCCAGGTCATTTGGAAGGGAAGCACTTACCTCTGAGGTATGACGTTGACAGGTTGACCTGTCAAAGTCATATGTCTGGCAGGAAAGCAGAAAGCAGATGAAGGATGTTCCAGAGCCTTGCAAGATAAGCGCTTACCTTTGAGTTTTGCAGAAATTGAAGCAACCAGGAAGAAGGATGAGGTGGAGATGGGCAGTGAGCTATGCATGACAGGTGACTTTGACAGGTTAGTCATATCAAAGTCAGCTGTCATGAGGAGCACAGAGCAGCATTTGTAAGTCAAATAATTTGGTTGTCGAAACAACATTAAGTCAAGGTGCCACTGTAATTGAAAACCCAGACCAAGAGCATCTATGCTAGTGTATTCTCAGTCACTATGTACCAATGTACAACATGATTGAAAAGAAAGCTGACAGGAAACAAAAACATTGTACTTGAAATATGGTGATGGGGAGAAAAGAATGCAACATAAAGGTAACCTATATTGAATGCTGTAGTGTCATTTCTGTGAGTCTGCCATTAAAATGATAGAAATGGCAAATCAAATTTTTGAATGTAACATGCCTCTCATCCTGACATTTATTTTGACAATAAGGATCAACAAATTATCCCATTTGTGCAAAGCATTTAAGAATGCTTTTCTATTTGATAACTGGAGAAACAAGAGATCTAAAGCTCACTTGTGGTGACATATTTTAATTAAGAAGGATACAATGGAACAATCCACACATACAGTATAATACACTACCAATGAATGGGAGATTAGGACTCAATACAACTATTGAGCCTTCATGAGATAACCCTCCACAAGAAGAATCAAAGGCAACTCAGTGTTCAAGATACAAAAAAGAAAAGGGTCATACTGCTGGTTCATCCTCCTGTGTATATAGGAGTGGCCATATTTCCTGCTGTAATTATTTTATTCACTGCTGGAAAAAGCAAATAAGAGCGTGCACACATTGCACAAGGCAGCTCACTATTGCAGTTGTAAGATTAGCAGATACTGTATTGTAAAATACAATATTTTGTATTATCTTTTATTTTAGAGTATTTTTAACCCTGCCTTTCTCCTTGGAAAAGGACCCAAGATGGCTTACAGTAATAAGGGATATTATATAGTCCAATACAATTAAAACGTGTTCAGGTATTGAGAACAAGGAATTGAATGACATCGTACAGCAGTAATAGACAACATTACATTAAAACTACAAAAAATGCAAACAGTTAAAAAGATAGTAAAATTCCATGTAAAAGTTATGAGTGATGGAAACGAACATTGAAAACATAGTGTCAGTGTAAACACATAAGGTTATAAATAGTTATAAACACAAAGTCTATGTGATCCTATCGATTCATATAAAAGACACATGATAGGTAGTCCATCATTCAGGGAAAGCTTGCCTGAAGAGAAAGGTCCTTGCTGGTTTCCGGAAAGACAACAGAGCTGTTTGGTCAAGGAATCATCATCATCGTCATCATCATCATTGTCATTGTCGTCGTCATCATCATCATCATCAGCTGAGAGCAGATGCTGCTCTCAGGTCTATTTTGACATTGGATAACCCTTTTCACAATTGTTCTTGGGGAATCCTTTACTCTGGTCCTTACACAAGACCACACTGGGCAGCTCATCTGGAGTGCATAGTGAGGAACTGAACTCCCCATGTTTTGCTCCACAGACATAATCTTTGTTGTGTTCTGGATATACAGAATATATTGTGTAGAAGAGAGCTAACTCTACCATAATACAGACTAATGTCACCCTTTCAGAGCACAGATGCTTTGGACAGAAATGGCAACCTCCATGGTTTTTCTCCCATACTCCACACCCTCTGCTGTTCACTTATTTTATTTATTTATTTATTTATTTTTGCAACTTATATGCCTCCCACTACCCAAAGGTCTCTGGGTGGCTAACAATCAAAGAATTAAAACAGTTAAAGCATCAGATATCAATAAATAATTAAAACAATAATAAAAACCTTTCACTAAAATCATTACACTAAAATTGCCATCAGAGGACCCACAGTCTATATTGTATCAATTAAAAAAACTTCTGGAACAGGAAGATTTTTACCTGGAGCTGAAATGTCATCAATGTTGGAGCCAGGCGGATCTCACTTGAGAGGGCATTCCATAGCTTGGGGGCAGCTGCTGAGAAGGCCCTGTGTCTGCAAGCCATCCCTCTCACCTCCTTGAGGGATGGCTCTTTCAAGAAGGTCCCCCTGGCTCGATCTTAATTGCCTGGTAGGTTCGTATGGAAGGAGGCGGTCCTTCAGGTATCTAGGTCCTAAGCCATTTAGGGCTTTATAAGTCAAAACAAGCACTTTGAATTGGGCTCAGGCAGCAACTGGTAACCTATGTAGGTTACGCAGACTTAGCGTGATGTGATCCCTGGCAGCCCCATCGCTTACCAACCGCGCCACACGATTCTGCACCAGTTGCAATCACCGAACCGTCTTCAAAGGCAGCCCCACATAAAGCGCGTTGCAGTAATCAATACGGGATCTTACCAGTGCATGCGTAACTGTCATGAGGCTCTGTTCATCTAGGTATGGGCAGAGCTGGTATATTTTCCACAGCTGGAGAAAGGTACCCCTGGCCACCGAGTCCACCTGGGCTTCCAGAGTTAGACCAGGGTCTAGGACCACCCCCAGGCTGCAGACCCTGTCCCTTAGGGGGAGTGCAACCCCGTCCAGGACAGGAATATGTCCCTCTAACCTGTCCGGCGAAGCACCCATTAACAGCACTTCCATTTGTCTGGATTGAGTTTCAATTTATTAACCATCACCCAGTCCATTATCTGGCCCAGACACGAGTTCAGCACAGAAACCGCCTCACCTGGATTGGTGGAGAACAAGAGGTAGAGCTGAGTATCATTGGCATATTGCTGACTCCTCAGTCCAAACCTCCTGATGACCTCTCCCAGTGGTTCCATGTAAATGTTGAACAGCATGGGAGACAGTATAGAGCCCTGAGGAACCCCATGACATAAATGCCACACGGCAGAGCAACTGTCCCCCAGCACCACCTCCTGGACATGGTCAGCCAGGAAGGATCGGAACCACAGCAAAGCAGTACCTCCAACCCCCAACCTGGCCAGCCTACCCAGAAGGACACCAGGCTGATGGTGTCGAAAGCCGCTGAGAGGTCCAGGAGTATCAACAGGGTAGCACTCTCCCTGTCTCTCTCCCGGCAGAGGTCATCATACAGGGCGATCAAGGCAGGCTCTGTACCAAAACCCGGCCTGAAACCAGATTGAAATGGATCTAGAAAATCAGTTTCATCCAGCAGTGCCTGGAGTTGCCTGGCCACCACCCACTCCAACACCTTGCCCAAATAAGGGAGGTTCGCTACTGGTCGGTAGTTAGCCACCAGCCCTGGGTCCAGATTAGGATTTTTAAGGAGTGGTCTAATCACCACCTCTTTCAAGATGGTGGGGACCACTCCCTCTCTTAAGGAGGCATTAACAAGCTCCTGGAGCCAGGTGCAACCCCCCCGGCAGATCTTTCAATTAGCCAAGAAGGGCAAGGGTCGAGTGGCGTGGTAGTTGCATGGACAGATCCAAGCACCCTGTCCACATCCTCGGGTCTCAACAATTGGAAATCATCCAATAATACTGGATCTAAGCACGGCACACTGGACACACCCCTTGATTCTGCGCCAATAGTGGAGTCCAATTCCCTGCGAATCTGAGCGATTTTTTCCTCAAAGTGGACAGCAAACTTGTCACAATGGGCTGCTGAGTGGTCCAGAACCTCCACCATATTTCTCGGTTGAAGAAGGTCCTGGACCACCCGAAACAGCTCTGCTGGATGGCACTCTGAAGAAGCAATACGGTTTGTGAAATATTGCCTTTTCGCCAACCGTATCGCCATGGAATAGTCCCAATAATGGGCTCTGTGTTTGATCGGACTCACAGTGATAGTTTCTCCACTTCTGTTACTACATTTGTCATGGGCTCCTTAAGCCAGCATGATGCCCCTGTTGTACTGGGGAATGCTCTCCTATTGAAAGCACCGAAAGTAAAATTGAGCTACCATTCCAGCTGGCCTATGGAACAAGAAGAAATTAAACATCTTCAGCCAGCCATGAAAATCATTGTCTGTGCCTGAGATTTATGGATGGATCTTAACCATAGCAAATCACAGTAGAAGACCTAGGGACCTATGGCCAATTTTAGCATATTGTCAACTCAGTGTCAAGACTAGAGATGGGCATGAATGTAAAAAATACCAGGAAGTTTGTAAAACTACAAATAATAATTGATGATTTTTTTGGTTTGGGTTGCTTTGGGTTCAACTCTGACCAACCAAACCAAACCAAACCAAACCAATGACTCTTTTCAGCTATTTTTGGTTCAGTGGTTTGGCTCCGCCCTCCTATCCCTCAGCCTGCACCACCCCTTTCCTGCCCATTAACTTTCAGAACTTTTTAAAAAAAGATCCACAACACATTTTTAAAGATTGTGCTGGGGGGGGGGAGAGAAGAGAGATGAAATTACCCCCATCCCCTCTGGCACCTGCCTGTCCCCTGCCGCCCCTGTTTTCTCCCTATCTGGTCCTGATCCCTCCCCTGCCTCTGCTGATGCTGTCCTCTTCAGAGACAGTGGCCCAGCTCCTGAAAGGGAGGCCAGTTGCTGTTTCTGAAGCGGCTGGTGATAAAGGAGGAAGAGGGGGAAGGGCCGGCACAAGGTATGGAAGTGACAAGGGCAGCAGCAGGGGACAGGCAGGTGCCAGAGGGGATGGGGGTAATTTCATCTCTCTTCTCTCCCCCCCCCCCGAGCACAATCTTTAAAAATGTGTTGTGGATCTTTTTTTAAAAAAAGTTCTGAAAGTTAATGGGTAGCTAAAAACTACAAACTACCACAAAACACAATGTTTTTCTGATTCATGTCCATCTCTAGTAAAGATGGGTGCACACAGCTCATAAGAATCAGTATAGTTTCAGTGAAAGGAAGCTTTTTTGCCACTGTTAACAATAGTACAGAGAGAAGTTATAGAGTTAAAACTTAAGAGTTGGATTTTTCTAGTTGTGCCTGGTGTTACTACTCTCCTGCTTCATTGAGAAGGGATTAAATGTATTTATCAGATAAAGGCATAAAAACCAGGGGTGGGGCATATGTGGCTTTCCAGATGTTGCTGGACTCCTATCCGTCCTAGCCAGTGTAGGAGCAACTGTAAGGGATGGCAGTCAAAGAGGATTTAGAAGACTATGCATTCTACCTTCTTGTTCTACAGAATTCAAGGCGTACAGTAAGTTTTTAAGAGGTTCCTTATTGGATTGATTGCAAAATGAAATGAAATAAACACATTTGTAATGACCGTGCCTTCATTTGCTCTGTCCTTTCTGGTTTGATATACTTTTATTCATCTATCCACCCATCTTCCTATTACCCCCATCTGTTTGTCTGTCTCATTATATTCATCTACAGTAAGTAAGAAGAAAATTCCTGGCCTCGCTTTCAATCATGTTTCTTTATCCGCATCATCTTAATTTAATGATAGGTGCCTAACAGTGTATACTTTCCAGCGAGTTTGCAGGCTTTGCTTACATCCTCTGCCCCCACCCCCATGCAGACTTTCTGTCAAGTCTGGGGTTGTGTAAACAATGCTCTCAGTAAGAGTCTTACTGTACCAACCCTGGTCCTTTAGGGGAGTTCTGCCTAACCTTTCAGAAGTTCCTTCAGATCCTGCCCCTCACTGTCAAATATCTGAGCATCCTCAATGGGGTTTTCACTCCTTTTTATGTTCCTCCTTTATAGCCACCCCCTTTTCTGTATGTTTTCCTTCTCTCTTCCCCTGCTGTTCTTATTATCTGGAGTCCCACAGGTATCCAACTGTAGTTTTGTTTCCTCTGTTTGTCTAGAAGCGCTTTTTAAAAAAAAAAAAAAAACACTCCCTCCCATGACTGGGATTCTCTTTCAGTGCTTGCTTTCATTCTAATCAATTCCTTTCTTCTTCTTCTTCAAAAGGAAAGTAGCGACCAATTGTTCTGCAGATTCTTTGCACCTATTGTGGGTTGTCTTTTGCACTTTCCCTGTGGTTCTTTAGTCCTGACGCCTGTCATTCTGGGGACATGTCATAGACTCATAATTTTATGGTAAGTTGTATGGCAGGGACCCAAATTAGTCTGATAACAATATCAAAAACTGGCATAAGTCATGCAGCTGTCAAAGAACTGGATGTCTGAGCAGGAACTAAGGAATATTTCTGGTGAATTTAAAGGAAAATAAGTTATGACCCAGAGAAAGCTTAAACATTTATTGACTTTTTCAGGTGGGAGCAGGCCTTTATCAGTGGATACATGGAATGGAAGAAAGAATAATAATTGGATTCCACAATCTTTTAAAAATCTATCCTTTCTATACTTCTGAAAAAAACATTATGACCAGGAAGGCATATTTCCTCGAGAATATAAATGTTTGCAAGGCTGACAGGATACTTTGGAGAAACAAACTTTGTATTGAACTCTATATGTGGAAATAGCTACAAAGAGTGCACACACCTTTTAAACCACCACCCCCCCAATGGCGAAATAAACAGGTGAGACACTGGAATGGGATTAACTCATGCCACACTTTATTGAATTTCAACCAATAACCTGGGTAACGAAAACTCAGGAGGGGACTGGTGTAGTGCAGATTAATGATTGGAACCCAAAGGTCTCCCAGGACCCCTCCAACTGACCAGCTTCGGGCAAGTCACTACCCCTTGTTAGCGCGGTCCATAAGACAGCACCTCCAAGGCTAGTAACATCCATACCAAATCCCCCCAGGTCCTCAAGTCCCAATCCTGGTGACTCTTGGCCTGGGGGTGCCTCTCAGAGCATCCTTCTCCCATCACTGTAATCTCCCGATCTGCAGCAACCTGAGGTTAGACGGGCTAGGATTGAATACTTTCACTAGCTATGTTGAATTTCCGCACTAGCGCCAAGTGTGACCAATGCAGGACAACCCTAACAGAAACACCCCCCAGTACCAGTATGGGATAGAAAAAAAAATGCCACCCATGCTAAGCCAATCTGTGGACAGGACAAAACATTCCTATCCAGCTCCATCAAGTGACCAGTTAGACTCATACTAGTACCAATCAATGTGGTGTGTGGGTGGGGAACACTCAATGCCATCAAGAGGCTGCTGCCTGGGAGGAGTCATGTTATCTATACAGGATTCCTCTCCCCCTCCCCTCCAGATTTGCGGCTATTTCACCGCACATCTTGTGCTGTCTTCACCGGGAGGAGGCAAAACCACCCACCCTTCGGATGAACCAGGAGGGGAGTGGCCTCTTAATCAATGGAAGGGAAGGTGTACACATTGGGTAAAATGCATAAATGAATGTGTACCTTAATTAAAATGCACAAACAAATTCACAATTAAGGAAAATAAGTTAAAATGTGCAGGAAGACAAAACAAGGCCTTACTAAGGAACAAGGAGAGGAAGGTGGGTTTTTGAGAAATGCAATAATTTGCCCGTCTCTTCCGAAATAAATGTTCTCTGTAATTTTTTTCTTCCAAGAATGGTCGAATCTTTGCCCATGGAGGTGATGGCTGCTTGAAAGCAGTAGCTCCAACACACGAGAAATAAAGACTCAGGAATTACTGTCTGATAGTCATCATAATCATGGGCCATCAGGTCAATTCTGAAATATTGTGACCCTTTTCAGGGTTTTCTAGGTAGAAAATACTAAGAAGTTATTTAAAAAGGTAAAAAAAGTTAAAGGTTCCCTCTGCACATGCGTGCTAGTCATGTCCGACTCTAGAGGCAGTGCTCATCTCTGTATTTAAGCCAAAGAACCAGTGTTGTGCAAGTTCATGGCCATGTGGCCGGCATGGCTGCAAGGAAACACTGTTTTACCTTCCCACTTTTTATGGCGGTACCTATTTATCTACTTGCATTCACATGCTTTTGAACTGCTAGGTTGGCAGTTGGGGTTAACAGCAGGAGCTCACTCCGCTGCGTGGCACCCGGGGTTCGAATCACTGAGCTGCTGACATTGTAACTGATAGTTTTCAGTACTCTAGCCCGCTGAGCCACCATGTCCTTGCCCTTATTCTGGGGGCATCCTGGGATTGTGTACCTTGTACCCTGGGGAATCCAAATCCCAGCCTCTGATCCTATAGCCAGACACCTAAACCACTGAGCTACCCAGCCAGCAAAGGCAAACTGGTGCAACTAATCAGTGTCGTTGTGCTTAAAGTCCTTTGCTGCCTATAATTAAGCCTTTGGAAAGGCTTTTTAGCCTCGTGTTTGCTAAAGCTAAAGAGATCAAACAATGCTGCCATGAAGAGTGGGGCAGAGCCCTCTGGAGAGCCCCAAAAGATATAGATTTACCCTCAATGCCTGATGATCCCCACCTTTTGCCCTCAGCTATAGTTCTGTGGAGGCAGTTATCAAACAGCTATGAATGCTGTCAAATAATCACGGTAATCAATAGAGAAACCAGATTGCTGCAGCATTAATCAGCTTGAGGCGATTATGTGGCTTCCGCTAACGCTTGGGTGAAATCACTGTTCCTTAGGAGATACAATCTAATGTTGCAAAACTCATTGGAATCTTCCAGCCTAAATAGTATTTCACTGGCCAAGCTCCTAGCAAGTCTTATGTTTGGGTCATTAGTATCACATTTCTCTGTAGCCAATTTACATTTTATTTTTAATTAAGGAAATATCTAACAGCTTGCTATTGATGTTGGTGTTTTTTATGCTCCATATTTATGCTAACACATTAACAGCATGCTTCATTTAGCATATGCACACCAAACATGCTTCTGCTACAGTTAGCTAAACTGAGAACAGTTGTTTTTAATTACACATTTGCAGAGACTTTTTAGAAAATCTGTTTTCAGGTTTCTCAGCAGATACATACTTTGTTACAAGTGTAAATAGGGATTGGGGATAGCTCCCGACAGGTTTTTTTTTAAGGTATCCCACAAATAAAATTGTAGAACCCATCTCATTCTCTGGCTCACACCTGAAAATCTTCACAGGTGATGTTGGAACTCTTCTACAGTATTTACTTTGGGAGTATCTCTGTTGTTTTTCCAAGATAGAAGCTACTTATTTTGCTTAAAGTAAAATGTAGTAGCAACTGAAGAATAGGAGGCTGTCTTGTATTTAGTTTGTTTACCCATGCATTATTGACACTGACGAGCAGTAGTTCAGCAAGTTTCCCGGTATGAGTTTCCTAGTCCTTTCTAAAATGAAGGGGATTGGATATGTGAGGTTGTTATGAGGTCCAGTCACGGGAAATTGCAACAGCATCATTGAAATGTGATTGATTTCTTTTGACCTCAGTGGGGACTTTGAAATTATCCTCAAATTTCACTTTAGGTCAAGGAATGGCAAATTGCCAACTGTGACCTGCCTACAGTTCCCAGCATATATTCATTTTCTTCCTTCATATTAATGCCATGCTGACATTCCCATAGACTCCAGATCCAGAAGTGAATTATGGACGTTCCCTGTATTCACTAAAATAACGACTTATCATAACAGGAGGAGGCTTGCGAAAATGTAGAACTTGGACTTATAAGCCATACTGGTTGTATGTTCTAGAAACTCCAGTCTGAAACATTTCAAGTGTGGAGCGCCAGTAGTCTCTTGCAACAAATTCAATATGAAGACTGGTGGTGCTTTAAAATGTTGTATATGGCATAAGCTGTTGCACTTTGTACCCCTCTTCATCAGAAACAGATGTTGCATGTGAAGTAGGCTAGGACCCACAAAGTTTATGTCAAATAAAACATGTTCGTCATTGAAGGTGCCACAGGACACCTTCTTCCTTTAGTACAACAAAGTTGTTGTCTTTCAAAATTCTACAAAAATATGAAAATACATTATGTCTAAGACAAGGCAAGCTATATTATCTTACTATATATATTTGTCTAAGATGTGACAAAGACATATGGCACATAATGTAAATACCAAGTTAAGGGCTTATATGCACGTTAGAATGTTCCCTCTCCAATTAAAACATCCTACAGTGGATCCTTGTATAACGAACGGTTTGTATAACATAAAATTTGTACAGCATAAAAAATTCCGGAGATAGGGGAAGTTTGCTTAACATAATCGCCTATGGGGTGAATCTGTACAACATAAAAATGGGATCACTCTGTTTTCCTCTACATTCCTATGGGAAATTTGTATAAAGGAAAATTTGCTTAACATAATTTCATTTGGAAGGAATTAATTCCTTTATACAAATTACCACTGTATTTAGTATTTTACCCACAGTGGCTACACAAGTTGGATACATAGTCCCAATCTGGAAATTGCATACGTTACAATTTAAGTTTGATACAAGACCACAGGTATTAAGAAAAAAAAAAGAATTTATGCCATTTGTACAGAGTAACCAGATGGCCAGATAGTCAGGGAATAATAATAATAATAATAATAATAATAATAATAATAATAATAATAA
>JAHTLZ010000016.1:20445452-20464518 GCA_023846285.1 Phrynocephalus versicolor | reverse complement strand
TAATAATAATAATAATAATAATAATAATAATAATAATAATAATAATAGATGCATTCACTTTGGGTAGCCTCGTTTTTCAGGTTCTGCTCTATAATAGCATACATCCCACCACTAGAGATGGGTACAAAACGAAAACAATTTTTGTTCCGTTAATCGTTATTCATTCCGTTACATAACAGAATGAATAACGAAGCCCAGAGTAATTTAGGAACGAACAGAACTGAAGCAGAACAAATTAGTTTGGTTTGGTTCGGTTCGTTCTTCCCCACTGGTGATGACAGCCCGGCTGTCATTGCCGATGGGGAGGACTGTCAGAGAGAGCCCCGTTTTTGCCTCGCAAGCAGAGGCAGGACCGGGACTCCCTCTTCAGCAATCTCCGCCGCGGATACACTAGCAGCAGATGGTGGCAAGAGGGAGTCGCAGTCTTACCTCCACATGCGGAGGCGGGATCATGGCTCGATCTCCTCCGCCCAGGGTGACGGCTGGGCAGCTGTCATCCTGGGCGGGGGAGATCGGATGAGCCTGGGCCGTGGTCTCACCTCCATGGGCAGAAGCGGGATCACAGCCCCCTGTACAGTGATCTCCGCTGCAGGTGTTTGACAGCTGCCCAGCTGTCATGCACCTCCGGTGGAGACCACTGGAGAGAGGGCTGCGATCCCACCTCCATGTCTGGAGGCGGGATTGCAGCCCCCTCCCAACCACGTTGGCCCCTCTGCACACAGAGGGGCGAAGAGGGGGTCCCAAAGGGATCTTCTCTGCACGGGTCATGACAGTATCAAGCGCTGCCATGATCTGGCCGGGGAAGCCAAGTCCCCCCTTTGCCCCTATGCCTTGTCTCAAAGGGATCTTCCCCGTGCCGGATGACAGGGTGCCCGGCACTGTCATCTGGCGTGGGGAAGGCAGAGGGTGGCGAGAGAGGGCTGCAATCTCCGCCCCGGTGAATGACAGCCTGCCGGGCTGCCATGCACTGCGGTGGGGAGGGCAGCGAGAGGGGGCTGTGATCCAGTTTCCACGCACAGATGGAAGATTGCAGCCCCCTCCCCAGCGATCTCTGCCCCGGTGAATGACAGCCTGCCAGGCTGCCATGCACCGAGGTGGGGGGCGGTGAGAGGGGACTTTGATCTCTGCCCCGGTGAATGACAGCCCACCAGGCTGCCATGCACTGAGATGGGGGGGCGAGAGGGGGCTGTGATCCTGCCTCCGTGCGCTCCCCTCTCCAGCAATCTCTGCGGTGCTCTGGCGGCACCTGGCCCTGTGAGGGTTCACCGCAGCTGTGGGACGGCTCTCCCAGGAGGCTTGCCACTGGCTCCGGCAGCTCCCAGCCCCTGGAGGGCTCCCCACGGCCATGGGAACGCTCTCCCGGCCTGCATGCCGCCGGTTCCGGAGGTGCCTGGCCCTGGGAGGGCTCCCCACGGCCGCACCAGAAATAACCGAAAGAAAGCGGGCCCCAGGGGCCCGAATAATGGTAATGGAATGAAGCATGGGCCCAGGGGCAGAATAACAAAAATGAATGCCATTTTGGCATTTCGTGCCATCTCTATCCACCACATGCACACACACACACACAAACAGAACTGCAGATATGAGCATAAGTAAATTCTTCTCCACTATGTTAACGGCACCAGGCAGTTAAAATGTAGATCAGTAGGCCCAATGATAAAACAAAGCTCTTAAAAATAGGAAGCAGGCATAGAGATCAACAGATGACAGAGAGACCATGCTGTGATGCCCTTGTCTCTGGTCTGGACTGAGATTGAAAAGGTCTCTCTATTAAAAGCTGATGCAATGAACAGGCACTCATTTATAAATCTGTTCTTTCCTGTCTCTGTGTGTTTTTAAGAACATGCATAAATGTTTCCACTTATGTCAAAATACACATTTCTAGATACATTTTTGCATGCCCAAGATCCTACTGAACTTTCAGTTGATTATTTTATTTAAAAATATTTTAAACACTCACTGCTCTCACAAAATACCAGAACTAGGGGACACCCTCTCAAACTGAGGGCTGGGAATGTGAGAACAGACATAATAAAATATTTTTTTTACCCAGTGTGTTGTTAGTGTGTGAAACTCCCTGCCACTGGATGCCTTCAAAAGGGGATTGGACAGATTCCTGGAGGAAAAGTCCATCATAGGTTACAAACCATGATAGAGATGTGTAATCTCCTAGATTAAAACCAGGGTACTTCAAGGGCCAGTTGCTGGGGAGTGGTATCAGGAGACAGATTTCTAGCCTTGTGCGCTCCTGGACACATTTGGTGGGGCCACTGTGAGATACAGGAAGCTGGACTAGATGGGCCTTTGGCCTGATCCAGCATGGCTCTACTTATGTTCTTATGACCTCTATAGGCGGATGGGGTACACTTGTCTGAGTTGGGCTTAGATCTCTTTTTGTCTGCTCTCCAAGGGGGGCTACGCACCGAACTAGTTGGCTTGGTGGGGGAAAGGAGGCATATGAAGTAGCTCCCCTTGCTATGGCAGTCACTTAATGACCTCAGGATAATCGTAGGCAAATAAGAGCTAGTAGACCGGCAGCCCTTGACGCTTCTCAGAAATAGACAATGAGATTAGATATGACAGATCAGGGTGATTTATGACACAGGTCCAAAAGTGATTGATGAGGGTTGCCTACTTACAATAATCTGGAAACACCACAGAACCACTTGCACTTTGAGGTCCCCCTTGGAGGAGATAACAGAAGCAATAGCATGAATTAATATCAATAAACTGTGGCCCAATTTTAAATCCCACAAACATGTCTTGTCTCTTTATTTTTGGGCTGGGTGGACAAGGGGTTTACTACCGACATGTGTGTTTTCATGACCATTTGAACCAAAACCTCTAACAGCTACACCACATGGGCTCACTTGAATAAAGTATATAGGAAACTAGGAAGACCATGAACATGACATTGGTAAAAGCAGAGAGTGGAGCTATTCAGGAGGGCTATTTGCAAGACTTGTGAAAATAGGCAGAGAAGCAGTGGGAAGAAGAAACAATGAAAGGCACAATTCCCACTAATCTCGAGTGAGAATAAGTAACAGCCTATGGTGTACCTGAAATATCCAATATCATATTATAGGGTGTCAGGTTTTATGACAAAAAGACTGTTAAAAGAAATTGAGGCAAAGCTAACTTGCTCTAAGGTGTAACACATCCAATTCACATGTTACTGAAGTTACTGTGGCTTTCAACAATTCCTCAGGTAAATGGAAAAACTATTCAAAGGTATCTGGAAAGAACCCATAAACCGACACAATTTAATGAGAATCTGAGTTTGAGCATGAATTAACCAACAGTAAAAAATAGTTATATGTGATGGGACACTTGCACTTCTCTTTAGAACAGTGGTTCCCAACCATGGGCCCCCAGATGTTCTTGGAACCAAGGTTCCAGAAGCTTTCATCACTATCTATGCTGGCCAGCGTTTTTTGGGAGTTGTAATCGAGGAACATCTGGGGACCCAAAGCTAGGGAAACACTGCTTTAGAGGTTGGGTGTTTCATTTACTATACTTTGTTTTCCTGGAATATGAATATTTAGCATGAGTGATTTGGGTCTATAGTGAAGTTCTTGTTCGTTGTGATGGTGAGTAAGATTCCAGCCTTGCAGCTCCTGCAGAGTATGGCTTTCCTGCTAGCTTTACCTTTCTCTGTGCAGCTAGTGAAAGGCTAGAATATGGAAGACCTTGTTGAGAGAAAGGTGGCCTAGAAATAAGACTAAGCAAGAAATCCTGGGACTGGATGTGTGTAGTAACAGTGTCAAGGGAGAAAGGAGGAGCGGGACAGGTGTTTTGCTTTGTTTGCTAGCAAAAGAAATACAGTGGACCCTTGTATAACAAACAGTTTGTATAACATAAAATCTGTACAACATAAAAAATTCCGGAGATAGGGGAAATTTACTTAAGAGAATTGCCTATGGGGCGAATCCGTACAACATAAAAATGGTTGCGGTTAGGGAATACTCTGTTTTCAATGCATTCCTATGGAAAATTAGCTTAACAGAATTTCATTTGGAACAAATTAATTCCTTTATACAAGGTAGCACAGTACTGAGTCTGACCTGCAACAAATTACACCACCTCCTTTTCTCCTTACAGTATTGTTGTTCCTTATTTCCAGATTTAGGCTAGCTGGCTGGCTTGAGGTGTATCTTTCTATCTGTTGTGCAAAGCGAATATATTGGAACTGCACTTGCCAAAGGAGATAGTCAACCCTTTCTTCCACAAGGTAAAAAAAAAAACACCCACCCCATGCCCAATGGAGCATTGCATGTGGGGTATGAGGCACCAGGATCCTGCCCACTCTGTCAGAGAACATAAATAGAACAACAGCATTCTTGAACCATCTCAGCCGAGTTTCTGTCACGACTGTAAATAAATGTGATGAGCTTGCTGAGCAAATTAAAACATCCTAGTAAAACTGCATCTGATTTTCTCATCTGCATTTCTATGACCAAGGGATGAATAGCAATAGATCCTATTCTGGACATAAATCTCCCATTAGCCCTAGTAAATGGAAGAAGACTTGAGCTCATATAAGTTGTACTTTCATCAATGGAAGGAATCCTAGACCAATAGGACGTATGGTGGCTCAGCAGGCCAGAGTGCTGAAACTGTCGGCTGCAAAATTGCAGCTCAGCAGTTCGAATCCAGGGTGCCACGCAGTGGAGTGAACACCAGTTGCTAACCCCAGCTTCTGCCAACCTGGCAGTTCGAAAGCATGAAAATGCAAGTATATAAACAGGTAACGCTGTAAAAAGCGGGAAAGTAAACAAGTGTTCCATGTACAGAAATGTGTTTGGCCATGCTGGGCACACGGACATGAACTTGCACAACACTATCTCTTTAGCTTAGAAACGATGAGCGCTGCTCTTAGAGTTGTATATGACTAGCACACATGTGCAGGGGTAACCTTTACCTTTACTAAGGATTGTCTAGCTCGATTCACAGCTGAAGGAATCCATAGCTAAATAATCCCTTATTATCACCTCACTTAAAAACCTTTAATGAAGGTAAATCCACTACCTGGTAAAGGAACACATTAGCTCTTTCTGTATGTCAGACAGTTTTAGTTTATAATTTATTGGGTCCCAATCTGTGGAGTAGCAGAACATACATTTATTGCATCTTCCATTGGGCAACCATTCAGAGAGTACAAGAAGGCTATCATATCACCATATTCTCTTCTGCAGGCTATACATGCAAAACTCCCTCGGCTGTTTCTACTTTGAATGAAACTTTCCACTGGTGTAGACTGAATACTTAATATTCCAGGTAATGCATTAAAACAATTGTATTCACAAATATTTCATTAGTAATACTCCCCATTCCCACTGTGACAACACCTCCCTTTTACACATGTAATTGTGTTGGAAATGGTAATGCTGCCACCTTTTTTTCACTTGGTAATGCTGCCACCTTTTTAGATTGTTGCCTTAGGGGATTGGTGGCAGCGGTGGGATGTCGAAATAAACCCGGTTGTGCCTTTGAAAACTCAGTGTGTGAAAGGGGTGATGTCACACCCACCACCATAGCTTCCAGTAAAGACGAGCCTAAGGAAAACTATCATATAACACCAAACTTGCTGAGATTTTAATTGACTGTCATTTGAAGAGAAGGCAAGTTACAGTTGGTTGCCAAATATGGCATCCAGGTTGGCTGGGGATGCCACATAATGCTGAAAATAATAGCCATAACAATCCTCCTCTTCCTCTTAGGGATGGGCATGAAATGGAAAAATGATGTTTCATTTCATTTCATTTCATGCCCACCACTTTTTAATTTTGTTTCTTTTCTTATTCATACAAAATGAAATGAAATGAAATGAAACTGCTCCCCTGGGTCCTAGAGGCGCCAGATTTGGTGCTCAGGAGCCATTTTTAAAGTGCTCCTACCAAGCTCTTATTGGCTGGACCCCTTTAAAACTGGCCCAGTCAGTTTTAAAGGAATGTAGGCCAAGACAGTTCAGCAGGATCCCTCTAGAAATGGCTGGTTGGGCAGTTCTGGGCGATTGCGCTGTCCAGCCGACCATTTTCAGAAGGCTCCTGCCGAGCTGTCAATGGCTGGATACTTTTAAAACTGGCCCAGCCCTGGTGCCAACTGGGCCAGTTTTAAATGGGTCCAGCCATTGACAGCTCGGCAGGAGCCCTCTGAAAATGGCTCTGAAAATCCCCTGTTTCTAGGACCCGGGGGGGTCACCTCCCCACCTGCCTCCCAGCTGAGAGGAGGCCTGAAGCTGGGTTGAGAGGAGGTGGGGAGTGCCAGAGTGGCGGCAGTGACCCCCCTTCCCTCTTCTGGGTTCCAACAGCGGTGGCCACCCTGCAGGTAAGGGACCCCTTTTACAGACAAAAGAAACATTTCATTTCAATGGGAAAAAATGACAATTTCATTTCATCAATAACAAAATGCTGCTTCATTTCGTTTTGTTTCATTTCATCCCTACTTCCTTTTCTTCTTTCTGTGACAGAAAGTCAACATTTTCTACTTATAAAGTCCTGGGAAGTGATTTGCCAATCACCTCTTTTCGAGAAACTCCAGACTATGCAGCTTGCCCATGGCTGCGCAGGGAACATGGCAGCATAAGCCATACATTCTTCCACATGTGGGAGGGATGAGGAACATTTGAACCCCTGACTTTGCAGTAAGGTTCTCCAAACCATTGAATTACACCAGCCATGGAAAGTAAAATATTTAGGATCAATGCTACATCCTGCTCATGTCAGAAACAAGCACGTGTTACTATTCAGTGAAGAGCTTGGAAAAGACTGCCTAAGGAATGTTGACCAAGTTCACCCCAACTAAAATTATGAATTTAGCTTGAGACCATAGCTGGAAATAACAACCAGCACAAGCAATCGATTGGAGGTCATTGGTGTCATGTATCTGTCATATTTAAGTGAAACTGCCCTTATAGTTGTTTTAGTGGTTAAATTAAATCTTCCATTTTAGACGATTGCCAATGCACATGTCATGTCGTTCAACCAGGCCTTTCCAAAGGCATCAGACAGCCGAGTTTCCCATGAGGAGAATGAAGACAGAAGGTTACTCAAAGACGCCATCACATTGCTCTGCATGGCAGCCCTTTAAGATAATTTTCTCCTTGGCATTGCTCTGAACAATATGGAATGGAAACGGGGCAGTGCAAGGTGTGTAGAAAAAATGGGAAATGGGAAGTCTGTGTTGTCTCTCCTTTACCCATATGCATCAGAAAAGGTAGACGAAAACTGGGTACCTTGAATCCAGTGTCCTGACATTCTTTGGAGCCTGGTTGTACACTTGCCAGCATCCTTACCTCTTTCACTTTATTCAAAGCCTACCAATTTATTTTAGATCATGCCAAAAAAAAAAAAAAAGGTTCATGGACCTTTTGTCTCACCTTCTCAACTCTAAACGACAACAATATAACAACATACAGTAAATAAGCATTTGTTGCCTTTCAGGACTGTAGAGAAATCCCGCTGGAAAGAATCATGGCCCCAGCTGCCTGCATGGGTAAGGCCTTGGGAATCTCTCTGAGCAAGAAGGCCCCGGATGGAAGGAAATGAATTCCATAGCTAAGCCCATATACTCAGGAAGCCAGCTTGGTCTGTATCTCCCCTCAGGTCAGCCAGGACAAACAGCTGCCTGTGACCCTAAGATAAGCTCTTTCCCCACCCATGGAATTCACATTACGTGACCAAAGGCCATCACCCATCCTTTGTCTTCCTCTGTCCTATGGCCAATGATTATCCACCCCTCCCATTTGTGTGATGTCTTCTTTACCACTCCTAATAAAAAGCCTCAGCCCAGGCTAGCGAGGAGAAGCAGCACAAGCTGAGAGCATTCTGTTCACCCCAGACTAGATGTGTTGACTTATCATTTCTACACAGGCCATCTAAAATCTGCTGCCTGAGGCCTCATCTCTCTAGTGGCTGTGGCATTGCCTAAGGAAGTGAAATGATCTTGGCTTAGCCCTGCGTCTAATGGGAAATGTTCTACTACTCCACTTCTCCCTTCTCCCTATCCATTTCCTCCACACCATGAATGATTTTATTCTCCTCTATTCTGTCCATCCTTCCATGGTGTCTGTCTCCCAACCAAGCTAGAAAGCACCAAAGTTTTTTTGCATCTTTCTTCAACCCTTTAATCATTCTTGAATTGCCTTGGGTGTATCTTTTCTGTCATCACCACCCCAGTTTTTGAGATACAGCAAGCAGGCTGCATGCCATAAATTTCGGGCAAGGTACAGATGCACAACAATTAGTAGGGAGGCATTAAAGTCCTAAGTGCTGCCTAGATGCCCTAAGCACATCCGATCTCACCTGATCTCAGAAGCTAAGCAGGGTCGGCCCTGGTTAGTACTTGGATGGGAGACCACCAGGGAATACCAGGTGTTGTAGGCGCCTGAAGAAGGAACTGGCAAACCACTCCAGTATTCCTGCCAAGAAAACTCCATGGGCATGGAGTCACGAAGAGTCGGTCACAACTGTAACGACACAACACACACATTTCAGTCCTAGCCAAGAGATCTTCCATCTCTTTTCTAAGCAAGTCTAGCTTGAAATTTACAATTTAAAAAATTGCCACACAGAGAATGGATATTTATCCTAACTTAGGCAAAGTAGCATGGAACTGCTGACGAGTTTTATGCCACTTTGAAACTCAACTGTCATTCTGATGTGCTGAAGAGATGTCTTCAGTTGTGCCTTCAACATCTCGCATGCCACATTTTACTGGGCAGAAGAAGAATTTCCCTTGCAAATTTCAACTATAGATAAACAGAAAGGCAAGCAAGCAGGCTGTAGTTTAGCCATTCAACTGACTCAGCTAAACAAATCACCCTATTGCTAGGTTTAAGGAGGCCATTAATGATGTGACTATGTAGAGAGATTCAGAGATGATGGGGCAGGGAGAGTATGATTTAAAAGAGACAGCAAATCTAAGCACCATCTAGACATTTCAGAGTGGCTAAATTACTCTTTTTAAAAAAGCTATGTGCGCTAACTGGAGTGACTGTATGATGACTCATTATTTCAGCACCAAGGTAATGATTTCAAAATATCTCCATCACTTAGTGCATTGCCACAATTTGTTATGGAAATAAAATCACATTTTATATAAACAGCTAGTTTAATTTTTACCCCTCTAGACAACTCCCCTCCCTGCTTTTCCAAGAGGAAAAGCCAAGAAGATGACAGTTTTGGAGGACTGCCCGATTGAGGCCCCACACAAGCCATAATGAAGCCAAACTCCTCTGCAAAGAGTGGGGGCTGCCCAGTCACTTGCAAGTCCTTTTATGCAATGCCCATTCATTCCCATGGAACTCAAAGCCTTTTCGATGGATTGCAGCCAGTGTGTTTAAAAACAAACAAACAAACAAACAAATAAACTCTGGGGCTGTTTTCTTTTTTTTAAAAAAAAACCAACACCAGCAACAGCAACAACAGCAAAAATTACGTATTCCTAACAGATTATATGTTACCACAATCAGGATGACTTAAGATGAAAAACCAGATTGGAAATGCGAGCGCCGGTGCTGATGTAAGTAATTCACAGATCTCATTAAATTTGAACAAACTGTCAATGCAGGCATTGGTAACTTTCTTCTAGACAGCTGGCAAGCAGTTCTTCATCCTCTCTCTCCTCATTCAGAGTGAGAATATTCATTCTCAACTCCAATTGGTTTATTTTCAGTTGAGTATCTCACAATCCATTCTCCCATCCACAGTTATAATGTGATTTAATTAATCCCAAACGCAGCTACATTTGGCAACAGTGCCTTTTGGCATCTCTCGGCTGCCACTGGAACTTTTTGAGAGGTAAGCAAACTCGCTTGGCATTTGGAAACTTCTAGAACATTTCAGTGGCCCTCCCCTTGCCTTTCAGCTCTGTGCTGCCAGCCTGTCTGACCTATGTGACATTGCAAGCTGAATAATTTATGAAACAAAACAATGACAACAAGGTCACAATGAGCCTGTGAGTTTTACAATAGGGAACATTTCATGACATGATGTGGAGCAAGATGTAGCTCTGAATGCAAAATGATACTGTCTTGCCACATGCCATATGGTCGCTAAATGAGCACCGGTACCTCTTAGTTTGTAAGGAACTTTGAAATGAGTAACATACAGATGATGTGCTCAAAGGGCCCAAGATAGTCAAATGTTTCTCAGAATGCAGTGACTTAGACAGAATCATCTAGAGTTCCTAACATGTTGAGCATTCCTCTCTCAGTTCTTCCTATTGCGTAGCTCATCTGTTCATTTTTTGATCTGGTTCCATTCTGTTTTGTCATTCTTCTATTATAAGATAAGTATGGCCTCTCAGTTATGGATATGGATCCTGGTCTGGCCTGTTCTTGGGTGAGAAGAAACAAGAATGTGTAAAACCAAACCAAGAAAATCGTTCCTGCTAAGAGATAGCAAAATTATTTTCCTAGAAGAGAGAATTTGAACATTTGTGATTTATGAGGCTGATTTTTAAAAAAAAAATCTGTAAAAACAAAGCATTTAAAAAGCGGGATACTTCAGGGGCTCGATGCAGGGGAGTAGTATCAGGAGACTGAGATCTAGTCTCATGCGCTCCCAGACGCATTTGGTGGGGTCACTGTGAGATACAGGAAGCTGGACTAGATGGGCCTTTGGCCTGATCCAGCATGGCTCTTCTTTATGTTCTTATGTTCTTATGACAGTAACAACTGCCCTTTTGTTAGGGAAGTACAAGCACTGGATAGGCTTTTCATAGTTTTCTGAACAACCAGAACATGTTTCTATCTTTACAGAATGTGTGCTTGCACATGTGAAACCCGTGTGAACTATATGTGAACTTCAGCCCAATAGGTGGGGAAATCTTAGGGAAGGACAGTTGAGAAAGAGCTATACAGTACAGTCATCCCTTGCCATTTTGCAGTTCATATACTGCGGTTTTGGTATATCACAAGACTGTAATATATGAAGGCAAGACCCCCTGGGGCAAGCTGTGTGGGACTGTTTGAGGTCTCCTGCACTTACCACAGGCCTAGCCCTGCCCTGCGTGGGCCTCCAACAGGCTTCCTGGGCCTGTCGGAGGCCCCCGAAGTGGTTTCCAGCAAACCAGAAATGGCTTACGAAAAAACCGGAAGTGCCTTCTGGATCACCCGAAACCACTTCTGGGGCCTCCAAAAGGCCCGCGAAGCCCGTTGGAGGCCCGTTCAGGACAGTGCTAGGCTGAAAGTAAATATAGGAAACTCCAGACACGCTTCCCAGTCCCAATCTGACCCAGCATCTACATATCCATGCCGATACATAGCTACGATCGGTAATTTTGAGTACATAAACAACAAATTATGTACTCAAAAATATGGATCACAGCCATGTATCAGCACTACAACCACAAGGAAAGTTTCTCAAGCTCTTCCCTGTAAGGCCCCCAAATTTGGAGAGGTTTGGGTTTCAGAGGGCTGAGTTATTAAACTATAAAGGGAGGTCCCCTTAGGAAAAAAATCATTCTAATAGAGTAGGGAAGCTGCTAATTAGAGATGGGCACGACTCAAAAAAATAATTTTTCATTTTTTGTTTGTCGTTTAGGGGTCCATTTCGGTTCGTTTTCGTTTTTTTGGGGGGGTTGCGCATTTTTTGTTTTCGTTTTCGTTACGGAACGAAACAAAAAACAAAACAAAAACAAAATTTTTTCGTTTCGTTAGCATTCTTTTCAATGCAATGCGTCTGCCATAACGAAAACGAAAAACAAGGTAAAATTTTTCGTTTAGTTTCCGTTGTCGTTTTGTTTTTGAATTTTTTTTCGTTTTCGTTTTCGTTGTGAAATGAAACGAAAAAACGAAAACAAAAACGAAAATTTCGCTGAGTCGTGCCCATCTCTACTGCTTATCACTTGCCTGTGTGTGTGTGGGGGGGTATTATTGGCTTCCAACTCAATTAGAAATGGTTTTTCCTAGGGGGACCCCCTTTGAAGTTTAATAACTCAGCCCCTAAATCCCAAACCTCTCCACATTTTGGGGGCTTATAGAGATGATTGGTTCCTCTAGGATCTATCATTTCATTCCTAGAGGGAAAAAATGGAATTTTGTTTGGTTTCATAACTAAATGTGTTCTACCATTTCATTTCATAACATAATGAAACAACAAAACAGTGTTTAGTTGTTCATTTTGTGCCCATCTCTAATACAGACTATCAAGGCGCTGAACCAGAAGCCATGACTAGTACCATGCCCTCAACATGGGTATGGGATTTAGTTATGCAGAGCTGAAGTAGTAAATAATAGAAACAGCAGTAATAATTTTGGAATCTTGCATTATTTAAAATGATTAATTATTCTATTAAAAGATATACTTTCTCTGTCTCTCAAGATAATGGCATGATAGGGGGAAACTTATGTTAAATATTCCTCTATACAAGTAGCCTGTAGGCAGGAAATGTCCTTATCTCTCAATAGTGCTCAGGTATTCCAGGCAGTTGAAACATATAAGATATGATTATTAGAGGGAAGTCAACATTTGACTGCCCTGATCCAGTTTACTATTCCTACATATGGGCATATGTTAGAATATAAGTGTCTGCTCTACATAGTGTCGCCATCTTTCATCTAATCGAAAATACATGGAGAGTGCACTGTGTCTTGCCTGCTTAGGCAACTCATCTGATGAATTTGGAAGTCAAATGAAAGAGTTTCAATCAGACAGTGTGAATTACTCGGGAGATTTCTTCAACCCTGCAGATTGCCATTGAATTTTGCATAAATATCAAGCAGAGCCTGCACATTTTTCCTTGCACAAAATGCCTGCTGAATTTTACTGATGAATTTCAATGGCTGAAAGCCTTTTGTACAGTCAAGTCAAGACAACTAGTCTTGACTTTACGATGCTAATTAGACATGGGCACTTCATGCTTTGTACGAAGCACTGCTGGCCACTTACCAGCCTCCACACACACACACACACACACACACAGGGTCTTTTGGCCATGGCAGAGTCTTGGTGGCCCTTCCCCTCTCTCTAGCAGCCAACTACTCTGGCAAGGAGGCAGGAGATATATAATAGCCATTCAGCCAATGAGTTTTCAGCTGTCTGGGAAGGTGAGAAGGGCCAGCTGGTCTCCGTCGTGGATTGGCATGCTGCCACAGCCAAAGGACCCTGGCAGAGCCCAGAGTCTGTTAGATGGAGTGGGAGTCTAGGAGGAGGGGAATTGGGCACAGCTGGCCAGCAGTGCTGCATACAAAGCACAAGCAACCCATGTCTATTGCTAATACTAATACAGTACTTACCCTTGGGAGTGGGAAATAGGGATGGGCATTCAGATTTCACTGAATGATGCAATGTTCATGTAGTTCTGAATACATCTTAATCCAAATTTGATTGTGCTGAATATATGTAATAATCATTCCTAACATTTGGAGGCCATTTTCTCCTATAGATTGGAAAGCAAAAGGCCGAGTTTCCGCTTGCTAGCTAGAGGAAGTAGTGAAAGTGAAACTATTTCTCGGGAGCCCTGAGGTGATTCCTTGAGAAATGAAATGTGCAAACACTCCATCTCCAAAGGTAATGGTAGACACTTTCATTGTTTCCAAACTGGAGTTGCCACGGGTTTCCCAACAGAGAGGAGCCATGGTGAGAGAGAAAAACCTGCAAATGCTGTTGATTTGCCTCAGTGAAATCTAGAAGCAGGCATAGACACCTGAAAGTGTTTTCTCACATTGGTTCTTTCCAATTGAAATGTGGGGCACAGTTGCTTATAAATCTTGTGAGCATTTGCTGTGCAGTATTTTCTGATCAAGCTCTGAGCAACATTCTGCTGTAGTAGAGTTGAGCTACATAAAGGCGAGATCCCTTTGTTACAGCCAGTGGGGCAAATATGGTGGCAGGAGTGGAGGCTGGGAAAATGAAATCAAGTTGACTGGGCAGAGAGAAGGCAGGGCATTTTCATAGCAGCATCTGGGACAGTGAGTTGTTGCAACAGAGGCAAGAAAATTCTGGACTGCCAATCGATGTAACTCGACATTTGAGGATAGGGCAACTTTCTACCTGTTTGAAAAAGTGTTTGCATCCCCTGAATCTTAGGGGAAAAGATAGTTATTCTTAGCTAAATGATCCCAGCTTTCCAGGGCTTGAAGAGCATTCTTTGTAGGAAAGCTTGAAGAGGGGAAGGTTTAGGTGATGGAGAATCTCATAAAGGGGGAACAGCATTTTTTCCAACCTGAAGTTATGGCCTTGGCCAACAAGCAAAAGGACCAACTCTACTACAAGTCTGCCTCCTTGTGGAAGGAGTACATTTTAGCAATGCTCTTGGACCTGTGAATTAAACAGTGCCCAATGGATATTAAGGGGCATTGGGGGACAATCAACTTTCTATCACATGCATAGGCCCTGCAAGTAAAACTATACTGATCCCTTGTATTACTGGACTGAGAAGGAGTCTGTTTGAGGAGGACTCACAAAGGGAGCAGTGGAACACCCACCAAATAGCATTCTCTCAGGCAGGAAACATTGTCACTTCACACTGCTCATACATGGACTTTTATGTTCATTAAAGTCAACCTACCATTGCTGGGCTTCTGGTGGCATAGCAAATGGCAATGTGAATGTTGACAACACCAGTGGCAGCAATACAGATGGTCTATAGGATGCCCTCTTGTGCTTATTACCATTCACAAGGATATGTAATACAAGGGCAAAATTTGAGAAGCTGACTCCCCCCCCCCCATAATTTAACTACTTAGGAACACAAAGTAATTATCAGAGCAGTGGGCCCAAAAATGTATCCTGTCCTCCTCCTGGAGGCCTGATTGAAGCTCACATTGACATCACTTTGAGTACCAAACCAAAACATATGGATTAGAGCAGTGGTTCCCAACCTTGGGGCCCCTGATGTTCTTGGACTAAAACTCCCAGAATCCTTCACCACTAGCTGTGCTGGCCAGGATTTCTGGGATTGATAGTCCAAGGATATTTGGGGACCCAAGATTGGGAACCACTGGATTAGAGCATTTGGGACTGTACTCAAAGAGGCTTGTGGCTTGTATGTGTTTTAATGCAGAGGGGCTCAAACTTTTTAAAGAGGGGGCCAATTCATTGTACATCAGAACTGTTGGGGACCAGGCAGTGGTAGTGGAAATGGGGGTGAGGGAACTGAGAGGGGAAGGTTGGAGCAAGCAGTGGTAGGGGGAGGGAACTGAGGGGGGAGGGTTGAGGCAAGTGGTGGTGGCAGCAGTGGTGCTGCCATGGCCCTGGAGCCATCTTACTGTCCTTTCCTTTGGGGTGCCCTGTTTCCCCTCCCTGACCCCCCCCCCCGGGGGGGGGGGGGCGCACCTGGATGGTCTTGCCCTCGGTGCTCAGTGTAGTTCTGGTGTGGGAGAAGTGGCTGTGCAGCCCCTAGGTGTAGTCGCCGCCGGGGCTGGACTGCACCACCTCCATGAAGGCTGTCTCCTTGGCCGGCCTTGAGGCAATTGAGGCCCCCAACACCACCTGTACCACCACCAACCCAGCACCAGTTGTAGCGAGGATGGACAGCAGGCAGAGAAGTGTGCCCGCTCCATCAGCCCCAGATGGACCCCAGCTGCCACTGCTCCCTCCTACCCCAGCGGGCACTGCCTCCACCTCCTCATGGCACCTGGCCAAGTGCTTCCATACCACCGACTCTTGGGAGGGAGGAGAGGAAAAAGGAGAGGAGTCCAGGCCAGGGCAGGCCGCATGTGATCCCTCTGAAGCCAGCTTGCCAAGGCCACAGAAAGAGGGCACAAGGCAGGAGGGGAAGCCATGCTGGGCTTCCATTCTGTCGGGAAAGTGGCTCACTGCTAGGCCAGGCAGAGCACGCATGCAGGCACCACATTAGGATCAGTCGCAACCAGGGTGGGGAAGAAGCGGCATGGAGGAGGTGGAGGGGCGGAGGGTGGTGGGATATAGATCACTCCTCCAAGGCCTCCACCACCACTGCGGTGTGGCGCTCCAGTGTAGGGGTCTGCAGTTGGCTGTACGGGCTGGATTCAGAAGTGGAGGCTGGATCTGGCCCGTGGGCCATAGATTCAGGACCCCTGTTTTTAATGCATTGGTTTTATTGAGTGTTTTAATTTTATACTTGAAACTCTTTGATAATAAATTGTTTTAAACATTTTATGTTTTAAAATCATTTTATGCAGCTCTTTAACTGATCCTCCGATCATGTGATATAGGGTGAACTTCAAATGTTTTGAATAAAATAAAATAAAATCAAAATAATATACACTAGTTAATGTATCCAGCTTTGTGCGAGTTGGCATCCTGATAATTCCACAGCATTTCTATATCACTTTTTCTTCCCCTGCCCCCCAAAATTTTATACTAATTGTTTCAGCAGCTACCCTGTACAATTTAATAGTCAATTCTACTCCCTATTTAGAAGTTTGGGATGTCACTTTCACTATTGCATTCCTTCAATTATCAGTGGTTTAACACAGCATTGTATTTTCAGCATACACTGGCCGTTACTTCACGAACCTCTCGCTTCGCGGCAACCCCTCCTTTCTGTGCGAATCGATCGTTTCAGTCCGCACGCCCCTCCTTTTTGGCTGCGATGCCACCCCGACCACGCCCCCTTTACCGTGCTCCAACCGGGGCGAGTGGTGACCCTGCCAGTGGCCGGGAATCTTTTCGTTTCGCATCTCGCTTCGCTCCCAACGTGACGTGTGGACTCGGTTTTTTTTTTAAATTACATTCAAGCAGGAATATCGATGCATCGGCATCCAACATAAAGTTTAGCAGGGGACTCCCTCGCTTGAGTAGCGGCGGCGGCGGCGGCGGCGGCGGCGGCGGCGGGAGCAGGAGGAGCAGCCGCCACCTCGCCCGGCCAGAGCAGGGCGCCCGGGGCATGTAGCACGCAAGCGGCGGTGGGCGGGCGGCTGTGCCATGCGGGGCTCCCCCCGAGTAGCGGCGGCGGCGGCGGTGAGGCTGCCAATGATGCCAGGAAACAGTTAAAATCAGTAGAGTCACACACCAAAATCAATACGGAAACTGTTCCGCTGCAACTGACAGTTACATATTGATGCATCGATACGCCGTCAGTAGCAAATTTTTAAAAAATAGGATGGGAAAAACGGACGTTGAAAAGTGGCATGCAAATGCGAAGGGAGGACGTGAGGTTGCAATCGATTCGGTCCAAAAATGGGTGCACGTGAGTACAGCGAAAGAGGGGTGGGATCGAATGGAAACCACGTGACCGCCACCAAATTCAAAGCGAAGGCAATGTCGCTGCGAAGCGATGCGCCTCGTGAAGTAACGGCCACTGTTTGCAAGATTTTGTATGTATCAAGCCAACAGGACCTTTGATGGAAACTTTAGGATATTAAAGACTTACTATCCTGAGTCTCCCAAAGGCTTTCCCAAGCTGAAAGGGATTCTTGAGGAGACTTGGAACCTAGGAATGGGGACAGGAAACTTTAAATTAAATTTTAATGTCATAAGGCTGATGATGTCATCAGACTCATGACTGCGCAGCTCTACCAACAGGATTCCAGCCAATGGATCTCCAACATTCCTATACTTGTTGGCACTTATATGTCTCTAGTACTATGTGGTTGCCAACGTTGACATGCAGCAGCTAAGCACAATTTTTGGTGAAAGCCCACTCCCCAGTTGTTGTCTGCTTTTAACATTTTAACTATATGTCCCAGGGATTTGATTTTGTATCTTCCGGATGCAACATAAAGATGAAATAGAGTTGGTGTGAAGCAGCTGCTGTAGCGGTGAAAGGACACTTTGAGGTAATGTAAGCAAGGACTGTACTGAGATCAGCAAATTATGCATCTACCTAGTCTACATTATCTACCACCATCACAGGCTTAAGTCAGAAAAAGATCCACTACCATGTCTTTTCAGGAGAAGGGCCTGAAGCAAGCCCCTAGTCAATGAAGATTCTTTCTTCCCCCACAGCTGACGTCTTAGATTTGTGCAATGTGTTTACATTTTGCAGTCACCCCCATCAGAAATGGTAGGGTTTAAACTTTTACTATTGTCCATTTGGAACAATGAAGAAATAGTTTCCAAAATCTTTGAGGTGATTTATTCATGAGCAAGTGGAACTGTGTGTCACATAGTGGCAAATTGCCACCAACTGATGAGGTGTTGCTCATGTTGTGAGGCATGTGCCCTATTGCACAACAGGTGCACACCCCTTAGAACAGTGTTTTATTGTGGTGAATTATGTATTTTTCTCTTGCATGTGCTTAAATCACCAACAGGACTATGGTCTTTATAAATATCATTAGTGTTTAAGAGGGAAATTGGTCCATATGACCCATATGATCTGATCTGACAATATCCCTAACACTAAGTCTAACCCTATCCAGTAGTTTCCATGGCTGCTTTGAAGGACCAAGTATATACTTTGGGGGGGGGTCAGTTTTCTTCTCTCCTTCCTTCATTCACTCCTCCTCCCTCTCTCATTCCATCCACCCACCCACAAGTCACAGGAATGGGAGGAAACTTATGCATTATAGAAATATAATTAAAAATTCATAGGAAACACATTTCAACCCATTGTATCCTGGACTAATTACATGAATACCCTGATAAGATTTCCTCATAAATCTCTAGCCATTCTTTGTGCTCCTTTGAAGTTACAGAAGTGGGGGTGGTTTGTTAGAATGAATTTATTGGGTTGATCAAGGAGCCCTATAAATATATACAGAGAGAGAGAGAGAGAGAGAGAGAGAGAGAGAGAGAGAGAGAGAGAGAGAGAGAGAGAGAGAGAACCATAAAGCATAACCATAAAGCACAACTAGTGATTCCATATCTCCGACGTCTTTTTACACCTTTTCAAGCTGCAAAAAGCAATGGCAGTTAATAAGCAAAACGGGGCAAGGTACTTTCCTTGTCCTATTTTGCTGTAAATGTTACTTTCCTTTGCATTAATTTTGATTACAGTGCTCTGGCAATATAAATCAGTTCTGAGTTGCAGTCCTCTGGTTTCATCATCAGGCCTTTCACAACTGCTTAGTCTTTCGATTCATACTGGGCAATCATCAGTGAAGAAAAGGAAGGGGGTTGAAGCAGATAGCTGCTGTGACTTGGGCATACTTACTGGGAATGATTCTTTTCCCCTCCCTGCCCAAATATACAGA
>JAHTLZ010000016.1:20374932-20445442 GCA_023846285.1 Phrynocephalus versicolor | reverse complement strand
CTTTCCCTCAACTGTTGCTCTCCAGAAATTTTGGACTAAATATTCCATCATCCCCTATTACTGGCCATGCTGGCTAGGGTTAATGAATGCTGCACTACAGAACTTCTGAACAGTACCTAGTTTGAAAAATATGCTTTAAGCTATTGTCCTCCCCAACCCCTTGGGTTCACATAAGCAGTATCTAGGAAATATTCAACAGGTTTGGTAGTACCTTCAAAATGCATGGCTTTATCATTGCATTAGTTTCTGCGGGACATTTCCCACATCATCAGATGCTTCCTAGAAAGCTGATTTTCATTAGAAGCTCACTAAGGTTACAGGTGCGAAAAGGTGGCCTAAATTAGTAGTCCTTTCTAAATTAAAAGCAGCAACAAGAAACTAGAGTATACTACTTGTTGTTGACTCTCACCCTACTATAGCCCAAGGTCAGTTTCCAAATACAGTATGTGTAACTGGTAAAAATGGAGACTCAAGAAGATCTCCATCTAATGGAGAAAGATTAAATATCTCCTCATTGTGGTCCTTCCTCTGCTTAAAAGGATGGCCTCTGAGAAAGAAATAGCCAGAGTGTGTGGAATACACCACAAAAGAGAGGAAATCAAAGACCTGGTAGTACTACATCCCAGAGCATGGAGGTTATATGCCCAAATTAGGCAGCACTGTACACTGAATAATGCATAATCAAAAATGGAAATTAGCCTCTCCTCTGCTCCATGATGCCTACTAAAACTTACATTGTAGCAGTTTTACAAGTTATATGGTTTAGTTTTTTAATGAGAATTTTTTTTAGGAAGAAGTTGTACTCGTAAAGCTTCCAAGCAAAAAGAAAAGACAATAAAATAATTTGAGAGAGATGGTGGGGTGGGGAGAGATGGAGATAAAAATATATTTATTTCTATTTATTTATTCTTGGATTTATATACCACCAAGCTTAATTCAAAGGACAACTCTAGGTGGTGTACAGTACAAAAAAGTTAAAACAACAAACAGAAATAGCATTTACATATATGAAGTGGACATAAAAACAACTAAAGCAAACAAATCATAATTGTGGGATAGTCAGACAGATAATCAGGTCATGTTGCCAAGCAGGTGCCAAGTACCGTGTTTGCACGAAAATAAGACACTGTCTTATATTTATTTTATTCCTTATTTTTAGGGTAGGTCTTATTTTCAGGGAAACAGGAACTGCAAGCAAACATGCTACGAAGTACGGTAACTTTGGTGGTCCAAACAAAAGGGAGGAAGGACCATGGATGGAAAGGGAGGGTCAATGTGCACCCTGTGTGTGTGTGTGTGTGTGTGTGTGTGTGTGTAGGCACAGCCACGCCCATCACTAGGTCTTATTATTGGGGTAGGGCTTATATTTAACAAATGCATAGAAATCCTGCTAGGGCTTATTTTGGGGTAGGTCTTATTTTCAGGGAAACAGGGTAACATGCAACATTTCATGTTCCTCACTTAACAACCAATTCACTTACTGACCTAGTCGTACAAATGGAACTCTGTGAGGAGTACCTATATTGTTATTGCTGCTGTCTTCAGGGTGCCTGCTTATGCCAGCGTGGTTGTTTTGGATTCTGAACCTTCTCCAGAGTTCTTTGGTGATTTTTTTCTCCTGCACATTGGTCCTTTTCTTTCTTTATTTGTTTTTTCATTGTTTTTTCAGTCTGCCTGCCCTGTCTGTGGCTGCCTAAGGGATTCAAAAGAAAAGAAAAGAAAAGACAAAATATCAAGCATTATAAATATATCCATATTCTTATTTTGTGGAGTGAGGGTGCTTTGATTGCATTGTTTTTTTGCCTTTATTTGCTTGCTTTTCTTGGTTTGGTTTGCATGTGTGGTTATGTGTAGGTTTGCATTTTATTTTATTTTTTTCAGATATAATTGGATGCCTTTTCCATTTGACCAATTTTTAAAATTGCTATTTGGTTAATTTACTATGTATTTATGCCGATAAACTGTATATTGAGGGGAGGTTGAAGAACAGATTTGTTTGTTTCTGTGGGTGGGGTTACCTTGTATCTTTTTGGAATAGTTTCCGATGGATCTCAAGGACTTGTTTAGACTACTATCACAGAATATAAACGCTAAAATGAAATGAATTGATACAAAAGAGTCCCTTTCATGTAAACCAAAGAACCTGTGTGGGAAAAGCCTCTAAGTTTAAGGGGTGCTCTGAAAGAACCAAAAACAAAACAAATTCAAAATATTTCATTATACACCCTGTGCAAGATAATGTGTAACATACTTAAACGGGGGAGGGGGTGTTGAGCTTTTGTTGTCAGTTGCACACATTTACTGTAATGTCTCGTTTTGCTGACACTATCAAAAGAAATAACTATGATCAGTGATCTGATAATGCAGAGACACACAACAGATCCAGGCTTTGATAAGTGCAAAGAGGTGGAGGGAGTGGGAGAGAAACAGGTCAGAGGCAGCAGAGCTAAAATGCTGGAGTCAGCAGGAAAAGAAAATAAGGAGATAAGTGACAGTGTAAGTGTCGCAACTTTACTGTGAGGGCGTCAGAATTAAAGGTTACATAGCTAGAAGCCCCAAGCAGCTCAGAATGTTAGAGTTTCACATACATGAAAGTTATAAACCACACTTCTATAATTAATAAACCAAAGATTCAACAAAAGGCCCAAAACAAACAGACACATGAGGAAGCACCCTTGAAATTAGGTGGATTAAATTATGTAGACTTCGATTCATGGCTTCATATATATATATAAATGGATAGCTGTCAAGTCCATCTTCAAAGACAGTAAATAAGTAAGCCTTTCCTTTGTCACATTTCCTTTAACACGTCTGGCCTAAAATTCATTCATACCAGTTCTTTGCATTCACAGAATGATTTTCTGCATCACAGTTTTACTCACCAGGGAGAAAGAATTGAACATACATATGTGAATAAGAGGAACGCATGTCTCACAGAAATATACTCAACAGAGAGCCAAGATTGTCTGCAGGTTCCCACAGGGTATATGTTCAGTTGCAGCCTTTGATTTTCTGCCATATAATTTGTGAAAAAACCCATAGGGTGAACTTTACTCATAGCAAAGCAGCCCTAGGAATTCTGTGAGTTTGAATGTGTACCTTCTTAAGAGTCATATCAGAAGAATATGTTTAAAATGGTAGGATAAAGTCTAGTCACTTCCCTTTTATTGAAAGGATATGAAGCACTAATGTCAGGTGCAAAGAGTGAAATAAGTCAAACAGTAACTGAGCCTTGTGGCACAGTAAATGCCTGTACTGCAGCTAAAACTGTGTTCACGACCTGGGGTTCAATCCCACGTAGCAGGCTCATGGTTGACTCAGCCTTCCTATCTTCCGAGTCAGTAAAATGAGTACCCAGCTTGCTGGGGGCGGGGGGCGGGGGGCAATGTGTAGCCTGCATTCTGTAATTAAACTGTAAACTGTCCAGAGAATACTTGAAGTGGTATGGGGTGGTATATAAGTAGAACACTTTGCTTTAGCTTGTATCCTGTTGGAGACACCCAAGCACGCAATTAATCTTATAAGAGCAGTTGAAATTGTTGGTAAAGGGACTATTATGTGACCAGTTTCACAGCAGTGATGCAGCAAGCACCTTGAAAATGAATTAGTTGCTTATACAACATTTGATGGGAGTGGGGAAATTTGTAACGTGATACCACTGGCAAAAAAAAGTGATACCATTGAAGGCAAAAGGAAAAGAGGATGGCAGAGAATGAGATGGTTGGACGGTGTCATTGATGCAACCAATATGAATCTGAAAAAACTCCGGGGGGCAGTGGAGGATAGGAAGGCCTGGCGAGCTCTGGTCCACGGGGTCACGAAGAGTCGGACACGACTGAACGACTAAACAACAACAACCATTGGTGAATATTTTTGAAAGCTAAATCACTTTACCAGTGGGTCTCATTTATATTTATATTGATTGTGTGTCTTTTTGTGTCCAAACCGAGTGAAGATTTTCTTTAAATATAATAAACAGGGTAAATTCATAACTTATTACATGTTTTCTCAGCAGCATTTTATGCTGTCTGTTGTTTAATCAGACTTGAACAGTTCTGTTTGTTTTCAGTTATTACAGCTATTGCGGTTCCTTCCCATCAATGTTTTTCTTCCATTCATAGAAACAATAAGATACTCAGGATATCCTATTGATTGGTGCAAGGTCAGCTGCCACTGAAGGAATACAAGGTCAAGGCCTCATCATCACCTGCAATCTGATTTGGGCAAAGTGGCTGACATTTCCTGGCCCAGACAAACCCAGCATCTCTGTGTCCCTTATGAGGTCCTTGATCTTTCAGTCAAAGTGCAGGGAATGAAATGAAGGCCGAGTATCCACATACAGAAGAATGTGCATCAAAAGCAGCCTCTAGCATTTATTACAAGGATGGTCCACCTACAGCATCAATATAACCATAGTCCTTGTTGGCTCCATTGGAGGTATGTGTGTTTGAGCCTGGGTGTGATCCCAAGCAGTGCTGCTGCTGAGAGAGCCAAACAAACAGAAAGAAGTGAGTGCTGGTAAGTTTCTGGGGTGCTTTCAGTTGGACTAGAGCTGCTTTAGAGGCCTCTGCCAATTTAAACTGAAAAAAGCCACCTCTACGGCTAATTTAAACTGCAAACAGCCACTTCTATTCAAACAAAGGAAACAGCTGGAAGCAGGGGGTGGAGCCAGACTAATACTTCTCTGAGCAGGGGGGGTGGAACCATACTAATTCTTTTCCCCTGAGCAAGGTCAGCCTCAGCCATTTTGATCCTGGGTGTGATCCCAAGCAGAGCTGCTGCTAAGAGAGCCAAACAAACAGAAAGTGAGTGCTGGTATGTTTCTGGGGTGCTTGCAATTGGACTAGAGCTGTTTTAGAGGCCTCTGCTAATCTAAGCTGCTAACTTCCCACAAGAGTCAGGAAAGGGCCAGACTAGAACAACATAAGGTAATTTATTACCTAGTTATAGAGCAGTTCCATTTTAGTTATGAGTAATGCATCACTACAATCAGAATTCAGTTGAAGAAATACATTGTTTTCTTTTCCACCTTCAAAGAAAATATGCTCCACCCTTGTCCAGTCCCTCTGCTACTTCAAAGTAAACAATTACCTTACTCTAACTGGTAGATATCAGCCTTGGTGGTCCTTCATTAGTCCTCCCTTTCCTAACTTCCCAGGCCTGTTATCTCACATTTCCCTTTGAAACATCCAATTAAACAATACCTTGCAACATAGTGGATGATTGTAGCCAAATAGGTGTTATACTTCAAAACCTGATTAAACTGGGCAAAATACCAGATGGCAATTATATACTTTACTTCTATATTTGATTAATTCCAAATGACTATTAGAATAATATGTATAGATATGTGTGGATCTTTAATCACGCGTTTGAATACATCAGTAATAATATATTGAATGTGTATATATGTGATAAGGGTGAAGAGGAAAAGGGCACTCTTGATGAATCCTTGTGTCCCAGGTTCTTCTCTATATAGTAATAGCAGTTAAACAGAAATAACTGTGCCATCCAACCTGATGTGTGCTGTTGGAGGTCAGGTCATAAATAATGATAATGAACGCTCCCCTCCACCTTGTGCGGAGGCGGGGCATCTTTGCCAGTTGGCTGGGCACGGCGCGATAGGCTACGCCAGCTGCGTAGCCTACGCAGGGGAGCGCCCATTTAAAAGGCAGCTCCGCGCTCCCCTCTGCCTGCCCAGCTGGTGGAAACTTCGGCGAAGACAGCAGACGGCTTACCTTCATCCGACGGACACAGGCTTGGCTCTCTCAGTCAGGGATTGAGGGAGGGAGGGAGGGCGCCTCCAGCAAGACTTTCGTGAGCCTGCCTGCGGTTTTGAGGGTGGGTGGGTGGCTGCCTCGGCCGGGACAGCGGGGTCGGGTATAGCGCGGCTTGGATCCTCACCGCATACACGTGGCGCCGCGTGATTGGCGGGCGGCACCGGCCCCAGCCGGAGCAGGCTGCAGCTTGCTCCGCGGCCGGCTTTTCCTTTGGGAACGGGGCTTGAGCGCTGAAGAGTGTGGCGAGGTGGGGAGAGGACTACCGGGGGCGTTGGGCCGTGTGGGCTAGGCCCCTTTACACCCGGACTGGCGGCAGCATCACAGCTTGGCCTTCTCGGCCACTGGGAACGGCGGAGCCCCTGAGGGCCGCCATTTTGCATACCCTCTTGGTTCGGCCCTATCATCACGCCCCCCCCATACCACCACCGGATACCCTAGGGGGACACACCACCTCATTTTGCCACTCCCTTACTGTCAGCGCTGGGGTAGTCGCTGCCACCCCACGCGCACACGCAGTGTAGCCTATGGGCCACCCGGTGGCCATTTTGGCTTGGCCTACCACGTTGCTTCCAATCCGTCCCCATCCAGTTTTTTCAGGGGGGCGTGCGCCTGATGCTTCATAGGGTATGGGCCCTGACCCCCTGGGGGACCATCTTAAGTGATTATTAGGGTGTTGTGCCCCACACCCCACCTCTAGTTACCACTAGTTTTTCTCAATAGGGTGCAGTTAGGCCTAGACCTAGGTATCCATTGATAGTTTAGTAGATAGACAGATAGGTAGTTAGATACGTAGTCAAGTGTACTGATAGGCCTCGAGTCCATAAGTTTATTATCTGCAGCCACTACCAGTCATGGCACCTAAGAAGGCCCCCAGCGATGGCAAGGGCAAGGGCAAGGGCAAGGCCCCGGCGGTGAAGTAGCCGCCTCCACAACCGGATCTAGAGGCGTCCTCTTCTGATGAGGACGAGTGGCCCAGGTTCGCGGCCGCTTGGCACAAAATGTCACGTTTAGAACGCGAACATGCCAAACAAAAAGGGATGGCCTCCTCTTATGGGGGAGGGCAGCACCCCAGGGATGCCAAGTCACGTAGTAAGGTGGGGCTTCGTATCATGGGGGACCTCATGATGACTCGTATTTCGGCTCTCAAGGTGGCACTGGCCGGGTCTTCTGGGCAGGCCTCTTCGGATTCTTCCCACAGGCAGACAGAAGCGGCACCAGCGCCAATACCGGCGCTCGCCCCAGCAGGCACCCCGGCCGGGCTGACCCATGACACTTTTGATCAACTGGACCTCGAAGATCATCAGCACCAGGCACTGGACTTGTCCATCTCGACGACGCCCGCGAGCCGACTAGCACCTGCCGGACCACGCCAACCAGGGCTGGGTGAGTCTGTGCCGACCACCACATACATGTCTCCACAGGTTACCTGGCCATGGCTGCCCCCCGTGGTGCGGCCACCACTACAGGTGGGAGCTGCATTCCTTGGCCGGCTATCGGACCAGGCACAGGGGCAGGGCATTGGCTCGGGAACCCTTGGGTCAGCCGAGGCGGCTGCGCAAACTGAACCTTTACCACTCAGTCAGGCGGCGAAGGGCAAAGCAGAATAACCCAGGCCCGAACCAGCCTCCAAAAGGGACCTAGTCCGGTTAAGGTCCCCGTACTGCAGGCGTGGCTCCGTAGCTACCCTGACCAAGAAGAGGCTCGCTACCTAGCGGAGGGATTTATGCATGGTTTTCGCATCCCGTCCTTTGGCATTAGAACCCCATACATGGCAAACAACCTAAAATCAATCTCTGGCATGGAGCATATTGTCCGTGAGAAAATCGCAATAGAGCTCGCCGCAGGATGGGTAGCGGGGCCATACACTCACCCCCCCACACACACCTCAATTCCGGGTATCTCCGCTGGGAGTTGTTCCCAAAAAGACACCGGGCGAGTTTTGCCTCATTCATCATCTATCTTATCCCGTGGGGGCCTCGGTCAATGACGGGATTCCCCAAGAGTTGGCCAGTGTCCGATACACCTCCTTTGATGCAGCGGTGTGCATGGTGCGCAGCTGTGGCATTGGGGCTGAGATCGGTAAATGTGACGTGAAATCGGCTTTTCGATTGCTGCTGGTCCATCCGGACGACTGTGAGCTGTTGGGCTTTGCCTTCGAGGGTTCCTATTACATGGACAGGTCCATGCCATTTGGCTGTTCCATTTCTTGTTCGGCCTTCGAACGGTTCAGCTCATTCCTTGAATGGGTCGTCTGGCGGCAATCTTCTGACTCTCATATTGTGCACTATTTGGACGACTTTCTGTTCGCGGGCGCGGCAGGCACAGGCAGGCTTGCCACCCTTATGGCCAAATTCAAGGGCACGGCCGCTGAGTTGGGCCTGCCCCTTGCCGATGATAAAACTGAGGGCCCCGCCACTGTGCTTACATTTCTGGGGATCGAGCTCGACACCATCAACCAGGCCTGCCGCTTGCCGGCACAAAAGCTCACCGACCTTCGTGCGAGACTCTTCGCCATGAGGGCTCGCAGGAAGGCCACCCTTCGTGCGTTACAACAACTTATAGGACACCTTAATTTCGCTTGCCGGATGGTAGCACCTGGCCGCCCGTTCCTGCGCCGACTATGTGATAGCGTTGCCGGACTCCGTAGTCCACACCACAGGCGCCTTATCTCTGCGGATATCAAGCAAGACCTGGAATTGTGGCTTGAATTTTTGGCCAACTTTAACGGTGTCTGTTTCTGGCGCACTGAGTTATTGCAGGGGGCTGAATTTCAACTACAGACTAATGCATCAGGAGCCAGGGGGTTTGGCCTTTTCTTTCGGGGGCGATGGTGTGCGGTCGTGTGGCCCCCAGAGTGGCAGCACAGTGGACTTACGCGTGACCTCACATTCCTTGAATTATTCCCCATCGTTGGAGCTGTATTCATCTGGGTGGACCTCTGGGCTAATTCGGCCATCAAATTCCAATGCGACAATTTGGCGGTAGTCCACATTGTTAACAATCTGACTTCTAAATCAAAGAGGGTGATGCATTTGGTAAGGGCACTTACTCTTAGGTGCCTCCAGTATAATATTGTGTTCCGTGCATGCCATGTACCGGGGGTCCGGAACGATTTGACTGATGCTCTGTCCCGCCAACAGATGGAGTGGTTCAGAGCATTAGCACCCTCAGCCTGGAAGGATCCCGACCATCTCCTATCAGAGGTATGGAGCCTTGCCGAGTAGAGGCCAATCGGGCTATGGGGCTGGCATTAGCCCCTAGCACCCGGTGGGTGTATTCTGCTGCTTGCGCAGAGTACGCTCGTTTCTGTGCTAAGAAATGAATCTCCAGGTTGTGGCCAGCATCGGCCGATCAGCTGGTGCAGTTCGCAGTTTACCTGCATTTTCAGGGCCTAGCACCACGGACCATTCAGGGAAAGCTATCGGCCCTCTACTATTTTGCTAAGGCCCAGGGTTTCGCCATTCGTGAATGTCAATTCAGGATCGCGAAAATGATAGAGGGATGGTCTAGGGAGAGGGGTAAGCCCAGCGATACAAGGACGCCTATTTTGCCCAATATGTTGTGCCGACTCGCTGATACTTGGTCTCAAGTTTGTGTAGATAGTTTTGAAGTTGCATTGTTTCATGCTGCTGCTCTGGTGGCATTTTTCGCCGCCCTGCGTGTTAGCGAGCTCGTGGCCAATTCAAAAACAAATAACTCTGCTACAGCATTGCTGTGGTCAGACGTGGCTTTAGATCCTGACCAAGTTGTGCTGCACCTACGCAAATCTAAAACTGACCAACGGGGCAAGGGCACCTTGATACACCTTCGTAGGTGTTCTTTGACACAAATTTGCCCCATATTGGCATTACATCAGTATGCCCGACAGATTCGCAATTATCGGGGATACTTATTCCAGCATAAGGACGGGTCGCCTCTGACTCGTTATCAATTTTGGCGGATCTCAATCAGGGCCTTACAGCTCGCTGGCATTCAAGGGTGGCATTTTGGCACCCACTCCTTCCGGATCGGTGCCACCTCTACGGCAGCGGTGATTGGCATCGATCCTGCTGTTATCCAGCAGATTGGCCATTGGAAGTCGAACTGTTTTAAGGCCTATGTTCACCCGTTAATGGACCGGTGAAACCGGTCCAGTCTTTCTGCTTTGTCGTTACAGGTCCAGCTGTTGAGCATCGTACTCGAATCGTTTTGTATGGACATAGTTTTGTGTACTGGGCATTCAAATATGCGGCCCTATCCGGACGTGGCCGCAACCTCGGCCTGGGACGGTGGGCAGAGCTGGTTTGGAGGGGAAGACGGGGAATGTCCTAAAACGCGTTTTTGACCACGGCTATGTCGGACCCCCTTGACCCTCCATCTGCCATTGTCGTATTGCACCTCGGTGGCAACGACTTGACCCGTATGTTGGGCAAATCCTTGATCCTTAGGGTCATTGAGGATCTCAGAGTATTCAAGAGTTATCGCCCTGATACCCGGATCTTGTAGTCGGCGATTATCCCAAGATTGCAGTGGGGTCCCCATCATCCCCCCCAACAAATGCATAAAGCCCGTAAGGGAGTCAACCGGGAAGTTGCCCGGGCGGTCAAGTCGGAGTTTGGCAGTGTCGTCTGGCACCCTAAGATCACAGCTAAGGACATTAGCGTATACTGGCCGGATAGCGTGCACCTGTCCTATAGGGGCCTGGGTATTTTCTCCAAGACATTAAGGAGGGCCTGTGTGCCAAGGTTTTCGGCGGGCTGGGGTAAGAGACAGCAGTGCGTCTCTTGGTGGCGGGTAGCGCTAATAAAATACAAAGGATACGGTCCCAGACTTAATTAATGGTTAGAAGGTCCCGGCAGCCCTCAATTAAATTAGATTAGGATTGAGACAGGGTGCAAATTAATAAACAACCCCATTATAACATGGAGGGCTGCCAACGCGTAGTTGAAACTTAATAGGCCAGGCAAAAGTGCCCGGCGAATGGGACTGTGTAAACTATTCCCATAATGTGCTACCACACAGGTCCTCCTCAAGTTAAATTGTGTTTTGGTTAGGTTAAAGTTGGTTCCTGTGTTCAATAAAATGTGGCCCATGTTAAACCAACTTGAACGCGTTGCCTTGTTATTCCTGCCTAGCCTGGCAACAATACATCATGCCTGGGCAAGGTGTGGGCTCCTAGCTTATGCCAAAGATAGTTATACAGTTTTATATCTCTGCATGTAATTCAAACAATACATTAATTTATTGATTACACAATACTATACTGAGATTACGAATATATAGTTTTAAGGGTTCTCTAACACCAACTCAGGAGGTAGATGCATGGAGGAATGTGACTCGAAGAAGTAGAAGGCCAAGGGATCACTCTGAGTCTGAAATTACAGAATCAATTTGAGCTTCTTTCCCTCACCACACCTCATAAGGAATGAACAGGGAACAACCGGATGATAACCAATGGCATACCGTTATCCCAGGCTAAAAACTGTACAGGAAGGACAGGAAGGGGCAAACGGGAGGTGGTGTAACCTTATACATCAAATAAGTCATAAAATTGTATAAATCAGAATAACCAGGTGATTTGGAGTCACCATTAGAAACTCTGTGGGTAAGAGTATCAGGCCACAAGGATGGTCTAACAGTAGACATATGCTATCAGCCGCTGATCCAAGCCCCTAAGGGAGACTGGCAATTGGAAAATGTTGTAAAGGAGGGAAGCCTGGTTATAATGGGGGACTTCAATTACCCTCACATAGACTGGGTGAACTGTTGTTCAGCACATGATAAAGAGATAAAGTTCCTAGATATGCTAAAAAATTGTTCCCTGGAACAGATGGTTGAAGACCCAACTAGAGGTACAAGAATCCTTGACTTGATCCTGAGTAATACACAGGATTTGGTGCAAAATGTAAGGTGAGGTGACTGATCCAATAGGGAACAGTGACCACAACACAATTACTTTTAACTTAATCATAGACTGCCAATCACTGATAAAATCTAACACAGAGACCTTAAATTTTCAAAAAGGAAATTTCCCAAAGATGAGGAAACTAGTAAAAAAGAAGCTGAAAGGGAAAACTGAGAGAGTCCAAACACTCCAAGAGGCATGGAGGCTGTTCTCAAAAACAATAACAGAGGCCCAATTGGAATGCATACCCCAAAGGAAAAAGGGCACTGCCAGGTCCAAGGGGAGTCCATTGTGGCTTACAGGAGCTGTTCGGGAAGTGATCAAAAGCAAGAAAAGCTCATTTAGAAGATGGAAGCTTTGTACAAACGAGGACAACAGGCAGAAATATAAATTCTGGCAGAACAAATGCAAGGCAACAACCAGGAAAGCAAAGCAAGACTTGGAGGAGCATATAGCTAAAACACTAAAAGAAATATCAAGGAACTCTTTAAGTACATTAGAAGTAAGCATCCAACTAGGAAGCCCATTGGACCATTAGATGATAATGGAAGGCAAGTGATTATTAAAGAAGAAACAGAGATTGCAGAGAGACTCAATGAATTTCTGCTTCAGTGTTCACTGGAAAAGATAGAGACCATATGCCCCAAACACAGCCTATATTCATAGGGAGGGAAACTGAAAAAATAGGACAGATAAAAATAACCAGGGAGGAGGTTCTTGATAAACTAAATGCTAACAAATCACCAGGACCAGATGGCATTCATCCATGAGTTCTCAAGGAATTTAAAGATGAAATTGCGAGGTCCTAGCCAAAATATATAATCTTTCCCTCAAATCAGGCATTGTGCCTGATGACTGGAAATTAGCGAATGTAACACCAATGTTCAAAAAAGGCTCCAGAGATGATCCAGGAAATTACCGACCGGTTAGTTTGACATATGTCCCAGGTAAAGTGATGGAAACCATCCTAAAAGATAAAGTTAATAGGCACATAAAAGAGAAAGTGCTGCTGAAGGAGCACCTACACGGCTTCTGCAAGGGCAACTCATGTCTTACTAATCTGTCAGAATTCTCTGAGAGTGTCAATAGGCATGTGGAGAAGGAGGATCCAGTTGACATCATTTATCTGGACTTTCAGAAGGCTTTTGAAAAGGTCCCATACCAAAGGCTCTTGAATAAACTTGCCAGTCATGGAATCAAGGGACAGGTCTTGTCCTTGATCAGAAACTGGCTAAGGGACAGGAAACTGAGAGTAGCACTAAATGGAAAATTCTCCAAGTGGAGGGAAGTAAAGAGTGGGGTCCCCTATGGTTCAGTATTAGCACCTCTGCTTTTCAATCTCTTCATAAATGATCTAGAAGTAGGAGTAAATAGCAAGGTAGCCAAATTTGCCGACAACACTAAATTATACAGGGTAGTAAAAACTGAGAGAGATTACGAGGAGCTCCAGAGGTATCTCTGGACATTGGGAGAGTGGGCAAAGCAGTGGCGAATGAGCTTCAACATTAGTAAGTGCAGAGTGATGCACGTTGGGGCAAAAAAAAAAAGCCCAAATTACATTTATAAACTGATGAGGTGTGAAATCTTTGCAACAAACCAGGAAAGGGAACTTGGTATCCTGGGGGACAGCTCAATGAAGGTGTCAACCCAGTATTCCGCAGGAGTGAAAAAAGCAAGGTCAATGCTAGGGATCATTAGGAAGGGTATAGAAAATAAGTCAGCAATTTGCCTCTTTATAAATCTATGGTGAGGTCCCATCTGGAGTATTGTGTATAGTTGGTCACCATACCTCAAGAAGGATATTATGGAAATGGAAAAAGTGCAGAGGAGGGCAAGTAGAATGATTAGGGGACTGGAACACTTTCCTTACCATCTGAGTCTGCAATGGCTGAGCCTCTTCACTCTTGAACAATGGTGCAGAAGAAAAACTGTTTTCCGTATCACACAATACTAGAACTAGGGTGCACTCTGTGAAACTTTTGGGTGCTATAACTCAAACAAAGAAGAGAAAGTACTTTTTCACCCAGATGATCACTGGTATGTGGGACTTCCTGCCAGAAGAAGTGGTGACAGCTGTCAACCTTGACAGCTTTAAGAGAGGATTGGACAATTTCGTGGAGAACAAGGGTATCAATGGCTATCATTATGAATGCCTAAGGAAAACTTCCTGGTTGGAGAGATAGATAGGATATCTCTCAATGCCATTTGCGGGGAATCTTAAGTGGGTGAAATCATCTGCTTGGGAATATCCTGAAGCGAAGGGTGAGCCACTGTGTGAGACAGAATGTTGGACTGGATGGGTTGTGGCCTGTTCCAGCAAGGAAGCCTCCTAGAAGGGGCGGGGACCACGGAGGGCGATCAGATTGCTCCCCACCACCCCCACACGGCTCCGAGGCCTCCCAGACAGACACCTTACAGATACCTAAATGTGGCTCATTTGGGACAAAGATCTAGATTGGAAGGTTTTGAGGTCAAGTTAGGCCTACTTCAACCCAGGCTTCCTGTTTTTGCCTCAGTGCTAGCTCAGACTATTTTTTTTTCTTAACAAAAAAAGGTGGTCCATAGGCCTCAAAGCCTTCCAGTTTGGGCCTTTCTACCAGGTCAGCCACATGTAGGTTTCTGTAAAGAGTCTATCAGGTAGCCTCTAGAATGGAGCATTATGTGATGGGTAGTCCAAAACAAACAATAAAACCCATACCCAAATAATTTCATGTTGCACTCTTTCACCCCCTTATAGTACAAAAATTGTGAAACGTGTCAAAGAAGACTGAGTAATAGGTGCTGACTCTGCATTACAAAACTTGATATTCCGAAATTCCTCAAACACTTCTAAAAGAAGAAATGACAACATTGTGCAGATGATCATTTCCAATGAATACTGTAACAAAGTGAGGTTGAAAACCAAGCAATATTATTTCGTAATTATTTGTTATTTGACAAGAACTCTACCTTTTTGTCTGGATTTCTGAGCGACAAAAGTTCCCCTGCTTCTAATAAACACCATGATCTGTCACCATGAGAGACTCTGCTCTTGCAAACTGAACTTAGTTTTCTTCCTTGTACAGTAAGAGTTGGCAACCGGCCTCCTTAATTAACGATGATGGGACAAGCAAGAGTTCTGCCAGCAGAGGCTGCTAGCACCACATTTCTGGGATTACTGTTGGGCCAAGAGATGAATGTCCATCATCATGAGCCTGTGGAGGGCACAGAAAAGTGACAATGCTTGAATTGGCTGGCATTGTGGGAGTAGTGTAAGACATTCCAAAGGAAATAAGAGTCATCTCACTCATCTCCTAGAAATTATTTGTTGTGATTCCAAAAGTGAATCTCAAGCCATGCCTTATGAACACTGAAAGGGCAAATGCCTGGAAACTACATGTTGTACCACAGGGTTATGTCAAAGTTTGACATGTCTGGAGCTTTGGCGGAGCATCAGTAAAGCTGGCCATATTTTCATTCTTGAAAGACAAAGCTTATTTTCTCAGGCACTGTTGCTATATACCTGCTACTCCAATACAAATAAAAGAAAGCCGTTTTAGTACCCAGTAGGAGCCATCATTCTTCCATGTTATGTTGAACTCTGTTGGAAGCTGAACAGCAATTCATTTTGGGTTTTGTTGTGGTGGTTGTTTTGCATTACTCTGAAATGCATGCAGATCGAATCTAGTTAAGTTATGATAACAAGAATTGGTCCTGTTTATCAACAACACTTCATCAACTCATATGCATACTGGATCATATAAGTCATATCTGATGTATTTTAATGGAGAAAGAGTCAAAGAGGAGCAAACTCTTTTTTTAAAAAAATGACAAGCAATTTCTGGATAGTTATCTAAATCATTATTAAGGAATGGAGAGAGCTTTACTTGGGTGTCACTTGGTTCAGTGAGTAATCTATCAGTCTTGCAAGAATGTACTGTATGTCAGTGGTTCCCAATCTCAGGTCCTCATATGTTTTTGGACAGCAACTCCCAGAAGGCCTTGCCAGAACAGCTAGTGGCAAAAGATTCTGGGAGCTTCAGTCCAAGAGCCTATGGGGACCCATGGCTGGAAACCAGTGATGTATATAATGAGGGAGATCAAGCATGTACATATACTTTCAAGCATTCTATGTACTGTATTTCTGGTTCCTACAATCCTTCCCCATCAACACAAACTTGATATCATCAGACATGGTAAATCTGTGCACAGAAATGCATCCATATTTCCAGCATTGTTTGCATGTGCAGTGTTGCATTAGTACCCATTATAAAAGAGATGTACTCACAACGAATATCTGACTTGTTACAGGTTTATTCAATACATATTCATGAATATGTCTTCCTATGTTCAGTGGTGCTTACTCCTTAATAAGAGTGTGGCGGGGAAGAAGCTAGTGTGGGCTGCTATGGAATGGTCAGGCTTGATTAGAATGACATATTTAAGCCTGACTATTCATACAGAAATAGGTCCTACCAATGCTGCAAAAATACTCAAAGTATTAGAAGTTCTGGAGACGGTAGCTGTGTTAGTCTTTTCAAGAATTCCAGGCAAAAAGAAAAGAAAAAGAAAACAAAAGATACAAAAGACACAAAACATGTGGCACCCTAAAGACTAACTTTCATATTTTAATGCAGTGTTTCATGGAAATGTCCACTTCTTCAGACATATAGCAGCAGAATGTGGTGTGCAGTATAATATGTAATGGAATATATGTTTCATACCAAATATTCATTGGCTGTTGTATGTAGGCATGTTTGCATGCAAGCCTGGTTGTAAATTCCCATAGAGACAGAATATGCATTCATATGCATAATGGAAACACACAAGAAAGGCTTAAACATGAGTCATCGTCAAATGTAATATTACTATATTACCACTGGTGCTTTTTATTTTTGTTTAAATTCATCTCCCACCCAAGGTAAAAACTTTACCATTCTGCCCCCCTTTTACCCTCCCTTTCACCCTGCTCTGAACTGGTGTCTGTTTTTACCACATGGCCATAAAACAACACCTACATATCAACAAACTGCCTTCAAAACCAAGTCCCCTCTTCCTCTCCACCTCCCCTAACCACACTCACCCCAGTTCCATCTCTATGGGAATTTACAAGATATAGATGAATCTGGGTGATCAGCCAAAGTTGATAAAAGGCAGTGACCTGAGATTCCAAGGACAAAGCTGGATCAAATACAATGCCCAGACTCCTCACTCTCTCAGCCAGCTATAGGGCAGACTCACCCATGCTGGCAAAAGGGCACTGTAACAATCAGAGGACACCGCCCCTCCCAAAGAAGAGAACCTCAGTCTTCTTGGGATTCAGCTTGAGCCTGTTAGACCTGCTCTATTCCATGACTGTGGCCAGGCAGCTCTCCAGAGGCTGGACGGCTTCTACTTCAGAGGTGGAAAAGGAGAGATAGAGTTGTGCTCCATCAGTGGAGGCATCAGTTGACAATACAGGCACAAACAGAACAAATCAAGGACCACCAGGAGTAAACCACTGCAACTGGAGTCCAGTTTGGATCAAATGACCTCTATTTTACCTCTAAAATGGGCTGCAAGTAAACATGGGCACGACTTGGCGAAATTCTCGTTTCCGTTTCCGTTCCTCGTTTCTGTTACATAACGGAAACAGTAACGACGATTACTCCGCCAGAGCTCGAACTCGAACCGATAAAAGAAAAATTGGGTCTGATTTGTTGTTGTCGTTCATGCCATCGCGGCGATCGCGCGATGCCAAGCAGCACAGAAAAAAAGTTTTTTTAAAAAAACCCGATTCCCGGCCAAACAAGCAGGCGAAAATATGCCTGCCTGAGTGACGGCACCTACCAGAGGGGTAGTTTCTGCAGGGGGGGGTCCCCCGGCCTCCCCCCCTCTCCTGTCCTGGGCTGCTCTGGTGGGGGGCATCCTCGTCGTCTCGCCATTCACCAACTCGCCATGCCATGCGGTGCGGGCGGGGGATCCAAAATGGCGACCGCAATATTTATTTTGAAATCGTGGTCCAAAAACACACCAAAGCACCACAGAAACATGCAAAAATTAGCTATTTTAACTGCCTGAATTTTTACAGTAGCAACAGTGGGTTTGTCTTGTAATAAAATGTCTCCATTGATTTTATTTTATTTTATTATTATTTTTATTTTTTTACACCTGCGCTGTGCGCAATGATGGGCTGGCCATGGGATGGGACCATGCAAATTTTTGGAGCCATTCCATCAATCGCATGGCCACTTGGGATGACTTCTGGGATGTGCCAGTCGGGCATAAAAAGCCCACTAACCCTAGCTCTAAGCCTAAGCCTAACCCATATGCCAGTACACTGTCCTTCTTAGTGGGTCAGAGGCACCCAGAGGTGCAGCCCACTAACTCACCCTAACCTTACCCGTAACCCTAAGCCTAGCCCTTGCCCTAACCCTAACCCTAAGCCAGATCTGTACTCACATTGCACTACTACGCAAGTACACTTCCCTTCTTAGTGAGCCGTAGGGCGCCCATAGGGGTCCTCTCTCACTTCGCTCCCCAGCCCAAGTGCACCGTACACCAGTACACCAGTATGCCAGTATGCCAGTATGCTGTCCTTCTAAGTGAGTCAGAGTAGAGGCACCCAAAAGAGAGGTGCCTCTGCCAGTGCCACTTTGTACGCATACGCAAACGCAATGGCTACCGTACTTTCCCCTTTGTAGCGGGCCAGAGGAGGCACCCACCCCAGAGAGGTGCCTCCAGGAGCCCGCTAAATGCCTTCCCTTCTTAGCGGGCCAGAGGAGGCACCCGCCCCAGAGAGTTGCCTCCAGGAGCCCACTACCCTCCTCCCCTAAACCAGTATTAACGACAGACGAAAAACGACAAACAAAGCGACAAATGTTTGAAAAATGTCACGACAAACGGAAACGAGCCGAAACGGGCCGGCTCCGACACACAACAACTCGAAACGTCATTTTTCCTGGTCGTGCCCATCTCTAGCTTCAAGTGCAAATGACTCACTAGTGAAATCACTAGGATGAAGCCCAGGCTGACCAGGATTGGTGAGGTTACGGACCACCTGGAATAATTCCGGCATGGCAGTTCGTGGCCGCAACGATTCTCTGAATGACATAACCAGAGCAACAGCCAGAACTAAAAGAGAGGCCCAGAATATGACCATCCACCCCAAACCCGAACAAAAGAAACCTAACCACAACTAAGAAAACAAACAAACATGTACAACATAAACAAACAAATGCACTACAAAACAATACAATGCAAATAAACAAAGCCAATAATAGCAACAACAAAATGATGATGATTATAAAGGTAAATCCAACTGGAAGAGTCACTGCCAGCAAAGATGGTAAACAGAGAGGGGCTAGAGCCACTACCCCCACCAGGGGGTCCAACCAGCCACCCTGTCTCATAAAATCATAGAATCATAGAATCATAGAGTTGGAAGAGACCTCAAGGGCCATCTAGTCCAACCCCCTGCCATGCAGGAACCCCATCACAATATTTCCGACAAATGGCCATCCAGCCTCTGCTTAAAAACCTCCAAAGAAGGAGACTCCACCACCATTTGTGGCAGCATATTCCACTGCTGAACAGCTCTAACTGTCATGAAGTTCTTCCTAATGTTCAAATGGAATCTCTTTTCCTGTAATTTGAAACCATTGCCCCAAGTCCTAGTCTCTGAAGCCATGGAAAACAAACCTGTTCCCTCTTCAATATGACATCCTTTCAGCCTTCTTTTAGAAAGGCTAAACATTCCCAGTTCCCTAAGCCATTCCTCATAAGACATTTCCTCCAGACCCTCAACCATCCTGTTCACCCTCCTCTGCACCCGCTCGAGGTTGTCAACATCCTTTTTAAATTGAGGCGCACAGAACTGGACACAGTACTCCAGGTGGGGTCTGACCAGAGCAGAATAGAGTGGTACTTTCACTTCCCTTGATCTAGACACTATGGTTCTGTTGATGCAATCAAGAATTGCATTGGCTTTCCTGGCTGCTGCATCACACTGCTGACTCATGTTCAATTTGTGGTCCACGAAGACTCCCAAATCTCAGTTCTCCCAAGCTACAGATTGAGAGCCTGTAATGGGCCCTGCAGATGGTGAGAGGCAGAAGAAACCACCGCTGCTGACTCCAGGAGCCTCCTGCAGGCTGGAGAAATTGGAACAGCCTGACTGGGCCAGAGCAGCAGAAGGGGCCACCACCACCATTCTGCAGAAGTCACAGAGTCAAGTCCATGTGGCAGCCAGAAGGATGGAAAAAGTCTTCTTCCATTCGAATAGCGGAGGGGGCCGGCCTCCACCACCACCATCTTGGCCAATGCCCTGTGGCCCCCAAGGGATATGAAGAAAATGGAAGGCCAGGACAGAGAGCCAGGGAAGCAGGGAAGCTGGTGTAGGAGACCCAATGAGTCTCTGGCTCAAATCACTAGCACATCGCCTGGCTTCCAGCCACCTCCACCACATCCCCACAGAGGCTTCATACAGAGGCCTACCAGAGGAGAGAGGGAGCCCACAGCAAAGCCGAGACAGATGAAGGAAAGCTAAAGAGTTGTCGCCTTCACTGCCAAGAATGCCACAACGCCAAAGACAACCAAGCAGGAAACATTGAGGCACTGCTACCTTGTCACCCACGTCCTTGTCACCTTGTCGATCCAAGTTGGTCCTCTGCACAGGCCTCTCAGTCATCCTCCATTCCAGCAAATGATGTTTTGTGGTCCATAGCAGCTTAGTGGCACCGCTGAGTTGAACAGACGGCAAAAGACATTCAAATAGCACTAGCAATCAGTTGGAGAATATAGTCCTGTTTAGAGATGGGCACGAAATGAACTTTTAGTTCATTTCCTTGTTCGTTATTTGTTTCATTATGTAACAAAACAAATAACGAAGCCCAGACTGGATTTATAACTAAACTAAACGAACCAGAAAAAATTGGTTTGGTTTGGTTCATTTCGTTATTGCGGCACTGGAGATGTCCTGGAAGTCCGGTCTTCCTGGCTTCAGGGAGGGCGACCAGAAAAAAAAAGAGCCGACAGCTGCACTACAGCTGTAGCGTGGCCATGTGGTTGGCAGTAAACACACACACACACACACACACACACACACACACACACACACACACACAATAAACCAGCGCTGACTGGGCCCCAGGGGCCGCACGGTCGGCGCTTGAAAAAAAAGCCCCATGTTACAGGAACCTTGAAGTAAAATAAAATAAAATAAAAATAAAAAGGACCCAGGTTGGTGCCCTAAAATCAAGAAAAAAATAAAAAATAAAACCAGCGCTGACCGGGTCCCAGGTGCTGCGCAGTTGGTGCTTGAAATAAATAAATAAATAAATAAATAAATAAATAAATAAAACCCGATCTGGCATGCGGTCCCGGTACCAGCTTGTGAGCACCGGACCCAGCCCATGGACTGCAGAACCGGCACGGCCGGAAAAAAACAAAAACAAAAACAAAAACAAAAACAATCCAGCGTGCGGGCATGATCCCAGGGGCCGCATGGCTAATGCTTGGAAAAAAAATTAAAAAATTAAAAAAGGAATGCCAAAATAGGTCCAGGGGTGGCCAGGTCGGTGCTCTAAAATCAAGGAAAAAATTAAAAATACAAGCACCCACCTGGCCCCAGGGGCAGCACAGTGGGCACTTGAAAACAAAAAGAAAGAAAAAAAGAAAGAAAGAAAGAAGCTCTGGCCCCATGCCAGTGCCTCAAAAAGCCCCTGCCGCAGGGGCCAGGATCCACCAACACCGAGCCGCTGCTGCAGGAAAGAACTCAAACGTAAACTGAACCAAGGGTGGGCCCAACCCAGACGAACCCGAACCATGGGTTTTCTGGTTCGTGCCCACCTGTAGTCCTGTTTCACAACATGCCTGTATAAACCTGCACATAGATGCCCGTTCTGTGTCTGATTTCTGCACCTCAAGTAGATATTCTTCTAATATTCTTTTAAGCACCCAATCCCCACTTTCTTGCATCTTATCCTCATCTAGGCTGAATGTGCATGCTGTTTAGTACATGTGCCCCATCACATGTACTGAAGAAGACCTTGTAAAGATAGAGGTACCATTATTGAAGTAGCCCACTTCTGTTCAAAAATCGTGCGACAACATTAAGATTTTATTTTTAAAACTTTATCTATCTTTCATATAAGTCCATAATTTTAAATGGTGCAACACTCTGATATGAATAAAGAAAAGAGGCTGAAGGGCATATTGTACCCCAACTGTGCCTAGGATATTGCTGATGAACTGTGTTGCCTGCTGCCATTATGGTGTGAAGCTCTGAGATTTCTTTAGCTATTCTATTTCACAAAGCAATCATACCAGAGTAATTATATTTAAACTGATTTAATTGGACACACTAATGAGAGTGATTAACCTGAAACCTGAATATTTTGGATTCACTGGTTTGTGAGCCATAAAAAATATTTATGGTTTTTTTCCACCTTACGCATCAGCCCAATCCACAAACCAGTTATTAGTGTGCAGATTCTCTACACACTGACCTGGAAGTAGATTGTTCCCATTAATGAGCTATGGATTTATAGTATGTACCTCCATGTGGAACAGGGTGAGATGCAGGAGGGAGACACCTAGAGTAGCTGGATATAAATGAGGAACATGTTTCCATGCTTTTAGTTGGAAGAGGGAATTTCAGCATGGAGAACAGGGATATCAATGGCTGTCATTATGGATGCCTAAGGACAACCTCCGGGTTGGAGAGATAGGCAGGATATCTCTCAGTGCCATTTGCAGGGAATCATAAACAGGTGAAAACATCAGCTTGGGAATACCCTGAAGCAAATGGTGAGCCACTGTGTGAGACAGAATGGCGGACTGGATGGGCTGTGGCCTTTTCCAGCAAGGCTGTTCTTGCGTTTTTATGTTTTTATTTTCTTAGGTAAAGTAGAAATGTGCTGCAGAAATTAATTTTGCTACAGAACTATTAATGGTGCAAAATGGTTTACAAAACCCTTCATGGCTTGGGACCTATCTATCTGGCAGAGCGGATCTCCCAGAGATCTCCCAGAGATCAATCTTGTCCTGTCCAACCAGAGCTTCGTCCTCCCTTTCTCTCAGAGTGCCGACACCAAGAGAGGCCCGTAGGGTTTCGACCCGGAACCGGGCCTTTTCGGTGGTCGGCCTGGCTGATTGGAACAAGCTGCCAGCTGAGATTAGGCAGGTGGAGTTGCTGTCAGCCTTTGGAAGGGCCTTAAAGACCTGGCTCTTCAGGCAATGCTACGGGACCACCTGAGCACACTGTAATAGGTTTTTTTTTTCCTTCACTGCTGGCACCAGTTTTTCTTACCAGTTCTTACCAGTTCTTGCCAGATTTCACCTTGATGTTGACTTTGTCATGGTCAGTGGTGTTATATCTATTTTATCTGGGGTGTTTTTTGTATTTTATATATATCTGTATATCGATTGTATTTGTCAGTCCTTTATTGTTTATTACTGCTGGGGTTTATACTGTAGTTGAGCAGTCGCCATTTGAGTGACATGTTGTACACCACCCAGAGTTCCCTATGGGAAATCGGGCGGTTAATAAGTATAAGAATAAATAAATAAATAAATAAATAAATAAATAAATAAATAAATAAATAAATAAATAAATAAATAAATAAATAAGTAAGTACTGGCCACCTATGTATCTGATGGCAGTAACCATCATAGGAGTGATGAAATAAGAAACAGGACAAGGTTCCTGTATCTTTAATTGTTGCTTTGAAGAGGAGATTTCAGTAGGTGCAGCTTTTAATGCAGACAATGCCTTCTGAAGATTTCTCCTCTTCACAAGTATTAAGGGTAGAGGAAGCCAAGTCCTCTTTGTTCTGGTCACACTCAGGAATCGGAACTTGAGTCATGGGACTCGCTGTCAAGTCGGACTTAAGTCGCAACAGTGACTCGACTTTGGCTCAACTTGGTTTTATTTTTTAAAGAAGCCAGACTAGACTTGCAACTTGGGACCCACCCACCCTCTCCCATTTTTCTGCAGAAAAAAAGGCTTGTTTTTAATAAGGACTCAGACTTGGGGCTTGGGACATGATACTTGGATTCAAATTTGAGACTTACCAACATCCCTGGTCACTCTAACCATGATGTGTGGGAGATTATCTTTGAGTCATTTTCCTAAAGTGGATATCAGTTATGTGAGATTAAAATTCCACAAGTTTTCATCTTTATAGGTAATACAGTGATAGCTCTGATAACAAATTTAATTGGTCCCCAGAGGCAATTTGTTATCAGGAAAAAATTGTTAATCAAAAATGCAGTTTCCCATTGAAATGAATGGGAAATCAATGAATCCGTTCTGGAGGTCCAAAAAAGACAGAAAAGCTGTTTTCCCCCAGACCTCTTTATAAAGTACACCTTAAAGGCTTGCAGTGCCTGACGTACATTGGCTTGGGGAGAAGGGAGATGTACAATAAAAGTCTGAAAATAACTTTTTGTTTACCATCATCAAATTCTAAAATAAAGCATCTAGAACAGTGATGGTGAACCTTTTAGAGACCGAGCGCCCAAACTGCAATTCAAAACCCACTTTTTTTTTTTTTGCAAAGTGCCAATACAGCCATTTAACCTGAGTACAGGTGGCTATGAAGGGGCAATGTCGGGTGCTCACAGAAAGGGCTCCAATTGCCACCTTTGGCACCCGTGCCATAGGTTCGCCATCACTGATCTAGTAGCTAGTGGTGTGTGCTAGGGTCATAAACATCGAAGGCATTTCTACTTCAACCCATCCTGTAGGCCACACCTTAGACCTGGTTTTCTGCTCTGAGGTAAAGGATCTTTCTACAGCCCCATTATCTTGGACAGACCACTATATGGCGTGCTTTAGGCTCACTGTAACTCAGAGCCTGGCCTGGGGAGGGGGGTGGTCATACAAAAGCAATATGTCCCAAAAGGTTGATGAATCCAGTTGATTTTTCTTAACCACCCTTGTGGAGTTCCATACCTCTCCAATGGGTGATTCTATTAAATCCTTTGTTGAACTCTGGGATGGGGAAATAAGCAAAGCCATTAATCAGATAGCTCCTAAACATTTCCTTCCTCAAAATAGACACAAAATGGCTGTTTAGTTTACTGGAGAGTTGGCAAAATTAAAACAGGTGGCCCGTAGAGCTGAAAGGTGTTGGTGGAAAACCCAGACTAAAACAAAGAAACAGTAAAAGGCCTTTGGAAGGCTTCCTCTAAGGCAGTGCAGGCAGCAAAGAAATCATTTTTCTCTACCACCATTGATTTGGCACAAAATTGCCCAAGGCACCTTTTCAGAATAGTCAGAAGTCTGCTACAGGCTGACCCATGGGTGGATAACACAGACCACTCTGTATCTCGCTGTAAAGAATTTCCACAACAATTGGCAGGCAAAATTGAACAGATCCGGGCTACCTTGGATGCTTCTATTGATCCACAGCCTGTAAATAAAATGCCCCGCCCTACTTGTCCTATATTAATGGATGACTTTCAGCTCCTAATAAAGCCTGAGGATGTGGTCAGGACCCTTGGCGAAGTGAGGCCACCACATGTGTTTTTGATCCTTGCTCCTCATGGATCATAAAAGCTGCTAGAGAAGGTATGGCAGACTGGTTAGGAAGAGTAGTGAATGCCTCCTTACAACAGGGGAGGATTCCAGCATGCTTAAAGAAGGCAATAGTAAAACCACTGTTTAAAAAGCCCTCATTGACCCAATGATACTGAACAATTACCGACCGGTATTGAATATCTCATTCTTAGGGAAAGTCCTAGAGCAGGTTGTGGTCTCACAGCTCCAGAGGTTTCTGGATGAGATATACTACCTGGATCCATTTCAGTCTGGCTTCAGGCCTGGCTATGGGAGATGATGGCACTGGTAGATGATTTACGGAGGGAAATGGATAGGGGATTTGTGTCCCTTTTGGTTTTACTAGATGTCCCAGCTGCTTTTGACACCATGGCATACTCCTGACTTGTTTCTCTGTAATGGGAATTGGGGGTATTGCATTAAAGTGGCTCCAGTCCTTCCTGCAGGAAAGAACACAGAAAGTGGTATTAGGTGATTCATGTTCGACACCATGGTCGCTGACCTGTGGAGTGCCCCAGGGTTCTGCTATGTTATTTAACATTTATATGAAACCACTGGGGGAGATTATCAGGCCTTTTGAGATTAAGTGTTTCCAGTATGCCAATGACCTCTCATCACCTCCGGATTCTAAGGGAGCTTCTATCTCAACTTTACACGAGTGTTTAGCTGCAGTAATGATCTGGTTGAGGATGAACAAAACATGACAGAGGTGCTCCTGGTCAGTTGAAAGGGAAAACAGGGGATAGGGATTCAACCTGTACTGGATGGGGTCACCCTCCAATTGAAACAAATGGTACTCAGCTTGGAGGTGCCCTTGGACTCATTCTTGAGCTTTGATGCCCAAGTCATGGCTGTGGCCAGGAGCACATTTACACAATTAAGTCTAGTACGCCAGTTATGACTGTTTTTTGAGAAACCAGCTCTGGCCACGATGACACATGCCTTAGTGACACCCCGGCTGGACTACTGTAATGTGCTGTATGTGAGGCTACCAATGAAAAGTCTCAGGAAACTTCAACGGGTCCAAAATGCAGCAGCCAGGCTACTGACTGTGACTGGGTACAGAGATCACATTACATCCCTATTAAAGCAGCTCCACTGGCTGCCAGTCAGCTATCGGGCACAAACCAGGGTGCTGACCTTGACTGACAAAAGCACTATATGGCCTGGGTCTTAACTACCTGTTAAGGTAATCAGGAGAGGCCTTTCTCTCTATCCCACCACCCTCACAGGTACGTCTCATGGGAACCCATGAAAGGGCCTTCTCAGCTGCTATGCCCAACCTCTGGAACTCCCTCCCACCAGAGGCCAGGACACCTTCATCTCTGTTGTCTTTCTGGAAACAGGCAAAGACCTTTCTCTTCAGGCAACCTTTCCCTGAATGATGGACTACCTTTTATGTGTCTTTTATATGAATCTATAGGATCACATAGACTTTGTGTTTATAGCTACTTATAATCTTATGTGATTAGATTGACACTAAGTTTTCAATGTTAGTTTTCATCACTCATAACTTTACATGGAACTTTACTCTCCTTTTAACTGCTCATGTTCTCTTGTAACTTTACGTGGAACTTTACTCTCCTTTTAACTGTAGCTTTAATGTAATGTTAATGCTGTAAGATGTCCCTCAATTCCCTGTTCTCAATACTTGAACATGTCTTAATTGTACTGAACTATATATTATCCCTCATTACTGTATGCTGCCTTGGGTTCTTTTCCAAGGAGAAAGGTGGAGTAAAAATACTTTAAAATAAATAAAGAAAAATAAATTTACATCTCACTGCTATGTTAGTGGAATGCTTTTGTGAGCTTTGAGGCCCAGAGCCCTAAAGCAGAAAAGGGACATATGGAATGGTGATACCTGATGCTTCATTAGAATTTGCTATACAAACTTCTTTCTATTTAAAACAACATAGCTTGGAACTTAGTGGGCTTGTGTGTGTGTGTGTTGTGTCGTTATAGTCATGTCCGACTCTTTGTGACCCCATGTCCATGGAGTTTTCTTGGCAAGATTCCCAGGTGGTCTCCCATCCAAATACTAACTAGGGCCTACCCTGCTTAGCTTCTGAAATCAAATGAGTTCAGATGTGCTTAGGGCTTAATCCTGTGTTAATGGCTAAAATGCTATCAGTATCTTAGTAACATCTACATAACTTCCCATGGCTGTGCAGGTAATATATGCAGTACCCAGCACAATTCATTTGTGTTGCCAGGCACAACAGGCACATGACTCAGCCAAGTCCTTGGTCCTTGTCAGTTAGTCACAATTAGATTTGGCAGTTTACACAAAACCTTTTACAGGTAGCAGAAGGCATCTGGCCAATCTGTACCTGTGGATATTTGAACGTTGCACATAAATAGTCTTTCCAATCCTATTTTTATGGGAAATAAAAATGGGGGAGATAATTTTACTAAATATTTTTTAATAGGGAAGACTGCTTTCCAATGTTGGGCCTAGTGGTGGTGGTGGTAGCACAGCTTCTTTCTTTTTAGCACTCTTTGCATATTAATAGCCTGAACCAGGGGTTGCTTGGATCATTGTAGTGACAAGAGGAGGCACAAAAGTCTGCCCCCATATTTCACTAGATGTCAATCAAGCCATCATATATTTCATGTGTGTGTTGTGTTACAATCGTGACCGACTCTTCGTGACCCCATGTCCATGGAGTTTTCTTGGCATGAATACTAGAGCGGTTTGCAAGTTCCTACTCCAGGCACCTACAGCACCTGGTATTCCGTGGTGGTCTCCCATCCAAGTACTAACCAGGGCCAACCCTGCTTAGCTTCCGAAATCAGGCGAGATCAGATGTGCTTAGGGCATCTAGGCAGCTCATGTATTTCATACACAGTATTTAATACACACATGCCTGTTACATTTAGAATTTAAAACAGCAATTAAAACCCTATCAAACGTTTCCATAGCAAAACAAAAGCTGGGGTTTTGTTAGTGTGGAGAATTCTCCAGTTCAGCTTGCGGTGAGAAAGATTGTCAGTGTGAAATACTGCCACTCTTGTCAGGGAATAATATTTCTAGTCTGATCTTGTTCTGTTACACTGGAAGAAATTCCCTGCATAGAAATCCTCTGTTATTCTAAACTATTAATAAGACTTTCAAATGAGTGTTGGCTTTTTTTAAAAGGACATGCATAATTAAATAATGTTAATTGATTACAAATGACTAGAGACATTGCAAACACTGTTATACAGCAACAGATATTGAAGAAATTCCTATCATCATCTTAATTTCTACTGTAGAGTACAATACATTATAGCATTATTTCTCTGTGAAATTGCCCTGCTTCCGCGCCCCACCCCCCTATCACTGCCTCCAAGATTTCAATTGGATTTCAAGGCATATACATATGCTGGTGTCTGCGGTTCAGTGGCTGCTGTTATAGTTACTTATTCACATTGTCATGAAATGTTTCCAATTGTGAACGGCTGTGAGGCAGTGTTTGCAGAGCTCAGCTGATAGATAATCGATAAAATAATGCCGTTTGGTAAATTTTAATGTTCACTTTGCATACATTATTCTGAATACATAACATGTTAGTCTAAAGCCTTCACAATCTTGTAAAGAAGTTTTCCTTTATACACGTTTCCTGAAGGTCAGTTGTAGTTGTATTGTATTGTTCAATACTGGAGGGACAGCTAAAACGGTTACTGAACTCTATAGGCAGAATAAGGGTTCCTGTATTAATTTGGAAGCACTCTACCTGATTTTAGAAAATTTGCTATGATTTCTCTACTCTTTAATTTCTCACCCCAAATGAACCTTGTCCATTTGGTGTATTGGTTCATACATCCACCCATCCATTCATCCATTCATCCATTTTAATTTAAACATATATATTGCACCCTATATCATAGGATCTCAGGGCTGGTTACAAAATTATATAAGATATTAAATGTTTAAAATAATTTATAATATAACAACATAAAATTAAAAGACTCAGGGATTTAAAACATTGAAAACATTGTCCTGACACCTTCAGTAGCTTCATCTCTAAATACAGTGGTATCCCAACTTACGACATTAATTTGTTCCAAGCGCAGGCTCGTAACTCGATTAATTCGTTAGTCAGGGAGTGGTTGTGCCTAGGAATTCATTGAAAATCAATTAATCCATTCCAGAGGAACGGATTTCAATGCATTCCTATGGGAAACCACTTTAGATGACCCGCGTCTTTCCCCCTCCCGAATTGGAGGGGGGAGCCGCAGGTCATTTAAAATTTCTTTAAGCAACTGAGCCAAGTGCCGCTTCTCCCCACCACTACCACCGGGTGTGTAGAGGGAGAAGTGGCAGCTTTTTTCAATTTTTTTCCTCTTCCGAACCAAGCGATAATGGCTGCCATCAGCACTTGCATCGGAAGGGGGGGAAATGAAAAAAAAAAAGCCACTTCTCTCTCTACATGCCCGATGGTGGGGGGAGAGAAGAGGAGGGTTTTTTTTTACCCTTTTTAAAAGAAAGGTCTTCGAGACACTAAGGAAAGCTGTCTCTTTAAACAGAGGCAGCTTCCATCAGTGCCTTGAAGATTTTTGATGCAGCGCCTGCTTTCCCCCCTTTTAAATGACTGACCCACTCTCCCCCCCAGCCACCATCGTTACTCAGGCAAAACTCCATCTTGCCGGTAAGGCGGCTGGTGGGGAAAGACAACCGAAGCTGACTCGTAAGTCAGGATTCTCGGTTGTCAGGCGTGTCGTTAAATCAGGGTACCTTGTTCACCTGTGGCCATTAGGTTTTTAATCAAACTCAAAATGCTTCAGAAGACAATGTTAGAATGATCCATGTATTACTTTGCTTTATTTATATTGGATTCAAATACCTATCTTTTCTTTGGGCAAAAATTGTTACCATTTCAGCCTTGAGGCAGTTTCATTGACCACCTCATTGTGAACTTTAACCAAGAGCTCTTATACCATAGATATGTAGAAACTGTTATACAATGCTGTAGTGTATTTCTTCTAAAACCAAAATTCAGGAGCTGTAGCATCAGCCTGACAGGTAAAATTCAGCAGGTTTAGTTGTTCTCAAACAGAGAGATTAAAATACATTACAGTCATGTAACTTTCGGCTATTAAAGACACTAAACCTCTTTAATAAAACAGACTAACGTACATAAATTGTCTGGTATTGGCTTTCCTCCTTTATTGCAACAGATGAACATATTTTATAGGATATAAGTAGAACAAACCATAATCTCTGAAGTGAGAAGATAGGCAAGCTAAGTGCCTTAAAGTTTGCAAATAATTCACAACCAAGTCCCATGCGAAATGCAAATTGCTTTTCTCCCTTAGGTATTGCTTAGCCAGGTTTGAAAATACTAAGGCTGCTATCCTATACTGTTTCTTGTATGTAAGACTTACTCTTTAGAATCCTCTTGGGTGGGGTGGGCACCCATATAAAAGTAGACATGCAAGCAGTTTGCATTCTCTTTGGGTTTTTAAATTATTGTTATTTTAAAATAGATAGATAGATAGATAGCATGTGTAACCTTACAAGATTTTGCCTACTGATTTCAAAGTGATTGAAGTCAGGGATAAATCTCTGGGCTAGATAAATCAAGTGAATAGTGGCTATACAATTGGCTACAGAATCATACTGAGAGGGATTGATGGCTAAGTGAGGAGAGGTAACAAGTGGGGCACCCCAAGGCTCAGTCTTGGGTCCAGTGCTCTTCAACATTTTTATTAATGTCAGGGAATGCTTGCCAAATTCACGGATGACATAGAATTTGGGTGGAATAGCTAACACCCTGGAAGGAAGGAAGAAAATTCAAATTGATTTTGATAGGCTGGAGCACTGGGCTGAAACCAACAGAATGGAATTTAACAGGGATAAGTACAAAGTACCTAAGAAAAAGAAACCAAATGCACAGTAACAAGATGGGGGACCCCTGGCTCAGCAATCCGAAAAGTGAGAAGGATCTTCAAATTCTGGTAGATCATTCATAAGCTGAATATGGGCCTTTTTACATGACCCCTAAGATCCGCTGGTCCCTTAAATTCAGACCACGGTTTGTCGCTCTCCCTGCGTTCCCACCCCCTCCGCACTTTCTTGTTCTGTCTGCGTGAGGGGAGGGAGAAAAAAAGGGAGAAAAGAATGCACTCTTACCTCCAGAAGTTGCTACGATCCCCCGTTACTTCCTGGTTCCTCTTAAAGGGGCGGGAGGCAAAACAACAACAGCAAAAAGAAGCGAGGAGAGCCCGGCACTCTCTGCATCAAAATTTTTCACTCGCCCACAGCAGGTACTTGAAAGATGTGCTGGGTTGCGCTTAGGTGGGCGGGGTCGCACTTAATTTTCTGTTAGCTCTGGAGCTGGTGGGGAAACATTTTTAAGCTCCGGAGCTGGGAGACATTTGCAGCGGAGCTTAGGGGTCGTGTATAATCGCCCTATGAGCCAACAGTATGATGCGGCCACACAAAAAGGCAAATGCTATTTTAGGCTGCATAGGAGCTCATCCCCCTGGTTAGGCCTCATCTTCAATACTGTGTTCAGTTCTGGACACCGAACTTGAAGAAAAATGCTGAAAAATTGGAATAAGTTCAGAGGAGGGCCAGAAAGAGGATCAGGGAGCTGGACACCAGGCCCTATGAAGAAAGACAGAACGAAATCGGCATGTCCAGTTTAGAGAGAGAAAAAGACTAAGGAGCAATATGGTTGCACTTTCCAAATATTTGAAGGGCGATTATATGGAGTCGGGCCAGTGTTCTTGATTAGCACAGAATGCAGGACACTGAACAATGGGCTCAAGTGAAGAGAACCCAGCTTTCTGCTGAATATCAGGAAACACCTCCTAACTGACAGAGCAATCTAGCAACAGATCCAATTACTTCAAGAGGTGATGAGTAGAGATGGGCACGAAATGACCATTTTTTTCGTTACCGTTCTCCGTTATTCATTCCGTTACGTAACACTACGAATAATGACCATTGCGATGGGGCAGGCTCAAACCGAAGAGAACAAAGAAAATTTTCGTCGGTTCTGTTCGTTTCCGTTATTGCCGTTGCGCCGCTTGCGCGATGAATAATGGAACAGCGGAGGGTGGCAAGAGGGGGCTGGGATACCGCCGCTGCACGCAGAGGCGGGATCCCAGCCTCCTGTCCAGCCATCTCCGATTGGTGAATGACAGCCCACTGGGCTGTCATTCAACAAGCGGAGGGCAGTGAGAGGGGCCTGGGCCTGGCGGAGCCTCTTTGTCCCCTCCCTCCCAGAGCTGACGATGTGAGACTTTGCCGATCTTGCAAGAACAGGTAGGATCTGAGCCCTTATGGGCTGGGCTCCGGGATCTCGGCCATGTGCCGAAGCGGCAACGCTGCAGCCGGCTTGGAAGCTGGAGCGGAGGCCGTTGTTGGAGCATGGGGGGAGTGTAGCGGCACCCCCACAGGTTTCCCGGGTCTAGGCCCGGGGGTGTGTGGGGCGGCGGTCTGCTGGGGCAGCGGCTCCTGGGGCAGAGTGGTTCCCAGGGAGATGGGCTCCAGTTAGGGTGGCACTGCATGGGGCTCCAGGGGTAGCGACCCGATGGGGGAGGCAGACGGCATGGCTGATCGGTCCTTGGAGAGGGGGCCCAAGGGAGGGTGGTGCTTGGCAGTGCTCCGGGGGTAGCGGCCTTTTGGGGGTGGTAACTAGAGCAGTGCCTGGCTCTGGAAGGACTCCCCGTGGCCACAGGATTGCTCTCCTGCTGGCAGGCTTGCCCCCGGCTCCAGCGGCGCCCCACCCCAGGAGGGCTCCCCGTAGCTGCGGGACGGCTCTCCCAGGAGGCTTGCCCCGGCCCTGGGAGGGCTCCCCACAGCCGCGGGAATGCTCTTCCAGCCTGCGTGCTGCCGGCACCAGTGGCGCCCGGCCCTGGGAAGGCTCCCTGCGGCCGCAGCTTGCCGCACCCACTTTGTTTCCGAAGAAACGGAAACAAAGTGGCCCCTGGGGACTCGAAAAATGGAAATGGGATTAAGCGGACCCCAGGGCCCGGATAATGACCATGAAATGACATTTTAGCGTTTCGTGACCATCTCTAGTGATGAGTGCTCCAAGAGAAAATTTGGACAACCACGTAGTAGATATTCTTTGATTTGTATTCTTGCATTGAGTAGGGGATTGGACTTGATACTCCTTCCTACCTAAATCAACAGAAACTTTGATTTTATCATTCTTTTGATCAGTAATGGACTGGATACGGTGAACAAACTGAAACTTAATTCAGACAAGACAGAGGTACTTCTAGTAAATCAATAAGGAGATCAAGAAATAGGAATGCAACTTGTACTGGATAGCATTACCCTATCATTGCAAAAAAGAGGTGTGCAGCTTGGGTGTGCTCCTGAATTTATCACTGAGCATGCATGGCCAAGTCTTGGCAGTGTCCAGGAGTGCATTTGTACAATTAAAATTAGTGCACTGGTTATGTCAGTTTCTTCTTCTTCTTCTTCTTCTTCTTCTTCTTCTTCTTCTTCAACAACAACAACAACAACAACAACAACAAAAACAACAGTTCTGTGTGCCTTCAGGTCAATGCTTCCCTACAGTAAAGTTTCCCAAGGATTTCTAGATATAGAGAACTAATTTACTATTCCCTTCTTCTGGATGAACTCAGGAACTGTGCAGGTTGCCCAAGGCTGCAGGAGAGCTTTGTGGATATCCTGGTCAGCAGAAGGACTAATATGTGAAACCTAGATCAAATCAAGCCTGAACAATTTCTGGGGTCAAAATTATTGAAGCTGATGCTGTCCTACTTTGGACACTTCATGATAAGGCATGATTCTTGGGGTGGGGGTGGGAATAATTCTAGGAGAGCTGGAAGACAACAGGAAGAGGAAGGCCAAGATGAGATGCGCTGATTCTCTGCAGCTACAGGCTTGAGTGTGAAACGCTGAGCTGGGCTGCTGAGGAGAGGATATTTTGGACATTGCTCATTCATAGGGTCACCTAAGTCAGAAGCAACTTGATAGCACTCAACAAAGATCAAAAAAGCTGGCTGTACTCTTGGGAGATGCAGTGGGGAATCAAATTCCAAGCTTCTTGCTCTGCAGTCAGATACCTAACTCATGTTGCTGTCCAGTGATTGGAATAAATCTTATCCCAATGTTGGGGGGGGGGGGGAATACCCACCTATAAATCAATGGATTGTCAGAAATGGATGTGAAGTGAACACCTGAGTCATTTCCAGAATCAAGAATATTGAGTCATTGACTAACAGCTTGTTTTCTGTGTCATTTCCATGTAAGATAGGTACAAGACAATGTTTCCATCTCTTATATTCAATCTGTGTTTGGAATGCTAGACAAAGCTCTAATGTCCATTGTACAAAAGAAATAATAATCATTTGCCAATTCTTACATGACAGTCCTTCCAAGGTTCTTGATGTAGAATACTCACAAGTAGTTTATCATTCCCTTCTTCTGGGGGCACCCTGGGATTGTGCAACTTGCCCAAGGTCTTATAATGCTATTGACATATGACAGTATGGCATGTGTGGATATACAGTATTTGAGATATTATATATAACTATTTTTAAGAAGCTTCTGTAGCGATTAATTTGCTCTTCATTTCTGGAAAAACATGATGTGTGAAGTTTCACTGTATTTTCAGCTCAGCAGTTATGTTCTTTACTTACATTTTAGCTTTTTTAAAAAAAAAGAAATAAATGAGACAAGGGAGACATGAACATTTGATTTAGGCATTTCCTGAGACTCACAGCTTGACTGGATCATGCCCTGGTAGATAGTCTACATCAAGAATATAAGTATACTTCACATAAAATGTAGGTGGAAACCTCTATACAGACTTCTCATTTCCATCCAAAGTACTTTAGTATTACCTAGTTTATTTATTTATATCGACCAGAAACATCACAGTCAAGATACACTAATAGCCAAATTTGTCGACAACACTAAATTACTGTATATAGGGTAGTAAAAACTGAGAGAGGTTGTGAGGAACTCCAGAGGGATCTCTTGAAACTGTGGGAGTGGGTAACCAGTGGCAAATGAGCTTCAACATTAGCAACTGCAGAGTGATGCATGTTGGGACAAAAAAAACCCAACCCAATTACATTTACAAACAGATGGGGTCAGAAATCTCTGCAACCAACCAGGAAAGAGACCTTCGTGTCCTGGTGGACAGCTCAGTGAAGGTGTCAACCCAGTGTGCCACAGCAGTGAAAAAAGCAAACTCAATGCTAAGGATCATTAGGAAGGGTATAGAAAATAAGTCAGCAAGTGTCATTTTGCCTCCATATAAATCTATGGTGAGGCCCCATCAGGAGTACTGTGTACAGTTCTGGTCACCATACCTCCTGAAGGATATTTTGGAAATAGAAAAAGTGAAGAGGAGGGCAACCAGAATGATTAGGGACTGGAACACCTACCTTACCATCTGAGGCTGCAACAGTTGGGCCTCTTCACTCTGGAACGGCGGCGGCTAAAAGGTGACCTAATGAAGTTTATAAAATCATACACAGTGTGGGCAAAGTAGATAAGGAAAAACAATTTTCCCTATCACACAATACTAGAACTAGGGGGCACTCCATTTATGTTATGTTCTTATGTTCTAATGAAGTCAACAGGTGAAAAAAGCCCCAATTTGCTATAATCCATCACCAGTCCCATTATTTCCTTCTAGCTCAGCTTCTCCAGATTTTCATTGTGGCAGGACTATTTTCACATAAGCTAGAATGTGAGACTCTGGCTAAAGATTTCTGGGTTTACAGATTAAGTAATCACAGATACATCATATCGCCTGGGGAGGTAAGTAGGATTTAATAAAGGTAAATAATTTTATGGTAGCACTATGCAATTTATGCTTATCAAACACAGACACACATCACATGCAGTGAACATCAGTCAGACACATTTCTTACTGTGGTCTCTATTATAAGAAGGAGCATTAGTACTCAATTAGACCAAAATTAGTCCTGCAGCCAATTTTCCCAGCAGACTCCATGCTCTTCAGTTCTCAGTTTATTTACTGTACCATTTATCTCCTTTATCAATTAAAAACTGCAGAGCTCATTAATGTAGAATGCAAACAATATGCCCATTAGCAGTGTATGGACATCTAATGGCATGGCTGCTATAACTACCACAGCCTTGTGGCATTTAAGCATAGCAGTTTCAAAGGGTTCAATGTTTCATAGTTTATTTCACAGTCTGGTCCTGAGCTTACTTACCCAGAAAAAGGTCCCCATGCATTTAATAAGACATTATGAGTAGGCATTCTGTATAATTATCAACAATCTTTACAATCATTGTCAATCAGCAATCCAGTATAAAAATGGGAAGTCAACTTCTATAATGGATACATGAATACGTACAACACTCTACTACTTTCATGTAATCATCAACATCTTACAATCGCAGAGCTGGAAGGGACCTTATGGTTCCTTGCTACAAGCCCCTGTCAAGGAGGTACAGTGAGGTTTGATTCCACAACCATAACCCGATACCTGAACCATTGAGCTATTTAGCAGTTAATGATCGTTAGGTGAGTGAAGGTGTGTTTCTTAGCAGACTCTGTGGACAGTAAATCAATGCCTTCTCTCCCATGTGATATCGAGCAGCGTTTTCCTTTGAGTAGCCAAGTTATTCTGTCTCCTCAGACAAAGTTAACATATCAGCAGGATAGGCTGAATTAAATTGAGGGAACATAAACAAATTCCATATAAAATCCACCTGCAAGGATTCAATGGTGGAAGGATCCACTGATGCCCCCAAACAGGATATATAATTCCTTGCATGCTGTCTGTTGTCGCCATTTCTCTTTCAGAGCTTGGAATAATTGTCTATGAAGAAGGCTTAGAAAGTGGAAGCCAAGATGCATTGAGTAGAATTAGGGATAGAGCCAGTTAATCATATAAGGATTGTGACTTTGCTTGGCTATGCCAATCTTCCAGAATGACTAGATGTATTTCTTTATTACTTATACCCTTTTATAATATTTGTTTTACCCAGAGACTATGATGTTTCTATTTTGCATTACCTGGTTGAATATTATACTCCTTTTTCTTTCTTTGCTGATGTGATGTTTACTTTCATCTTAGGAATAAGGCAGCCTGTTACTGCTAAACTTAGTATTATTATCTTTTATTTATTGTACTTATATACCAGACCATCTGACAAGGCTGCTCTGGGCAGTGAAGTAAGTACTGTAAGTACTACTTTCTCAGAGTTCTCCCAAAGGTGCTTGTGCTTATGCAAAAGTTTACACAGGCGGCAGAACTTCTCATCGGAACTGGTGTTCCCATGTGAAATCTTGCCACTGTCACCTCTGTTTGGTCTTCCATTATCCAGCTTGGTCTGGCTCTGTAGCTGCAGTGTCACGGCAATAAGGCACACCTGTGTAAACTATGGGGAGAAGGCTGAGAAAGTACTACATAACCCATCTAATTCCATGACATCCCATAAGGTGAGCAAACACTGGGTTAAAAAGGAAACATGAACAGAAGTATGACCCACCGAATTGCTGTCCATTGAGAGGGCCAAATATTAATTATGTAGCCCCAAAGACACAACATGCTTTCTGATACTCCTTCCTCTCTTGTGTCCCAGTCCTCCTGATTAGAGATGGGCACGACTCAGGAAAAAAACTTCGTTTTCGTTTTCTTTTTCGGCTAGGGTCCGAGTCGTTTCGTTTCCGTTTTCGCGAAAAATCGGAAAAAATTAGTCGTTTCGTTTTTCGTTTTTTCGTTATTGTTATACTGGTTTTTTTGGGGGGGTAGCGGGCTCCTGGAGGCACCTCTGTGGGGTGGGTGCCTCCGCCGGCCCGCTATAAAGGAAGGGACAGCAGCAGCAGGCTCCAAGAGACCCCTCAACATGGGGGTCTCCCATCCTCACCTGCTGCTGCTGCAAAATGGCATGCACAACCATATGGTTATGCATACCATTTGCAGGCAGTGAGACCAGTCCCCTGGTATGACCCACCATCCAGGATGACTGGGTCGCACCTGCCATGTCCCACAAAGAAGGGAATCGTACTTGCGTGTGTAGTGCAATGCAAGTAGATCTGGCTATGGGCTAAGGTGGATTAGGGTTAGGGCTAGGGTTAGGCTAATGACGGGTAAGGTTATGGTGGGCTATTGGGTTGCACCTCTGGGTGCCTCTCTGACCCACTAAGAAGACAGTCTGTGACGTATGGGTAAGGAGTCAAGGATTAGGGTTAGCGGGTTAGGGGGCTAGGGCAATTTTTAGGGGGCTTTTTGGCACATCCCAGAAGTCTCAGTGGCCAAGTGGCCATGCGATTGGTGAGATGGCTCCAAAAATTTGCATGGTCGTCCCCTCCCACATGGCTGGCCAGGCCACTGGGCCAGCCCATCATTGCACACTGCGCAGGTGTAAAATAAAATAAAATAAAATAAAATCAATGGAGGACACAGGAGGAGAGGAGAGACATTTTGTTGCAAGAAAAAACCCACTGCTACTGTGAAAAATCTGGCAGTTCATACATTTCCGCGTGTTTCTGTTGTGCTTGTGTGTTTTTGGACCACGATTTCAAAAACAATATTGCATTCGCTGCCCCATTTTCGATCCCCCGCCCGCACCGCATGGCATGGCGACGAGGCGACTCAAGTCCGGCTGCCCAGGACGGGGGAAGCCGGGACACCCCCCTCCAGACCAGAAACCCCCCCTCCGGTAGGTGCCCTACTGAGTGAGTGCCCTTAGTCAAGCGGGCATTTTCCGCCTGCTTTTTGGCCCGGGAATGGGTGGGGGGGAGACCCGGGGGAGAGTTTAAAAAAGTTTTTTCCTGCGCCGTCCGTGCCGCTTGTGTTTGCGGCGGCCGTCGGCGTCTCGGCGAGAGTGGGCTTTTTGCGAGCCTGCGGCGAGTCCCACCAGACCAGAGCAGCCCAGGACGGAGGGGGGGAAGCCGGGACACCCCCCCTCCAGACCAGAAACCCCCCTCCGGTAGGTGCCCTACTGAGTGAGTGCCCTTAGTCAAGCGGGCATTTTCCGCCTGCTTTTTGGCCCGGGAATGGGTGGGGGGGAGACCCGGGGGAGAGTTTTAAAAAGTTTTTTCCTGTGCCGCCCGTGCCGCTTGGTTGCGCTTTGGCGGCCGGCGGCGAGACTGGGCTTTTTGCGGCGGGCGAGTCCCACCACCACACCAGAGCATCCCAGGACGGAGGAGGGGGGGAGGCCGGGCGGGGACCTCCAGAAACCACCCCTCTGGTAGGTGCCGCTTGGCATCGCGCGCGATCGCGCGATGCAAGTAACGAGCACGACAAATCAGACCAAATTGTTCGTTCGTCGGTTCGAGCTCGAAGTCTGGCGGAGTAATTCCCGTTTCCGTTTCCGTAGAGTAACGGAACCGAGTAACGGAAACGGAAACGGAAATACCGCTAAGTCGTGCCCATCTCTACTCCTGATTCCTGCCTTCTACAACTGGCTTTCCTCTCCCTTTCCAGAGGCCTTCCTGCTCCCTTGTTCTTTCAAGGGAATGTGTGAACCAAGCAGTACCTCTCTAGATTATTTTAGCATTTAAATGTCTTATTCCCAGGAGGGGATATTTTTGAATTCCAGAATCCTCATCAAACTAGAGTGTAATGCCCTCCATGACTAGGTCTTCTTTGGAGGATGCCAGAATGAGCTACCATTGAAATAGGAAATCTGAATAGTAGAAGAACTTGGCGGTCCCTTTTCAGAGGCAGAGGAAATACACAATCTAGCCTTGCTAGGCAGGACTTGGCATTTCTAAGAGGTTTTAGATTGATAAAGGAAGAAATGCCCTGTCCCGGAGAATGCCAACAATTCAGGATGTGGAAGCAGAGACCACTGCAGAGCAAAGTCAGTAATCTGAAATAATTATTTTAAGCTAGCTGGAGAAAAGAAGATGAGTGAAAGCCAATATGGGGTAGTAAGGATAGTGATGTGTTAAAGTATATAACCCTTTTATGCAGATAGGGATTTGTTATGTTCAAGGAAATATATAAACCACTAGCAGAGATTAGCAGCATTGTGAAAGAATAAATACACTTAGTGATTATGGAGCTAGGAGACAAATGAACAAGGCAATAGTACAAAACTTATATTACACATGTACACATAGCAAAGAGTAATATGCAATAACAATATACAAAGCACAGCATAACAGAGAATGGGGAAAGCTGCCTCTCACCGGGCAGTCCCAATTTACACTGGTTTGCTTGATACCTATATACACAAAGCAATATGGTGTAAGCCAGTCACACACTACATGGGATGAGGTGATTTAGCTATACCACCTGTGCCTAATCATCCTGACCTTCCAGTACTAATGATTCTTTACACCGGTGACCTAGACCTAATACACATTCTTGTCCAGCTCTTGACATAGCATTTTACACAGGATCCATTTTGTAATCTGTTAAACATATATTACAGATAGAGATGGGCACGAATAAAAAAATGGCATTTCATTTGTCGTTTGTCATTTGGAGGGTCCGTTTTGGTTCGTTTCCATTTTTTGCAAATTTTTGCAAAAAAAATTCATTTTTGTTTTCGTTCATTTCATTACCATTTCGTTACCATTTATTTCAATTTTTTGTGATTTTTTTTAGGATTTTAAGCAATTCACTCATATTGCAGTAATGGAAACAAAACGCACGACAAAATTTCTGGTGTTTCTGTTCGTTTTGTTTCATTTTAGAGACAAAATTCATTTGTCATTTTGTTACGTAACAAAACGAAAAAACGGAAATGGAAACGAAAAATTGTTTGTTTCGTGCCCATCTCTAATTACAGACATTTTGTCAAAACTACAATCCTTGACAGATGCACTAGATCTCAGGATTCCAATCAACAAAACTCACTGTGTGGTGGAAATGGTAAAATTACTCCTTAAAAATCTCCCATACTTGAAGACCCTATTAAGACTAGCAGTCTTGATGTAATTTGATATAATTTAACAGCACTTAGCACATATTCCAAAAATGGAGGTGCCTCACACCAAAGACCATAAATAGAGTCCACACTGCCAACCTAAACTGTTGGAAACAAAAAACACATCTGGGTTTAGTTGTCATAGCAGCATTCTTTGCCTCACATATGCCAAAAATCCTGCTGAAAAACCTGACTGTTTATGACTATGCTTCTGTCTATTCCCTGTTTGACGTGCCACCTCAGAACATATGTGATTTATGGATTGACTGCTTGGTTCTGATATCTGACTATTCTTGGCATGCTGTGAGAAACTCTCTTTTTAACTGCTCTGTATTTTGAGGTGGACTGACCTTGGACACCCCAGAACATCTGCCTACCAGGACTTGCTATCTTCAGACACAACAGTAGCATGCAGTATAGACATTTATGTGATATTGTCACCAGAAGGGGTGTAGACAGCAACTCCAAGTTTTAGCTATTTTTTCATATCAGTAGATAAGGGTAGCACACATTCACACAGACATATATCTCCCTCCCTCTCTCTCCCTCTCTCTCTCAGTCTCTCTGTTTTTGTTTTTGTTTTATTTTGTTTTGCCATGGACATAAACACAATATGTAAGAAATATAGGACAAATCAGGATTGTATAAAGTCCATAATAAACCTTATATAGTGTGTGATAATAATGATTGCTATTATGTCTTTATTTTGGTTTTATCTGTAGCCCATCTTGCTCCTGTTCTATGTTTTTGATATACATGGTTTACTAGTTATTATGTTTTTATTTATTCATTTGTGCTTATCTGTTATATTGTATTTTATTGTTTATGGTTTTGATTTCTGTTCAGTTTGTAAACGGCCCAGAGTAGCCGTGTAGCTAGATGGAGAGGTAAATAAATAAATAAATAAATAAATAAATAAATAAATAAATAAATAAATAAATTTCTAGTCTGTAGCCCCCTTCAAATGCCAGCCAGTGCGCCCCCCTCCCAAGGGCTATATGGCCCCTGTTGAGAATAGTTGTTCTCCATTTTGATCAGCCTCTCAGATGAGGATGGCACACCTCCTTCCTCACACCCCTGTTGAGAACAGCTGGCCTAGAAGACGTACTGTGATGCTCAGTAAGTTGGCCCCTTTCAGAGGAAGGACCCAGTGGAATTCTCAGTGGTTTCAGGGGTGGGGGTGGGGGATCTACATTGAACTCTTCCATAAATGCAAACCTCTAATCACAATGCTAATTGTAAAACTCAATACACTGGAAAGCCTATCTGGTCAGAGCTAGTTCACACTTACTTAATTCAGCTTTTTCTGTTTACAAAAGTGGAACAGGTGATACCTTTAAGCTACTAGAAAATTCACAAAAACATTGCTAATATTTCGAGAGTGCAACCCTTTTCCTCAGAGCAGAACCACTAGGTAATAACATGTCAAAAGATGGATTTGCCAGGAGTTATTTCTTAGATGCAAGGTCCTTGGCAAGATGGGGAAAAAGCCAGGCAGTTTTCTTAGTTGAGGCTCGGAGATCGGATGTTTTTAGGCTGCATCCAGAATGAAGGGAGGTAGGTATTTTTATTGTCCTAATCCTTCCAAAAATATGTCACAGCTCACTTACACACGTTCACACCTCTCCTCACTGTGGCTATCGAGGCCAATAGCCCCTGCCTTGCCAGCAAAGGGGGAGGGGGGTTGGTGCAGAAGGCCCATGCATTTCATTTGGGGATTGAATTTTGAAAAGTCCACTGGGTATAGCCAGTTGGGTCAAATAAAAAGGAAAGAGATTACCCACTGTTGCAGTTTTGTCATGTCTCCATTGATGGTCCATTTCCCTCTTCCTTGGCATGTATGGGGGGGCTCATTCCTGGTATCTCAGTATTTCCAATTGAAGCAAAACAAATTGAGGAGCCATGTAGCCATCACAAAAACCAAATATAAAAGTGAAACAGGTGGTACCTTTAGGCTACTAGAAAATTCACAAAAACGTTGCTAATATTTCGAGGGCAAAACCCTCTTCCTCAGAGTGGTACCAATAGGTTATAAGATGGCAAAAGATGGATTTGCCAGGAGTTATTTCTCCTTTTTCTATTTAAAAAAAAATAAATTTTAAATTTTAAAAAATTCTGTTTAAAAAATCATGGTGTGTAATGGTAGAATAGCAATCTCCATTCATGGAGGAGGAATTATAGCTATGTTATTTCTATCTAAGTGTTTGCTATTATGCCCCATCAAGTTGCTTCATATCAGTTATAGCAACAGAATATGGAATGCCATGCTTTATCTCTAATAAATGTTGTTGATATGTGCTCTCAAGTCCAAACTGACTCATTGCGAGGATAACAGGGTCTTCAAGGTAAGTTAGGTCTTTTTAAGGAGTGATTTTACAAGTGCTACACCTCCCTTGATTTCTCATGGCTTAGCAGGGATTGGAGCACTGACCTCCTGAGTCCTGGTCTCTTGCTTTGCCCACCAAATCACATTGGATATTTAAAAAGCCATGTAGTAGTCTTTGTATGCAGTCAGGAGGCAAGAATGGGTGATGTCTTTATTGTGTGACTTCTGTACTATCAAGTCACATTCAACTTATAGCAACCCTAACAGGATTTTAAAAATAAGTAACTAATACTTAAGGAGTAGATGCTGCCTAGATGCCCTAAGCACATCCGATCTCACCTGATTTCGGAAGCTAAGCAGGGTCGGCCCTGGTTAGTACTTGGATGGGAGACCACCAGGGAATACCAGGTGCTGTTGGCGTCTGGAGTAGGAACTGGCAAACCACTCCAGTATTCCTGCCAAGAAAACTCCATGGACATGGGGTCACGAAGAGTCGGTCATGACTGTAATGACACAACACACACACACACACACACACGCACGCACGCACACACACACACACACACACACACACACTTAAGGAGTGGTTTTACCAGTGTTACACACCCATCCCCCAAATAAGCTTCCTTGGCTGAATGAAGATTCAAACTCAGGTCTCCTGTGTCCCATAATCTCACTCTATCTACCACAGTATACTGGATAAGTAGATTCATAGAGTGACATTATTCCCATACTGGGGGCAGGAATCTTGGAGGGGAAGGCAAGAACTGCTGTCATGTAGGCTTATTACTTTCAGTAGATATCAGTGAGCCTTGGGCAAAATAACAAATGTTAGCCCACAGTAATAAGCCAGTTACTGCCATGGGAATCCCCCCCACCCCATATCTCTCAAAAACTGCCGGGAAAACAAGTGAGGGAATTCTACCTGGAACAGATAAGACATGTGCAGTACAAAATGCAGAGTGAGCACACACTGCATCAAAAATCTGCGCCTTCGGTTGTGACAAAGCTGCAGTGCAATTATAAGGGAATTGACTTCATGTTCAGTGGTTGCACATCAAGTGTGTGGCACCAAGAAATAATCACCAACCTGTGTTGTGTTGTGGGGAAAGAGTGATATAATTATATACCTCTCTATAAATAATTACAGGAGCCTTGATGGTGTTGGGCTTCTTTCTTTACTCCTCTGCTTCTAACCTTCAGCAGAGATTTATAAACGTGAGGTTTAACAGCATCTCTCCAGCACTCCTTGGTAGTAATTGTATTCACCATGGATGACAATATCTCTGCATCAGTGCAGAATATACGAGGCTGCAAGTTCTTTGTACCCTCTTCCCTTTTGATCATTGCTTCCTTAAATAATGTGGGAGATTGCCAGGGCTCTGCTTTAATGTCTATTTATCACAAAGAAAGCATCGTTGCCTGTTGCAGACTTAAGTCGATGTATTCTGGTGGAGACCTATTTTTATACAAAAACAATAAAAGACGTTACTGGATTGGATTTCTTACGGGATGACCTGATACTCAAAGGTATCTGTGTTTTCATAAAATCCTAATATTTGATTAAAATCTACTTATGCATTTTGCATGGCATGGTTTCTGAAGTTTTACCTTTCAGTTTGTTGTAGCTTTTAGTCACTAAAGGTTAAAGAAGGAACTCCCCTCTCTCGATAAAGATTGCTGTCAGGAAGAAATGCTTCCTTCACAATTATAGCCATCCTCAAGGTTGCAGATTGTCTATGCGGTCCTTCTAACAGAAGATGGCCTTCAATATGAAAGGCTCTCAGGGACTAGTTCTTTGTTTAAAGGCAACCTTAACTTGAAGGGAGTCTGCCTGTTTGCATGCTGGGATTCTGCAGGATGCAGTTGGAAGAAAAATTCTGTTGAACTTGGTACATGCCAGCTGCCTCCAGGAACTGAGATCTAACATAGATCTGAATGGATGGAGATGTCTTTTTTGAAGAATTGCCCAACCTGGAGCATCAGCAACAATGATTGGTGTTTGTCTATGGGTCCATATTAACACCTACTCTGTGGTGCATGCTCAGGATGCAAATCTGTTGTAAACACAAGAACATGGTGACACCTGGACAATGTGACTCCTGGATATCCAATGGACCTCCTTTTCCTATGCCAGTGCTCCTATTCATTAAGCATCAAGTGTAGACATGGGCACGACTTGGCGAAATTCTCATTTTCGTTTTCGGTTATCATTATCATTACGTAACGATAACGGTAACGAGAATTACTCCGCTCCAGCTCGAACCCGACCCGAAAAAAGAAAAATTTGGTCGGGTTTGTTGTTGTTGTTAATGGCATCGCGGGCTCGCACGATGCCATTGCCATTCAAGCAGCACAGAAAAAAGTTTTAAAAAGTAAAAAAAAATAGCTGATTCCCGGCCAAAAAGGTAGGTGAAAATATGCCTGCCTGAGTGAGGGCACCTACCAGAGGGGTGGTTTCGGGGGGGGGGGGGTCCCCGGCCTTCCCCCCTCCTTTCCTGGGCTGTCTCTATGCCATGTGCTGCAGTGGTGGTGGGGATCCAAAATGGCGACCACAATATTTATTTTTAAATCGTGGTCAAAAAACCCACTAAAGAACAACAGAAACATGTGAAAATTAGGTATTTTAACTGCCTGAATTTTTATAGTAGGAGGGCAGCAGTGGGTTTTTCTTGCAATAAAACATCTCCATTGATTTTATTTTATTTTATTTTATTTTTATTTTTTTACACCTGCGCATGCGCAATGATGGGCTGGCCATGGGATGGGACCATGCAAATTTTTGACCCATTCCACCAATTGCATAGCCAGGTTTTGACTGAGACTTCTGGATGTGCCAGAGGGCATAAAAAGCCCACCAACCCTAACCCTAACCCTAACCCTAACCCTAACCCTAACCCTAACCCTAACCCTAACCCATACGCCAGTACACTGTCCTTCTTAGTGGGTCAGAGGCACCCAGAGGTGCAGCCCACTAACCCACCCTAACCCTAACCGTAACCCTAACCCTAGCCCTTACCCTAACCCCATGCTCTGGGACGTCAAATCACGCTAAATCGCGGTGGAAACGACAAACAACAAACGACAAACGGAAACGACAAATTTTTGAAAATTATCACGACAAACGGGAACGACCCGAAACGGACCCGTTCCAACAAACGACAACTCGAAACGTCATTTTTTCTGGTCGTGCCCATCTCTAATTAGGTGTAAATCCTTTTTCTGTATCTATCCTTGCCTGAACCCTTCAACTATTCCTCCCAAGCGGATTACCAACACTCCATAGCTGTAAAATAATCTAAAGATATTAAGGGGATATAATCTGTACTGTAATCCTTTATCTATCTTCTGATAGATCTTTTCCCCACACATCAGTGGCTCCACAATTCATCCCCACATTCCAGGCTGTGTACATATATTAGTATGATTTAGGGAAAGATCCTTCCTTTGAACCATCTTATGAGCAGTGTTTTATTCTTTTTAACATACTTTGGAAAAGGTAGGGAAGGTGTGTCTCTGTGCTTCTCAGACAATGGCTGGTTTTCCATGGTTATTTGAAGGACACTATTACTGGTCTTTTGCTATGCATATGAATTTTGATGCCTATCTTTATCCATTTACCAAATCCTTTACCAATTTTAAAATATAACCAAATTAAATGATTATATTTTAAAGTTGTAACGAAAATAATACACAGTGTGGACAAAGTAGATAAGGAAAAACTGTTTTCCCTATCGCACAACACTAGAACTAGGGGGTACTCCATGAAACCTTTGGGTGCTAGATCTCAAACAAATAAGAGAAAGTACTTTTTCACCCAGAGGATCACTGGTCTGTGGAATTCCCTGCCAGAAGAAGTGGTGACAGCTGTCAGCCTTTACGGGTTTAAGAAAAGATTAGACAAGTTCTTGGAGAACAGGCGTATCAATGGCTATCATTATGGATGCCTAAAGACAACCTTCTTGTTGGAGAGATAGGCAGGGTATCTCTCAATGCCATTTGCAAGGAATCAGAAGCAAGTGAAGACATCTGCTTGGGAATACCCTGAAGCAACTGTGAGCCACTGTGTGAGACAGAATGCTGTGGCCTGTTCCAGCAAGGCTGTTTTTATGTTCTTATGAAGGAGATGAGCCATACAAGTTCGCTTCTTTTGAGATTGCATTACCCCCATTAGTTTTGTACTTAATTGTGAACCTGTAATATATCTTACCTTTTGTATTCAATTAAAAAATCGATTCTGAATAGCTATGTTGTGAGTGTGATCTACTCAGCCCACTCAAAACACACTATTGTCATAGTTCAAAGATCTCCTATGGGTGTGTCTCTGAACATGTGTGAGTGGGCACATGTGCTGTGGAAGCATACCTGATAACACTAATCAGTCATCAGGATGTAAACATGGGCTTTATTTGCTAATCTAATTGCTTGGACATGCCTTGATAGACTGAAAATGGTCAGCTTCTTATTGTGATGCTGATGTCTAATTTCACCCATGGCCAAGTCCCCCTCTTTTCACATAAGGTTACCTTGCCTATTACTTCACTGGAAAGCAAGTGGATGAAATAAACTTTCTATCTCTCTTTTTTAAAAAGCACCTTTCTTAACAAGTACTCAACACAACACACCAAAAATAAAATAAAATGAATGGCTGGGGTTAACCACATTTGCCCCAATACTCAGCATAAACAGTACCCAAACCTGGCAGTTTAGTTGAAGAGTCTTTATGAAACTGCCATCTGGTTTTCCACTTTTTGTCACCATTATTGCTCACATGATGACATTTTTAGAGGTGTCCTGATGACATTTAATTTGTATAAAACAGTAGGACATTGTCTTTTTAAAAAGCCAAACAGAAGTCAAAAGGAGATCTGATTAATTTCAAACCCTTTATGTGCCCAAACAAAGAATGAAGGTTTTGATGGATGAGAAACAAAAATGAGAAATGGTAACACTATCACAGCTCATTAACTCTGAAGAAACAGGATTTAAAAAAATCAATGATGGTGAATGTTATTTCTTCATATTTTCTTTTGACTTTTCTGGTGTGCTTTCTTGCCATGTCAAAGTATGTTAAGGTTGTGTTTCATCCTGGGCACCAAAATTTAGAGAGCATCAAATTTAAAATTGAATCAACTAGTGGGTGTTAGGAAAATAATGTGCTCAGTTCACTTTCATTTTTCTGAAAGTTATCACGCTTTTAATTTTAGCAGGACCTTCTCCTCCTCCTTTTTCCTGAGGAGATATCCAATGGTGTCTCAGAGTGGCATGGATGGGTGAGGTGCCACATGCCCCAGGTCAAATCTCTTCAACAGTATTAATTATTATGACTTTTGTTTTGGTTACAGCATTGTTTTGTGGGTTGACAGACCAGATCATAAGAACATAAAAAGAGCCATGCTGGATCAGGCCAATGGCCCATCTAGTCCAGCTTCCTCTATCTCACAGTGGCCCCACCAGATGCGTTTGGGAGCGCACGAGACTAGATATCTGTCTCCTGATACCACTCCCCTGCATCTGGCCCTGGAAGTACAGTACCCTGGTTTTAACCCTGGAGATGATACATCTCCCTCATGGTTTGTAACCTGTGATGGACTTTTCCTCCAGGAATCTGTCCAATCCCCTTTTGAAGGCATCCAGGCAAGGTGCCATCACCACATCCTGTGGCAGGGAGCTTCGCAGACTAACAACGTGCTGGGTGAAAAAATATTTTTTGTCTGTTCTTATTCTCCCAGCCCTCAATATGAGTGTATGTCCCCCAGTTCTGGCATTTTGTGAGAGGAAGAAGAGCTGGTACATTTCAAAACAATGATATGTCTTAGATTAGATGGAAGGACACAGTGGACACAGAAAATGGAATGCATTCAAAACATATGCACATAATAATCTAAATTTTTTAAATGATTTTGCAGGATTTAAAACATGTTATGTCATTCCCTGATCAATCCTTTTTTTCCTCAGAAAAACTGGCAGTTTTTAAAAGCAAGACAGTAAGAAATTAAACAAGATATTTTTAAAAGCACTATAGTGTGTGTGTGTGTGTGTGTGTGTGTAACACACACATACACACACACAGGAGAAGAAATTATTTTTCAAATGCTAGAACAATAAGTGAGAAGGTATTTGTTTTTTAAAAAATCTTCAAGTTCTGATCTTGGATATATTTGTTCCATTAGTACTTCTATATAACCGCAATCCTCCTTTCTTCTTCAAAGTAAAGTTTTGGGGGGAAACTTCTGAGCAATGTCCAAGTAATACTGCAATATTTCTAAGAAACTGCACCTGTGGTCTCCTCTTGGGTTTATTTATATACTGTATCATAGGTCATTAACAGAAAATAACCTACTGAGATACAGCATTCTTGTTTACAGTGAGATGCTGGTGGTGACAGCAGGTATATAAACAATAAAATCAGCAGGGAGCACTGAACTAATAAAAAGACAAAGGTCTATAAAGCATTGAGAACCCCAAAGCCAACTGTGCAGGCAAAAATAAAATAAAATGCCATCATAAAACAATCAAAACCTACGGAGTTTGTACAGAGAAAAGGGAGTTAGGAGATCTCAAAGGGAATGACATGCTCTGGCAAAATTTGGGGTTTGAGGCATTAATTCCTTCAGTTTTCCAAACTATCTCTAGTCTCCATTCTTTTCTCAGAAGAACAATCCCCTACTGTAACAGTGAAAAATTCTTAATGTCTCCTGTCTTAATATTCAAGTATTGGACAATTTATTTTATTTTATTTTATTTTGAATGTTTTTACCCCACCTTTCTCCTTGGAAAAGGACCCAAGGTGGTTTACAGTAATGAGGGACAATATACAGCCCAGAACATCTGGATGCACTTGGTCTCCTCTAAAGAAATGGCCTCTACAGGCTAGTCTGTGATTATCCTGGATTAGGGTCTGCAGGTTCATAGCTAGAAACACGGCCAGATTTATGTATAGGCTAAGTAGGCTGAAGCCTAGGGCTAGGGCCTCTAAATCAAGGGGCCTCCACAGCCATGCTCCACCACAACCCCCAGTAGGCAGTCGTCCCTCTCCCAAAACCACAAATCCAAGAGTTCATAGGAGGGCAAGGCATCTCAGGCCCAGCAACTATGAGACGCAGGACAGCTGGTTCTTTTAAATGGTTAGAACTGATTGTTGTCCTGTGACCCTCAGAGAGGCCAGGAGACTCTTGCTGCAGATTGCCCAGAGGCAGAGAGAGGCCTCGGGGATCAGGGAAGACAGAAGTGGGAAGAGATCCTTGGAGGGATCCAGAACTATGTGTAGAAGGCAGGAGGCCACACTTCAGGTTGGTAACTGAACTTCATTTGAAAAAGCCCCCAAATGTGCAGGTGCCAGCCCTCCAGGAGAAACCCAACGTTAGGCATTTTTTCATCTGCAAACCCCGGGAGTCAGACAGAGGGGTCTCACTGCCCCTCTCAAAAAAAGGCATAGGGAAGACAGTGAGTGGCAGCAGCTACTAGAGTGACAGAAGCCCATATTAGACTTCCCAAGCAATATAATTTGTGAACTCGTTTTTTCCCCAAATAATATTACAACTTCATTTTCCCATAAATATATGCTTATTCCACAAAAGATTTAGTTTAGATACTGAAATTTTCGCCAGACCCCTTGCAATAGGACTTCCCCTAGCTCCTGGGCTGCTAGAACCAAATCCAAAACAGATGGATCTGATACTGAAGGGAAAGGTGCATCGACTGCATATTGGGTGGCTGGTGCTGCACATCCACCTCTGGTCTCCGACATGGTCCTGAGTCCTCTTGAGCACTGCTCCCGGCTGATATACTTCTCGCCTCCCATGCAATCCCCTGTGAGGCAGACAGCTGTTCCTGCTTAACACCAGAAGCTGAACTTTGAGAGCCAAAAAACGGGACACCAAGTCATTAGCTGGGTCCTTATGGTGAGCCCACTTTCTAGCTTTAGACTGCCATGCCATAACCCGAGGTTCTGACACGCCAGTTGCTGCTACGCCAACTGGCTACCTACTTCGTTCCAAAGCCTCCATCTTGGCCTTCATTGTTCCCAAATTGGCCATATCCCCTCATCCAATGAAGCTGAGGCAAGCAGGGGCAACTGGGAGGGCCTAATCCTGGCAGGGTGTTACTCCTTGCTCCTTCCTTGTCCCTTCTTGGGTCCCATCATTAAGGACACATCTGTGTACTTATTATTATTTATTCAATTAGTGTTATTGTTGTTATATCCAAGGAGAAGGGTCTGCTTTGATCATCTGAAATGACTGTAAGTGATGAAGTTATGGGCCCTACCACTACTGCAGCCTGTAGCAAGCTATACCATCTCAAAGTACCAGCCTAAGGAGGGACCATGTAAGCACCTTCTGAGTACCTTTATTCTAGAATTACTGATAGCTCTGAGGCCCAGGCATTTCGCTGTGGAACAGGAGGTTGGCAGTGCAGTCCCCCTACTAATGCCCCTTACAAGGGTTGGACTTGATCCATACGTTCCTTCTAGCATGCAGTTTGAAGAATATTGGGAAACCTGGGAGGGCTATAATAAGTTAAATAAATTTGTGGACACCTTATTACGGTTAAGGAAAAGTTGAGAAAACTGAATCCTAGCATGAAAATAAACTATAGTCATAAAAGCAAACAAACAAAGTGTCCTGCTTATATATCACCCCATAGCACTTCAAGCACCCTCTGGGTGCCCCCCCACCCCACCCCAACAAGCTGGGTATTCATTTTACCAACTGGGAAGGATGGAAGGCTGAGTCAACAATGAGCCTGCTACCTGGGATTGAACCCCAGGTCGTGAGCACAGTTTTAGCTGCAGTACAGGCATTTAGCCACTGCACCATGAGGCTCTTAAACAAATAAGCTAATAAATAAACTAATCAATGATAATAAGCGAGCCAGACTACATGAGATGTAACTTGAACTGGAGTTATCATACAGTAAATGATGTTTGACTGTCTTAATATACTTATGTGTGAGCAATTAAGTCTTCTTTCCAGAAAACTGGAAAGCAAAGCTCCTTTTCCAGCAGCAGGCAAGATTAAGATACCAGTAATATGGAAAACAGGAGGAACACAAGGGAATACGTTAATTTAAGCATTAAATGACATTTAGTGTAGGCGTCCATGTTTTTAACCTCTGCTGATGGTGGAACAATTCCTAAAATTAACTTGATCAACCACTGCAGCATGTTTAGGAGGAACCACAGTAATTGAAGAATGCTTCCCCCCCCCCTTTTAAGGGACTGTCTCTGGGGTAGGCCACCAATCAATGTATTACTTATGATCTACTGAATACAGTATAGTGTTAGGTCACCAAGCGGTCTAGCATTATCTAACCACATCTCAGCCACAGATAAATTTGGCAGATGGAAACAGACAAATGGAAAGGCAGATGCCTCAAACTCCTTATCTGCTCCCCATCTGCATCTTCATTCCTTTTCCACTGGCTTTCACCCAGTCGGAACAGTCTCCCTGCCTCTAATTCAGAAGTTCCTTTCCCACTCTTTGCTTGGATTTTTCTTCCAAATACAAGGCCTCTTTTACATAAGAAAATGCCTTGGTGAGCATACAACTAAAACACTTAACTAAAAATGTGTCTTATAATCCTACTGCGTTCCCTCATAATGCATATGTTCTTCCTTTGCTTCTTTCTTTGGCTCGGAAAGTGGTAGCAATCCCTCAGCACACACCACTACCAGAGGTGGGCACGAAACAGAAAACCCATGGTTCGGGTTTGTTGGTTTCAGGCCCACCCTTGGTTCAGTTCGGGTTTGGGTTTGAACAAATTTTTTAAAAAAATCTGTACGAACCCAAACCAATCTGTACCATTTCAGCTCCTTACCGGGCAGCGGTGGTGGTGGTGGTGGCAACTGATCCTGGCCCCTGTGGCAGAGGCTTTTTGAGGTGCTGGCTTGGGGCCAGCACCTCATTTTTTCCCCTTCAAGCGCCGACTGCGTGGCCCCTGTGGCCAGGTCAGCACTTCTTTTATTTATTTATGTTTCTTTATTTTAGAGTACTGACTCAGCCACCCCTGGGGCCGGGTGGGCGCTCCTTTTCAAATTTGGGGGGGGGTTGTTTGTTTGTTGGTGGGGTTTAAAAGTCCCCAGTGGGGGCTTTTTGCCTTTCAGCTGAGAGGTGCTGGCTTGGGGCCAGTGCCTCCCGCCCCCCCAAGCATCGACTGCACAGCCCCAGGGGCTGGGTCGGCACTGGTTTTATTTTTTAATTTTTTTTTCTTGAATTTGGAGTGCCGACCCAGCAACCCCTCGGGCTGAGTCTGCGCTCCTTTTCTTTTCTTTTCTATTTTTTGTTTGTTTTTTGTTTTTGTTTTTAAAGCGCTGACCATGCAGCCCCTGGGCCTGGGTCGGCACTGGTTTTTATTATTATTATTATTATTATTATTATTATTATTATTATTATTATTATTATTATTATTATTATTATTATTATTATTATTATTATTATTATTAGAACACCTACCCGGTCACTCTGGGGGCAGGTTGGCACACCTTTTTTAAATTTTATTTTATTTTATTTTATTTTATTTTATTTTATTTTATTTTATTTTATTTTATTTTATTTATTTATTATTTGAACTTATTAACCGCCCCATTTTCCCATAGGGAACTCTGGGCAGTGTACAGCCCATCACCAAGGTGACTACCCAACAATCGAACCCCAATACAAAAACAACACAGAAATCAATTTTAAAAACAAAACAAAACAAAACAAAACAAAACAAAACAAAACAAAATAAAATACAAGCATAATAAAATACGCATTCATATAAAATTACTACACCAATGAGCCCCCAATAGAAAAATAGACCTCACACCTCCCAACGAGGGTAAGATCCAGCAAGGAGAAGGGGAGAAAAACAACAAGAACAAAAAAAACCCACATCACAGTGTGCTCAGAGGTCCCCAAAGCATTGCCTGAAGAGCCAGGTCTTTAAGGCCCTTCTAAAGGCCAGCAACAACTCCGCCTGGCTAATCTCAGCTGGCAGCTTGTTCCAATAGGCCGGAACCACTACCGAAAAGGCCCGGTTCCGGGTCGAAGCCCTACGGGCCTCTCTCCGTGTCGGCACTCTGAGAGAAAGGGAGGACGAAGCTCTGGTTGGTCTGGACGAGGTTAATCTCTGGGAGATCCACTCTGCCAGATAGATAAGTCCCAGGCCAATGGAGGGTTTTGTAAACCAAAACCATGACCTTGAACCTTATCCGGGAAGCAACAGGCAGCCAGTGCAGGCAAGCCAGAATGGGGGTGATACGGGCGTACATGCTCGCACCCACCACCAGCCTGGCCACCGCATTCTGCACCTGCTGCAAATGCCGGACAAGGGTCAAGGGCAACCCCATGTAGAGGGCGTTACAGTAGTCAATCCGTGAGATTACCAACGCCTGCACTACCGTCCTGAGGGGATCCACAACAAGGTACGGGTGAATCTGGGCGATTAACCTAAGCTGATAAAAGGCTGCCCTGGACACCACCGCCACCTGGGCTTCCAGGGACAAAGCTGGGTCCAGGACAACGTCCAGACTCCTCACTCAATCCGCCAACTGAAGGGTTACTCCCTCCAGACTGGGGAGAGGGCCACTGTCCCCCCCAGGGACCCCCCAAGGAGCAGGACCTCCGTCTTTCCGGGGTTGAGCTTGAGCCTGTTAGCCCTGGTCCACTCCATGACTGCGTTCAGGCAGCGGTTAAGGGCGTCCACAGCCTCCGTTGCAGAGGTGGAAAAGCAGAGATAGAGTTGCGTGTCATCAGCGTACTGTTGACAGCAAACTCCAAAACTCCGTATAACCTCAGTCAGCAGCCTCATATAGATGTTATTTTTATTTTTATTTTTATTTTTATTTTTATTTTTATTTTATTTTTACTGCCAACCATGTAGCCCGCCTACCAGCTGTAGCACGGGCTGGTCGGCTTTGTTTCTTTTGGGTCCGGTGCTCACGGGCCGGTACCGGGCCCATGTGCCGGATCGGTTGTTTGTTTGTTTTTACTTTTGGCCCGCGTGCCAGATTTTTTTTGTATTTTTTTTTACAGCTGGCCACATGGCTGCCCACCAGCTGTAGCACAGCCAGTCTTTTTTTTTTCCCTAGAGGGCCCTGGACCCTCCCTGCAGACAGGATGGAGGACCCCAGGAGCAGCACTGCCTGCAAACGAAACAAAACGAAACAAAACAGATATTTCCATTTCATTTTGTTCTCTTTCTCTTAGAGGGGGCAGTTCGTTATTCGTTTCATTACATAACAAAATGAATAACGAATGATGAAAGGAATCAAAAGTTCATTTCATGCGCATCTCCAACCACTACATCTCCCGTTCCCCCTTGCATACATTTTTTCTTAGCTTTTTGATTACCACAAGTAGGAAGAGCTATACGAATGGCGTCAGTTGCAGTCCTTATAGTGACCCTGGAACCTCAAGATGTTGTGTCACCTTATTCATTTCTTCTTTAATTTAAAATATTTTTATCCTACCTTTCTTCTTGCATAATTTCAAGGCAGTATTTAAAGCAACGATAGTGAGTATGCAAATACAAACAGGGCCAAACAAGTAATATACCAGAAAACAAAAGCAACATCAAAAACATTCAAAAGCAGTGATGTACAGTAATACCTTGATTTAAGAGTAACTTGGTTTAAGAGCATTTTGCAAGAGAAGCAAACATTTCTTTTAAATTTTGCCTTGATCAACAAGCAATGTCTTGCAATACAAGCCCTGGAGCAGGTCACATGATTACAAGTGAGCCAATGGCCTCTCTCTCTCCCCCTCCTGCTGGATTGTGGGTGATTGTCTACGACTGTCTCAGGTAATGACTGAGAGGAAGGAGAGAGGAATTGACCTTGCACCAGCCTGGAATGTTTTCAAGGTCCCTTTTGTGCTGTTATGGTGCAGGAGTTCTCTCCCCCGCCCACCCCGCACAGGGAGAGGCGAGCACGGGGGAGGCTGGGGACAGTGGTTCAGCGGGTCTCCCTTTTAAAAGGCAGCTGCTTCTTTGCCCCAGCCTATTTCAGTGTTTGTTTGACCCCACCCACCCTGTTTAAGGACGAGTTTAATCTGGGCGCTTCAGGGCCAGATGGGAATTTTTGGCCTGCACCTTGATTGGTTCTAGGAGGTGCAGTTGTGTTTTTGCCCATCCCATTCTTAACCCTTTTGTTCAGAGTGTGGTTGGTTATCGGCCACACTGGCGGTTGACGATGGAAAGCATGGTTGGGAGGAAGTTTAAAAGCATTCTCAGTGTGCAAGCCCGACCTCCTCCCAGTGATTGAAGTTCTGTAGGACTCAGCATTGGGAGGTGGGAGTAAGCCAGGATCTCAAAGGCAGTGCATGCCCAGAGCTAGGAGCCTCGGGTAGGAGCCGCCTAGTGAGGTACCTTGTGATATGGTAATACCTCTTTCCATTATCTTGCCTGGGGCAAGGTTAGCCTCAGTGTCAGATCATGCTTTCACCCCTACGTACCTGGACCCCCCTTGAAAAGGGATGTTTGTTTGCTGTTTAATAAAGTGTGACCCATATTTGATACCATCTAAGTGCCTTGCTTCCTTACTCCACACTGGGGGGGGGGGAGGAGTGCAAGTTAGGGGTTTGTTTTATTTTAATTTGTACAGTATATAGATTTTAATTTTTTTCAACACCCTTATTTTTCAAACAATTTCTAGTCATGGGGCAGATAGTCAAGTGTGTATAGGGCTACAAATTGTATTTTATAATTGTCACTTTAAAAAGTAAAATCCAGTTGTTAGACCCAAGAAGAGCCAATTTTGCAGCAAGATACCTAAACCATGGTGTGGATGTGTACATCTAGCCAACTTTTTTGGTGAGTTTTGACATTTTGTTTCTACAGTGTGGGGTCTATGGGGCTCCAGAACGAATCACCTGCATTTCCATTATTTTTTCTGGAGAGATTTGCTTTAATACAAGAGTGTTTTGGTTTACAAGCATGTTTCTGGAACGGATTATGCTCGTAAATCAAGATATTGCTGTATAACAATCCATGGTAAAGCCCCACTCCGGCTGCCAGGCACTTGGGAAAACCTTGCTTCAGGAGAAAGGTCTTCACTTACTTGTGGAAAGACAGTTAATATGGGGCCAGTCTGGAGCAGCAACAGAGAATGCCCTCTCCCATATACCTTCCATTTGGGCTTCCCCCTTTAAGCAAGTAGTAAGCCTCCAGGTGCTTTTCTGGTTTTAGTTTGCTTCTGCCATTGCCTCTGATCATTATTACCTGTGCTGGCTGGGCCTCTTGGCAATTGCTAACTACGTTGAAAGAATCATATTTTGCACACTGTTCCATTGAAGCATCAACTGTATGATAAAGTAAACTAAAGTGTTCTGGTTATTTTGTCAGATATTAGTTAGTGAAACTATGTATTAGACAGGGGTATAAATAAATAGTCTGTATGTATTTAATTGATTTCTAAGAATGGAGTCTGCAAATGTGCAAAGTCACAGTGATTCAGTCTAAAAGGTTTTTTTCTATTAGACTGCCAGTGAAAAGAATGGGCTTAAATGGGTTTGGCTGATGCAATGTGCTGCAAAAGCCAGGATGCAATGTGTTGCCTGATGGGACAGACAAATGTTAATCAGTGTTCAATGGGCCTTTTGTGAATAAGGCACCCATTCTGGTCTCTTTATGCTATGTACTAATTATGTATGCTATGTATGATGAAATGCTGTTATACTGCTGATTTGTCTCCATGTAACTTATCTGTGTATATATGTATTATAGCTGTTTTAAGTAAGCTCTAACTTTGTCTGATTATGCTTCTGTCTATGTAATTGTTCAACAAATATTTGCTTCCACTCACAGAACAAATTGCAAAACACCCTTACATATATACCTCCCCCCATATTGCTTAAAGTATTACATGGCAATTTACAATTTGTTTATACAGGCCACACATTGCTCCACCCCCCAGCGAGCTGGGTACTCATGTTACTGATCTCCCAAGATTGGAAAGATGAGTGAACCTTGAGACAGCTACCTGGGATTGAAACCCAGGTCATGAGCAGGTCAGGTCATGATTATAGCTGCAATACAGGTGTTCAACCACTTTGCCACAAGGGTGCTTTTAAAATATATATACTGTCTTTAATTTCTGGTTTCTGTTGGCAAGTACCACTCTGGTTCCTGTCACAGATACAGGATAATTAAAACCTAAATCAACATTGACTTTCTCTATGTGGCAGTTAGGTATGCACTGGGGCTGTTTGAGCAGACATTTTTGTTTCTCTTTACTTCCATATAGGATCATGCTGTGTCTTGTTTGTTTCATTTTGTCTCTTCATTCTTAATGGCACCTTAACTGTTGAGGCCATCAAGAAAGCTATGGTAAAGAATCATTTGCTTTATATGCAGATAATGGCAAATATGAGCTGCCTAGATGCTCTAAGCACATAAGATTTCACCTGATTTTGGAAGCTAAGCAGGGTTGGCCCTGGTTAGTACTTGGATGGGATAATACCAGGTGCTGTAGGCACCTGGAATACAAACTGGCAAACTACTCCAGTATTCCTGCCAAGAAAACTCCATGGGCATGAAGTCACGAAGAGTCGGTCATGACTGTAACGCTGCAACACACACAATGGCAAATATCTTCCCCCCTCCCCCAGATTCTGGCTAAGCCTTTCTCTCCTGCTCTGTCTCCTGTCCACTTGGATTTAGGATTTGTACAAAGTTTAGAGGTTCATAGTGCGTTCTGCAACCCTACTGAGTATAGTGGGATTTAGACATGGGCACGACCAGAAAAAATGACGTTTCGAGTTTTCGTTTGTCGGAACGGATCCGTTTTGGGTCGTTTCCGTTTGTCGCAAAATTTTTCAAAAATTTGTCGTTTCGTTGTTTCGTTTGTCATTTCCACCACGATTTAGTGCGATTTGACTTCCCGGAGCATAGGGGCATCCTGCAATCAAGGCCAGCGCTAGGTGTTTTTGTGCCCTAGGCAGTGGGCAGGGCAGGGGGCGGGTGCCACGACCCTGCCTGTCATGGAACCTGAATATGAAGGGTTAAATGCTGAAGAGCAGCAGGAGGAGCCTTGTAGTTCAACTCAGCAGACAGCTGAGTCTGAGGCTGCAGCTGAGGGCACATCTCCTCCTCCTGTAAGGGCTAGGAGCAGGATCCTGCAAAGAAGAACTAATAGGAGGGCTAGAGAGAAGATCTTTAATGACAGACACAAGATTAGATCTCAGAGCCCTGAGTTCTAGCAGGAGCCTTGCCAGAGAGATGGGTGTGTTCCCTGTTTTCAGGATAAAGCTAGCCAGGTTACCCTGAGCCCTCTGTGGGAGCAACGCGTCACTTACCTTGCCACCACGTTCCTGTGTGTATCCTGACTTTGTTCCTGACCTTTGGACCGGCTTCTGACCACGGCGTTCCCTGTTTCCTGACCTTTGGACCGGCTTCCTGACTACTCCGTTTCTCTGTTCCCTTTGAACTTGGCATTTGTCTGTGTAAGTTATCCTGGCTTGATTTGGACTGTATTTTGGATTGCAACTAAAATTCCTGACAAAGAACTGAACTGGGCTGGTTGTGTGTTTGTGTGCGGGGCTTGACAGCGGGCGGCAGGGGGGAGGTGCCGGTGGGTGGCGGTGGCGGGGGGCCATGGGCGGGCAGCAACAGTGGCAGTGGAGGTGCAGGCGGGCAAGTGGGTGGGCAGCAGTGTGGGTGGGCGGGCGGGCGAGTGGGCAGTTAGGATATCATTTAGGATAGAGCTTCTGTTCTTGGCTTGCACCCCAAATGTGTGTGTGTGCAAGCAAATTGAAGTTGGGAAAATAAAAAATAAATGGCAGTATATAATATATTTTTAAAATAAATCCACACCTCCCACTCCCAGTCGAACCTCCCCCTTTATCCAATATCAGAAAAAAATCCTCACAAACTGCCAGAGAAGAAATAAAGAATAAACTGCTATTCCCTTCAGCAGACAAAGCTGCAGGGAATCAAAGAAATTATTTTCTAAATTCAATTCCCTCCCTGCCTGCCTAACTTAAATCCTAAAGCCTACAGCCTCCCTCCTCAATCTCGATCGGATCACACCAGCACCAGCAGCCAGCCCTCCTCCCTCAACCACATCCATACACCCGACTGCGATTTCTGGAAGGTGCCTCGGCTTTTTATGCCCTCCGAGACATCCAGAAGTGTCAGTCAAAAACCTGGCGATGCCATTGGTGGAATGGTTCAAAAAATTTGCATGGTCCCATCCCATGCCCAGCCCGAATGGGCAGGTCTAAAAAAATAAAAAATAAAATAAAATAAAATAAAATCAATATGACGTTTTATTGCTATAAAAAAACCCACTGTTGCTACTATTAAAATCCAGGCATTTAAAATAAATAAATTTCACATGTTTCTGTGGTGATTTGATGTGTTTTTGACCATGATTTCAAAAGAAAAATTGCAGTCGGCATTTTGGATCCCCCCCACCGCATGGCATGGCGAGACGACAAGGATGACCCCCCCAAGCCTGGTGCAAGCAGCCCAGGACAGGAGAAGAGGGGGGGAAAGGCCGGGGACCCCCCAGAAACCACCCCTCTGGTAGGTGGCAAAGCCTCAGGCAGGCATATTTTCACCGGATTTTTTGGCCGGGAGTCGGGTTTTTTAAAAAAACATTTTAAAACTTTTTCTGTGCTTCCCATTGCGTGATCGCCGTGATGCCACAAACGAAAATGAAAAACCCGACCAAATTTTTCTTTTTTCGGTTCGAGTTCGAGTTCTGACGGCTTAATTATCATTACCATTTCCGTTACGTAACGGAAACAAAAAACGGAAACGAAAATGAAAATTTTGCCGAGTCGTGCCCATGTGTAGTGGGATTTATTACAAGTAACTGCACATAGTAAAGTCTTTCTGTTAGCAGAACATATAGTAAGCATTGTCTGCTTTATATTTTATAACTGTTATTATTGATATGTGCCATTAGGGATGGGCATGAAATAAAAAAAAATTACGTTTCATTTTGTTTCCTCCCCCCCCCCATTTTTTTCATTTCGTTTCATATAATTTTAAAAAAAAATCGTACAAAAAGAACCAGTAACGAAATTGTTCAGGTGGGGGGGGGGAGAGAGAGAGCTGGAAAGTGGTGGAGGAACAAAAACTTTTTTCCCTCTCCCAAGCCCCGCCTGCCAGCTGATGGGCACTGGGGTGGCAGAAAAGGTTTTTGGTTTTTTTTTTTAAAGCTCCCCAGCCTGGAGCTTTTTAAACCAACTTTTTTCTCTCCCCCAAGCAGCTTCCAGACAGAACGAAATGGTTCAGTTCAACAACAACAACAGAAAACACCATTTTCATTTCATCTATAATGAAATGCTGCTTCCTCGTGTCGTGTCGTTTCATTTCATTTCGTTACGTAAGGACACGACAAAACAGCATTTCATTTTTTGTTTTGTGCCCATCCCTATGTGCCATCAAGTCTGGCCTGACTTGTAATGACTCTAATAGGACCGTCAAGGTAAGTATATTTAAGGAGTAGTTTATCAATTCCATAGCTAAGTGAGGATTCAAACCCAGGCCTCCGAAGTCACTCTGTTCCCAACGCCATACTGGGTATATTCTTTAATAACTGCAGTTTATTTAATACTTCAGAAAGCAAATATTGGAATCCTTCTCTACCACATCATCTTTCTCAACAGATTTTTTTAAAACTTTCAGACATGGTTCATGGAGCACATTCAGAACAAATTATATACGAACTGTATGCAGTTGTAAATGAATTATACATCAATGCGTACACTCAATTATCATATTGTCTTTGAAAATGTTAGGAGAGGTTCACAGATATTTTTCAAATCAACTTTATCTCTAACATGAATTAAAACTCTGCCTTTCTTACCCAAATCAAATGTAGGCACTAATTGACACTGTGCTGGCATATTAATTTAAATTGACCTTTATGCCAAGCTCAGAGGTATCCTATGAATTTAAAAAAAAAAATTAAAAAGGGGGGAGTATGATTGTCCCTGGAGGAACAACACTGCATTTTCAGTTCAGTTGGCAAGAATACTAATTACATTATCACATATTCAGCAGCATTCAGCAAAGTTATTTATTCATTCCCGCTTAAGGCTTGGGATGCCTGGCAGGTCAGTTCCAATAAGCAATACCTTGAGAATCTCTGCCGATGGTACACAGATAATTAGATGTAGAGCTGTGTGAAAAATCTCACACACAAAAGCTAAACCTTGGAGATTTGCCTCTTTGACGGCTTCGTGACTGAGTGGGGAAATTTACTTGTCGTCGCTATAAGCAAAAAGAAAAAACAACAACAAAGAAGACCGACAAAAATGAAGAAAGAAGGTAAAGAATGAAACTATTCTAGGTTTTTTGGAAACAGAATTTTTAAGTATCAGTTCTCAAGGAAACAGTAGGATTTGTAAATCAATATTTAACATTTGAAAGCTGCATTTCAGTCAAAAGTTACAAGTAATGCTCAACGCAGCTAACCTTTTGCAAGTGAGCAGAAGCAGATCAAAACAGCATCAGAATTATGTAGTGTTGCGATGAAAAGATTCCTCCCTCCCTCCTTTCCCATTTGTGACTATACCAAGACTGACAAGACTTCATATTTCAAGTGTCATATTTCCAACCTCCTGCCAAAAATCTCTTCTTGTTGTTTTTGTCTCCTGTGCCTTAATTTGTTTCTTCCTCATCTGTGAAGCACCCTCACTATCAGTGATCTACCCTGACCTTTCTCAAGCTCTACTCTAGATCATGTAAATGAGACATAAAATGAGACATATACATCACAACATTTTGCAAAAGAAAAACAGTGCTTTGTTTCCTTTCATCATATCTTCTCATTCTGCCTAGCACACAGAAATATGTCTAGCATACTGAAAGAGAAAAGAGAAACTACTTATACTAAAAACTAAAAAGGATTTATTTATTTATTTATTTATTTATTTATTTATTTATTTATTATATTTATACCCTGCTTATCTTCCTTTCCTAATTCTAGGATGTAAGAAGCAGAGTTCAGGAAGCCACATATGTCGGTTTTGTGCAACTTTCCAGATGTTCCTGGGCTATAGATCCCATCAGGTTTAGTTAGCTTGGCCAGTGGTGTAGGACAATACAAGTGGAAGTCCAACACCATCTGGAAAGCCACCTGTTACCAAGTCTAATGGCCTGAGGATATGCAGCAGGAATCCTCACCCACTCTTCACATTTTTCGTTAAGAACTCCAGAGAGAAAGGATGCACAACAAAGCTTGTTTCTTATGAACAACCCCTTAGCACTTAAAGCATTCTCTGGGTGATTTACAATGTAATTATGCTGGCTACACATTCCCATCCCCCGTTACGAAAATTAGGTACTCAGGTAAGCAATCTCAGAAGGATGGAAGTTTGAGTGAACCTCAGGCTGGCAACCTGCAGTTTAACCACTATGCCATTTAGTGATAGCTTGTGTCCAACACATGCACCTACTGATGTTGTGTACCATTGCACCAACAGATGTGTGCCATTATTGATTACATTGCACCTTTCTGCCACAAAAATGCCACTCAAGAGGACACAACCCAATACAATTCAAATAAAGACACCATATTGTCAGCAGTTTGTCTCCTGCTGGACCATCATAAGGATTTTGAGTTGCTGTGGTTTTGTTTTGAGGGTGAATTTTGCATGGGTTGCTCAGTATCCTATGCAGTTTTTGAGAACTTTAGTATGTTCTTAGAGTGGGCCAAGTGAGCCCTGACAGAATTGAGTGATATGACTCATTATTTAGGTGATGAATTGTTTTGCAGGAACATTGGATTTCTAGACCTCACCAGGATTTGCTAGAGGGTTTCTAATGGTTGACAGAGAATATTGGTGTCCCCTTAGTGGCTCCAATATCCTCTGCTACCCTACTATCAGACTTATCTTTCTGGGCATCAAAATTGACATTAGAGATGGGCACGACTTAGCGGTATTCCCGTTTCCGTTTCTGTTACTCGTTTCCGTTACTCAACGGAAACGGTATCGGGAATTACTCCGCCAGAACTCGAACTTGAACCGACTAACGAATAATTTGGTCTGATTTGTCGTGGTTGTTCCTGGCATCGCGCGATTGCGCGATGGCAAGAGGCACAGAAAAAAAGTTTTTAAAAGTTAAAAAAAACCCAGATTCCCAGCCCTAAAAGCAGGCGAAAACTGTCTGAGGGCACCTACCAGGCCAGAAGGATGTTTTATTTGGGGGGGGGTTTCCCCGCCCCCCCTCTCCTTGGCTATTGCTACTGCTGCGCTGCTGGTACCAGGATGGGAGGGCGCATCCATTTGCCATGCAGTGCGGGGGAATCCAAAATGGCGACCGCAATTTTTTTTTGAAATCGTTGCCCAAAACCCCACCAAAGCACCACAGAAACATGCGAAAATTAGCTATTTTAAATGCTTGAATATTTACAGTAGCAGCAGTGGGTTTTTCTTGCAAAAAAAAAACACACGTCTCCATTGATTTTATTTTATTTTATTTTTTTTTTATTTTATTTTATTAAACCTGCGCATTCGCAATGATGGGCTCGCCCATGGGAGTGGACCATGCAAAGTTTTGGAGCCATTCCACCAATCACATGGCCAGGTTTTGCTGACTGTACCAGGCTGGGAAGGTGCATCCATTTGCCATGCAGTGCGGGGGGGATCCAAAATGGTGACCGCAATTTTTTTTTTGAAATTGTTGCCCAAAACCCCACCAAAGCACCACAGAAACATGCGAAAATTAGCTATTTTAAATGCTTGAATTTTTACAGTAGCAGCAGTGGGTTTTTCTTGCAAAAAAAGTCTCCGTTGATTTTATTTTATTTTATTTTATTTTATTTTATTTTATTTTATTACACCTGCACATTCACAATGATGGGCTCACCCATGGGAGTGGACCATGTAAATTTTCCACCAATCGCATGGCCACTTGGCCAGGTTGACCACAGAGACTTCTGGGATGTGCCGATCAGGCATAAACAGCCCACTAATCGTAGCCCAAACCCGAACCCTAAGCCTAAGCCTAACCCATACGCCAGTACACTGTCCTTCTAAGTGGGTCAGAGAGGCACCCAGAGGTGCACCCCAATACTCACCTTAACCTCACCCGTAACTAGCCTAACCCTAGCCCTTGCGCTAACCCATCTTAACCCTAAGCCAGATCTACTTGCATTGCACTACATGCAAGTACGTGAGATGCAGCGGGTGCAAAGAGTCTGCCAGTCTGTCACTTGTGGCTCTGGCTGACTCCTGCAGCTGCCTCCAGGAGCCCGCTACCCCCCGAAACCAGTACTAACGACAACGAAAAAACAAAAAAACGAACCGACTAATTTTTGCGAAAAACGGAAACGAGCCGAAACGGGCTGCCTCCGACACACGACAACTCGAAAACGTCATTTTCCCTAGTCGTGCCCATCTCTAATTGACATGCTTAGACCTATCAGGTGCCTGGGGACAAGCTGGTAGGCCTCAGGCTCAGTCCTGAAGGTTTCCTTACCAGCAGGAAGGTGTCACTGCAATAACTGGTTGGCCATTTGAATGTCACTGGTGATTTAGCAGCTCAAGGCACAGCATTCTTGCATAGATTTTGTGATGAGATGACCAGCTTATCCAGGTCTCTGTACAGGCAATGGGTGATGGTGGGGATGATACAGATGTTCCTGAACAATTTTAATGGCATCTCATTTTGTTGGGAGGACATATGCTTGGAGGTTCATTTCCATGCTCAGTCAAATACTGCCAGGGCTGTAGGTTTGGGAATTATTTTAGGGGTACATTAAATCAATGGGAAGGTGGATTTGACTGGGGAATTTTGGAAAAAAGGAAATGTTAATGGATCTGGGAAATAGGGAAGCCTAAGTCCCATTTTCTTCCAATATTTTAAAGGAGCTTGGATCCTGTTATCCAGCTCTCTGTAATTTTCATTTTGAAAGTATTTTGTTTACTTATAGTCTTTTTTGTTATATGTAGAATAAGCAAGTTGGTTCCATCTTTGCATGGAGATACTGTCGGCCAGGCTTTGCAGATGAGTTATGCTGCGTTGGCTAAGGACTGTGTCAAGTTTCAGTACTGCCTGTCCAAGATGGAAATGGAGGGTAAAGGACCCCTAGTGAAGCTGGGCAGGGTTTCAGACCCAAATTATGGTCCTGTCAGGGCGGTGGAGAGGTACTGGTCAAATTTTGGAAGCAGGGATGGATGTGGCTCCTTAGGCACCAAACAGGAGCTTCCTTCACCAGATATGAATGCTGGACAGTGACTAATTGGGCCTTGGAGCAATTGACCTGTGGGATATATCCTTCGGCACCCTTCGTTTCAGATTGGGTTGGGGGGCTTCAACAGCAGTTGCAATAGGAATGAAAAAAGGAAGCCATTGCCAAGTTTGCCCAGTGACGATCTCACTGCTGCAAGCCCTATACTGTATACTCTTGCTAGTTAAGTAGTTAGGAGCAGATTTTATGTTTACCATTAGTTTTTACAGGAGGCAGAATTTGTGATGATTCTATTCTGGTCACTGCTGAGAGTGAAGGAGATAGCAATGGAACTTCATTTGGAGTTAGAGAGGGTGGTAACCCTAGAATGGAAAGGTGTTCATTTTTGTGGTGAACTTTGGTGAACTTTGTTGGAAGAACATCTTCTGTTGGCCGTGGAAGCATTTTTTGTTTTGTTTGTTTTTTTTGGGGGGGGGGGTCCTAGAGGGAAATTATATCAGATGGTTGGAAGATAAAAAACTGACCTTAAGGGCAGCTGGAAGTTTGTCATTGCTCGCCAAGGGTCGTTGTTCTTTAGTCAGCTGTTTGGACAATGGACAGTGAGGGATAAATGTAGGGAACGTAAAGCCTTGGTTCTCAACATATCTATTGGTTGTATTTAACTTGACAACCTTGAATGGGTCCAGAAGAGGGTAACCAGGATGGTTAAAGGTCTGGAAGAAATGTTGTACAAGGAACAGCTTAGGGAGCTGGGAATGTTTAGCCTTTAAAAAAAATAAGTTTAGCCTTTAAAAAATGATAGTGATTCTTAAATATTTGAAAGGATGTCATATTGATGAGTGGACTGGTTTGTTTTCCATGGCTTCAGAGACTAGGACTCGGGGCAATGGTTTCAAACTACAAGAAAAGAGATTCCATTTGAATATTAGGAAGAACTTCCTCACAGTTAAAGCTGTCTGGCAGTGGAATTTGCTGTCATGGAGGGTGGTGGAGTCTCCTCCTTTGGAGATTTTTAAGCAGAGGCTGGATGGCCACCTGTCGGGACTACTTTGATGAGGGTTCCTGCATGGCAGGCAGTTGGACTAGATGGCCCTTGCGGTCTCTTCCAACTCTATGATTCTATGAGAGGAGGGTTTACCTGATATAGGCAACCATATGGTTTGATTGCCCCAAGAGATGGTGTGCGCTTGTCACTTGTATGAGCAGACATCTTTTTAGAAGACCTGTTATTGGTCCTGTTAACTGTGTTTGACAGTTTGATGGGGAAAATAACCAAAACATTAGCTAAGTGGGTCATGATTAGTTTCAAAGGGTGCCATTTAATGAATAGGTCCTTTGAATGAGTACTACGAATCATGAGATTCAGGTACAGTGGCACCTCTACTTATGAGTTTAATTCATTCTGAATGCATGCTCTTAAGTTGAACAACTCATACATAGAGCAGCTGCATTTTAAAAATAAAAATTGAAAAATTGAAAAAAAATTTAAAAATGTAAGTAGAGCAGACCACATCTAAAATTTGTAAGGAAGCAGTCAAAACGCCAACGGTTTTCCATTGTTAAATTGAATTGCTTGTAAGTAGAGCCACTAGTATGTAGGGGTACCAGTGTAAACAAGTAAGGGTGACCCTCTGAGGCAGCTTTAAGATGCAGCTAATTTTGATTCATGAGAGTTAGAATGGAAACAGATCCAAGAACATCTCCACAACTGAGCCACCTGGAGAAAATACAACATGGCTTCAAGACAAGGGACTCACCCAGTTTGAGAAAGAGAGGACCCTGGATGGCCCACTATCTCCTGTTTATGCACTACTTTAGGCACACCAAAGGTTAGGGAACTAAATAGTGAATAAAAATAAAATCCAAGTTTGAAACCTATTTCTTATGTGTGGAATTTTTATTTACTGAGAAGGCATGGGGGGCCATAGATATGTTTCTCAACAGTGCCATGGGAGAGAGTACCTCCTAACTTTTCTAAAGTCACTTTTTACATTACTAAGTCTATGAAATTCTGATTTATTTTCACACATTGAAGCTGCTGTCCTATGTTCATTGTTGTGTATTGATTCAGTTCACTCTGAGTGGAATCATATCATTATTATGGTTGTATGAATCACACTATGGTAAACTGCCTTTCTGTCTAGAAGGAACAGTTACTATTGGTTCATTTAAGTTGTGGCATTTGGATCTTTAGTTTTATTGGTTCCCACCAAAAGGCGGCTTTGTGATTGCTGGAAATTGTTCCCTCCAAAATGTATCCTTCCCTATCCAATTCTCTGTCCCTATAAATGTAGCCTCCCTCTCCTCAGTCTTCAGTTCTACTCTGCCTTGAATAAAGAATGTTACCTGAAGAAGTTGCCTCCTGCCTGCTTGTGTAGGATCTGCAATCACCAGGTTAAAATCCCACACTATAACGTTCACCTGAGAATAGATCTTTAGACATTAAATTGAAATTGTTGGTGTTGGGGCAAGAGAGACCTTATCATCAAAGGAGTGAGCATCAGTCACTTCTGATCAAGGTTAGATTTCTTCTAACATGGCCAATAATAGACATTGATACCGGATAAAGAAGCAAGTAACCCTTTATGAATTGAATAAGCATATTTTAATTATTTTTAAAATATTTTTACCCTGCCTTTCTCCTTAAAAGAACCCAAGGTCATCATTAAAAGACAAAATAAATTGAAAAACAGCAAGTATAACATTGCTATTATACAATTGAACAACTACTGTAAGGATCAAAGTTAAAACTAACACCTTGAATTTAGCTCAGAAATGATTTGGCAGCCAGTGGAGCTACAGAGTGGTTATGTGATCTCCATTACCAACCTCAGGCAGCAATCTGACTGCTGCATTTTGGACCCTCTGAAGTTTCTGTATAGCTTGTGGCAACAAGAAATACCTTGCAGACACGACCTTTGATTGGCTCCTCGTTTGGTGTAGAACATCAACTCTTGTATGAAAAAGTTCAACATGGATAAACAGTATGCGAAGAATTTCCCATAAACTCCAACAGTGTCTCATTTATTTATTTATTTATTTATTTATTTATTTATTTATTTAAAGGATGGAGAATTATCTAAAAAGAACCAGAAGGAGAGAAGGGAGATCATATCTCTTGAGTATTCTGAGATGTTATTTAAAACTGCTTTAAAATAGAAGCAGAGATAAAATGTATACCACAAATTAGGCGAGATATAAATAAGCCCAAGAAGATGACACTATAGATAATGAGCAGAGCCAAGTAAAAGGTAATATGACCTTCATTAAAACTATAAGCCTTACACAAATGGGGAAAATAAAAAGAAGCAGAGATATAGGCGAAAGAAGTGTAAGTTGATAATTAGGCAAGGAAAGGAAGGCCAGTTTAAGGAGCACAATACTTTCAAGTTAAAACAAACAATTGTGGTTTTTTTTTTTCCATTAGGGAAAAAGTGAGTTCTTACACAGTGTGAAGTGGTCATGTTCAGTGTTCCAATTTCTTCTATTACATTCTTCCCTTCCTCACCACTTCTGTTTTGTTTGTGTTTTCACCCACCACTCCGATCTGCCATGTTTCAGATGCCTAAGAATTCTTACTTAACAGACTGATTAAGTTTCCTATCAGGATTTACATTGGAAGCCTTAAAACAGTCCAGGAGATTATTTTATTTTATTTTAATCTGATTTGCTCCCTTACTGCAGATACTTAAAAGACAATTAAAAACCTCTTTTTTTAACTGGCCTTCCCCAACCAGGTGGACAATGGCTGACACTATTAACTTCTCATTTAATTCGGGCTCTGGCTTTGCTTTGTTAATCTATTTCTTTGATTTGTGTTTACTTTTTATTTTGTGTTTATTTTAGTTTATGAATATCCCATTTATTTTTGTTAATGACTACGAATATTATTTGATATTATCTTTGTGTGTCTGTATTACACTTATGTTTATCAGATTGTTATCACCCAGAGTAGCCCTTGGCTAGATAGATAGATAGATAGATAGATAGATAGATAGATAGATAGATAGATAGATAGATAGA
>JAHTLZ010000016.1:20301872-20340103 GCA_023846285.1 Phrynocephalus versicolor | reverse complement strand
CATGGCTGTTAACTGTGCATCATATTTTGATGCGTACTAAAATCGCAGGTGATCACATGACATTTGGTGCGCAGTTAACACCCAGACGGCAGAGGTGTATTGTACTTCTTTTTGTGCATCCTGTCTTGCCAAAATGTGCATCTTTTCTCTGTTTATTGACCCGCTTTTCTCCTTCATGTTCACATATATATATATATATAAAGTGATTTGCTTGTCAATTTACCAGCATGTCAGCTTTCTAGTATTACTGCAAGAGTTCATGCGAAAGTTTGAGAATGTGTCAGTGTATCCCTAGCACCAGAGCGCCTTTATAGTAACTCCTTTGTTTTTCTCTCATCTCTCACTTCCTTTTCCATTGGTCACTGTACCAGGTAATTTGCAGCTTGTAGAAGCACTCAGTTACCGAAATGCCAGCAATTGAGTATTAAAGTAGGACAGCAGAAAGAGACAGAAAAAGGGGGGATGGACTGAAATGGTGTGATTTTTTGCTGGTCGCACTGCAATTGCTGCGGTAAAAAACTGTGCATCATTAAGAGGAGTAATTTGATCAAACCCCTAGTGGTGATATAGGATGATGCAGTAAAAGTGCGCTTCAGGGGGCGTGGTCGACTGGGGTGCCAAAATGCTGCGCCTTGGAGTGGAGGCACGATCTTTTGCTGCGCAGTCATTCGCATCAAACACAGCATCAAAACGGTTGTGTGACTGGGGCTTTACTTTTCCTACTTTCATTAAGAAGGAGAAAAAGAAGAGCTACTAATGCTCCCTTGGAGACATCATTGCTTTTGCCATCTCCCATTTCTCATCTCTTACTTTCCAACTGTTCTTGTTTTTCTCTTAAGATGAAGATAACAAGTATCCTGCTTCAAAACAGGGATCTTTACATATTCAAAGAGGAGGAACTCTGTCTGCTGGGAGGGTCCTCTGAAGCTGAAACACTTTCCATTTACTTTGTCCTTCCAAAGTCAGGAGTGTGATTATTCCATAATTCTTTCACCTGATTAATTCTTAACTATGAACATAATTACACTCTCCAGAAGGTAAATCACTCTTATAAATCAGTGGCTGCTGACAGTTCAGTCTTCTGCAGCAATAGTCCACTGCACCAAAGTCATGAGCAAAAACAATGTAGAAGAGACACATCTGTTAAAGGCTGCAGTCCTCAAAGAACTGATTGATAGCAATCCAAAATATATTTACCTGAGAGTAAGCATCACTGACCTCAGTGAGTTTCTGCCTGAAATATAAGGAATGCACCACACAGAAATGAATAATTGGTTAATTTTATGTTTTCAGCAAAGGACAAAGGCAGAAAAAATATACTGCCAATAAAAGAAAATCCTCCTTGTGGCTAGAGACTGATGCCCAAACTATAAGCTATTTATATATACAACAGAATTCCTTAAGCGCTGAGAACATCTGCTCTCCAAAGCAAAAGTTCTTCACACCTCCTGTACTCTGAAAATTAGCTGGCATTGTTTTGTGATTGGCCATCTGGAGGTAAGCCCAGGTTTGCTTTGCTTTCGCTGGAGTGCTCAGTCACAATACACTCTGAAGAACTTAAATAGAACTTAGATTCTAAATACATCTGGAAGTTGAGTCATGGCAACTGGACTTCTTTGCCTTGAGAGATAGAAATGTTTCACTGCTCATCCAAACAGCTTCATCAGTCTGAAGAGAGGTAGTTGTGAGTCCTTCATCTTATAATTTGCTTTGACCTCTTGTCACCCTGGTCTGAACTAGGCTCATAAGATGAACAGTGGTCTGAAGAGGCTTGTTAGATAGACAATAGTCAATAGCCTTAAAATGAGCAATGGCCTAAGGTGCTGAAACCCATAAAGTATGGTTCGTTAACTATGGCCTTGGTAGTCAAGGCTTTTTAATTTGTTTGGGTATTGTTGAAAGCACAGCCTGATAAGTAGCAGATAGACTGTGCCTGAAGCCTCCACTTCTATTGAGAGTGGTGTTTTCAATGCTCACATGAATGGCTTCCCTGTCCCTTCTCTCAAACCACCTACCTTCTCTGTCTAATATGTGTACATCCTCATCTTTGAATGAGTGCCCTTTTCCTTCAATTGGAGGTATACTGCTGATTCTGATCTTGAACTGTTACCACTCCTATGTTGGGTCATCCTTCTGTTTAATGGCTATTTAATTTCCCCAATGTAGAGGTCTGCACACTCCTCATTGCATTGGACCACATTTACTGTACTGCATTGCGCTCTCTCTCTCTCTCTTTCTCTCTCTCTGGTATCGGGTCCTTTGGGTGGACAAGTCTCTGCCTTAGTATGTTATGGGTTTGAAATAAACAGGGATTTGGTGTTTGCCAAAATTCCTTTAAGCTTCTCAGATACTCCAGCCATGTGGGGAATGCCCAGGTTCTTCTGTTGGGTCTGGGTCTCAGGCTGGTCCCTTGTTCTTCTGGGTTGGCACACTGCTTTGTTGAAGGCCCACTTTGGATATCCACAGGCATTAAATGCTGTCTTCAGGCACCTGTCTTCCTTCTTTCTGGCTTCTGTGGAGGTGGGGAGTCTCTCTGCTCTGTGGTTTAGGGTCCTAATGACTCCTAATTTGTGCTGTAATGGATGGTGGGAATCAAATAGTAAGTATTGATCTGTGTGGGTGGGTTTCCTGTAAACTTCTTCTCCCAGGCCACAGTCGGGTCTGATGATGACTGCACAATCCAGGAAAGCCAGCCTGTTGTCTTGGGTGTCTTCCCTAGTGAACTTAACATTAGGGTCCACTGCTTTGATGTGGTCTATAAAGGCCTGTACCTCCTGAGTCTTGATTTTCACCCAGGTATCATCGACATACCTGAACCAGTGGGATGGTGTTGTCCCTGGGAAGGTGTTGAGTGCTTTCTTCTCCACTTCTTCCATGTATAGGTTAACAACAATAGGTGACACTGGGGAACCCATGGCACAACCATGCTTCTGTCTGTAGAAGTCCTCTCTGGACATGAAATATGTGGTGTTCGAACACAGGTCCAGGAGCCGGCATATCTGGTCTGCTTTGAGGCTGCTTTTGGAGGTGAGGGTGCTGTCTTCTCTTAGTCTTCTCTTTACAGCTGTTAGGGCATCAGTGTGGGGAATGCTGGTAAAAGGGATGTAACATCAAAGGATACCATGGTTTCATCTGTATCTATCCAGTTTCAGCTCCCTGACTTTAGAAACAAACTCCTCTGAATTGTACACATAGTGGTCTGTGAGTCCAGCTAGTGCGGCTAGGATAATTGCCAGGTATTTAGCAATGTTGGAAGTCACTGTGTTTATACTACTGATTAGAGATGGGCACAACTCAAAAAAAATGGTGTTTCGTTTGTCGTTTGGTTGTTTAGGGGTCCGTTTCAGTTCGTTTTCGTTTTTTGGTGGGTTTTTGCAAATTTTTCATTTTCGTTTTCGTTATGTAACGATACGAAAAATGAAAATGAAAAATTGCTGTTTCGTTAGCATTCTTTTTAGTTCAATGCATTTGTTGCAACGAAAATGAAAAACACGGCAAAATTGGTCGTTTTCATTTTCGTTTTCGTTTTGTTTTGAAAAAACTTCGTTTTGCTTTCGTTGCATAACGAAACAAAAAAATGAAAACGAAAATGAAAAATCGCTCGTTTCGTGCCCATTTCTACTACTGATGATGGGTCTGAGAGGGATTCTTGCTTGGGGATCATTCAAGGAAAAGAAATCCAGTTGCCATGACTCAACTTCCAAATAAACTCACCTGGATGACTGAGACTCTTCACAGACATATTCTAATTACATTTTGTCTATTACAAGAGAGAATAAAGCGGGGAAAGAACAAAATACTGAGACAATTTAAAATGTTTTTTAAAGTGCTGTAGATCACAATTAAATTCTTCTAACTGAATTAAATTTGGCAGTGATGGTCCATTCTGCCTCCCATCTAGGGTGGTGCTGAGCTAAACATGGATCCTGACATCAGGGTCAGTATTTTTGTCATAACAATTAGATTGAAATATCTACTAGAGCAATCAGACAAAGTGGTGTTTTAGGATCTGAAGAGTGGTCCCCAAACCATGGGATGGTGCGAAGAAGAAGAAGAAGAAGAAGAAGAAGAAGAAGAAGAAGAAGAAGAAGAAGATGAAGAAATTGGAAAATTGGTGTAATAAATAAACTAAAAAGTAAATGAATGAATGAATGAATGAATGAATGAATGAATATTTGGATACTGCTTCTAACTGATAGTCTTATCCTGAGAAAAAAACAGAAAAAGCTGGAACTATACTCTGGAATGAAGAGTGTGTTAAAGCAGACTCCTGGTTTATTATCTTCCTTCCTTCCTTCCTTCCTTCCTTCCTTCCTTCCTTCCTTCCTTCCTTCCTTCCTTCCTTCCTTCCTTCAATTTATTTCCCACCCATCTGGCAAAATGGCCACTAGGTACAGATTGATTTATCAGATTCTCTCTCTCTCTCTCTCTCTCAATCTCTCTCTCTCTCTCTCACTCACACACACACACACATACATCACAGGTTTCTTAATTATCTTCCGCATGTAGCTTCTCTTGTGCTTTGTTTCCCAAAGGGGAAATGCCAATTTCCTACATAAACATTTTGCTCAAATTGCAGAAACCACAACATAATAAATAAATGTGACTTCCTACCATTTAATTTTCCCCACTATGTATCAGCTTTGGAGTAATGCATTTTAAAAAGAAAAGAAAGAAAGCACCTTTTAAAGCAAAGTACAACTTTGATTCATTCATTGTGCATGGCTTCAAAGTTCACCATAAAGTCAAAGTTATAGCCAAGATGGTGGTATTCAAAGCCACTAATTCTGAGACCCGGACTAGTTACTGGTTACTAATTACCACAAAGATCAGCAGTTGCTCTAGAAGTAATATATCATGTTTAAAGCTGGCTAGACCTGGGAATAAACTTCCCTTTTGTGATAATTGGTTTGCATGCTTTCATAGGATTTGCTTCTTTGTTTTTCTACAAAGCATGTGGTGCAAGTGGCAGCCAAATACTAGGTTTTGTGAAACTCTAGTGAGGCTATAGGCTCATGAACATCAGTTAGTGCTTAATCCATTTCCACTGCAATAATACCATCAGATATAACCACAGATATTGCCAGAGTTAAATGGGATTCAATGCCATACAAGTAGACAGGGTTGCCCAACTCTGTCCCATTTGTCAGGCAGTCATCCAGGTAATTAAAGGAAATGTTGAGTGAAACATGGACAATTTTGATGCTGTAAAAGAGGCAACAAGGGAAACACCATAGGCAGAGCAGCATGTTATGTGCGCAAAATTCACCTGGAAGGATAGAAGGAATATCTGTCCTTACAGGATTGTTAGAATGGCATCTTTTCTGCACAGGATTCACTGGAAATGGCATGGAGGGACATAGATTTTGGCATTTTTCTGCACACAGTTATAAGGGTGTGGGTTAGTGGTAGAATAACCCCAAGGCCAAAACTTTGCTAAGCATATCAAATCATACAAGAGAGGTCCATTGAATTAATTAATTTAGCTCCTAATGGTGTGGTCAGTGGTCATGGTAGTCCAACAATATCTGGAACGCTACAGTTCCCCCAACACTGACTTAAAATATTTCCCCCAATAGATGACAATATTCCCTTGCCACTGATGCAAAGCCAACCTATTTCTCTTCTTAGAGTCTTCTTACCATCTCACTTTCTGGATTATATAGAAAAAAAGGCCAACATGCATAGCTCTTTATCTGCATCAAAACCTAACCAAAGTTTTGTCATATTGTGTATTCTATAAAAGTGGTACTTCAGAGTGAACAAATCCTCCAGCCTACTTATCATGCAATAGCTGGCAACAGCAAGTTGATTCATAGAAGTCACACCTGACTTATATTAAGCTCTCATGGTACCATATGGGCTCCACTTACTTGACAGATGGATATTGATATTTGTTCTCCTCTGCATGAAAACTAGCTGCAGCATATGCATAACTCCTAATAGCATTAAAGCTTTGCCAATTAAGAGCATGTTCGAGCATTTGATATAATACTTGAGAGCATGTTTCACAAGTTTCATTTCCAATTTTCTATTGTTGGGTTTGTCTGTATTTTTGTAGTGACTATTACTAAAACACATGCTTGTGATCTCTCTCTCTTTCTCTCTCCTCTCTCTCTCTCTCTCTCTCTCTCTCTCTCTCTCAATGTTGTCTTATTGACAATAAAAGACAATGGTGTTTTGAAACAGTACATTCATAGTGGGTGGGGAAGAAAATAAAGGGTGCCCAGTCCAATTAAATCTGCAAACTGAGTTCTGACATGAACTGAACCCAGAAAGTAATATACAGAGTTGAAACTATGAATCAGCTCTCGTACTCCAAGATGACATCGTGGATATACACCAGGGGGTCTAAAGTGCCCCTACAGGTCATGGGCTGCATAGTCCAAATTGACTTTTCTCAGAAAACCATTGATGCTACAACAGGCTGGAACTAATACTGTTTTATCATCTTTTCAGAGTAAGATGCCAGGTAGGGTTTTCTAGGAGCTATTCAACAATATCTTAGGATGAGTAACACAAGCTATACTTCTGAAATTAGACTCTTAAATGCTGTTAAACTGAGGAAGATTGGCAATGTTTTTTGAGAACATCCTATCTCCACAAACGGAAAGCCTGAAAAAATGAAAGGTGGAAATTAATGATTCCGATACCTTCAACTTATCATTTAAAATCAGCCATGGTTAAGTCCTCAATAGGAAAATTCTGGGCACAATTAAAAATGCTGGTTTCAACCTATAAAGTACTAAATGACCTGGTGCTAAGTAATTTTGAAGATATTTGATTGTTCCATTTAAATATTTGTATACGTACTGTTTATAGCTTTAATATTGCCTTTTAATGATGTAAGCTGCATCTGTATATTCATTGTTCTTAGCTGCACATATTGCCTTTCCGTGTTGTGAGTCACAACATCCTTCTTTTTAAGGAGAAAGGCTGTGTATAAATGAATAAATGAATAAATGAATAAATGAATAAATAAATAAATAAATAAATAAATAAAATGTTGTTTGAGGGAAACTCATTCAACAACAATAAGCAATCTTTTCCTCTTAAGAGTGTGATCCTTCTAGAAGATTTATTTATTTATTTATTTATTCATTCATTCATTTATTCAACTTATATGCTGCCCACTACCCAAAGGTCTCTGGGCGGGTTACAATCAATATACTAGCAGGTCATCTAATGCGGTAGGGAGCTTATTTTTACTAAAGACTAGGACTTGGGCATAAGGACTTGGAGCTTGCTACCAAAGACTTGGACTTAGAACTTAGACCCAAAGAATTGCCAACATCCCTGGTATTAAGCAAGAAAACATGTAAGACTAAATGAATAATGATCACATGGGATGAAGACAGCTCTGCTTCATCTGTTTTCGCTTCATCCATATTCATGTTGAAGATATGCTGAAGCACGTACAACATGAGTTGGTGATCAAGAATTCTGTTAAGGCCAGTCACCCTAATTCAAAAACAGTGGCAGTGGATTCAGCTGAAGACTATTTGAAAACTGAGTTGCAGTATGTGTGGTGGATCTGCCCAATCATAGAATATATAGACTGCAGTTCCTGAAAATGAAATCATTTCAAAGGTAACTCTCATCTTGCCCTGTTGAAGTTTTTCAAAGCAGCCACATAATTTTATCTGATACTTGCACACTATTTATTGTGGATGTGCATAAAGTGAACTGCTTTGGTGCACATGGCTGCTGAATAGTTGTTTTCTGTACTTTCCTGTACTTTAAGGGAAGCAGTTCTGAATCTGAATAATTTTATGATGCCATGCTGCTTTGAAAACTAAACTCCTTGATTATTATTATTGATTGCAACCAGCAGCATTTTTAATTTAAATGCAAATGTGTTCAACTTTAGCCTTTGTATGTAAAAGCACATCTCTTCTTGCTTTTTTTTTCTGCACTGTCAGAAAACTCAGTGTTCATAGAAGATGAATCAATATCAGTTAACCTTCAGGTATTATGTTAGCATCCTTCCTTAATACATGGATTATGCCCTTTGCCTTGCACTTTGCTACAGTGAAAAGGTTTTCAGAATGGTTAGCAATCACTTCTGATAGTGCTGGAACTTTGACACAATGATTTGTGTCTGTTGGGGACCACTAAGAAAGCGAGAGAGAGCCTTACAGGAAAAGTATTTCATAACCTAGATATAACCAACTAGAAGACCTTGGGTCCTTTCAAACTTACCTATACAAGTAATGAGTCAGATAGAAGGGCATTTGGATGATCTGATATGGGTTATATGGCAATGCATGGCCTGTCGGCCTGGACTGAAGAAAAAAAAAGATTCACAATATTCACCAAAAATCACCAATTTGACAGGAATTTGTCACTTCATATTCGTTCAAAGGAATGACCCCAGTGAGTATGACATGACAAAATTTTACCCATTTTTATTTGTTCACTTGTCTACCCCTTTTTGGTGTTCTTTGCCATCTGCAACCTTCTCCTAAACTGACTTTTCATATATTGGCTTCTCATTTGTACTCTTTGAAGTAGCATGATATGATGATGGAAGTGGCACTGGGTTTTTCTGACTGACACAGCCACCATGCAATTGAGTGAAAAGTCGTTTCCAGCCCTTTCCAGTCACTGGGGGTCCCTAAGTGAGGTCACTTGGGCCTTATATTGCTTTGCATACCACATTTGTGCTCATTTTAGTTAGATGTCAGCTAGGTTGGCTTCTTCAGAAAGGCCCCAATCCCAAGGCCGGAAGAAACAGCTTAAAATAAAAGGCAGTTTCATCGTGGCAACAGTCGTGTGGTATTAAAGGTGGTTTCTGCATCCCCACAAACTTAACTACCTCTGATGTGTCCCCATGACCTGGAAGCTGAGAAGGGGGTGTGGGCAGAGGGAGGGAGATTAAAAAAAACAGGGTGGATATTGGAGAAAACTCCCTCTCTCTCTTTCTCGGGTTTTGTTTATCTGTGCAGGTTATATCAAACAATGAGCCAATTCTGATGGTAGCTGGCACGGTATCAAGCTCTCCCCTCACCCCTTTCTCTCTCTCTCTCTCTCTCTCTGCACACCGCGGCACACACGCATGCGCACACACATGCACACAACCTCCTTGTCTCTCTGCTGTTGCTGCTGCTGCTGCAAAGCCAGACTACTCAAAGTATAAGCAGATTTTAGAGTCCCCACTGAGGTTTGCTTTGGCTAAAAAGCCGCATCCAAACTGAGGCAAATTATTCCCACCTCTGGGGCTGGTACTTGGGAAATTCGCTAAAGGGGGCATGGTGCCATTTTTTTAAAGCTGGCTGGTCATGGGGGCATGATTTTTGGAAGCAGTTTATCTTGAAGTAAGAAACGGATTTTAGCGGTCATGGGATAGAGGCCATAGTTTCATTTTGACTTACCTTAAGGCTGAGGGTTTGAGTCACCATTTTGGATTGCATCAATTCTGGCCTGAGTCTTTTGGTGATTAGACTTCAGTTTAGTTTGTCTTTCTCCCTCCAGCCCTCTATGGTTTTCAAGTGTTTTCCCTTCTTCCGTTTGCCATGCAGGGGATACTGTCTTGTAATGATTTGCCCCACGCAAGAGAAAAATGACTAAATTCCTAGGGCTCTCTTCCCTCTTCAATGCTACATTGGGTGGAGGAGGTACAGACCTGCCAGACATTAAGAGAAAATGAGCAAACTCCCATGGTGTCTGGCCTGAGAAATTTCAAAAGATTTGGCACAAAGAATTCGCTTCTTGTTCCTGCACGGCCAAATGTCATGGTGATGTGTGAACTACCCACTCCCCCATACAAGTGAACAGGAGCTATAGAGTCTGGTGTTTACAGTTCATTATTAAGATTTAGATTCAGAGTCTGGGATGAGTTTAGGGTGCTCCAGATGTAAACCAAATGGGGCCCTAATCCAAAATATTGAATTGGTGTCTGAATCAAAGAAGGGCATCTACGGACAGTCTTAGTATAAACACAAAATATAATCCCAATTTCCTTTTCCCTAATTGTTCATCACCTTTAATTTTGAAGAAATAAGGACAATAGCCTTCAGTATATGACTCCAGTATTTTCAAACACTTTCAATATTCAAATGAATCTCATTATATATAATCTGTAATGTCAGAAACTCTCTTGAACATTCTGTCTTGAAACATCGCAGGCTGGAAGAGTAAGGCCAAATACATTGAACTTCAAAAGTTTCTCCTTTGGTTTGATATAATTTTGCTTCAAGAAACTTGGTATGAGCGGGACATTTTTCTGGCTGGATATACTTCATTGTCAATATCGGCTGAGGCTTTAGCCCATAGAGGGTGACATAGTGCTGGGCTTTGCTCTCTGGTTGCTAGCTACCAACAATTTAAATTAGTGTTTTTGCCTACCTGCCCTCCTTTGGTGATGGCCTTCTTAACTGAGAATACAAGACCTGCTCTACTTATAGGTAATGTGTACCTTCCACCCCAAAACAACAAAGGAAAATTATTACCCAATGGGATACTTTAAATAAGTATCTATTGGATCTTGAATTTAAATTTTCTTCCACTGAAGTCTTTTTGGCAGGAGATTTCAAAGCTAGACTAGGAATGGATGACATGGTCCTAATGCATGCTTTGGGAAATAGCATGAATGACTCCTTGATTGAGTTATTCCAGTAGTCTAGTAACTCAAAAGACCATCAGATAAATATGGTAGTTCTTTATAAGTTCTGGCAATTCATCTTAAATGGGTCATCATCACCAAAGGATTCCCCCACCGAGTACACATTCAGCTCCTCTAGAGGAAGCAGTGTAATTGATTATGTTTGTGTTTCTCATCAGTTGAGAGACCTAATTGCTGATTTTCATGTTGGCAAGTGTACAGATAGGGATCACTTCCCTTTGATCACTAGAAGTGAATGCAATAACTCCTTGTTAAGTCCCTGCCATACCCCAATACTACCCCAAGGAATACTCTTTGCTATAGAAGAGGCAAATGGTCACAAACGGTGGTAGATATACTAAGTTGTGCAATAGATTCTGGAGATTTAATGAATCTGGGGAACAATTTTTTCAAAGCACAAAATATGACTGATGCTCTTTACTACTATGATAAAATTACTTTTAAGGTGAATAACATATTACACCAGCAGATTTTAGTAGGTCCATCAGTAGGCACAAATAACAGAGTTAAAAATAAATCCAATCTGTGGTTTGACAGAGAATGTTGTCTCCCGAAAAACAAACGTCATGCTTTGTACCAGTTCTATTGTAAGAATCAAATGAATGTGCTGCCAAACAAATATTTTGAATTTAAAAAGTGGTACAAGTTGACAATAGCTCACAAGAAACAGGAGTTGCAAAAGGATAGGTGGGATTTATTGTCTAACACTGCTTTAACAAATAACAGCAAACAATTCTGGACCCTGGTGACCAGTATTACGGTGACCAAGACAGGTCTGCTGGATTGCTTGATACCAGCCCAGGTATGGAAGAAGCATTTCTCCAGCATATTTTATGATCCATCTTGCCTTGTAAAAGTACCCACTGACTTTATGCCAGCTAACTTACCATCTTGGCACCTAGTAACTGTGGAGGAAATTAGAGTCTTAATTGCAAAGTTGAAGCTGAAGAAGGTCTTCATGGGTCTTGACGGACTCCCACCTGAACTTTTAAAAACATACATGGATTGGTGGTCCTTGCCCTTAGCAACCTTGTTTACCTTGATTGATAAAACCAGGAGAGTACCTGCAGTATGGATTAGAGCAGTTGTTGCACCCATATACAAAAAAGGGAAGCCACATTTACCAGAAAACTACCGTCCTGTCAGTCTGTTATCCATTACAGGCAAGTTGTATACAGAGCATCTGGCTGACAAACTGGATGGATTCCCAAAATATATTAGGGCTTTTAAATATACACTGACAAGATATGATGCTAGCTAGCACATTAAGCTTCCTACCACAAGAAGGCAAGAGGTAGAAATATTCCAGTAAAAGATAAAACACTGGGAATCCGGAAAAAGTTAAGGCTGAAAAAGACAACTTCTAACATGCTGATTTGGGTCTGTGGGAATTATTGGGGGTTTGTATGTGTTAAAATGGTATGGAAAGTCATGTCATGTTTGCAAGAGAGAGAGCAACTTGACTGAAAGAAGCTGGAAGATGAAAATTAAAAAGGAGCCTTTGATATGAATTCCAATCAAGGTTCATCTTTTCAAAGACTCCAGAACAGCTGCTTCGAGCATTCTGCAGAAACAACATACTGAACAAAAATGGGGGACTCACATAGACACCTGGGGGGTGGGAACAGACCATCCTGGCAGAAACTGATGAGTTGAGTGATAAAATGAAATAAAAGCATTTCATTTTGAGAAGCCACTCTGTGGGAATTAAGTCTATGAAACACTGCTCATGGATCTCTCTCTTGATGCATCTTCTCAAAACTTCTAACCATGTTGTGACTCGTAATCTCAGTATGTCTGATACTGCTTGCAATTTGAGACCTGCTTTCCTATATACTAGTAACTCTGCCTCCTTGGGTCCTAACCATGGTAGAAAAGCAGCACAAACAAAAAAGGCTGCCTCTTCTTGTCTCTGCTCCTTCATTTCCTTTCTTCTCCCCACTAAGGCCTATTTTAACCTCAGAACATCCCACTTCAAAAGAGAGTGAGGTTACTCTGTAGCCTGTCTGAAGAGACTGTTCTTATCATTATGAGTTTTTTCTTTCTCTCATATTCTCTCTCTGGTGTATGTACTGATGGCACATTGTTTTCCATGTACCATCTGGTTTGCAACTATTTCATTGTACAGCTGTTTTGTAGTTTATGTACTGTTTTAACAAAGCACATTGAATTTACTTTTAATCTGAGATGTCTACTTTTATAGACATATCACAAAGCTTTCCTTTGCAAGTTACAAAAGTTTAAAGGAGAAGGACTAGCTCTAGAAGAGAAGACCTTGATTCAAGGCACTTTTATTCAAAATATATCCTAGGAAACAGAGAAGGTGTTCTCCACTAGATCACAGTCACTGTGAGAGTAAGATTGGTGTTATGCTATTAACTTGATCAAATGTGAGATAATCATATTGTCCTTGCTGGAATGAACTCTAGTAAAACTATCATTTCCACACAGTAAAACCCTCTTTGCTTTTTCAAATACAGAATCAGATATACACATGAAGAGCACATAATGTCACTTTCCTGGGCCATCTAAAAGTCAACAAATTTGCAAGGTGTTCTAGAAGAAGATATACAATAAGGCCATTGGATGACCATGAGACCCAACAAAATTGGGTGGTATATAGATTAGTGAAATCTAGGATTTAAATGTAAGAATGACTTTCAAAAACATAAGATTAAGCCAGGATTTGCTAGGAGTTATTTCTTAGATGTAAGGTTCTTGGCAAGATGGAAAAAAGCCAAGCAGTTTTCTTAGTTGAGGCTCAGAGGCAGCATCTGAAATGAAGGGAGGGGGGTGTTTTTATTGTCCCACTCCTTCCAAAGACATGTCACAGCTCACATGCACACATTCACACCTCTCCTCAATATGGCTACCAAGGCCAATAGCCCCTGCCTTGCCATCAAAGGGGGAGGGGGGTTGGTGCAGAAGGCCCATGCATTTCATTTGGGGATTGGGATAGAATTTTGAAAAGTCCACTGGGTGTAGCCATTTGGATCAAATAAAAAGGAAAGAGATTACCCACTTTTGCATTCTTTCCATGTCTCTGTTGATGGTCCATTTGCTGAGATTAAGCAACAGAACCTATATTTTAAGGAGGTGTCTTTTCCCCCTTATTGCAGTTGCTACATGATGGTGAACTGTGAATGGCACTAAAATGTTTTGCCATTCACTGTTTTCCTGGAACTGTTCTTGTATAATATTCCCCAACTGTAATAGTGAATTAGTTTGGAATCACAGCCTGGAAAAAAAATACCTTTAGGGACCACAGTGGTGAAACATTGATGAAAGAAGACTGAAGCATCTTGTTCCCTTGCCAGCCAATTTCTCTCATCAAACTGACTGCCCCCCTTTCTTCAAACAAAGTAATAGCTAAGGCTCCCAAAATCATGTATCCTGCCATCCACCAGCAACATGGTTAAATTTGAAAGTTTTGGCATGGAAAAGGAACAATGTGCAAAACATGTTTATAGTCTGAGCCATTTGTGCTTGATCATTTGCCAATATTTTACTGGGATTCGTCAACTGTTATATCAACGTGGCAAAAAAATATCCCCCCCCCCCAATATCTCATAGTTAATATTCATTCTGGTGAACTTCACATTTATCACAGCAATCAGGGGGAATCTGACATCCCCCTGGCAATTTTTGTGCACATTTTCTCAGATGTATTCCCGTTTGTACAGCTGCCAGGAGAGTCCAATTGTCTCTGTGATATCTTCCCTGTTTCTGCCGATGCCATTTCAGCAAACTAAATTGTATCTTCATGTAGCTGTGCTCATCCATGACGGACACTACACTTTTCATAGAAATGTGTTTATCAGTTGGGATAGAGGTGTCAAGATTATTCAACTATGGTAATGCTGGTAATTTGAGGTTGTGAAGAAACCAAAAGAAATGTACTGAGTGCATGGCATGTCAAGTTTTCTGTACAGAACTAACAAAACACAGAAAAGAGGTGGACTGTCACACAATTCTCACCGTAAACTTTGTCATAAACTGTAGAAATAGCTGTCCTCGGACATAATGGATCAGAAGGGATTTAATTGTATAAAGGGATTGTGGACCTTAATAGTGAACTCATTCTCTAAGCAGGAATTTTATATAGCCATAGGCAGAAATGAAAAAAAGTTACATTTTCAGACCACATCTTCCAAATTCATACAGCCAGTGTAGACATTGAACATAATTCTATTGAGAATTTATATTGGAATAAATGAATTTGGGGTTACAGAAAGGAATGGAGTATCTTGGAGGACTCTATGGGTGGCTGTCTAAAACTCTGAAAAGTGGAACCTTAAGCTGAATTATCATCAATGTTATTGTTCTTATTGTTGTTATTGATGCCATTGCATTGATGTTAGATGTCATCAGGCTGCCTCTCAATCAGCGAACTCCAGAAGGTCCTGTTGTTTAGCCGTGCTCAGGTCTCAAATAGTCAAGGCTGTGTCTTCTTGTGTTGAGTATATATGCATATCTCTTCCATGTTTCCTGCTGCCTCCAACTTTTCCCATCATTACTGCCCTTTCTGAATCTTGTCATGTCCAAAACGTGATTGCCTCTGTTTAGTATTAGCTTCCAATGAGAGTTCAGGTTTGATTTGGTCTAGAATACATCTATGTACTCTAGACCAAATCAGGGTAGACCAAATCAGGGTACTCGAGACCAAACCAGGGTAATTATAAAGTAGTCCTTAAACACCATACTTCAAACTGATTGTTGTTTTACTGTCAGTTTTTTTCTCCCTGACAAGTCTTTCACAGTCACAATCTTTCTTGTATTCTCTTCCTTGGGAATGCCACAATATGAATGAGTTTGGCCTTGTTGTCTTGTGACACATCCTTACACTTGATGTTCTGTTGCAGTTCCTTCCCAAGTGTTCATGTTCTTCTCGTTTCTTGGCTTTAATTTATTGGGATTGATTATTGAACTGAGGTATACAAACTATCAATTGTTTTGATTTCTTCATTGTCATAATTAAAGGTATGCAGTTCTTCTGTTACAATTGTGGTCTTAGTGATGTTCAATCACAATCTTGCTTTTGCATTTTCTTCTTTAGCCTTCATCAATATTTCAGGTCACTGCCATTTTATGTCAGTAATATGGTATTATCTTTATACTTCAATGTTTGAAGTTTCCTGTACCAATTTTCACTCCTTCTTCATTTGAATCTTCTTCATTTTCCATGATGTGTTACATACCCTACGATTCCCAACTGCCATGACTGAATGCCAGTTAAGTGGGTCAATCAGACCAGGTTAAGACTCGGGGAATTGGCTTGCTTCTCAGGTTTCCAGTCAGAGGGCTAAATCTTGGGGTGAACAAGGCTAGAAAAAGAACAGAAGATTTGATTTTTGTGTGTCAGATATCTTAAAAACTTGTACACCCATGTTACCCATTCTCAACTGGTAGTACATCTCAGTGACTCACAATAAAAGTTTTTGTATCCTTGTCATATGTCCTTCCTCCCAACACTTTTCTGTGTCGAGTGTTGGCCCTTAAATTTCAGAGATTATGGTGGTGTTGATCAGGAAATCTGACACATGGCTACTGGTTAATCGTTAGCCTCCCATATTATTTACATTAACTAGCAATGCAGACAAAGCATAGCCATCAAATTTATACTGCTTTAAAATGGGGACGTGTGGAAGGAATAATGCATTTCAGAAATAATACTTCATCTTTAAAAATACATATTAAGGATACCCATTTCAAAATTTATGGATATAGTTAGATTTCCAAAGAGCTAGGGCATTTAAAAATACATAGGAGATCAAATCGAATAACGGTCAAAGAAGGAAAAAAAGGCTTATTTCAAGTCTATCAATATATGTGGTCATTTTTAGATTGCACACTAGCCAAAATTTAAAAGAGGGTTGCTTTATTAAATACTTAATGCAAGAGGAAAGCAAGGCTGTAATAATTTCTTTTAAATGTAAATCACAAATGAAGGGGGAAAATACTGAACCCTCAGATAATTGAGATGCCCAGCTCACATTGTGCTTACTGAATAAATGCTGGATCAATTTATACAAGAACTGGGCATAGTGCAACTTTGGGTGCAAGCCACACTGGGCAGGTCAAAAGGAAGTCAAGCAACAGGCATTAAAAACAAAACCCCTATAAAACACCAATATATTCTGAGATTATTTTTTATTTTAGTTTTGTAGCATTTGTTCAGATTCCTTGTTTCTTTTTATAAATGTTCTTGTAGGGAAAACCTACCCTCGTTCAATAAATAAGGTCTGTGCAAGCCTGATGGGCACTATTGGATACGATCACCATGAAACAGTGTTTTACAACTCTCGTATAAATCCATCGACAGTGAAGAGGGATGTCATAACAGTCAATAAAGGCAATCTAGCTGATGTTCCTCAGTGTGACTTTGTAAAGCGGCATGCACCCTGAATATTTCATTGTTTTTATTGGATTTATCTCAAGAAGTGATTAATACTTTTCATAATGCATTGCTATGCTGTGTGTAAAAGCATCTAATAAGATATCTGTCTTGGCTCTTCCAAAGTGATAAAGACTCTTACATAACTCGATCGTGTCATGGATCAGAAGTTCCTTTGATGGAAAAGGCAAGCAAATAGAAACAAATATGCTGGGGGGAAATCCATTTATTTGTGTGAACCTGGAACAATTTTCTGTGTATGTATGTACCTGCAAGGCACAGCTTGAAATGTTAGTTTTAAGAAGAAAGAATACAACACAGGCTGTGTGATGCTATTCACAGCAGAGTAGTTGCCACCATGATGCTCTTGGATCCCAGACCATCACTGTTCAGTTATGGAGAGTTTCAGCATATCATCATATTAACTCTTCTCAATAATAACGTTGGTATATGGAAAGTTGTGATAAAGAGGCATTTGCCTCTCAGTGTCTTGACAAATCTCCATCAGCTGAATAGGACTCCTTTGGCAAACATAACACATACTGCGCTTCTCAAAGTTCTGTTTTCCATATGGCAGACCTACCTAACTGAAATTCAAAACAAACGTGATGTAATTATTGAGAAGGATGCTTCTGAATTGGAAAGCCAAAGATTTTATCTGGACATCCGTGCTTCTGATTATGCTTAATTAAATCACTCTTTCCATTTAGTGAAGAAATGAACGCTGGTAATAAAAAAAGAGCATTCTGGAGATAGGTGGTCCTTCTAATGATAGGCAGCTTTTAATTATTACATTTCAAGTTATCTTACCCTTTTTTTTCTTTTGCTCAATAAAGCACCTATGCTCAGTAGCTGGAAATATGCAAATATATTTCAATGTAATCAAGTCTTTAATTTGTTAAATGACAGATCATTAATCAACTTTTTAAATACTCTCTGACTGGTTGGCAAGCTAGAAATAACTAAGTTATTACATCAGTACAAATATCCAGTTTATTAGATCCACGTTCTGTGTATATCTAATAACCATTACAGGAGAGAAATTTACCTTCGGTAGCCAGACAGTTACTTCATAAAATTCACCTTCTTTTACAGCATAAGGTTATCTTGCATGAAAGGTTTCAAGACCACAGGTGTGCACAAGGAAGTCTGACATACAAGTGGCTATTTAATGAGATCTGAGGGAACAAACTTCTTCATAGGGACAGCTGAAACCAATAGATCTACAAGGGCATCCATGGAAGGAAGGAACACTTTTTAAAAACAGTGTTGTAGCTTTCCATTAAAGACAGGTGCAGCACCAGATGCCAGAGGTAAATCTCCAGTCTTGATATCTTTCGCTGCAGAAGTAAAAGGTCCATTAAAGCCAAATGTGTCTCTTGAACCATTCATTACCCAAGTGCATTAGTTGTAGTCAATTATTGACTTCCTGAGTGCCTGAGTTGTTCAAGGTTGCCTCGACAAAGCAACTGAAATTTCCATCTAAAAGCAGGGAAGACTTTAGTGGTAACTGTTCCCCTATCTCTTCACCAAAAATGTGCATAGTAAGGAATTTGATCAATCCAAATGCTTATCCTGAGTAACTAGGGTGAATTTGGAATACCAACCCTTATGTGAGTTACATTGATTCAAGAAATCCACCTGAGTTGGAACTAATAACTCAATTTTTCTCAGTGTAGCCTATGCACATCAACCCAGAGGTAGATCCCACTAAATTGAAATATGTATAGGATTAAACCCACTACACTGTACAGATACAAAAGAGAAAGACAGGACATAACAATGGGCAGTTGGCATTGCTGCCTGATAGGAAGCTGTTTCCAGAGGATGCAGAGGAGAGAGGCATAGAATGAGTGGGCAGCTACACTGGGAAAATGGGGAGGGAAGCATGCATTGCCCAGGGAATGGGTGAGTGCATGGAATGCATGGAGGAGGAGGAGGAGGAGGAGAGGGGGCTGCATGGCACACTTCTTTGGATGTGGGGCCAGACTGAGCTGAACCGCTGAATAGCAGTTCATGCCCATCTCAATTCCCAAACCAGGTGTCTTTGAGTTATCCTGCCACTTATGTAGTATATACCAAACACACACACTAGACCAAAACAAGCAAACAAAGAAGGTTGTCCCAAATTTAGCTACTGGCACTATTTGTCATGCACTCCATGAATCACACAAGGTGGCCACTAAACATGGCATCAAAAAGGAGGACCAGATATGGCATTGGTTTGCATAAAATTGCGTTAGTTAACGTATAGGTTTAGAAACTTTTAAACAATTTAAATGGGATTATGACATACATGGGAGGACTATGATCATGACTCATCTACTAACTGATCCTGATGTGCAGATGCTAGCTGTGGAGCACCAGCGTCCCTGCTCATCCCCCTGAACAGCACAGCTCTTTGTGTTTAAATCAGAATTGCACTGGATAGTCCTTCCAAGAGAGAAATTGACTGCCTTCTTCAGAAAGAGAACTGAATTCTCTGAAAGAGGCCACATGGCTATACTAGGGCCCCTGGACAAGAGGATCTCAAAACAATTTGGCATTTTGGGAGTGGGCTGGATGCTTCCCCTCCTACTTTGTTCAAGGAAACAATTGCAGTGTTTGTACATTGTTTCTAGTTCATAGTACAAATTAAATAACTTTCTACAGCCAACTGAATTAGATTAAGTCTTATTTTGATGTCCCCTTGTCTGGTTCCTTATTGCTTCTTGAATTAGCATGAGCTATTTGAAAACTGAACTTTCTTTCTTTAGAGGAAAGAAACTGATAAAAACCAAGGCTGTCATACTTTGAGCACAACATGAGAAGGCAATATTCCCCTGGGGAAAAGAGAAAAGTTGAAGACAGCAGGAAAAGAAAAGGGCTAAGTATGAGACCCACGGCCTTGTCCTTACAAAAGATGAGCAAGGTGGTTGAGGACAGAACATTTTGAAGATCATTCATTCTTTGGGTCATAGACTGGAGGCAACTTGACGGCACATTGAACACCAATATCTGAAAACTGAAGAGGTTGAAACTAATAAGCACGCTTATTTCCTGATGCTGGAATGTTGCTTCCCTGCTGAAAAGGAAGCTATCATGTTTCTAAAAGCACTGAGTCAAACCAAGGTGAATTTATAATTAATGCCCCAATTTTGCTTCTGCTGAGAAAAAAAGGCATAGACACCTTAATATTCCTATGTTTTGTTTTCTTGTTGAGAGCATTGTTTTGCAGTTTTATTCTTCCACACCCTAACTGATTTGCTTAGTGGTTATATTTTCTCTCTGCTGCATTGGGGTCCTAACCCCCACCCTTGCTGCATGGCAATTACTCTGTTAATTTTGTCTGTACCTTCTGGTAAAAGCTTTTTAATTTTGCCAGCATATTGATAGAGGTGTTTTCAGGTTGGACCTGCTATATCACTGTTGGGTTTAAAATAAGATTAAAATTCTATTTCAGTCAGGCTAGTCCTGCTGAGTTCCGCTGGACCCCCAGTCGCCAATAAAAGTCCAACGAGAGAGAGATCCTGAGGCAAATACTGTATTTATTAAGCCTAATAAAGCAGCAGGCGAACACCACGCCAGAGACAGAGCGGAGGTGTTCAGCCACGAGCACATGGAGACCCCAAACTTTTATTGATTCTTCCCCCTCCCATCACAGAATGGCGCCTATTCAGAGATTGGCTGAAGGAAGTTCAAATTGTCCAATTGGGATAGTCCAGGAGTGGCCAGGGGCAGCTCTGGGCAGTCCTTGGTAAGCTGGGGTCGGGGTTCATGCAAATGCTGATGAACCCAGGTGTTCCCTGATTAGGCCATCCGGGGGAATACAATAGAAGAGGGAAACAAGGCTTTGTTTGCTGAGCCGGGGTACACTGTAGGAATCAGAAAGTCAATAGGGGGTCGAGGAGCAGAGTCAATATGAAACAGGAAAACCGGTGGGATTATTCAAAGGGGATTTTGCCAGTTTCTCATGAGTCCAGGAAAGGTGGAAATGATAAATTCCTCTAGGCGGTGATCCAATCTGTTAGGTAGTCAGGGAACAATCAACAGGTAGGCAGAAAGGAACAGTCACAGTGGGGGGTAGGGGAGTCACAATGGAAGTGGCAAAACTAATCTGGAAAAGTCCTTTGCTGCCAGATGGTATCTTTTAGTTGGATGTAGAAATGTAACAATAGTAGGCTTCAGACGGTGATAACATCTGGGTCTGGAGCTCTGGTGATCTAGGAAATAGCTGCTGTGGACCTGCCAGAAGCTTTGGAGAAAATGGATTCTTTCCAGAAGATGCAGCTTGTCTTGTGGTGCTGCCATGATGCCAGTTCTTCCGTGCCATAACTCCCTTGCCCCAGTTGGTAGATATAGGGGCCATTAGGTAGAGCAGAGACATGTTTAAAATGTGTAGATGGAGTGGGAGGAAGGAGGGAGAAGAGAGAGAGAGATGTGTGGGGCACTGGTAGTTGGGGGCTAAGAATCAGCTAGGCAGAAAAGAGTCCCTGGTTCCCAAGAGCGATTGCTCACAAACATTCCCTGAAAGCCATGAACATGATAGAAATAAATCACCAGGAAAAAAAACAGGCAGGAAGGGTGGAAAGGAAAAGAGGGGGGGACTGGGCTCCCTGGCTGGCTTTTAAGGGGGTTAAAGTTTAGTGCCCAATTCAATAATTCTATATATATATATATATATATTTATTTCCAGAGTGACTCATCATCACAATGATACAAACACAAGGAGAATATTTTTAATTATGTTTACAAGGTCCATTCCTGCACGAAGGGTGTGTGTTGGTTGTGCCATTCACATGTTCACTTACATGGTCTTTAGGTCTTTAGGAATTTGGTTTAATTGAAAAGTAGACTTGAACATTCTTTTAATCAATTCATCATGTGTCCCACACCTCTAACTATTACCTGAAACAAGATAGAATCATCTGCTTCAGATGGAGCCAAATTGCCAACTCAAAGCAAAATGTGTACCAGAACATGCATAGGCTAATCCTGCAAGGAAGAACCAAACATGCATAGGCCTTTTCCGAAGACTGCCCTTAGTGAGACTAATTTACCAGCCAGCCAGTATTCAACAAGTTGAAAGAAGGACAGTCTATTGTCCGGAGTTAGGGGATGGTTTGCATAATTTCCCCACCATTCTGTAAAATGGATGGGTGAGCTTTGAGAACCATTTCAGATCAGATGTGTTCAGTGTTTCTCTTTGGTATCTCACTTTGGCTTCAGAATGAAACACATCTTTCCTTGGATTTATTTACTGAAGCTTCAAATGTCTTCTCTGTTGACTATAATAAACAAATTACTTTTATTAAATTAAATTGGCAAGAACTTGTGGGCTTTACACTCTTCTCTTGGGAAATGAATACAGTCCAATTTCAAACAAATAGATCTCCTTTGGAGAATGTATGCTTGTGTGTATCTGTGTGCATGTAAAACATGTCCTAACTTCTCTGTGGTTTGTCACATCCACTTTGCATGGATTTCATACAGCAAATAGATGCTTATAGATAAGTTCTTTGCAAACAGTTTGGAGAATATGTGCAGGGATTAATTTTTATTTATAAAATTGTCTCTAAACTCCCTTTTGGCTTACAAAAGACTGTCAAGGTGACTTGCTTTTCAGATTTCAAGTACCTTAACGCAGAGTCAACCTTCAAAGATCAATGAAAACATAGGAATAATTTCTTCCATGTCACTTCAACAGCTATCCCCCAAAGAACTGTGGTTTGAGAACCCCAATTCAGAGCTGTCCAGTGAAATCTGTTGTGGATTACTCTGAATCTACCCTGGGTAGATTCACTTATCATGGAATTCACTTATCACATTGGATAAGAGCTTTCCAGTGTGCTCTCTCTGTTTTGAGAATAGAATCCAGAACCTTGGATAGCTCCCCTAAGTATGGATTCCTATTGCTTCTGAAACTAGTCACCACTTTCCAGTGTGCCAGCTAGAAACCAGAATGATGATTCAGTGAAGTACACATCTTGATTTTAATAGAATGTTTCTTTATCTTTTGAGTTTGCTTGTGGGAGCTGCATTTTGAACTCACACATAACTATCATGACCCAAAACTAGAAGCTTTGGGAAATGCCTGTTTCACTGTAAATGATTTTGATGAAGAGACACTTTGTTTCGACGATATTTAAAACTTTAGATTGGTATTTGGGCTTTTTCCAAAGCAGATGAACTCTGCTGAGCATCCTGTTTTCCCAGGATAAGGCAAAATGTCTAGTCCTGAATGTCCGTTTAGGCCTCCTGTAAATGAGGTGTGAGCAAAGTGGCCATCTGCTTGTTGCTGGAATACAGACCTTCTATGCAGAAGAGCATATCAACATTCTAAAAAAGAGGGCAGCAGCAAAAAAAAATTGTAACTTTGAAATACGGCTTTATATCAGCACCAAATCTGTCACATTTGTAACAGCCTGTTCTTGTTCTGTGCCAAATTTCGGGATGTTTGGGCAAAGGATTTTTAAGTTATGATTTAAAAAAAAAAAAAGCAAAACTGTGAAATAGGTGGCCCTAAGCATTTAAAACAGATCAGATGAATTGGAAAACACACACCAATCTTCCTTGTCTTGAATGAGCATGGCTGACCCCCATCCACTTTTATAATCTGGAGAGAATCCAGGCTACAGGGGCTAAAATATTGTTCCTCAAGAAAAGAGCTTTAAATGGGAAAATGGGGGAATTGTCACACACTTAGCATGTTCATACAACTTGACAGCAAGAATTCACAAAATGACACACTATATACATTTGTGGGTGGGGGATCTTTGGAGAGCTGCATGTTAACTAAAAGACACAGAAGTACAGTGGTACCTTGTATAAAGGAATTAATTAGTTCCAAATGAAATTCTGTTAAGCAAATTTTCCTTTATACAAATTTCTCATAGGAATGCATTGAAAACAGAGTAATCCCTAATCGTAAGTAACCATTTTTATGTTGTATGGATTTGCCCCATAGGCAATTCTGTTAAGCAAATTTCCCCTATCTCTGGAATTTTTTATGTTGTACAGATTTTATGTTGTACAAACCATGTGTTATACAAGGGTCCACTGTATAGTCAAAGGATAGGTTTTTGTAACAGCCAAACAAACAGCCTGAAAAACTCACAACTATCAGATCCCGGCCGTGATAGCCTTTGAGAATACAAACAAACATGAGTTTGTTTTCAAGAAAACAATAGGGTGATTGTCTTTTGTATTCCAGAAAGGGGGATATTTTGCCATGTGTCTTTAGAGAATTAGCATACAATTTGGTATAGCATATTCAATGCATCTCCATACTTTATACCTTAGAAAAATAGACAGAAGGTATATTTTGTTCTAGGACTTTCAATAAACATTATCTCAGGATTTCTGAGACCCAACAATTTCCTTGCATATGTTTCCAAAAAGAAATCAGCTCAAGGGCCTGGGCAACTGTGATTTTGACAGTTAATTAGAACCCAATTAGTTGACTTTTAGATAATATTTTTATTTTTTAACACCTCGGCCAAGCAGGCCAAGAATCATGCTTGCAAGTGCATTCTGCTTGTAAAATATGAGCACAAAAAGAACATTTAAAAAATTAAAAATACATTTGTGACAATATCTCAAATATCTACTTTAAAAATAATAAATATTTAGAATGTCAGTCTGGAGCTGTGAAATTACTGGTTTTTGCTTTGTGGTTGGGAATGGTATGATTGTCAACAGACTATACTGAATGGGCAGTTATATATAATATATAAATTAAATGTGTTTGCCACAAAGCAGTGCAGCAGTAACGTAGATAAAATGTCAGTATTGATATAAAGGGTTGCAGAGTTAGGCTAACAGAAAGACAATGACAATGAATAGAGTAAAAACTCATATATTCATAAATACATCAAAAATATACACAGCATAACAACCAAGCATTATATACAATATAGCAAACAGACAAACAGAGTGTGGGGTAAACTGTTCTCACCATAACAGTCCCCAAGTTACAAATGGCAAGCTAGTGCTTTTTATACAAATCAGCACTCATAAGATCTGATGCAATCACTAATTAACAATCTGATGTAATCTGATCTAACCATTACAAATCATGATGTTATAATCAGTTCCACCTGCACTTCATCACTTAACATGTCTGTGATTACTTATTTCTAACACTTGTGAATTAACATCATGACACTGCAGAATCTAACTGCCTCCATTTTACAATTCACTTTACACATTCTGTTAAATATACATAACATATGTTTTATCAACTTTTACATATCTTGAAAATGATCTTACTTAATCTTAGGAGAGTTTTGGTGCCTATATCCTATTATAGTCTTTCATCATTGTCTCCATGTCTCCTGTCAAGTCACTATACAATTGTTCAGTTACCTAAAAAAAACAAAAAACCCGCCAAAGATGTTATGTGCTATCAAGTCTCTTTGGATGTTTTTTTACCATATCAGTTAATTACCTTGCAAATATCCTATGTTTAATAGCTCCACTCAATTCCCTGTTCTCAATACTTGAACATGTCTTAATTGTACTGGACTGTATATTATCCCTCATTCTGTAAGCCACCTTGGGTCCTTTTTCCAAGGAGAAAGGCAGGGTAAGAATACTATAAAATAAATAAAATAATATCGTGCAAGTCAACAGCATCTCATGTAACATTGTTCTCTCTTCCTATTGCCCCCATTTCCTAGCCATATTGTCTGTCTAGTAAATTCTGATCAGGTCTTGAAAACTAACAGCTGTGGATTACTTTGTTGAATCTTCTGCCTTCCTCTTGCTCCGCTGTATCACCTCCTACACCATGTTTCAAGATTGTTGTCCTTTCTTTTTCCTGTATAGTAGAAATGAACCCCGAATGTTCACTGGAAGGACAGATTTTGAAGCTGAGGCTCCAGTACTTTGGCCACCTCGTGAGGAGAGAGGAGTCCTTTGAAAAGTCCCTGATGTTGGGAAACATTGAAGGCAAAAGGAAAAGAGGACGGCAGAGAATGAGATGGTTGGACGGTGCAACCAATATGGATTTGACAAAACTCTGCCAGGCAGTGGAAGATAGGAAGGCCTGGCGAGCTCTGGTCCATGGGGTCACAAAGAGTCGGACACAGCTGAATGACTCGACAACAACAACAAGAAATGATTTTGACCTTGATTTCCAGTGACAACCTTTGCTAACTCCATGCCCCCTTGGAGTCAGGTGAGGAAGCATATTTTGGAAAATATGCAGGCAAGATTCTTTAGAGCAAGAGTTTGGAAATTGGAAGAAAGGTTTGTAGTATGTATTCTGGAGAGCAACCATGGCAACATTAGTTTTACCTGAGAGGTTAATGTCTATGTGTGTTTCTCTGATGTACATGTTGCACTCACACTTTCGCTTCACCATTTTGTTAAGTTCTATATATATAGGCACAGATAGACTACAACCAAATCCCAGTGGGTCTTGGTTCTGCCTTTCCCCAACAACCATACTACAGATCATGTGATCATTTTCTGGAATCTTCTAGTATTGTCTACTTCTACCTGAGGGAAACTCTTGTTGAAATTCCTGTGTAGTTTATGTATATCTAAACATTCATTTTAATTAGTCTGGAAAATTTTAATTTAGTTTGTAAAAAAGGCGCCTGAGGGGGGATATGATTGAAACGTACAAAATAATGCAGGGCATGAGTAAAGTGGACAGAGGGACACTCTTCTCCCTCTCAAAAAATACCAGAACTAGGAGAAATCCTCTCAAATTGAGGGCTGGGAGAGTAAGAACAGACAAAAGAAAATATTTTTTCACCCAGCGCGTTGTTAGTCTGTGGAACTCCCTGCCACAGGATGTGGTGATGGCAGCTGGCCTGGATGCCTTCAAAAGGGGATTGGACAGATTCCTGGAGGAAAAGTCCATCACACGTTACAAACCATGACGGAGATGTATCATCTCCAAGCTTAAAACCGGGTACCTCAAGGATCACATGCAGGGGGAGCGGTATCAGGAGACAGGTATCTAGTCTCGTGCGCTTCCAGGCGCATCTGGTAGGGCCACTGTGAGATACAGGAAGCTGGACTAGATGGGCCTTTGGCCTGATCCAGCATGGCTCTTCTTATGTTCTTATGTTCTTAATTAATCAGATACTCCTAAAACTTCCATTTTAGGAATTTGAAATATTGTGCCCTTATTTTTTATTAATTAACTATTTCTCACTCAAACACAAATCAGTTGTGCAGACAAATCTATTTGTCAACATAAGAACATAAGAACATAAGAAGAGCCATGCTGGATCAGGCCAAAGGCCCATCTAGTCCAGCTTCCTGTATCTCACAGCGGCCCCACCAGGTGCGTTTGGGAGTGCATGAGACTAGATATCTGTCTCCTGATACCACTCCCCTGCATCTGGCCCTTGAAGTAACCCGGTTTAAAGCCTGGAGACTCCACATCTCCATCATGGTTTGTAACCTGTGATGGACTTTTCCTCCAGGAATCTGTCCAATCCCCTTTTGAAGGCATCCAGGCCAGATGCCATCACCACATCCTGTGGCAGGGAGTTCCATAGACTTACAACGCGCTGGGTGAAAAAATATTTTCTTTTGTCTGTTCTTACTCTCCCAGCCCTCAATTTGAGTGTATGCCCCCTAGTTCTGGTATTTTGGGAGAGAGAGAAGAGCTTCCCTCTATCCACTTTACTCATACCCTGCATTATTTTGTATGTCTCAATCATATCCCCCCTCAAGCGCCTTTTTTCCAGACTAAAGAGGCCCAAATGTTTTAGCCTTTCTTCATAAGGGAGGTGCTCCAGCCCGGTAATCATTTTAGTCGCTCTCTTCTGCACCTTTTCCAGTTCCACTATGTCTTTCTTGAGATGCGGTGACCAGAATTGTACACAATACTCCAGGTGGGGCCTCACTATTGTTTTGTATAATGGCATTATAATGTTGGCTGTTTTATTTTCAATCCCCTTTTTGATAATCCCTAGCATGGAATTGGCCTTCTTCATGGCTGCCACACATTGGGGAGACACCTTCATGGAGCTGTCCACCAACACACCAAGATCTCTTTCCTGATCTGTCACGGATAACTCAGAGCCCATGAGTTGATAAACGAAGTTTGGGTTTTTTGCCCCAATATGCATTACTTTACATTTGGTTACATTAAAACGCATTTGCCATTTCTCAGCCCACTCCCCAAGTTTGGAGAGATCCTTCTGGAGCTCTTCACAATCTTCCCTGGTATTTACCACACGAAAAAGTTTTGTGTCATCTGCAAACTTGGCCACCTCACTGTTTATCCCTGTCTCCAGGTCATTTATGAACAGATTGAAAAGCACCGGTCCCAGGACAGAGCCCTGGGGCACACCGCTTTTCACTTCTCTCCATTGCGAAAATTTCCCATTGACACCTACTCTTTGTTTCCGGGATTTCAACCAGTTCTCAATCCATAAGAGGACCTGCCCTCTTATCCCCTGACTGTGCAATTTTCTCAGCAGCCTTTGGTGAGGGACTGTGTCAAAAGCTTTTTGAAAATCCAGATAGACTATATCAACCGGTTCACCCAAATCCACGTGCCTGTTGACCTTTTCAAAAAATTCTAAGAGGTTTGTCAGACAAGATTTACCCTTACAGAAGCCATGCTGATTTTCTCTCAGCAAGGTTTGTTCTTTTATGTGTTTTAAGATTTTCTCTTGGATGAGGCTTTCCACCATCTTCCCTGGGACAGATGTAAGGCTAACCGGCCTGTAGTTTCCCGGGTCCCCCCTCCTTCCTTTTTTAAAAATTGGTGTGACATCTGCTATCCTCCAGTCCCCCGGCACTGTGGCCGTTTTAAGAGACAAGTTGCATATAACCGTTAAGAGATCTGCAATTTCATTTCTCAGTTCCCTAATAACCCTAGGGTGGATGCCATCTGGTCCCGGTGACTTGTTAATCCTCAATTTATCAATTAGTCCTAAAACCTCCTCTCTTTTAACCTGTATTTGATTTAATTCTTTAGTCAAGAGGGGCGGCTGAGGCAGCGGAATCCGCTCAAGGTCCTCTGTCGTGAAGACAGACGCAAAGAACTCATTCAATTTCTCTGCAATGTCCAAGTCTTCCTTAACCTCCCCTTTTCCTCCCTCACCATCCAGAGGGCCAACTGGTTCTCTGGCAGGTTTTCTACTTCTAACATATTTAAAGAAGCTTTTATTATTACCCTTTATATTGCTAGCCATTCGTTCCTCAAAGTCTTTCTTTGCCTCCCTTATCATCTTCTTACATTTCTTTTGCCAGAGTTTGTGTTCCTTTTTATTATCCTCATTTGGGGAGGATTTCCATTTACAGAAGGACCTCTCCTTGTGCTTTAGAGCCTCTCTAACTCCACTCGTTAACCATGCCGGTGCCCTCTTGGACTTAAATGAGCTCTTCTTTCTTTGTGGTATGCACTTGTGCTGGGCCTCTATTATTGTTGTTTTAAACAGGCTCCATGCACTCTGAAGAGATTGGATTCTTTTAACCTTCCCCTTCAGTTTCTCTCTAACTATTTTCCTCATCTGAGGGAAGTTTGCCCTTCGAAAATCAAGGGTTTTTATGTCTGATTTGGTTGACACTCTTCCTCCGACATGCATGGCAAAGGTAATTGCAGCATGGTCACTGTTCCCTAGAGGCTCAGTGACATTCACACCCCTGACCAGGTCCTGAGTATCACACAATATTAGATCCAGAGTTGCCTGTTCTCGGGTGGGCTCCGTGACAAGTTGCTCTAAGGCACAGTCATTCAGCAAGCCGAGAAACCCAATTTCTCTTTCTTGCCCGGAGCTCGCATTGGCCCAGTCGATGTGGGGATAATTGAAGTCCCCCATGATTACTATCCTATCCCTCTTAGCCACCTCCATGATTTCTCTCCTCATTTCAAGGTCCCCCTCAAGGTTTTGATCTGGTGGACGATAGAATACTCCAACGATCACATCACTCCTTGGACCTGGTAGTTTAACCCACAGTGATTCTATGGTGGAGTCAGACCCTCTGTCCATCTCCATTCTGCTGGATTTTACCCCTTCTTTGACATAGATGGCCACTCCTCCTCCAACCCGCCCCTCTCTATCCCTTCTATAGAGTTTATAGCCTTGGATTGCTGTATCCCACTGGTTCTCCACATTCCACCAGGTTTCTGTTATGGCTATTATATCTATGTTATCCCTAGCTGCTAAATGTTCAAGTTCTCCCATCTTTGCTCGGAGGCTTCGAGCATTGGCGTAGAAGCACCTGTACAGTGGGTCCCGCAACAACAGCTGCTGCCTTGTTCTTTCTCCCGCACAGCTTTTATTATCAGTAGACAAACTGTCATATTCCGTTATTCTCCCAGTGCTAATACCTGCTACGCCATCTCTATGTGATTCTCTACCTTCTTCAACCTCATTCCCCGAGGATGATGTGTTCCGAACCGGATGCCACTCAGCTCCTGTCGGCTTTCCCCCAGTTATTAGTTTAAAAGCTGCTCTGCTGCCCTTTTGAGGTTGAGTGCCAGCAATCTGGTCCCATCCTGATTCAAGTGCAACCCATCCCTCCTGAACAGGTTTGGCTTGTCCCAAAATGTTCTCCAGTTCCTGACAAATCTAAAGCCCTCCTCTCGACACCATCGCCTCATCCACGCATTGAGGCTTCTGAGTTCTGCCTGCCTGGCGGGTCCTGCACGAGGAACAGGTAGCACCTCTGAAAATGCTACCTTGGAAGCCCGGGACTTCAATCTTCTACCTAACAACCTGAATTTGGCTTCCAAGACTGACCGCTTTGCCTTCCCAACGTCATTGGTACCAACATGTACCATGACCACTGGCTCCTTCCCAGTTCTCTCTAACAAGCTATCTATATTTCTTGTGATGTCTGCAACCTTTGCACCTGGCAGGCAAGTGACCATCCGGTTATCATGCTCGTCACAAATCCATCCCTCTGTATTTCTAATTATAGAATCCCCTAGTACAAGAAGCTTCTCTCCTGCAGCCTGTTCATCTACATGTACCTGATCTTGTCTCTCATCAATAGTGATGAGGGAGAGATCCTCCGGTGGAACCAATTCTTCCTCTATGTGTGCCTCATGAGGTGCGCTGAGGGAAAGAGCCTCAAATTGATTGTGCAATATGAGACTCTCTGAGCAATCCCTTGGCCTTCTACTCCTTTGAGTCACATTCCTCCACCCATCTACCTCCTGAGTTGGGGCAGTGACTTCCTCCTCAGAAGTGTGCCCTGTCTCTTCTTTGACCTGGATAGTCTGTTCCGCTCTGTCCAGGAACCTCTCAAGCTCCTCAATGTGTTGCTGGTCCGATATGCGAGCTTCTAGCTGCTGGACCTTCTCTTCCAATAGCGCCACCAGTTTGCACTTGCAGCAAATGTAGTTCTGTACACGCTCTGTCAAAATGACAAACATGGCACAAGTACTACAGGAAACTACAGCTGCTCCCTCCAACTCCATTTTAACGAGTGCAATAAAATGTATTGAAGGTCTCAAAAATGTAAACTTACACTATTTTTTTTAAATCTAGTAAGACTAATGTGTGTAGGAACTCCTTAGGAGTAGCTTGGCTTGGGGACTCAATATCCTTTTTGTAATTTTTTTTCTTTTTCTTTTTCTTTCTTTTTTTTTATTTAAAGATAAAGCTCCTCCCCCTACTTACTCTGTGCTCTCAGGCCGTGTGCTTCCTCTCTGCTTTGTCTGCAAGAAAAGGGACTGGGAGATTGCTGGGAGCAAGTATTTAAAGATAAAGCTCCTCCCCCTACTTACTCTGTGCTCTCAGGCCGTGTGCTTCCTCTCTGCTTTGTCTGCAAGAAAACAAGAGTCAGGTTCTGGGATTTTCCCATTTGGCACCTCTTACTAAGTACAAGTAAGTACAACAGTGAGTCCTGTAGACTTTACTATTGTCCTATGGAATGTTTGGCATCTTATGTCCTGCTCTGCAACAACATTATGCAATTCCCTGACATTTTGTGTCATGGTTATAGGTGCGCGCTGCCCTACAATAATAAACCAGATATTTTTGGACAAACTGAATTAGCTCTAGCCAGTATAGGCACTGGTGGGTTATGCTGATATCTGCTATCAAGTAACATCAGAGAGCCTCAAACTTTCCACTCTCATTACAAATTATATAATTAAATAATATGAAGGTGTGGCCAATATTTAATTATTCACTTATTCATTTGTATCTGAATGAATAAATGAGTGAGCTCTACATGTTTCTATATGCATTAGTTTTGCATTAATCCATTTCCAAATTCTCAAAGAGTTCTAGCTAAGTCTTTAAAGATCATAAGCAAATTATCATCATTATCTTGAGGCAGAGCCAGTACAGTCACTGAATGAGATTCTTTGACGAACAAATGATTTTATCTTCCATGCCCTCCCCTTATACTTTCCCAAAGGCCCTGGGGTTATACGTTACTTTGATCACTTTAGTTAGTTTTTGTTGCATGGGACAATTCATCCACTGAATCAAGCGCACAATCAATAGTAAATGATAATCTTCTTATCCTTCAATTGTTCAAAGCTGATCATAGACCAAAGAAGATTTGATTAGATGCATTAGTGAAATTCTCCCATTGTGGTTTATTGTGGGGAAGCACATTATGTTATATTGTATGTTATGCACATTATGTTATTAGTGAATAGTTTTTGAATAGTTTTGTCTTTATATATATTTCTGTTATTTTTTGCTTTTTGATGTAATTTTTAATTTTACAAAATTTCATATAAAATGTAAAAATAAATAAACAAAGCTGTTCTGCATAATGTCCTGTCTTTGCATCCTTTAGTGCTAGTATTCTCAATTGCGGGGGGGGGGTATGGCTGCCGAGGGACCCTGACACATTTTAAGGGGTACACAGACTGGAAATAATTCTTCACACACCACCTTATAAATTTCCTTATACATTCATGATTTGGTCTGTATTTAATTTACGTTGTGTTTATAGCAATGGCCACACAAACAAAAAGTTGGGAATTGGTGCTTTAGCATATTCTTAGAATGGGCGTCGAAGAAAAGGGGGCAGGCACTCTTTATATGGATGACTTCCTTTTTGTGGGCCACAAAAACTCACATGCATTTGCAGGCCTTTCAGTCTGTGATTTGGGAATGTGGGGTTTCTTAGGTAAAAATAAAAAACAAAGGGTTCAGCTTCAAAGCTCACATTTTGGGGACTGAACAAGATTCTGAAAGTGGGATGTCCAGACCTCCTATGGGCAATGTCAGCATATGGTGGTTTTTTTAAGCTCCTGAAAGAGACACAGGTAAATTTACCTACAGAGTGGTTTTACCTTGGCAGGCATTCTGTGCCAGGCTAACAGATCCAGCAGAGCAGGAATAAAGCTGGCATATTGCCACCTGCAAATATGTGGGAGGGCATAAAGGTATGGCTTCTGTTCTCAGAGCAAGTTAATTGTGTGTTATTCTGGCCAGAACAACTGAAGGATAGAGTTACACATAATATGAGGTGGGTGGGTGGGTGGGTGGGTGGGTGGGTGTTCAGGCATACATAGCATTGGGCTAAATGGTATGTGACCAGAGCAGAGTTGGATGGTTCAACCACAAGAGGAAGCAGTTATACCCACCAAGAAGGAATACCCACCCTCATATGTCTTGTTGCTCCAACTGAGAGGGGACAATCTATCAGCATGCAACCATGACATACTGGTAATCCATGGTGCTGCTTTGTCTTTGTCTTGCCAATACCATGCTGATATGATCTGACCCCACACAGATGGGAGCTCTCAACCCCAGGAGAGTAAACTCAGCATAGCAGGTGACGTGCAGCAGGCCACATTGTTGAAAGTGGAGGCTGCTTGTAAATCCATCATTGGGATGTTTTGCAGTCAAATCCAGAGCTTTACAGAGATGATGATGTGCACCTTTCAGACTCTGGGTAGGAGATAAGAACACAAGAACAGCCTTGCTGGAACAGGCCACAGTCCATCCAGTCCAGCATTCTGCCTCTCACAGTGGCTCACCATTTGCTTCAGTGTATTCCCAAGCAGGAGTTTTCACCTGCTTAAGATTCCCTCCAAATGGCATTGAGAGATATCCTGCCTATCTCTCCAACCGGAAGGTTGTCCTTAGGCATCCATAAAGATATCCATTGATACCTTTTTTCTCCATGAATTTGTCCAATGCTTTCTTAAAGTTGCCAAGGCTGACAGCTGTCACCACTTCTTCTAGCAAGGAGTTCCAGAGACCAGTGATTCTCTGGGTTAAAAGGTACTTTCTCTTATATGTTTGATATCTAGCACCCAAATGTTTCATGGAGTGCCCCTTAGTTCTAGTGATGCTCAACAGGGAAAAAAGTTTTTCCTTATCTACTTGTTGTCGTAGCCTGTTGGAGTGATTGCAGCGGCAGTAGTTGGCAGGAGGCTAGGGTGGCATAGGTGTTCCTGCCACCTGTAGTGGCAATGCTGCACATAGGAGCAGATCTTTGCAGAGGGAGAAAGACATTCAGGCAATCCCCCCTATGGAAGTTGATCGGGAGGTGAGAGACTGACAAGGGATGGGCCTGGTTCAGGAAGTGTCACACAGTTCCCTACAATTGAAACCAAGTGGTGTCTCCCATAGTGGCCCTGTACCTAAGGAGGGGTACCCAGCTCTTGTTAATAACTCTCTTGAGTCTCCAGCAACATGCTTGAAAGGTGGATATTGGATGATGAGTGGGTCACCCAATGCAAGGATCTGGTCCTTACTCTGTGCCAATATTTTTCTGCAGCAACCAGTCCTATTACTTGCCTTTTTATATCAATTACCAATCTCTCTCTTTTTCAAATTAAACTGATAATCAGAATAAAATTTACATGATGTGTGGTGTGCAGGGAAGCATCAAAAGCTATCTTGCTTGCATTGGAAAATATTCCACATTTGATCCCTGACATTTCCAGGTAAGGTTGGGATATGAAAAAGCCCTGATTGTTGATACAGGAAATACAGAGTTCTGGGGACCAATACTGTGAATTTCAGTAAGCACTGTTCTATACGTTCCTTTAATACATTTTCACATTCCATTCTACAATGTATTGCCAGGAGTTTGGTTAAAAGTGACAAACTACTAGCCTGTAAGCTGAGAAAGGTTTTTTGCAGGACCAAGCCATTTCACATCTAAGAGTATTTCTCTAATCTGTATTTTCCCAGGCTGATTTATTTTTCCTAGCTCATGGTATTTCATTTGTATTTGATTTTTTTAAAAGTCTCATTCATAAAAAGAAAGAAAGAAGAGAACAAAGATTGAATAAGGCAGTGAAAAAGTAAGCACTGTGAATGGAGATAGTGACAATCTCAATGGAACAGCAGAGGCACCTCATTTCTTCCTTTCGTCACCATCCCTTCCCGAAGCACATGGCACGCTGAAGTTATCAGACCCTATCAAGCTTTAGGGACATTAAATGTCAAGAGAGCAGACATAGTATAGAAAGCTGATGGGTGCTCCGGGAACCTTTAGTATCAAATGTTCTCCTGTATAATAATGGGCGGCAACATCAATCTCAGGCAAGCTGCTACAAATGTCAGAGAAAAACCTTACACCGTATACTGATTAAAGCTGCAGATAAAAGTAGAGGCCCAAATCAAAGCTGTCACATTCTTTCACGCAGGAACCCCACTGCCACAATTGCAATTTCTGACTTATCAAAAAATGGAATCAGGCACACAGAACTCATAAAGTTCCACATGTTTGGCATTATCGAGATGGCTTGTGTGGGGATGGCACAAGTTATTTTTCTTCCTTAAGAGTAGAGTCAAAGCTTACTTTGAAATGTGTGTGTGTGGGAAGGGGGTGGTGGTATCAGCATTTCCTTGAGATTAGGTCAGTCGCTGAAAGGCAGCCATTCAGGCTGGAAATTCAATAGAATTGCAACACCTTGCTTTTTGATTGGGACTCCCTTCCCTTCATGCCTGAGATCTCTGACATATTCTCTGTGCCTTCGTGTGCACACTTTTATGTGGCTTGAACATTAAAAATGTCTCTAAGGAGCTGAACTGAAACCTCTTGGAGGGAAAAAAGAACAAAACTGGTGTGGAATTGCTATGGCTAGAAATACCATGTTGAATAATGATACAAAACTCTCAAAATGGAATTTTCAAAAGAGTTTCCTTCTTCTTGAACACTGACCCATCATGATGTTGACAGTCAATCTATATGTGAAGGGGGATGCATATTCCCTATCATTAAACATGTCTTTCCTCAGACAATGAGATTTCTTTCTTCAACAATCAGATTCATATTTAAATCTGAGTAACCTATTAGCACTGCTAAATGCAAGGTAAGGAGATGAGGAAAAGCATATGCCATCAGGAATGAACCTCACTCCTCAAACCTGGATGTGACTATAGGGAAACAGGTCTCACACAACCCCCTCTTTCATAGTTATTGTCTTGTTATTGTCTTAACATAAGAACATAAGCGCCATGCTGGATCAGGCCAAAGGCCCATCTAGTCCAGCTTCCTGTATCTCACAGTGGCCCCACCAAATGTGTTTGGGAACGCATGAAACTAGATATTTGTCTCCTGATACCACTCCCCTACAACTAGCCCTTGAAGTACCCTGGTTTTAAGCCTGGAGATTACACATCTCCATCATGGTTTGTAACCTGTGATGGACTTTTCCTCCAGAAATCTGTCCAATCCCCTTTGGAAGGCATCCAGGCCAGATGCCATCATCACATCCTGTGGCAGGGAGTTCCACAAACTAACAACACGCTGGGTAAAAAATTATTTTCTTTGGTATGTTCTCACTCTCCCAACCCTCAGTTTGAGTGGATGTCCCCTAGTTCTGGTACTTTGTTGAGAGGGAGAAGAGTGTCCCTGTATCCACTTTATTCATGCCCTGCATTATTTTGTACGTCTCAATCATATCCCCCCTCAGGTGCCTTTTTTCCAGACTAAAGAGCCAATGCTCCCTTCTTCACAACATGAATGGGGATCAAATTTAGTGGGCTGTTGTGTTTATGCAAACAGGAAATTCTGACTGCACGATAGAAGTCTTATCCAGAAGCACTCTTATTCCTTTAACTTGGTACATGTGTGTGATAGAGATGGGCACGACCAGGAAAAATGACGTTTTCGAGTTGTTGTGTGTCAGAGCCGGCCCGTTTCGGCTTGTTTCCATTTTTCGCGAATTTTTTCAAAAATTTGTCATTTCGTTTGTCGTTTTTTCGTCTGTCGTTAGTACTGGTTTAGGGGGGTAGCGGGCTCCTGGAGGCACCTCTGTGGGGTGGGTGCCTCCTCTGGCCCGCTACAAAATGGCATGCATAGCCAATTGGATATGCATACCAAGTTGCAGTGGCACTGGCAGAGGCACCTCTCTTTTGGGTGCCTCTCGACTCACAGCCTTGCAGTGGCAGAGGCACCTCTCTTTTGGGTGCCTCTTTGACCACAGGCCCACTGCTGGTATAGTGCAGTCACAGTGCACACTGGGGGAAGGCTCCCTCAGTCGGGCGCTCTGTGTCTCACTAAGAAGGGAAGCGTACTTGCATGTGTAGTGCAATGCAAGTACACAGATCTGGGTTAGGGTTAGGGTTAGCACAAGGGCTAGGCTTAGGGTTACAGGTAAGGTTAGGGTGAGTTAGTGGGGTGTACCTCTGGGTGCCTCTCTGACCCACTAAGAAGGACAGTGTACTGGCGTATGGGTTAGGGTTAGGGTTAGGGTTTGGGCTAGGGTTAGTGGGCTTTTTTATGCCCGACTGGCACATCCCAGAAGTCTCAGTCAAAACCTGGCCAAGTGGCCATGCGATTGGTGGAATGGCTCCAAAAATTTGCATGGTCCCTCCCATGGCCAGCCGATCATTGCACAGGTGTAAAAAAAAATTAATAAAATAAAAAAATCAATGGAGAGGAGACATTTTGTTGCAAGAAAAACCCACTGTTGCTAGTGCTACTGCAAAAATTCTGGCAGTTTTAAAATAGAAATTTTTGCATGTTTCTGTGGTGCTTTGGTGTGTTTTTGGACCACGACAATTTCAAAATAAATATTGCAGTCGCCCCATTTTGGATCCCCCGCCCGCACCGCATGGCATGGCGAGTTGGCAAGATGACAAGGATGCCCTGAGCAGCCCAGGACAGGAGAGGGGGGAGGCCGGGGACCCTCCCCTGAAACCACCCCTCGGGTAGGTGCACTCTCAGGCAGGCATATTTTCGCCTGCTTTTTTCCCCGGGAATCGGGGTGGGTTTTTTTATTTTATTTTTAAAACTTTTTTTTCTATGCCGCGCCGGCGACTTGTGAAGTTGCGAGACGACGAGGATGCCCCCCAGCCCCCAGCAGAGCAGCCCAGG
>JAHTLZ010000016.1:20286796-20300727 GCA_023846285.1 Phrynocephalus versicolor | reverse complement strand
AATAAATAAATAAATAAATAAATAAATAAATAAATAAATAAATAAATAAATAAATGTCAAACTATCCAGTTCAGTGTGGTAACATGGAGAACTGAGCTGGCAAGGATGAGGACCTGTGAGGGGGCACATATGTCTCACGTTGTCCTATTTTGCATGGTGAAGTGGGAGGGTCTGGGTCTATAGCTCTTGATACACAACATGTAATGCAGGAATATGTGGTATGCTTCATAATCTTAATCTGTAATGCCTTTGTGGATCATATAAGAAATTGTAAGCACTATATAAAATAATACCCAATGAAATACTAAGTCATAGAACTAAAAAAAGTGGGTTGAGCTGTGTGACCAGAAAAACAAATTCAAAAGTAGGCTAGGTGATACCTGTATTGGTCACAACTAAAACAAAAAAATGTAAAATAAGCTTTCAATATCAAGAAAAGAGACACCCTCCCTATGTACCATGAAGAAAGAGGCACATTCTTGACACCAGAGGCCTGGACTGCAGCCGCTAGGTAAAATTGCTTCTTTTTAATCTGGCCCTGATTATTCCTAGTGAGTTTTGCTAAATTTTTCCCAACTTACAAATGGAACACATGCTTTTTGTATCACCTTCTTCCCACTCCCTCAGGCCAGCAGGGACTTGTGGTCTCGATTAGAGATGGGCACAACTCAGAAAAAAATTTTTGGTTTCGTTTTCGTTTTCTGCTAGGGTCCGTTTCGTTTTGTTTCCGTTTTCGTGAGCTAATTTCAAAATTTTTTGTTTTCGTTTCGTTACGTAACGAAAACGAAAAAACGAAAACGAAAACGAAATTTTTTTCGTTTCTCCCCATTTAGCTCCATTATGTGTTTTTCCAGTAACGAAAAACAAAAATTGGCTCAAAATTAGTCGTTTTGTTTCCGTTTTCGGTCCATTTTTGAACCGGTTTTCATTTTCGTTTCGTTACCTAACGAAAACGAAAAAACAAAAATGAAAATGAAAATACCGCTAAGTCGTGCCCATCTCTAGTCTCGATAGAGCCAAATTGAGGGTGGGAAGGGGGTTGGTTAAGGACTATGCTGCTTTGTTTGATATGCTGGGTGTTAAACCGTATCTGGGACTTTGAAGCAGTCTTAACACCAGCCCTGCCTCCTGATACCATCACCTGATGTATTCCATCTCACTAGAAAGATTCTCAGTGTCTGATAGATTACATCCTCTGTCAAGATTGCATTTTTGGTACAATGCTTAGATAAAGATAGCATGTTGCTATCAAAAGCGTAGCTTATATATTTTTTAGTTTTAGTAGTGACCAATAAAGGTATCACCTAGCCTACTTTTGAAATAATAAGGAATAAGTTCATTTTTATCTTAGTCATTAAAAAACACAAGTTAAATGTCAACCTAGTTTTCTTGTCTCAGATTTACTAATGAAAGGGAAGTGATTTTTTCTCTTTAAAGGACTTTCTTTTTTATTCTTCTCTGATATCCCTATGCTAAGATTTAAAAAATAAATCAAATATAATATGCTACCTGACATCAGACAACGCAAAATTGAATGAATCAGTTTGATGCATTCCATGAGTTAAAATCTGATAAAGTAGATTTGTATAAAATCCATAGATCCAACAGAAGCTCATACAGCAACTCCGATGAGGTCCAAAAGAGGTATAAGGTATGAAAAATACCAGAGATAGTAATAAGAAGGGTTGAAAGGTTTTTTTTTTAAAGTGCAAGGATATAAGAAACTAAAGAATTCCAGTAAGAAATAATGGAGTAAAACAGGATACAGAAATTGTTATCATTTCTTCCTAGAATCACAGAACCATAGCAGCATAGAGTTGGAAGAGACCTCGAAGGCCATCCAGTCCAACCCCCTGCCATGCAGGAACTCCATCACAATATTTCCGACAGATGGCCATCCAGACTCTGCTTAAAAACCTCCAAAGAAGGAGTCTCCACCACCCTTTGTGGCAGCATATTCCACTGCTGAACAGCTCTAACTGTCATGAAGTTCTTCCTAATGTTCAAATGGAATCTCTTTTCCTGTAGTTTGAAACCATTCCCTCTTCCATATGACATCCTTTCAAATATTTAAATATAGCTATCATATATCATCTCAGCCTTGTTTTTGAAAGCCTAAACATTCCCAGATCCCTAAGCTGTTCTTTGTAAGACATTTCTCCTAGATCTTCAACCAGCTTGTTCACCCTCCTTTGTACCTGTTCGAGGTTGTCAACATTCTTTTTAAACTGAGATGCACAAAATTGAACACAGTACTCCAGGTGGGGTCTGACCAGAGCTGAATAGAGTGGTACTATCACTTCTCTTGATCTAGACATGATGCTTCTGTTGATGCAACCAAGAATCATATTAGGTTTCTTGGCCACCATGTCACACTGCTGACTCATGTTAAATTTGTGGTCCACCAAGGTTCCTAGATCCATTTTACATGTATTATTTTCCAGACAGGTACCGTATATACTTGAGTATAAGTCAACCCAAGTATAAGTTGAGGCCCCTAATTTAACCCCCAAAACCTGGGGAAATGTATTGACTCGAGTATAAGTCTAGGGTGGGAAATGCAGCAGGGCCTGGCAGCTCCTCCTTTGTGAACTGGGGGAGTGGTGTGTGATGTTTAAAATGATTTTTAGCCACTGATGCAAGTGCTTGGGTCAGTGGCTAAAAGTTATTTTAAACATCGTGCACCAGTCCCCTGAGATGCAGAGGGGGGGGGGTCATGAGAAGTGGCACACAAAGTTTAAAATGACTTTTAGCCACCGACCCAAGCACTTGCCTCAGTGGCTAAAAGTATTGACCCACATATAAGTCGAGGGCCCCTTTTTTCAGCCCAAAATCAGGGCTGAAAAACTAGGCTTATATTCGAGTATATACAGTATATCCGATCCTATATTTGTGCAATGTATTTTTACCTAGATGCAACACCCTGCATTTCTATCTGTTGAATCCCATCCCATTAGCTTTGGCCCAGCATTCTAATCTGTCAATGTCATTTTGGATTTTCATCTTATACTCTAGGGAATTAGCAACCCCTCCAAATTTGGTTTCATCTGAAAATTTAATTAGCATACTCTCTATTCCTTCTTCCAAATCATTAATAAAGATATTGAACAACACTAGACCCAGAAGAGAACCCTGGGGCACCCCACTGGTCACATCTCTCCAAGCTGAAGAGAAGCCGTTTATGATCACCCTTTGAGTGCAATCAGTCAACCAATTACAAATCCTCCTAACAGTGGCACTATCTATCCCACTTTCTACTAACTTCTTTGCAAGTATAATATGGGGAATCTTATCAAAGGCCTTACTGAAATCTAGATAAGCAATATTCCACAGCATTCCCCTCATCCATCAGGCCTGATTTGTTTTTGACAATAATAATTGTCTTTAGGTTTTTTTCTATTTGGGGGTGGGGTCCACTAGCCATATCCATTGTGAGTAACTCCTGCTTCTGCACAAAACTAAAATCATTTCATTTTGCAACAGTGCAAACACACCTCGACAAATCAGTTCAGGCCAAACTGGCTGACCAGAAAAACACCGCCAAAGTGAACCAATAATATTAATTCCATGCAATGAGGCAATCATTGTCTCATTTTCCTGTACTGTCCATTTGACAGAAAAGCTCAAACCCCACCTCACAACTATGCTCATTTTTCTCCTGACACCACCTTCATCAAGGCAGCCATCTCGTGGTGAAGCATGTGGAGGAGACTTTTCCCCCCTTTCTCCTGTCTTGAAATACAATCGAGACAGAACTAACATATGTGCTTAGGATACCACTTTAAATGTTTTCTTTCAACTACCTCTAACGTAGCTATAATAAAACAGTACACTACAGTACAATACAGAAGCTGCAATCCTATGCATGCCTACACTGATGTGATTTCTGCTGATGTCCATGGGACTTACTCCCATTGATAATGTGAACATAGCTGTATAGCTAAAGGGTGTACTCCTTGACTCTCTACCCTAGAAGTAATGCCAACAAATTTCAATGGAGCTGACTTCTAACCGAACACATATTATGTGCTGTGATTCATCAGTTACTTTCGGATATTTTTAAAACAGAGCCTGAAGATGTTGCTTTGTCTGCACTACAACTCCTCGAATTTTAAGACCTGCAGCCCAGAAAATGAGGAAGTTTTGTAAACTTTGTTTTAAAGCTGGTATAATGGCCTAAGTACTGACTTTGAAATGCATTGTGTCCATACTTTCTCCCAGTATATCATTGTATAAGATTTAATCAATGAGTATGTCTGACCAAGGTCACGTTTAAATTGGACTTAAGGAGCAAATCCATGGACATATCACTGTTGGGCTGACTCAGGAGACACCTGTCTCATCAGAGGTCATTAACAGCTTTAACCATGACATGATAGGGAGTGACATGTAAATGCCCTCCTTGCCCCAGATGCATTGTTCACTTGCAGTCTGGGTCAACCCAGGGTTCCATGGAATTGTTAAAGATCTTCTCAAGTTGCCCTATAGCAATGACTTCACTGATCCAATAAAGCAAAAGATCACCTCTGGGCTCCATGTCAGTTTTATGTCTTGAGTAAGATTCAGCATTATTGAATAATATAATTTTTGTACAATGGGCTGAATAAGAACAATTAAGTACACAGAGCTTCCTTCTTCTGGTTTTCATGACAGGTTGATGGCTTGTGCCTCGAGCACCATTATTTTTTCAGTCTATATGCCAGAAAGTATGGATCAGACCAGTAATATGTAGTTCATGCCCTCCAGCATTTTTTAGAAAGGATCAGAAAAGGAATAGATACTGCATTTTTGGCAAGACTTGCGCCTAGTCAAAAGACAGATACATTTTAAAAAAATAATCCAGCATTTTTCTAAAGGTGCTATATATTCTGGTTGTGACCTATACAGCCTATATTGTTTGGGTCTATGCCGTCCCATGCTAGCCTGCCTATCTTTGTGATCTCAAGGGAATGCCCTTCTCTCCATCTTACCTGTTTCAGAGGTCAGGCAAAAGAGGATTTTCTCATTGGCTGTTCAAAGTGTTTGGAGCTCTTCGAAAAGAAGCTATAAATTATGCAGGGTGTGTGAGGAGAAAGTGGATAGAGGGAAGCTCTTTTCCCTCTCATGCCACACCAGAACCAGAGGTCATCCACTCAAACTGAGGGTTGGGAGGGTGAGAAGAGACAAAAGAAAATATTGCTTTGCCCACCATATTGTTAGTCTGTGGAACCTCTTACCTCAGGATGTGGTGATGGCATCTGGCTTAGATGCCTTTAAAGGGGGATTGGACAGATTTCTGAAGGAAAAGTCCAAAAGGTTACAATCCTTGATGGAGCTATGTATTATCTCCAGGCGTAAAAGTAGGGTATCTCAAACTGCCAGACACAGGGGAGTGAAATCAGGAGACAGGTATCTAGTTGTCTCATGTGCTCCAAGAGGCATCTGGTGGGACCTTGACCTGATCCAGCAGGACTCTTCTTATGCGCTTAGGTGAGCCCCCTCATGTTGTCCTTCTGCTGACACTCAGATATCTTTTTTCCCCTTTAATTCTGTCTGGCTTTAGTATTTATGGGTTGTTAAGGAAGGGATTTTTTACTATTTGAGTTAAACATTTTATTGGCATGTTTAGTTACATTGCATTATGGGAACTTGCTTCCTATCTGTTTTTGTTCTACAGTACTGTGAGCTGCCTTGAGAAAGATAGGGCATCAATCAAGAAGGTGACTCAATGTAAGGAATTAAAGCATTATGAACCAGCATACTTACCCTGTGCTTCCTGTCTGCAAACAGTACAATATATGGGAAACACAAACATATGTTGGTGTCACATGTAATATCAATGGTGGTGATCAATTATATAATCATGTTATTATACATAATAGTTAAGTGCCATCAAATCCATTATGATTTACTGAAATCCATCAAGGGTTATCTAGATATAAAGTATTCAGTAGTGATTTACTAGTTCCTCAGTCTGATGATGCTCTGAGTTTGTGAAGCTTCTGGAATGCAAACTTTTAACATTGCTGAGAAGCTTCCAGAACAACTAGGGATGAAGAGCCAGTGAGTGCCAAAAGTTTCAAAAGATTAATTCCAGCCCAACCCAGGGAGGTGGGGGAGCTTTTCATATTGATTTTGCTCTTTCTGTGTGATGAATGAAAACGCTGAATGCCCTACTTTTATGATTATTTCTACTGTCTCAGGTCTGATTAATTTTAGTTAAAAGGGTGGGGGGACATGATGCCTAAAAAAGAATGTCACTCTTGGTGGGTTATCTTATATACCAATGATTTTTGTGGCCTGTCAGCCACAGGAATACTGAGGAAAACAAGTGAACACCTTCTCCACAGTTTCTGATTAATGTCAACCATCAGGTGTTTTGAATAAAATCTCATTAGTGTTTTGATTTCTTTCAAAGACTGCTTCATTACCATGCAAATAGAATGGGATCTTGTTTCCAGTCTGGCTAATTGCCACCAAAAACATAATACTAAGAATCACATTTCTTTATAATGGACACCCTGTGCAGCCTAATCAAAGACAGATAGTTCCATCTAAGTTCATTATTCAGTACACTAGAGGCAAAACACCAATTGTGATGGACATTTTCTTCTCCCATGATTTATTTCACGCCCTTTACAAGGTGTCCCAGATAGCATGTTCTAGCATGGGTCCTCCTGACCACAACCAATGTAGTAGCAGAACAACTCTCATGGGTCCTTCTGCTACAGCATTCCTTGAATGTATTACCAGTCAAGCCAGTGTATCTATACACTGTGTATCCAGTTCAGTCAATAGTTCTTAGAGTCTGAATTTACTAAACACTGCATTCTGCCAGGCCACCACCCATTAAAATTTAACTAGCTATTGCCATAAGCATCTAGGTTTATTCCAGCTCCTCTGATTTATCCCTAAGTGACCAAGCTCCATCCTGATGAACTAGATTCCTGCAGAGTCTGTTGCTGATCCAACAGCAAATTGCCCCCGCCCCATCACTGAGTAGACAGGCTGTAGATCCATCGCAATAGCCCTAGCCAACTGTTACTCTCATGTAAAGTCAAAATTGATTGACACTGTTCATTCCATCAGCCCTTTCCTCACACCGTCACAAATCTGAACAGGAAATATAACTTTCGGAGTCTCTCTATACAACCAAGACCATTGTAAAATCATGATTCCAACTTGTGTGATTGGCCTGCAACTTTTTGACACAAGCCTCTCCTCTTTGGATGGTCTGCTTGAGAATGGTGATGATAGACAGTGCAAGGTGGGCACTTTCCTTTTTGGGTATTGACACAGATTGGATAGGAAGTACCTGAACAGGGCTTAGCAGTAGCTCAATATGTTTTATGGGGTTGTTGTAATAATAACATGGGCAAGGAAAGGGCAAATACAACAGGCAGAACTTGAAATTTACTTCCTCATTTTCAAGGCTCTCTGAGTGGGGTGTGACTTCATACCTTTCCTGTAGAGAAAGAATATGAGTGAAGCTGGTTCACACAGATGCTGCTACCTCAAGGTCCTTGGAGTGTCCTGAAATAGGGATTATAGAAGAAGATTTTCTTCTTCTGGTGGTCAAAGCAGCTTAGGAGAAGGAATGTTTCAGGTACACAAGCCATGTTTTGTTGTTGTGTTTTGATGTGTCATTTTATTTATTTATTTATTTATTTATTTATTTATTTAGCTGTTGCAGGAGAAACTAATTTAAGGGTACCTTGGTGTAAAAGCGTTTTGCAAGACAAGCAAACATTTTTTCTAAATTTTGCCTTGATCAACAAGCAATGTCTTGCAATACAAGCACTGGAGCAAGTCACATGATCACAAGTGAGCCAGTGGTGTCTCTCTCCCTCCCTCCTTCCCTCCCTCTTAGATTGTGCAGGATTGTCTGGGATATTCCGGCTCAGGCAGGCCTCCAAAGCAGAGGGAGGAGAGAGGAAGGGAGGTCTCCCTCGCACCAGCCAGGAATGTTTTCAAAGGTGAGTGCAGGTTAGGTTTTTATTTTTATTTTTATTTTTATTTTTATTTTTATTTAATTTGTCTTCAGCATCCTTTCTTATTTTTCAAACCCTTTCTAGTAATGGGGCAGCTAGTCAAGTGTGTAAATGGCTACAAATCACATTTTATTATTGTCACATTAAAAACACAGAGTAAAATCCAGTTGTTAGTCCCAAGCAGAGCAGATTCTGCACCCAGGTACCTAAACCTTGGTGTGGACGTGGACTTCTAACCAACTTCTTTTGTGAGTTTTGCCATTTTGTATGCACAGTATATGGTCTATAGGTCCCCAGAATGAATCATCTGAAATTCCATTGTTTCTTATGGGGAAATTTGCTTTGATATATGAGTGTGTTGGTTTACAAGTATGATTCTAGACCAGACTTTGTTCACAAGCCAAGGTATTACTGTACTGGGTCGTCACCATAATAGCCAAAGCAAAACAAAACAAAACCCACAAGTAGTACTTAAATGCATTAATACAATTTAGCTGTCAGTGGTTTTACATTGCCAAAACACTGTCGCATAGCTCCGCTGGAACAAAAAGAATGATGTCCTTTTTCAGTTTCATGGTGTGCATGGTTTGCATGAAATGAGATAAAGTTGGGTGCATCCAAAAACTGGAAAGGGAAGTCTTTTATCATCAGCAATCTGTTAACATGATTATGTCATTCACACCTTACAGGCAGACTGTGCCCAACAGGATTTTAGCCTTTTTATTTAGAGTGACCATGGTGATGATGGTGGTGGTGGTCCATTCCTCCATGTGGTGCCATTGGAAATTGCCCCTTATCTAGGGGGTGCTGAGCTAAACATGGAGCCCAACATCAGCTGACGGCAGCAGACATGTCAGTATTTTTGTCACAACAATTGGACCAAAAGGACTACTAGAGTGATTGGGCAAAATGGTGTTTTATTCATATTCCCCATTTTAAAAAGGCCATCCCTTAATTGGAATATAATTTCTATATGAAGGGCTGCCAAGTTCAAATCTAGTTTAAATACAGAGAACCTAGAATATGGTAAGTCCTAAAGCTGCCCATCACTAATTAGCTGCTGGACAGGAAAGAGAGTGGACACGTAGGTAAGCTCTCCCCAATATAGTGATACATATCTCATTTCTTTTGAAATTTCAGGAATTGTTTCTAAATGTTCAGTTATACACATAAATTAAGCATTCAAAATTATTGACAAATGCATGTAGTATTTCATTTGCTTAGTGTATGTTACCTTTGCTTTTACAGTAACATTATTTCCTTGACTTAGCTATTATTTTATACTCATATATAGTTTATTATGTTTATTATGTTGTTTTTGCTTTTTTGTTGTTATTTTTTTTTTGCTTTTATTATTGTTATATTATTTACTACTGGGCTTATATAATTCTGATTGTTCTATTCTCCCCCCCCTCCAGTTGTATTAGTTGTTATTTTGAATTGGGGGGTGGTTCGTGAGGTTTGGGTGGTTTGGTTGTTTATTGTTATTTCTCAGTTCCTATGTCTTCCCCTCCCTCTTGTTTCACCTCTCAGCAGTCGCCGAGCGTGAGGGTTGCTCCTATACCAGTGGTGTTGGGCTGTGGATCGATTGGGTGAGAAGGACTAGGGTCAGGCATTTGATGCCCGTCCCTGTTCTGATCCTCTGATCCACCACCACATACCTGGAAGTCATCCCGTTCATGCCTCTGACCTGTCTTGCTTGCTGCTCAGTGCCAGGTTAGTCCATAATAACATCCGACTCATCCATGACTTGATCATGGATGAGTGGGCCAACCTGGTTTGTTTTACAGAGACCTGGGTGGGTGGGTCGGGGGGGGCTTCTCTCTCTCCGCTGTGTCACCCCCAGTTTTCGGGTTCAACATCTGAGCAGGTTGGAGGGAAGGGGTGGTGGGTTGGCCATTGTACATTGGGAAGCTTTTTTTGTCAGCAAAACCACGGCGTTGGTATGTTGAGGGATGCACCTATCTGTGGGACCGAGGGACAGATTTGAGGGAGTGCTAGTGTACCGTGCTCCCCGCCCTGTGACCCAGCACTCCCCTGCCAGAGCTCACCAAGTTCATCTCCACTGTACTGTTGAGGTCCCTCCACCTCTTGGTAGTTTGGGACTTTAACGTGCATGCTGGGGCTAGACTCTCGGGGGCACTTCTTGATTTTATGGAGTCCATTACCTCCATGAATTTGTCCCAGCATGTTACTGGCCCCACCCATTTAGCTGAGCACACCCTGGACTTGGTATTTTCCTCCACGTCCATGGATTTTCATCTGGGGGTTGGGAGATTGTTTTCCCAGCCTGTGTCATGGTCAGATCACCATTTGCTGACTTTTCCCCTATCAATTGCCACCCCACCCTGCAGGGAGCCATGCCCATCTATTTGGGCCCATCCCCCGAGGCTTCTGAATCCTGCTTGGTTCTCTGAGCCCTTTGGGGACTTGTCTGACAGCCTGGCTGACAATCCGGTTAATGCCCTGGTGGAAAGGTGGCATGGTGAGATACCCGGGCTGTTGACTGGATCACCCCCAGCGTCCCCTCCAGTGCCGAGCCCACCCTTCATCATGGTTTATGGCTGAAATACAGGCGATGAAGCAGGAACGGAAGAGGCTTGAGAGCAGAAGGAGGAATGACCAGACAGCTTTTAATCGGGCGGCAGTTTGTTTGCTGACCAGGTACTATGTTTGAATGATCAGGGATGTCAAAACATCCTATGCATCCCTGCACATTGGTGGGGCCATGAACTGCCAGACAGAATTGTTCTGGGCGGTTCGGGACCTCACCAATCCTTGTCATCCAGGGCCTCCTACTAGTGATTTCATTAGTTAGTAATTTGCAGCCCATTTTAAATCTAAATAAAGGCCATCCATTCCGGTCTGGAATCTGGTTCCACTAGTCCAGGCATGTCCAAAGTCTTGTCCGGGGGCAAAATATGGCCCGTTTTAAAATTTCAAGTGGCCCTCAGCCTCTTCTCCCTGCCAGCTCAGCCTGTCACTCATCCCCGCTGGTTAGCCCATCCCTGTGTCAGCTGGATAGGTCAGCTTGCAGTTTTATGGCTTGCCTGCCCTCCCTCCCTGCCTCCATCCATCCCCTCGACTACCCGTCCGGCCTACCCACCCCTGACTCTGCATATGCAGTGTCCTCCCCACTTCCTTGTGAGGGCGGGCAGCTTATGTGAGCAGCAGTGCATCTTGGTGCGTGTGGGTCAGTTCCCAGGCCATGCAACAGCCGTCGGACCGTTGAGTGTCTTGAAACCAGAGCATTTGTGGCTGTTGCAGATGAGTATGGGCCACGCCCTTTCACTCCCCTTCAGGTTGAATAGTCGGCCCCCACACATTTTCACTTCACAAAATCTTGCCCTCCTTGCAAAAAGTTTAGACACCCTGGCACTAGTCTGTCCCCCAGTATTGCCGGTGCTGCACCCCCTCGGTCTCCTCGCTTTGTTGAGTTTGGGCCTGTAATTCCTGCTGAGGCCTCCAGGCCTCTGGCTCATTATCAACCAGCAGCTTCTCCACTCAATCCCTGCTCTTCCTGCTGATTAAGATCATGCCAGAATGGGTATCTCTTATCACGTCTGCCTCCTTCAGGGATGGAGTTTTTCCCAATCACCTGAAGAAGACAGTGATAAGACCCATTCTTTAAAAAAAAAAAACTGGCCTGGCTGTGGTGTAGGAGAGCTCACCCCAGAACCCCCAAAGGGCTTGACAAAGCAATGAAGCAAGCCATTAGCCCAGGGACTGAAGTCACCCACAAAAAAGGCATGGCCAGGCGTGGAAAGAAACCAGGCCAGAGTGAACTCTGAATAACCATGAGCTGTTCAGAAGTCAGCCCTAACAGGCATGACTGGGGGGGGGGGGGGCAGATGGCCACCCAAGATATCAAGCCTGATCAGGAGGCCTGTGTGACCAGCCCAAAGCCCCTTCCTCTCCTCTGTCAATGATTCCCCATTTAGATAAGGCTTCTCTACCCCAGGGATTCATCAGCTACGTGACCCCTGGCAAGTAATTCTGTCTCTACTCCCCATGATGTTGTTTACTGTAACTAATAAAAGCTTTGAGCCTGGGCGAGAGAGAGAGGAGCATGCCAGAGCATGCCGGAGAGCACGCCTGAGACTCAGAGATGTTTGAACCCTCATGAATGTGTCATGTGTAGTCATTGCTACACTGCGGACGATATGAACAACTATTGTCCAATAGTCAATGCTCCCTTTTCATCAGGAGCCCCATGGTACAGTGGTTAAATGCCTGTACTGCAGCTAAAAGTGTGCTCATGACCTGGGGTTCAATCTCGATAGCAGGCTCATGGCTGACTCAGACTTCCATCCTTCTGATGTCAGTAAACTGAGTACCCAGCTTGCTGGGGGGGGGGGGGAGTGTGTAGCCTGTATAATTAAATTGTAAACTGCACAGAGAGTGCTTGAGGCTCTGTGGGAAGTTATATAAGCAGAACACTTTGGGGGCAAAGTGGTGGAGTGGGTTGCTGCTGTGCAGCTCCAGATTGCATCCTGGATCCATTCCAATCTGAGTTCAGGTCACATCATGAGACTGAAATAGCCCTGGTCATGTTGCAAGATGACCTCTTGAGTGGGGCCAACAGGGGTCGCTCTAACCTGCTGGATCTCCTCGACTAGTCTGCAGCCTTTGATACTGTCGACCACAGTATCCTCCTGGGCAGGCTATTATAGGTGGGGATTCGTGGCCTAGCTCTGTGCTGGCTCTGTTCTTTCCTTCATGGCTGCGCCCACTGAGTAAAGCTGGGTGGAGTTTTGTAAGCTCCTTGGTCACTTTCATGTGGGGTGTCCCAGGGGTCGGCTCTCTCCCCCATGCTGTTTAACATCTATATGAGGCTGCTGGCTGAGGTCAACTGGAGATTTGGGGTCTGCTGCCATCAGAATGCTGATGATACGCAGCTCTATCCCTCCTTTTCCACCTCTGCAACAGAGGCTGTGCAGATCCTTGTTCATTACCTGGATGCAGTTTTGGATTGGACCAGGACTAACAGGATTAAGCTCAAGATGACTAAGGTACCGTTCCTTTGGGGGGGGGGTGAATGGGTACTGTGGTTCTCTTCACAGTTTGGATGGTATTTCCCTCCAACTCGTTGATAGAATGAGGAGTCTAGGCATTACCCTGGATTCGGGATTGTCCCTGGAGTCCCAGGTGGCAGCCATCTCCAGGGCAGCCTTTTACCAACTTAGGCTACTCGCCCAGATTTGCCCACATCTTGACAGTGACTCTCTAAGGACAGTTGTGCAAGTGCTGGTTATCTTGAAGTTAGACTACTGTAATGCTGTTTACATGGGGGGGGGGGGCTTGATCCTTATTCAGCGATTGCAGTGGGTGCAGAATGTGGTGGCCAGATTGGTGGTTGGTGCAGGAAGATATGATCACATCACCCCTATTCTAGCTCATCTGCACTGGCTACCCGTTTCCTTCTGAATAACGTCCAAGGTATTGGTTTTGATTTACAAAACCCTCCATGACTTGGGTCCAGAATATCTGGCAGAGCATATCATCCTAAGGTCAACATTGGCCCATCTCACCAGAACATTGCACACCCTTTCGCTCTGGGTTGCCACTCCCCAGGAGGCTCGTAAGACCACTACTCAGAACCGTGCCTTTCGGTGGCAAGTCCATCACCTTCTTAGGACTATAGAGCCCCTCTCAGATGTTAGGAAGAAGCTAAAAAGTTTGCTTTTAAGGCCGCTTTTGGTGACCAAGGAGGTTGCATGTTTGCTGATTTTGTTGTTTGTTGCCCATCTGGTTTATTTGCCACCATCCTGTATTTTATTGTCTTTTATTGGATTTGGCTTTTATATGATCTCTGAAATGTCTTAAATGGATTATATTTATTTGCTTTCTTATGCATTCTATGTTGTGCACCGCCCAGAGTTCCTTTTGGAAAGTTGGGTGGTCTATAAATGTAAATAATAATAATAATAATAATAATAATAATAATAATAATAATAATAA
>JAHTLZ010000016.1:20266803-20280444 GCA_023846285.1 Phrynocephalus versicolor | reverse complement strand
TGTGCTTCCTCTATAGCCGTGTGCTTCTCCTCACCACCTCCTTCCTCTCTGCTGCTCCGCAAGAAAGGGGACAAGATAATACACATTATCTTGTGTATTGCTTAGTATGTACAATACCCCTGGTACACCTGCAGTGTCAACACCTCCCCCCCTCCAAAATAATAATAATAATAACAGACTGGATTAGCCCCTTAGGATGCAACCTCAAGTGGCTGTTATGACCAATACACACCTGAACCATCACTAGGCCAGCAGAAGCTGAACCAGACAGCAAAATTGCTTTTGTAGCAGAAGAGGTTTGTCTATAGCTGGTACATGTTAAGGTTAGGATTGCATGGCACTGTTTCAACATTCCCCAGCACAAAAGGTAGCCAAGGCCAAAAGAAACACAAATCTGTTTCAGTCTTGTGTCTTGTGTGAGTGCAGTGGATCTTATGAGCCAAAGGTTGTAGACATCACAAGAAATCTAGATAGTTTTTTAGAGAAAACTGGGAAGGAGCCAGTGTTCATGGTACACGTTGGTACCAATGAAGTTGGGAAGACCTGGAAGACAAATTACACACTACACTTTTTTAGGTTGTTAGGAAGGAGATTGAAGTCCTGGATTTCCAAGGTAGCATTTTCAGAAGTGATCCCTGTTCCTCGTACAGGACCCACCAGGCAGGCAGAGCTCAGAAGCCTCAATGTGCGGATGAGGCAATGGTGTCGAGAGGAGGGCTTCAGATTTGTCAGGAACTGGAGAACATTTTGGGACACGCCAAACCTGTTCAGGAGGGATGGGTTGCACTTGAACCATGATGGGACCCGATTTCTGGTACTCAACATAGAAAAGGCTACAGAGCAGCTTTTAAACTGATAACTGAGGGGAAGCCGACAGGAGCTGGGAAGCATCCAGTTCAGGAAAGTGTCTACTTGAGTAGTGATGAGGATGCAAAAATTACTGAGCAGAGCCAGGAACTAGTCACCAGCATTCCAGCAGAAGGATGCAAGAAGCAGTCTAATGATGCAACTGGACTCAAAAGACTGCATCAGAAAAGCATCTAATGCTTGTATGCAAATGCCATAAGCCTCCGGAACAAAATAAGGAAGCTGGAATACTTAGCAAATAGCAATAGATGAAAATATTGATATTATTGGCATCAAAGAAACCTGGTGGACGGATGATAACCAATGGGATACAGTGATCCCAGGCTACAGACTGCACAGGAAGGAAAGAAAGGGGCAAACAGGAGGTGTTGTGGCCTTGTGTGTCAAATAAGTTATAAAATAGAATGAAGTGGAATATCTAGGTGATTTGGAGTCACCATTAGAAACTCTGTGGGTAAGAGCAGGCCACAAGGATGGTCTAACAGTAGCCATATGCTATCGGACTCCGACCCAAGCCTCTGAGGGGTACTGGCAGTCGGAGAATGTTATAAAGGAGGCATCTAAGAAGGGAAGCCTGGTTATAATGGGAGACTTAAATTACCCTCATATATACTGGATGAACTGTTGTTCAGCACACCAGAAAGAGATAAAATTCAAAGATTGTTCCCTGGAACATATGGTTGAAGACCCAACTAGAGGTACAAGAATCCTTGACCTAATCCTGAGTAATATACAGGATCTGGTACAAAATATTAATTTAACTGATCCAATAGGGAAGAGTGACCACAACACAATTACTTGTAACTTAACCATAGACTGTCATTCACTGATAAAATCTAACACAGAGACCTTAAATTTTCAAAAAGGCAGTTTCCCAAAGATGAGGAAACCAGTAAAAAAAAAGCTGAAAGGGAAAACAGATATTCCAAACACTCCAAGAGGATGAAGAGTGCTCACAAAAACAATAACAGAGGCCCAATTGGAATGAACAATTGGACAAACTCCAGATTGGAGAGAAAGAGAAGGAATTAGTCTCATGCCAGATTTAGTTGAACATCGCATGGAGCAACCAGGCAGGCTGCACAACCCATTTATGTACTTGGAAATGAACTCGACATTGGTTCAATTTTGGGAGAGCAAGAAATGACATGTCATGTTATCACAAATCGTCTTCTGAGCTAAATCTGTTCTAACATGTTTTCTTGTGAATGCTGTTCTTGTGTTTTCTCTTCCCTTTAAAATGTCTTCCACTGAATGCACATTATGAGGTCTTCCCTTCCTTGTACTAACTCTGCTGTTACTAATTGTTTCTTTCATTAAGAAAATAAACACTTAGAGGAGCAAGAGCATGGAAATGATACCACTAGCTGAATGAAAGTGGGTGATACCTGAGAGGTGTTTTATAACCACTTATAACCTTGTGTGATTGCATTGACACTATGTTTTCCATGTTAGTGTCCATCACTCATAACATTTACATGGAATTTTACTCTCTTTTTAACTGCTTGTGTTCTCTTGTAGCTTTAATGTAATGTTGTCTTTTAATGCTGTAAGCTATCCCTCAATTCCCTGTTCTCAAAACTCGAACCTGTCCTAATTGTACTGGATTGTATATTGTTCCTCATTACTGTAAGCTGTCTTGGGTCCTTTTCCAAGGAGAAAGGTGGGGTAAAACTGCTCTAAAATAAATAGATAAAATAAATTAAAAATATATATTTATTCATTATATTTTAGGGTTCATTCGGGAGTGCAGGATACCTGAAAGAACAGAATATTTTGTGACTATTTCGAAGGACTTTGAAGAATCAGTTGCATACATGCTTCTTTTTCTGCAAAGTTAACTCTGGTTTGAGTTTGGTCGGGCCAGGGAGACATGGAAGCAGCCTTTTCATGGTACTCTCTCTAAACTAAATTGATGATGGATCACATTAAAAGTCAACATAGACTTGAGAGTCAGCACTTGTGTAGAAGTGAAGTTCCCTTAAAGTCCTGAAAGACACTTCATCTGATAGTTGTTGCAAGTTTTTTGGGCTGTTTGGCTGTGTTTTGGAAGTTTTTCTTCCTGATGTTTTGCCAGACTCTGTGGCTGCCATCTTCAGAGGGCAAGGAGCTCAGGGAACAAGTTTCCTCTTTCCCACAACTTTAAAAGCCCCAGTCTCACTCACTCTGTACCCCAGAGTGCATAAAGAACTCCTAGTTCCCTGAGCTCCTTGAAGAAAAACTTCCAGAAAACAGCCAAACAGCCTGAGAAACTCACAGCAGTTATCAGATCCTGGCTGTGAAAGTCTTTAAGAATACACACTTCATCTTGTTTATCATAGAATGCGCTTTTTCTCAGCCCTGTATCTTGCTTGTCTTGTGACCAGTCATTGGAAGCTAAACATGTCTTTAATATTCTAATTTGATTCCTCAGGCTGGTTTTTCTGCCGAGATCATTTTGACAGAGGAAAAGTGGACCATTAGCATTAAATGTGAGATGAGTGTCTCATCTAGTTTGACCTTTTGATGAAGCCTATACAGGCTTGCTGCAAGTTTTAACTGAAAAATGTTGCATCAGATCTCACAGCCTGGTCCTAAGCATTTTGGAAGTGAAGTGAGCTTCATTGATATGAACATACTGATTCATACTTTTCAGTGGGTGTGATGAAGGCAGTGCATCCTTCAGCAGAGACACAGCAGCATGAAAAAGGTTGGGTTTTCATCAAGATTCAGGGAAATTGGGGGAAATTGTTGTTTGTGGATCACAGAATTTCCATGTGTTCTGGAAATTAGAGCAGCAAGCAAAGGCTTAGCTTTTTAAAATCAGCAGGCTCTCCCATATTATCTCAAGATAACATTCTTTTGTAAAAGTCATTTTTGAACGCAGTAGGTACGGGAATTAAAATATTTTTGTGGGACCTGCATATTATTACAAACCAACCAACTTTCTTAAGGCAAATCTTATGGTGCTTCCTTTTTCTGGATTTACCATGTATTTATGTAGTTAGCATAAGTAATGAATAATTTTAGATGTGCAATTCTATATCCTAAGGGTTTTCTTTCCCAAGTCATTTGCATAGCAGCTTTGATAGGAATTCCCTGAGAGATAAACTGGGGAAAAAAGCTACAAATCAGGGCATCAAGAGAAATGCATAACATGGAAACATATGAAAGTAGGATGCAATAAGTCAGTGGGGATCATGAATAGAGGAGGAGGCTCAGACACCTCCAAGCTACTGGAGTTTTTAAAGCCAACTCCTGGGGTTGAACAGAAGTTTCATTTCAAACTTGTTCTTGACAAGCAAGCTATATTATATTTTAATTCTGGGAGTGAGCCATAGCCATGTACATTTTATTCTAGATTCATACTCACACAGTTCCTCCATTTTGAAGCCTTTTAAAATGTATGTCTTTAAATGTTTGTTTGACTATTGAGTAACATCAGGTGCAACTAGATAGCTATTTTTCCCTGCCTGGATCAATTTAGATAAGACATTCTCAACCTTATTTTGTCTCTGGCCATAAACAGCAAATGAAGGAAATATAGGACAAATCAGAATCATGTATGTTGCATAACAAACTTTATAATAAAATGTGGAAATGATTGTTTCAAGTCTGTGGCCCCCTTTAAATGTGCCAGGGGACCCCAGGGGGGCACAGGGCCTCCAATGAATAGGCCTGATTTAAACAGAATCACTTAAGGTGTGGTATGTTATTTGGAGTAATCAATAACAACAACAAATTTTGATCTGCAGAGCTGTAAGGGACCCTGTATATCAACCTTGCGTCCACATGCAAGTATTCGGCACATGGTTCTCCAATTAACCCAGTTTAGCACCATAAAGATTGATCTTCTTCCTCATTAAAGAAGCTTCCACAGTGAGCAGAAAGGAAGCTTCCTCTTTCTCAACTTTTCATAGCTGGTTGGCTGTCCTTTTGCTGAAACTGCTTAACAATCTTGAGAAACAGAAGCTTCTTTTCCTCTTGTCTGTAGACAGGAAGGAAGACAAAGCTCTGCATTTTTATTCAGCTGTTGCAACTTGCTAACTGACACAACACATCAGTGGTGCTTTGAAAGGGCTTTGAAAATAAACTTTTGAAGCATTGTGGTTATGGGAACAGCAGTTAAAATGAAATGCAAACCTTCCTCTCCCTCCCCTTCCACACCTAAGTGGAAAGAAATATTTCTCTTTCTTCAGATTATTCAATGACTGTAGGATCCTGAACCCCCAAGGGATCTGGCGAGCTCTCAGGAAGCCATTAGCCCCTGGACCTAGGATCACACACACAGTGGAGCTGGGGACCCAGCGCAGAAGCCAGAGCAATAATTAATTCCAGGTGACCCCTAGCACAGGCAAAGACCAACCACCAGCCAGGATGACTCAAGAGGAAGTGCAGGGGGAAACAGGCTCTGGCACTCAGGAGATTAGGCATGGAGGCTATGGGACTCTAGATAACCTTCCTCTCCCCTTACTGCAAATGATTTACAACCCAGCCTTGTTTACTGTCTCTATAATGAAAGGCTTCGGCCACAGGCAGTAAAAAGGACACTCCGCTCGAAAGATCCCTTGATGTGTAGCCTCGTCACTGCAAAAAATGACTTCAGGAAGGAGACACTCAGTAAGCCATTATGGTTCAATAGCAGTGATCACACATGCTGGAACTTAAAGTTTCCTACACACACAAACCAGTAGACAATAGGGTTACTGGCAGGGAGCCGAAAGTGTGTGAGTAGTCATTGATAAGGGCCAGACTAGTTAGCTATAGCATGTACTGTACATCATGTGTTCACCACGAAAAGAAGCAAACCCGTCTTTTTCCAACCTGCACAAAGTCACAAAACAAATATCCATGTGATCGTTCCTATTTTTTTCCCTTTACTTTGAATTTCCTATGGCTACAAAAAAAAAGGTGATGTGCCCTGGCTTTCTCCATATCTGGAGTCCAAAGTGACTCAGCCCAGACTTGGTGCTCTGGTTATCCTGTGATCTTTTGCACCTTGCTTTGGAGAACCAGGAGTATAGATAAAACATAGAAATCCAACATGGTTAAATTGGAAGCTGATGCAGGGAAAAGCAAAAACTGGGCCAAAGTCTACAGAAAATGAGAAACATTTTCAGTCAGGCTCCTTTTGCCACTTCTTAACAAACCAATCCGGTGTTTGTTCCTCCCATGTGCATTTTTAGCTATCTGCAATTACACCAACAAGAGAGGCCAGGGAAAGATTATTCCATGGAAAACCAGTGTGATGTCTTTCTGACTGTCAGAATAAGAGACGGTTGCTCTCCATATTGAGCCAAATATATCTCTATCTCTGACTAAAGACTATGACAGACAAAAGACTGCCTCTGCTTGACAGAATCCATATTATTGCATTTAGATCTAGAATGGACCAGAATGGCCATGTGGAGGCAGAAGCAGTGCCAAACTTTCATTTCTTAGCCTAAACAATAATTAGCTATTATGGTTGTTGTCTGGTGCATGTCTATTTAAATGTTTGTCCTGCTGAGTTAAATGGGACCTACCCTCATGCATGCTAGTTATATAAGAGGGCAATTTAAATGACCCCTTAAAAAAAGCAGCTTTTGTATAATCAATTAGAAGAGGCTGGGTTGGTCCCACGCTAAGTTAATAGCCCTTTGTTCCCACTAAAATCAATATGAAATGTTATTTTCGCAGTGTGGGAGGCAATGATCCCCATGGTGTGTGACATCGATATGACATCAGTGGGAGTGACCAGCAGGTAGTTTGGAGCGCACGATCACCAATACGTAGTTAACACAAAACTCTCCTTTCCATGGATCTCTGGGGAAGCTATTGTGGTTTTCAATGAGTACCTAGGGACTCATTTTGTGTGTGTAACTGGATCCAGCTTTCTTTGTGAATGCCCAAATAAGGGCAGTAACACGGTTTAGGCTAGTGTACCAACTAGAGATGGGCACGAAATGAACTTTTTTCATTTCCGTTATTCGTTATTCATTTCATTACATAATGAAACAAATAATGAACATTGCGATGAAATTGGAATGAACCGAACAGAACCACGAAAATTAGTTTTGTTATGTTTCCTTTTTCGTTAATGGCCACGTACAATGAAATGAGCTGTTTTAAATGTTAAAAAACGCCCTGGACATCCATAAAAATGCAGCGATAATTATTTATACTGTCTGATAATACCTACTGGGGGGTTGTCCTTAAAACGTTTGTTTTTGTCTTCTCCCATCGCAATGTATTTTTCTTTTCCCTTTAAGGATGACAAAATGGATGTCGCCAGCCACAAAATGGAGGCAAGCCATGTGATGGGATCATGTAAATTCTTGGACAAGTTCAACCAATAGCATGCCCAGGTCTGGGAGCCACAGAGGGCATAAAAAGCTCTGACAGCCCCCCATCCTCCTTGCAGTCTGTGGTGGGAGTTAGGGTGGGATTGCTGTTTCTGCGACTCGTTATTTTCACTTTAGGCCAGCCAGGCAGGTGTGTGTCTCTGTGTTCCTGCCGGCTGCAGCCTGGCTCTTAGGGGAGAGAAAGAAGAGATTTCTCTTGCAGCCGCCCTGTGTGCGTGCGTACCTCTCGGTGAGTACCCTCCCCTGCCCCGCAGTGCAGTCACTCTGCGGCTGTCTTGCACCTTGGACAACGCCCGCCGCTGCCTTTGCAGCCTCCCTCTGTACCTAGTCTATACTGTGTCTCTGCCAGCATCCATTTTTTTTAGTATTTTCCCTCTGGTCTGGGACGTTGGGGGACGCCCGGGCACGGAAATGATTTAAAAATTGCGCAAAAAGCGGGTGAAAACGAAAAATGAAAAATGAATAAATGAAAATGGATTTTTTTCAAAAATTCACGAAAAATTAAAATGAACCGAAATGGACCCCTCAACAAAAAACAAAAAAACGAAATGACATTTTTTCGATTCGTGACCATCTCTAGTACCAACTGTGTCAATTCTTAAAACTCAGACCTGGGCATGGGGACACATTCCTTAGTTGCATCTAGACTGCTTTACAGCTTTGTGCCCTGAGGAGGCCTATATTTGAAGAATTTGGAGAAAATGTGGTTGGTCCACAGGAGAGAGTCAGTAGCAGATCAACAGAATCTGAGGAGCAAGTAACTTCAAGAGAAGACAAGAGGGATTCTCTCTCTCTCTCTCTCTCTCTCTCTCACACACACACAAGTGAAAAAAAACTTCAGATACCCTGAGATCCATTTTGGTAAAATGTAACCAAACTAGCACATTTGGCTCTTACCCAGCATTTCACATTCATCTTCCATCCTACACATGTACAATTAAGAACATAAGAACATAAGAAGAGCCATGCTGGATCAGGCCAAAGACCCATCTAGTCCAGCTTCCTGTATTTCACAGTGGCCCCACCAAATGCGACTGGGAATGCACGTGACTAGATATCTGTCTCCTGATACCACTCCCTTGCATCTGGCCCTGGAAGTACCCTGGTTTTCAAGCTGCAGTGAAAGTGTAGGGCTCAAGAAACATGCTTTCATGACCATCAGTCGACATGTTTTTTAACAAATTCCTTAAAGATGCCATTGCAGCAAACAGGTAAGGAAGCCAGTCCTTCAAGCTTTATTCTATGCTAGTTCTTAATCAGCCATTGTCCTAGGCATGTGTGACCCCTATTTATTCCCAGGATCTACCTTTGCTGATTAGAGTATATTGAGCAGCAATCTCTTTAGGAAGCACTTTGCAGCAGCAAGGTCTTCTATGTTCAACACCTCAGTCCAATACCAAATCACTGGATGGAAAAGTTCCATTGATTACAGGGTCTCTGAAGAAGAATGCATGCGTTCACAAGTGTCTTTAGTTCTACTGAAATGTATTGCTTTTAATAGCAACCAAATAGCTGGTTAAGATCTCAAACAGTGGGGACAGTACAGTGTCAGCCTCCAGGAGCTTCTGATCTAAATCTAGAAGCAGCAGGAGGAAGTAAGGCTAAATGTTTGTTGATGATGTTTCTAAATTTTTCATTTTTCCGCTTTTTTTAAAGCAATTCACGAATCAACAGACTAGAGTTACTAATGGGTTATGGCTGCTAGAGGGGTTTTTCCTCCCTCCCTCTCCTACTCAGTTCCTGAGATCAAAGACTCTGGTCTAGAGATCCACTTCCCACACAAGGATTTATCCTCAGGAGCAAACTCATGAGGACTAAACAGGACACATCATTTATTATTTGTTGCATGCATTATTAATGTGCACACACCAGAGCAACTAGGCCTGTAACTTCAAGATAACTAGATTGGGCCCAAGGTTATGATCTACAGAACTAGGCAATGGCTGTGTTCAATCATCAAGATTTGAATAAGCCACATGGCCCTGCCTGCTCCAGTCTGGTTCCTCTTTTTTTGTAAACTCATGTTAAGAAACCATGCAATTCACAAGCAAAGCCCAACATAGCAAACAGTGGCAACATATTCCACTGACCATTGCTCAGGTCCTTATAGGGGATAGATACGCATTCTGGTTAGAGATGGGCATGAAATGAAAAACAAAATGCTATTTTGTCATTTTGCTGCATAATACATTATTTCATTATGTAATGAAATGGTAGGATGTGTTTCATTACAAAACAAAATGAAATGCCATTTCCCTCTCTAGAAATGAAACAATTTATCCTAGAGGAATCAATGGCAGGGGAGCTCAAACTCTTCCCTGCAATCTCCCAAAATTTGGAAAGGTTGGGGGGAGGGTTAATTGTTCGTGCAGGCAAGTGATAAGCACCAGCACACCTTGGCTTCCGAATCTGATTAGAAAGATTTTTTTCCTAGGGCATCCCCCTTTTGGAGCTTATTATTTATTTGTTTGTTTGTTTGTTTCATTTTTATACTGCCCATCTTCCAACAGGAACTCTGGCCGGTTTACAAATTAAAAACATCAATACACAAGAAGAAAAAGAGGGGGAAAGCCCGAAGCAAGATGTATCAAGGGGCGGGGGGGAGATCAAATTTAAATAACTTAAATTAAAATAAATTAAAGATTGTCATATGCCTCCCTGAAAAGCATGGTTTTCAAAGCCTTTTTGAAGGCGGTCAGGGACTGTGCAAGGCGCAGCTCACTCAGAAGATGGTTCCATAACGAGGGGCCCACAACAGAGAAGGTGCGGTTGCACGTAGCCGACCTCTGCACCTCCCTAGGAGTGGGCACCCTGAGTGAGTGCGCAGCAACATTCGAGTGGGCCTGGCTTCAGTTGGCCTCTGGAAGATATGCTCCGACCGGTATTCAGGACCCAAGCCATGGAGGGTTTTGAAAACCAAAACTAGGACCTTGAACCTTATCCAGAGAGCCACAATCAACCAATGCAGGTGTGCCAGCACCCACCACCAGTCTGGCCACAGCATTCTACACCCGTTGGAGTCTCTGGATATGAGTCGAGGGCAACCCCACGTAAAGTGCATTGCAGTAATCAATTGAGATCATGATGGCCTGCACAACTGTCCTAAGGGAGGACTCATCGAGGTACGGACGGATGTGAGCGATCCTGCGAAGGTGGAAAAAAGCGCCCCTGGAGACGGCCATCATCTGGGCTTCCAGGGAGAGGGCTGAGTCCAGGACCACGCCCAGATTCCTGGACCTGTCCTTAGGCTGGAGGGAGAGTCCCCCCGCCCCAGACTAGGAAGGGGGCCATTGTACCTGGAAGAGGGCGCCCCGAAGAACAGAACTTCGGTCTTCTCCGGGATCAGTTTGAGCCTGTTAATCCTGGTCCATTCCAAGACCGCCTCCAGGCACAGGTCAAGGGAGCATACTGCCTCCACAGCATAGGTAGAAAAGGAGAGACAGAGCTGTGTGTCATCACCGTACTGATGACAGCGAACTCTAAATCTCCTGATGACTTCAGCCAGCGGCCTGATATCAATGTTGAACAGCATGGGGGAGATTGCTGACCCCTGGGGCACCCCACAGGGGAGCGTCCTAGGAGCCGACAACTCATCCCCCAGCTGAACCTGCTGAGACCAGCCGTCGAGGAAGGATCGGAGCCAGCAGAAAGTAGAGCCCCTGATTCCAGCCTCGGCGAGCCGATCCAGCAGGATACTGTGGTCGACGGTATCAAAGGCTTCCAACAAATCAAGGAGGACCAACAGGGAGGAGCACCCCCTATCAGCCTCCCTGGTGAGGTCATCCTGCAGAGCGACCAGGGCAGTCTCGGTCCCACGAAGTGGCCTGAACCCGGACTGGAACGGATCCAGGATATGATTTTCCTCCAGGTACGACTGAAGCCAGACGACAGCCACCCTCTCAACAACCAGAGCTCTTTTCGTATAAATTCTTTAAATTCACCATCCAGTCACGACAGATCCAGACTCCACATTTAGGCTAAGTTTCAAACTTGCCCTTTGAGTAGAGAATGTCTGACATTGCACTGTAAGTATTTTGAATTAGCATTCAAGAAGGAAGGTAAGGCATATTAATACTGCTGAAACAATTTCAGACAAAGAATGGGTTTCTGTCATTGATTTCTTGTTTAATTTATACCACACGTATCTAGAATAAAAAATTAATTTTCATTTAATTTTAATGCATTGGTGTATTAATTTTGATATAATTAAGCCTAGAGAGGATACATCTCTTGAGCTGGCTCTCCTTGGGTATTTTAGCTGTGTGCTGCACATTTCTCACTACCTCATCAGGACAGAGCCCTTTAAGGAGAACTAAAGATAAATTATTATTGGAAGCTTATTTGATGATAGGAGAGATTACAAATGCTATTAAAGATTCAGCAGTTGGAGTTGGGGATGATGGAATACCAGTCAAACTATTTATTTCAAGCTGCCTTAGGATATGTGAGTTCCACCAGTGTTATAATTGGACAAAAGCTATGAACGTGCTACTGGAGGAGTCAGGATTCTATCAGTGCTTCATGAGTTTACTGAGTTTATTCAAGCCACCCTCACACACACACACACACACACACACACCTCAAATACTGGGTTAAGGAGAGGTAAAAACAGCCAGTAAGAAGGAGCAAATAAGCCTGAATGTTGCTATACCAAGCAAACTTTCAAAGCCATATTCAGTACTTATCTGAACAAGGGCAGAAGGTGTTCTAGAACTATCTGTGTTCAAATCTCATCCTAGATGTTGAGGTTCTGAGTCACATGACCTGGGATAAAACTGATGCACTCAGTATCATCCTTGACCACATTTATAAGGTGCCAGAAACCCCACCAAACCTGTGGATATAGGGGGAGGCTCCAGAGATATACTGCTCTGGGGTACGTGCCATAAATTGCAGAATAAATGAAATAGTTTAGTCTCTAAAACATTTCACAAAGTCCTCCTAGAATCAGTGTGGGGGGGGGGGAGGGGGGAATCTCATGTTAAGGCAAATGCAAATTTCCTCTTCTTACTAGCAAAAACATATTTTTCAGAGCTGTGGGTCTGGAATACTGGGTGCACTGATATTAGATATGGAATGCCAGTTGTGGAATAAAGGGACAGGTCTTGTCCTGGATCAGCAACTGGCTACATGACAGGAAACAGAGGGTAGCTCTAAATGGATGCTTCTCCACTATGAGATACAGGAAGCTGGACTAGATGGGCCTTTGGCCTGATCCAGCATGGCTCTTCATACGTTCTTATGTATTCATGCCTGTCCTGCTTCTATCCGGTTCAGGTGGAATCATCAGTACAGAAAGTTCAAATCTACAGTTGACCATCCCAGATCTACTCTTGTCCCCAGTTTCTTTCCCTTCCTACATGTAGAAAGTGACATGTCAAAAGCGTTATGTGTGGATGGACTCCTTGTGAGTCAAAATCTTGATTTTTCTAGGCTTCTGGTGCATGTGGAGAGAGAGCCGTGGCTGGCGGATGCTGCTTCTGTTCCGACTCATCTGCCTCTGTCCATTGTAGGACAATGAAGAAAGATGGGGTAGAACTTTCTACATGGATAGTAATTCATAAAGAATACAATTGTGTGAAAAACAGTAGTGAGTCTTTTCCTGCTGACAGAGCATTCTCTAAATGACGTTCTGCTCAGAATAGTCCCATGAAATGATGAAGGGAGGGATAGAACTGTCCTGATTATTTCTTGCATTACAGACTCCAGCACCCCTTTGCTCATGGTTCCAGAAAATTCCTCAATATGATGAGCAGATTTAGAAGGGATAGAGCAGGACGGAGCAAGAATCAAGGTAGATTGTGGCCTCCTCCAGTTGCTCAACAGGTGTGTCTCCTGAAGGATCTCTTCGGCAGAGGAAAGGATGAAGAGGTAGAATGCAAGACCCAAAAGAGTGCATAGTGTCTTCCAATTAACTGCTTCCACATTTCCTGAAAGGGATGAAGTAATGGGGAACAGAGCATGAAACAGAAACAAGATAGAAAACAGCAAAACTAAGATGTACAGTGGTACCTTGTATAAAGGAATTAATTCGTTCCAAATGAAATTATGTTAAACAAATTTTCCTTTATACAAATTACAATTTCCCATAGGAATGCATTGAAAAATGGAGTAATCCGTTCCAGTTCAGAGAAAAATGACACAAACTACAGTACTGTACATGTATAATGTTGGGGAAGAGAAATGCAAAAATGCAAACAGACACCCCCACACACACATTGATTTCAGGCGGAGTGCTGCAGCACAAGGGTTAATTCTTCCCAGGCCAAGCCTAGGAACCATCTTCTATTGTCTCCTCCTTCCCTGCGCGCGCGCGCACGCACACACACACACACGCACGCACACACACACGCACGCACACACACACACACACACGCACGCACGCACACACACACACACACACACACACACACACACACACACACACACACACACACACACACACACACAC
>JAHTLZ010000016.1:20239503-20266793 GCA_023846285.1 Phrynocephalus versicolor | reverse complement strand
CACACACACACACACACACACACACACACACACACACACACACACACTCCCCTCTCCCTCTCCCTCTCCCTATCTGCTCCTGACCTGAGCGCGCAGCAAGGGACGGCAGAGACGCTTCTCTTCTGCTGCTGCTGCTGCTGCTCGGGGGAAAGCGAAACCGCCCGGTTAGGGGGAAGGGAAAGAGGGACGGAAAGGGGGAAGGGAAAGAGGGACGGAAAGGGGGAAGGGAAAGAGGGACGGAAAGGGGGAAGGGAAAGATGAGCGCGCACCCCTGAGGAAGTTTTGCTGTGAGTGCCTAGGCAAGCCGAGCAGGCTGACCTAGCCCTCCTCCTCCTCCTCCTCCATTGTCAGCTTGCATCTTCGGTAAGGAGCCCCAGAGAGTGCCTGCACCCATTTTGGACAGGGAGGGGAGGGGGAGGGGGGATGGAAATTTTTTCCGTTGCACGGATTTTTCGTTATACAAGCTGTTCGTTATACAAGGGTCCACTGTATTTATAAGGCAGGAGAAGCAAGATTTACTTCATTTAAAGTAAATCTGTGAACAAAATCAATGTGCAGAATGTGGGACTGGAACATGATGGAGTTTGATACCCTCCACACCACAAAGAGCTCTAGTCTGGCTCCCTCTGTCATATTCTCACTGTCATGCAGCATCTGGGATGTGCTAATGACACTTCTTGGAAGTTCACTCATGCCAGAATGGGAGGCGGGGAATCCCAAAGCATGGAAGCATTAACTTTCTTGGCTCCATTATTTTTGGAGCCAGCTCTTAACCCAGGGGTGTCCAAACTTTTTGCAAGGAGGGCCAGATTTGGTGAGATGAAAATGTGTTGGGGCCAACCATTCAGCCACATTTGGCCCCCAGGCCGGACTTTGGACAAGTCTCTATAACATGCAAGGAGGAAGGGAGGATGCTGCAGCAACAGAGCCGGGGTCAGGTAGGCTTGGAAGGTGGCTGGGTGGTGGTGGACAGTGGCAGGGAGGGCAGGCAAAACATAAAACTGCAAGCTGATTCCTCCATCCAGCATGGGGAAGGGCCAGCTGGTGGGGATGCATGACAGGCTGAGCCGGTGAGGAGAAGAGGCCACGGGCCACTTGAAATTTGTAAACGGGCCGCATTTGGCCCCCGGGCCTGACTTTGGACATGCCTGCCTTAACCCATTAGCTCCTCTCTGTGATTCTGCGCCATGGTTAGATGACAAGGAAAGGACCTGCATGGTTAGATGAAGGAAAAAACCCAAGCTCTGTCTCCACAAATGTATCAACATGGACAAATTTATTGGGTCTAAGAACCAATTTCATTTCCCTGTATATCCCACGGCATACAGAGACCACCCAAAATGTCAATAAATGAAACAGGAAGTAAATAGACGTCTGATTCACATGTTGACAAATGGGCATTTGTGGATCTTACATTATATGGACGAGGACAGTGACCCTTTTAAAAGATGAATGGCTGTCTCTGGAGGCTTTGTTGTGGGCTCCAATTCATCTTTTTTTGCCAGAAAAAGAGGATGAGGGCAAAAGGCTGCAACAACAACTCACCATATGCAGCCCAAGGGCTACCGTATGCTCACCTCTAATGGAGGATACCGGCAGGCTTGCTTTCTCATCCCCTCTCTGGATGAAACCTACTTTATAATCTGGAGCAACTCTTAAGGGTCAAAAGTAACTATAATCCAGTCTTCCTTCCATGGAAACCTGGCTCAGTGAAATGGAATAGAACAAAGCCAGTGGGGAGGAAATTGCTATTTTGCCTTGTTCTTCAGGCTGCTCCTGTGCTGGTACATGTGCCAGTGCATTTTCTTTCTCCCTAAAGCAGAGAGAAGCTGACGCTAGCATTACAGCAGTGTCGCTGTCCAGCTTCCTTTTGTTCATTTTGCTACTGTTCCTTTGGGGAACACATAAGCTGTATCTGGTGAGATTTACTTTGCATTGATACAGAGCATGGACACAGAGAACAGAACCAGAAGCAGATGATGAATATATTAGGTGGCCTGACCAAAAGGGACATGAGCTAGCAGAAAGACTAGGCCAGATGCATTTGTGCCCTGCAAAAATACTTGAAGAGCCATTAGACTGTTTATTACATGATGGAAGCTGCCATTTTAACAAACACAGATTTGCAAGAAATGAATTCTCTGGCTTCTCACTGTATGAGAAGATTTGTGTGCTTTCATTGGAGATACATTCAATTTTGAAGCCAGTTGGTCTATTTTATGAAAATGGATTTCAGGGAATCTGTTTCCATCAAATTGGTTGGATAACTGCAGAGCCAAAGACTGGGAGTTCAATTTCCCACTGTGTATCCTGTGATCAGTGATCTTGGACAAGCTGTCCAATGAGGGGGGGGGCTAGAAGAGGAGAATAGTAAACCACTTCTGTGCACTCTCAACCTAGAGTGGCCTAAGGTGCTGAAACCTACAAAGTATGGGTTGTTAGCTATGGCCTTGGTGGTGGGGTTGTGAGGCATTTTTAATTTGTCTGGGGATTGTTGAATTCACTGCCGGCTAAGTAGCACCTTAGGCCATTTCCCACCTAATGGCTTATTGAGTCTGTTGTCTACCTAAAGAGCCTATTCAGGTTCATTTTATGAGCCTATTTCAGACCAGGGTGACATGACGTCATAGTGAACTACAAAACGGAGGACTCGCAACTAGCTATCCTTAGACTGATGAAGCTGTTTGGATGAGCAGCGAAACGTTTCAGTCTCTCAAGAAAAGAAGTCTAGTTGCCATGTCTCAACTTCCAGGATTTCAGTCGTGCTGTGTTTTATGCTGGTTGCATATTGCAATGCCACAGATGGAAGCACCTACAAATGAACAGGAACATGTGTATTTACTCTATGTATACTAATAGCCAATGAATAGCATTGTTCTACTCTATCTCCCTGACATTACTTTTTGTTATATATTTTTTCTGCTTCTAACAGTAGATTTTACTATAATTTTAGCAAAGTTTGAACAGCTACTTTCTAGAATAATCAATGTAACAACATTCCAAAGCCATCCATAACTAAGCAGTGGTAAGATTACGCTTTATGATTAAAAATAACTTTCCAAGGTTTTGTTTCGAGTTCCAGCCAAGTTAATGGGTTGTTTGAAGCCTGAGGAGGTATTTTAGGTTTGCCCCTTCTATGCTATTCCAGCCAGAACCTCTTTGTTCCAAGCTGGTATCTTTTTTATATTCAAGTGTTTAGAGAAAAAGTTCTATTTTGGTTAATTACTTTGTTCCTACTGGTAATATGTAACATTTTCCAATTTGGCTGTATTGTTATGTTAGTTCTTTGTAGTCTGCTTCATTTCTTACTTACACAAAAAAAAAATGAAAAAAGTTTGATTTAAACAAACAAAAGGATTTTACTGAAGGACCAAATTACTGTATATACTGGAATATAAGCCTAGTTTTTCAGCCCTAATTTTGGGCTGAAAAAAGGGGTCCTCAGCTTATATTTGGGTCAATACTTTTAGCCACTGAGGCAAGTTTGGGTCGGTGGCTAAAAGTCATTTTAAACATTGTGCACCAGTTCTCCTGAACCGCCCCATGTTTAAAATGACTTTTTAAAAAGTCATTTTAAAACAATGATTAAAATGACTTTTAGCCACCAACTCAAGCACTTGCCTCGGTGGCTAAAAGTCATGTTAAACATCACACACACACCCAGCTCACAAAGGAGGAGTAGCCAGGACCTGCTGCATTTCCCATCCTAGGCTTATACTTGAGTCAATAAATTTTCCCAGTTTTTGGGGTTTAAATTAGGGGCTCCGACATATTTGGGTCGACTTATACTCGAGTATATACGGTAATTAGTATGAAGTAAAAAATAGATTATCAGTTATGAATGGAAAAAAATCAAAACAACAATCAATGTAGAAGTGTTATTTCAATAATTCATGACCAAAATAATTTATTTACAAACTTTCTAACACATCTGCTCTAAAGATTTGTTACTTGTATGTTTTTATGTAATCAGTCAGTGATTGGATGCTTGCAGTCTTTGGGCATGTCTACACAGCTTTGCTGGAAAGGTCTGTTCTCAGTTAAACAGGATGGCTAGGAGGTCCAGTATACCATCTGGTGTGATCTTCACATCCAAATGGCATACAGATTTCAAGCGGCCCTATTTGGCCCACTCCAGCCCGCTATCAATCTGCCAGCATTGAGCAGGGGGCAGGAAAGTGAATGTTTTAAAACTGTATTAGGACAGCACTTCTGCTCTCTGATGTTTTAAAAAAATAAAAGGGAAGTTGAAAACTTCCTCCTGGAAACAAGAAGAGATACGAAGGAGTCAGGGGAGAATTGTTTGCTTTTCTCCAAACAAAAGGGTACCAAGGAACTATTTAATTTGCCAATAAACCGAAGTGATTTTTCTTACCTTCTTAAGACATTTCATGATACTGGCAAATTGACAGCTAAGAAGTTACTTTTGGTTCAATTCCAGCGATTACATGTGTTGGAAATGAACCAGGAAATGAATCCAATCAGACGTATCCTACCTGCACCAAAAGAGTAGAAGCCCCTGAAAGGGGGAAGAAAAAATGCAGATAGTATCACTAGGGGTGTGGGGGTGTGGCTGCTTCTTCTTCAGTAAATACATTTTCTATTTCCCATATTTGGAAGTGAAATGCCTCCCTGAAGAGGAGGGCCTTCGACTGTTGATGGAACCATGAAAGGGTGGGCTAACAAAAGCTCCCAAGAGATAGCATTCCACAAACTGTGAGCAGTCACAGTGAAACCCCCTCTTGTTTCCATACCAAGCATGCCTGTGATGGCAAGGAGAGCAAGAAGGGCATCTCTCCTGAAGATCCCAAGGGCTGGGTGGGTTTGTATGGGGAGTTACAGTCCATCAGAGAAACTTATCAAATCCATATAAGAATTTATAGGCAATAACCAGTACTCATGACATATACTGTAGAATAGTAGGCAGGCATAACAGGGAAACTATTGATGTTGGCATATTTCATAGAATCATAGGATAGTGAAATTGGAAGGGGATTATTGTTGGGGGTGTAGCAGAGTGGCAGTGCAGGAGTCCTCCCCTCCATAGTAACTTACACACGGACAGTCCTCAAGCTGCAACATATATTTACAGCAACAAAAGAGAGCTTACAGCAGCAGCAGCAACAGCAGCAGCAGAATATGGTTGGCAACTGGACAGCAATTCATCTGGCAAGAGAACAAAGAACTGCAGGGGGTACAGTGCTTCCTTCCTTAATTTATGTTTTTCTCTTAAACAACCACATCTCAGGGAAAAATTATGGCTAACAGCTGAGCTCCGGTGATTAACCAGAACTCACCTGTATCAGCAAATTCTTTCCACAGTTGTTAGTTACTCCAATGGAAGGTTTGTCTCAATTGCTAACAACTATTAGGCCATTGTCCACCTCCTGCTCAATGCAAGAATACAAATCAAAGGATATCTGTCAGGGGGTTGTCCAAATTTCTCTTGAAGGCCTCCAGTGTTGGACAACTCATCACCACTTCTTGGGGTAATTGGTTCCATTGTCATACTGCTCTGACAGTTACGGAAGTTTTCCCGATATTCAGCAATAAATATTTATTTATTTATTTATTTATTTATTTATTTATTCTTGGACTTATAAACTGCCCAATTTTCCCAGAGGGAACTCAGTGGTGTATAAACATGTCACCAGGCGACTAAACAATACAATCACAAAAAAATCCCCAGCGAAAATAAACATAAAACCTAACAAATACACACCAAACATCCAACTACCATTAAAAACTTAACCTTAAGTTAAGTTTCTCCTAAATTAAACCTGCTGTTGCACATCCTGCACTCTGTGTTAATCAAGAACAGATCCTGCCCCTCCTCTGTATGACAGGCCTTCAAATATTTGAAAAGTGCTATCATATCACCCCTCAGACTTCTTGTTATGGAATCAGGATCTCATCTTCTGACGTTCTAGTGACCTCCTGAAACAATAATTCCAAGGGTGCCATAGGATGAAGCCAAGATGTTTAAAGTGAGACAGCTATGTGGTGTCAATGGAGGCTTAATTCTCATCCAAACACTTTGCACAGCATTTCTTCCATTGTGGTGAAGGAACTACTGAGGATTGCATCCCACGACTGTTGTTGATTTGGAACCTCTTGCCTCCATCCACTTTCCATTTTCACTTTCTACTTATATTGAGATGGAGAAATCCTTCCTTCTGCACATCCCTACCACCACTACACACAGATACTTTTCTTTTTGCCCAACTTAACACCAGTAGTGACCAGTGACTTCAAATTTAGGGTTGCTATGAACCCAGACTGGGGTTTAACATGCACTTTGCAAGAGCTAGCCAAAGTACTGAATCCTTTCTCTGAAATTGATTCAAAATCTTTTATAATTTCTGTAAAGTGTGGACTAAAATCTGAGGCAGACTCGTAGCATTCCCAAATGTGGAGTCACCCGCCATCACTGCTTCCAACAGTCTTGCACAGAAGTGAATTTGTTTTCATTTGTGGAGGGGGGGACTTTTAAAACGTGTAGCTTTGGATATGGTTGATAAGCAAAGTACATAGAATAAAATGGAAATGCAAATAAAATAGCAGTAGAAATAAAATAGAATTTGTACATATATCAAAATCAATTAGAGCACTAAAACAAGAACTTTGATCAGTGCAGTTTTGCTGAATAATCCCTGATTTGTGAGTTCTTATTTCTCTGCTTCACTAATTTGACATCTTCACCACTGAGCAAAACAAAGAAACTTCTTTCCTTCTTCAGTGAATGAAATTAAAATATCATTATCAATGTTCCCTTTTGATCCTTCCAAAGGAAAAAGGGAAAGAAATGGCAGGTGGCAAGCACCTGTTGTATTTCCACATCAGCTTACTGACAGGCCTTCTCCATGTCTGTAAGTACCAAACAAATTGAGGAATGTGTGCAGATTAAATGGAAGCTGTTTCTAAGTTGTGTGCTTTCTATTTTCCTTCATCATTTTCACACTCAAGATTGGTGCCAGACAGGCAAGGTGTGGGAGGTGCAGACGATGGAATTATGTAGACAGAAATAGCTGGGTGACAGAATAGAAAATAGTTGAAAATATTCCACATGGTGTCCATTTAATATGCAAAACGAAGTCTTAAGTTAAATGAGGCAGTAAGTAAAATTGAGCTAAGCTGCAATGTTGTACCCAATTGCTTGGGAGTAAGGACCATGGAAACCCAGTGTGATGTAGTGGATTGCGTGATTGACTAAGATTATGGAAATCAGGGTTTAAATACCCACATGCCCATATAAATTTACTCGGGGAGTGGAACCAGTGAAGACACTCTTTAAATGGCTTGCTTACCTTGAAAGCCCTATTAAGGTTAAACTGTTTTCACAAGAACTGTGAATAGCACAGGATTTATTTCTGAGCAAGATAATGTGTAGGACTGTGCCCTGTGTAAGAGATGTGTAGGATTGTACCCTTTAATTTTCACTATGGCATATTTTCATTTGAGTGACTAATTATGCAAGCTTTTTTATTTGTGGCAAATCTGATCTGTCTTTCTGTTTCATTTATATGGTAGATTATTCAACCACCATTACAGTTACTTAAAGTAAAAGGACATATCCCCACCATTTGGTTTATAGACATTTGGAAACATTCGAACAATGTTCAGTTCTGCAGATGGAAAACCTTCCAGAAGACAATTGAAAACCAAGTAGATTTTTGCTAAGGTAAAACATTTTGTATGATATCTTCTTTTAATTATTTAGCTAGAATGAGCAGTACAAGGCACAACCCTGTTGCCTCAACCTACTATCCTTAATAACTTAAACCTTCTCTTTGGTCTATTACCTCCATGTTTTTCCCTGCCACCTGCCATCCTTTAGGTGGTGTATGGAATATTGTACATTTCAAGCTTTCTTTGCTTTCACAAAGCTGCTTAATCTTGGCCAAGCCACTGGGCATGACTTGTCTAGGGTCTCAGATTGTAGGCACCTGAGGAAGAATCATATATCTAGGCTAGTAGGGTAAACGGAACTCTCTGTACGTGCAGCAGATCTACTGTATGGTGTCCTCTTACTTTCTCGGTGGCAATCAAATGTAACAAAGCTGAATCTCTCTAATCAGGTACCATGTCTGCTAGCAAACACTGAGAACCTGTGCTGCTTCAGAACAAAACCAAGAAAATGTCAAGACGCAAGTGTGACACCTTAAAGACTAAAGGCTAAATCCAATGGTTGTCTGAGGTAGGGTAGACCTACTGAAATGAATGAGACTTGTTAGTCAGAAGTAATATGCGTCCCTTTGGGTCTTCTCTAATTAGGACAAGCCTTGGATGTAGGCCTGGTAAATTTGATTGCCGCATAAACTTTGGTGAGCTACAGGCCACTTCATCAGAAGCCATGACTTCTTTAGCTGGCAGATTATTGCACACAAGCTTGGGTCAGTGGGTGGAATAATGTCAGCAGAGGAGTCAAAAGGAATTGGAGCAGTACTAATTATCTTAACAGTGGCCATTAAAATGGTGGTTTGGTAGCTAATTAACACATGGTGTGTGAATAAAAAGGCTTTTGTCCCTAATCAGGCCTCAAGAAATGGATTTTAATGAGAGAGAATTTAAAAGAGAACATTTGTTATGCAGTTCCCCATTAGAATCTGTCTTGTAATGACAAGACAAAAATGAGCAAGTTAAAGTCAGAAACAGAGTGTCCTGCAAGACTGAAGTCCTTACCCCTATGCAAGGGGTGGTTATTGTGGTTGTTTGGTATATTTCTGTTTTTACTGTATGCATTTGTCTAGGATTGACCTCCATTGAAAACAATATGATTTACTTCTGAATAGACATGTAGAGGAGTGCTTTGTTAGTTGGGTAGCTTGACACTAATTATTTCTGTTCCCAGCAGTAGAAACACATTCAAATATGAGGATGCAGAAAAATGCTATAGATGAGATATAGGGCAGCTTTTTATATTCCCCCATCTCACCCCAAGCATGCACCAAATAACAGCATGTGCTGTAAATAAAACCTGCGGCAAATACTTCTAGGCTGTGACATACATTTTCTGTGAGACGCACTCCAACGAAACCGCACTGTTCTCATTAAGGCTAGTTAACCTAGTAGATGGGCTGACTCAATAGGAACAAGTAACAAGCTGATCATTCAGTGAGAATTTTCTGCATAGTGTTAGAAACAAATCAGCAAATCAGCTCTTGTCTTTCGTGAAGAGGAGAAGGAAAGAGTCTTCTCACTGTGTTCTGGGATGCTCTAGCTTTGGGAGAAAGAAACATCCACTCTTTATGAAGGACAATTGGGGAAGCATACATTTTACTTACTCCAAAACATTTCAAGTTATCTTAATCAACATATCATTTAGTTGATTTATTTTCATCATTATTATTTTTCCTTGCAGAGGTAAAGTTCGGCTTAGACTAAACACTTCAAAATTCATCATAATTATTTTTTCTACACTGATTCAGTGGGTGATCTGGTTAGCCTACTTACTCCAAAGTTTGTGGCCTACTTGAGCCAGATTTCTTAACAGTGGTCGACTTAATTTGATTGGTCTCATCATCTTAGCCTTTATTTCAACATTGGGAGCAGTCTTCCTGGTGATACATATTATTATCTCTTTTTGTATATGGCTATATACAATGAATAAATCCTGCCAGACTAATCTGATCTCACATTTTGATTGGGTAACTTCTCTGACAGACAAAGAGAATGCTGTAGACAAAATATACAGTGGACCCTTGTATAACAAACAGCTTGTATAACATAAAATTTGTACAACATAAAAAATTCTGGAGATAGGGAAAATTTGCTTAACATAATCGTCTATGGGGAGAATCCGTACAACATAAAAATGGGATCACTTCGTTTTCAATGCAGTCCTATGGGAATTTGTATAAAGGAAAATTTGCTTAACAGAATTTCATTTGGAACGAATTAATTCCTTTATACAAGGTACCACTGTATATTGACTACAGCAAAGCTTCTGACAAAGTGCTCCCATGGTATTCTGACTAGGCTTGGGCTAGAAAACAAACTAGGCTGGATAGAACAACTGTTAGGTGGATACACAGTTGGCTATGGAATTGTACTCAGAGGGTGTTGATTAATGGCTCCTTCCCAGAAGTGCAAAAGACTGTACATAGGAAAAAGAGATCAAATACTCAGGCACAAGATGGGACATACCTGGCTTAGCAAGACTATGAGCAAAAAGGATCTTGGAATCCTCATAGATCTCAAGCTGAATATGAGCAAGCAATGTGATATGGCCCCCAAAAAGGCAAATGCTATTTTAGGCTGCATTAATAAGAGTATAGCTTCCAAATCCCATGAGGCACTCATTCTCCCTCTGTTTAGCACTGGTTAGGCCTCACCTTAAGTATTGTCCCATTTCTGGACACCACACATCAAGAAAAATGCTGACAGACTGGAATAAGTGCAGAGGCAGGCAACAGGGATGATCAGGGGGCTGGAATCCAAGCCCTATGAAGAAGCACTGAACAAACTGAGCATGTTTAGCCTGGAGAAAATAAGACTTGAGGGGTAATATCTTAGTAATTTTCAAATTGGGTTTCACCTTGGTTTGCAAGCACAATCTGTTCCAGAAGCACGCTCGTAAGCCAAAATACTTATGAAGTGATCCCCCGCCTATTATAGGGGTTAGGGACCTGACCTGACGCGCGATAATTGAAAATCCGTGATATGCGGGTGCAGGTTGAGTCAGGCCTGGGGGGGGCTAGCTGGAGGCTCTTGTATTTACCCCCAGCCTGGCTCTACCCCGAACGGGCCTGTGAGAGCTTTCCCGGGCCTCCCTGCAAACCGGAAGTGACTTCCGGTAAACCGGAAATCTTTTCTGGAGCTTCTGACAGGCCTAGAAAGGCTCTTGGGGGCCTCAGAAATGATTTTCACCAAAATGGAAGACACTTCTGGTTCGCAGGGAGGCCCTTTTGGGGCCTCCAGAAGGCCCAGGAAGTCCCTCACAGGCCTATTTGGTGCAGCTCCAGTCCTGGGGTAAGTATGGGAGGCTTGAAACAGGACTTTCCCTGCTTACCCTAGGGGGCCTTTTTTCATATACTGTGGTCCTGCGATATAGCGGGACCGCAGTATATGAACCACGAAAGGGCAGGAGACCACTGTATATCAAAGCAAATTTCCCATAGGAAATAATGGAAACTTACCTAATCCATTCTGGGGTCCCAGTTTCAATTATTTCATGTGAAATATGCTTTGGCCAGGAGATGCAGTGGCAGTGGAGTGCCATGAGTCCCTGTCCTCCCTCCCTCCCTCATGGGCCCAGCTCACCTCTTCCTCTTCCACTGCTGCCATCTTGAGAGACTGCTGGGGCTGGGGTGCACTGTGGAGGCTACAGCCTGGCAGCGTTGGGCCCAGGGTGAGCTCTGAAGGCCCAGTGCAGGACCACAATGTGGCCCAGAGGCCCATTCTGTGTGGCTTGACAGTCACTTCCGGTGCTCGGAAGTCACTTCCAATCAGTGCCTGGCCCACTTCAAGGCCTGGAAGCCCAGCATGGGCTCACCACATGGCCCAGAGGCCCTTTCTGCATGGCCCAGAAGTCACTTCCAGTCCACACTGGGCCTCTGGAGCTCACATGACCTGGAGTCAGGCCGTGATTGCACACAAGCCAGAGCATTGCTCACAAAGTGAGGCAAAATTTTATTTAAAATTTTTGCTCATTTTGAGAAATACTCTCAAACCAAGATTCTCATTAACCAGTACCACTGTCATACACTGGGAGAAGCAGGCTCTGTTTTTGAACAACTCAGAGTTCAGGGCATGCAACAATTGGTTTATATTATAGGAAGTCAGATTGTGGTTGAGTATCATGAAAAAACATCCTGACCGTTACAGCAGTCTGGCAATGAAACCAATTGCCTCAAGAGGTGGAATGCTCCAACACTGGAGGCATTCAAGAGAAATCTAAGCAACCACTAGGGAAATCTGCTTTGACTTGATTTCTGCATTGTCCAGAGGGTAGGATTTGAAAGCCTTATAGACCTCTTCAGTTTCATAATTACAAGTGGTACCTTGTATAAAGGAATTAATTTGTTCTAAATAAAATTATGTTAAGCAAATTTTCCTTTATACAAATTTCCCATAGGAATGCACTGAAAACAGAGTTATCCCTAATCGCAACCATTTTTATGTTGTATGGATTTGGCCCATAGACGATTCTGTTAAGCAAATTTTGCCTATCTCTGGAATTTTTATGTTGTACAGATTTTGTGTTATACAAACCATTTGTTATACGAGGGTCCACTGTATGACTCTATCCCACGTACAGAGAGAGTAGCTGATTTCTGGTGTCATTTGTAGGAGTAAAAAGGTCCTCTCTTCCAGAATTTGAAGAAGTTGTATTTGGGACTTCAGTTTTCAGAATTGCACAGAACAACTGTCAGGTGGAAACACAGCTTGTGATGGAATCGTACTCAGAGGGTTCACTCACCCAGAATTGTGGTCCAAAGTAAAAAATTTACAAACTCTCCTCTAAATTTTGGTGACACTTTTATTCATCTGCAAGTGGTTTGTCATCAGTATAGTAAACTTCTGTGGAGCTAGAATAGAATGCTGCAAAAGGAAAAGCAAAGCAAGTTCCATTATGCCAACTGTCAGGCACCAGGCCAGAAGGAGGCCCTAGGGCACAACCTGCAAGATCTAACAAAAATCTGTAGGCAAAGATCTAAGGAAGTGTCATTCCCTGATCCCTCAGTGCAGTTTATGGTTGCCAGTGCCAGAAACATGTCCTGAGTCAGTTTTGAAGCCCACTGAAATGGCTTGAAAACAAAGGATCTTCTGAACAATTCAAGCTTGGGGTTTTCTGCCAAGTTTAATATTTTATGCCTACTAGTTTAGAAAGATGAAAAAGCAAAGTGTTCTGCTTATATACCACTCCATACTGCTTAAAGCCCTCTCTGGGTGGTTTACAGTTTAATTGTGCAGGCTATACATCCACCCACCCCACCCGGGCAAGCTGGGTATTCATTTTACAGACCTCAGAAGGATAGAAGGCTGAGTCAACCATGAGCCGGCTACCTGGGATTGAACCCCAGCTCATGAACACAATTTTAGCTGCAGCATAGGCATTTAATCACTGAGTCCTCTGGAAAGTCGGTGGTCACCCCCCACCCCCTGCTCTGCTGAGACGTTCTCAGAACTCTTTCTCACTACCAGGACTTTCTCTGATTACTTTCAGATGCTGGAGATGAGGCTTCCCCCCTCCTTATTTTAACATTCTTTCCCTTAGAGGCATGGCTGTTGGGCCGCATACTATTGTATTTTTATTTATTTATATTGTATTTTTATTTATTTATTTATTTTATTTGCCCATTGATATTGATTGTTATTAGTTTCTGTTTATTTAGTCTCCCTATTCTTATTCTCTTGTTTTTGTTAATTTGTTATTTTGCTTATTATTATACTGTTATTAGTTGACTGCTATTCTCCCCCCATCCCTTTGGTCGCCATGTCTGCAGGGGCTGCCGTTTCTGTTGTGTCAGCCCGTGGGAGATATGCCAGCAGCTGGGGTATTAGGTGAGAAGAACTAGGGCCAGGCAATTGTTGCCTGGCCCATTCCATCAGTGCCTCCAACCTGTCCTGCCTCCTGGTCAATGCCAGGTTGGTCCATAATAAAATCCCTGTCCTCTATGATGCCATTGTGGATGGGCGGGCCGACCTGGCTTGTATTACTGAGACTGGGGTGGGCATGGATGGAGGGGCTTCCCTCTCCCAGCTGTGCCCTCCCAGTTTCAAGTCCAGCATATAGGCAGGTTGGAGGGTCGGAGGAGTTGGCCATTGTTTACAGGGAATCTCTTTCCATCAGCAGAGCCATGGCCCTGGTGAGTCCTGGGTTAGAATGCCTTTTTCTATTGGTGGGTCAGCGGGACAGATTTGGCATTGTACTAGGGTACCGTGCTCCCCGCAACCCTGCACAATCCCTACCAGAGCTCACTGAGTTCATCCCTTTTGGTGGTGGGGGACTTCAATGTGCATGCCGAGGATGGGCTATCAGGAGTGGCTCTGGATTTCATGGAATCCATGGCCTCCATGAATCTAACCCAGCATGTTGTTTGCCCCACCCATAGAGCTGGGCATACCTTGGACCTGGTCTTTTCCTCCATACTGACAGACTTTAATCTGAGGGTTAGGGATATTTTTCCTCAACTCTTGTCATGGTCAGACTATTACCTGCTGTCCTTTTCCCTGTCAATCACTGTCGTTCCACTGATCAGTTCTTAGAGGCCTTCAGGGAACTTCCTGATGGGCTGGCTGATGATCTGGTGGAAGCCCTGGACACCACCTGGGCAGTTGACCAGATTGCCCCTAAGCATCTTCTTCATTGTGGAGCTCGCTCCTCACCGTGGTTCACGACGGGGTTGCAAGCGATGAAGCAAGAATGAAGAAGGCTTGAGAGCAGATGGAGGAAGGACCGGTTGGTAACTAATCGGGCTGCAGTTTGTGCTTTGACCATGCACTATGTCTGAGCGGTCAGAGAGGCTAAACAATCCTATTCCTCCCTGAGATTGGTTTGGCCTCGAACTGCCAGGCAGTGTTCCACGTGGTTTGAGACCCCACTAATCCTGGTCAGCCTAGGCCTCCTCCGAGTGATTTCACTAGCGAGTCATTTGCAGCCTTCTTTAGAACTAAAATTGAGGCCATCCGAGCTGGTCTAGACTCTGGTTGCTTTAGCCGCTCTTCGAGTATCTCTAGCGCCACTCCCCATCTCCTTGCCTGTTTGAGTTTGGGCCTGTTTCCTCAATTGAGGCCTCCAGGGCACTGGCTTATTGCAGGCCAGCGGCCTCCCCCTTTGATCCTTGCTGACCTTGGCTTATCAAATCTGCTGGTGGGAGCATGCCAGAGTGGGCTTCTGTCATTTCCACTGCTTCCTTCAAGGAAGGGATTTTTCCCTCTCACCTGAAGGACACAGTGGTGAGGCCCACTCTAAAAAAAAACTAGCTTGGCATCGGACGATCTGGCCAACTACTGTCCAATTGTCAATGTTCCCTTCCTGGGCAAGATGATTGAGAGAGTGGCTGCCATCCAGCTCCAGTCCTTCCTGGAGGAAGAACATGTCCTTGATCCATTCTAGTCTGGGTTCAGTCCTTGTCGAGGGACTGAGACCACCTTGGTCACACTGCAAGATGACCTCCTCAGGGGGGCTGACAAGGGGTGTTCTTCCTTGTTGGTCCTCCTAGATCTGTCGACCATGGTATCCTGGGCCGGCTCTCCGAGGTAGGGATTGGAGGTACAGCACGGTGCATGTGCAGCTTTGGGAGGAGTTGTTGGCCCCTTGGGAGCTCCCTTGTGGGGTTCCCCCGGGGTCGGCCCTCTCCTCCATGCTGTTCAACATCTATATATGACCACTGACTGAGGTCATTAGGAGATTTAGAGTTTGCTGTCATCAGTATGCTGATGACACGCAGCTCTATCTCTCCTTTTCCACCTCTGCAGTAGAGGCGGTACAGACCCTTAACTTGTGCCTGGACATGGTCTTGGAATGGACCAGGACAAACAGACTTAAGCTCAACCCATAGAAGACGGAGGTCATGTTCTTCGGGATGCCCTCTTCCAGATGCGGTGGCCCTCTCCCTAGTTTGGGGGGTGTCTCCCTCCTGCTGGCGGATAGAGTCAGGAATCTGGGTGTGATCTTGGATCCAGCTCTATCCATGGATGCCCAGGTGGCTTCTGTTTCCAGGACCACTTTTTTCCATCTTTGACAGATTGCCCAAATTCATCTGCATCTGGATGAGGAGTCCCTGAGAACAGTTGTGCAGGCACTTGTGCAGGCGCATCACAAGATTTGGTTGGGACCATAGTTGGCTGGTTTGAAAATCAACCCAATGTGGGCTCTGAACCATGTACTTGGGAATGAGAGTGGAATGAGAGGCTAGCTTCAGTGTGGTATGGTTTTGTGTGTGAATGCTCACTCTTGAATCCCATCATTGGTTACTGTGCCTTTTGCCCCACCAACCCCCTTGGCCATCTGCTGCCACTTGTGAGCAGATAAGGAGACACTCATAATGAGTGATATGATATGAACACTTGCCTTTGTTGATATTTTTTATCAGTTGTGGAACACCATCAATACAAGTTCCTATGGAATCTCTCAAAAAGAAGAACAGTTCTGTGTGGCCTAATTTCACAAGGTTTACACTTTGCAGTGGAAGGTCTACAGATGCAGAGGACTTGTGGCTATCCCAGTTTGGTGGGGGGGGATTGCCTTGTGAAATCACAGCACAAACCCCCAAATGTTTGGCTATCACCATCACATTATCTAGTCAGTATGCAGTGCAGTGCTTATAGGCATTGGTCCATTCACGGCACCTCCTTGGATGAAAAAAGTCAATAATGCAATATGCTGATTGGGAGAAGAAAAGTAAAAACTCTGAATGATTACGGGAGCCTTGTATTATTCACAGCATTATTATGGCAAGATGCCCAGTAGTCATAAAAGATAAATGAGGTTTGAAGCACAAAGAGTGGGAGGCAAGCTGAAAGAAGTGAGAGAAGCAGAGAGAAAGGAGTAAGGGAGGTGGTGTTAAATTTAATAGAAGTTCCGACTTTAACTGGCAAGGGAATGCAGAAGACATCAAAGCACTTTTCCTATAAATCTATATGAAAATGAACTTCGGAGGCTACTTTTCTCCTTTTATTGCTCTAAGTTCTCTTAGAAGCTGAAAAGGAACATAATTCAGAAGCTTTTGAAATTGCTTTTGAGATATATAATAAAGCTAGCCTATATGGAGGTAGAGTTTATAGGCCATTTCTTCGTATAGCCTAAACATATACAATCTCCAGATTTTACTTTTTGCAAGATTTATTAAGGAGACTCTGGAAGACAATTTTCCTAGCTCTGGTAGTGTATTTCACTAGAAGGTACGGTCATTAATAATTTCACTACTGGGCACAGGTATGCTATACTGATGTGGATAAATCAGATGCCACTGCTTTGGAAAAAGTGGCCAACTTGAGAGCATATTTAGTTGTGAAATATTGGTAGGTTGTTTCTTACATGCAACCTGATCCAAAAGAAGGCAACATGCATGCAGAGGAGGACTGCACACATGTGATGATTGGATGGTTTCTATTTATATATTACATCATGGTAGACAACTGCAGTGGGTCTACTGGCTAATTCCTCAAGTAGTCATAGGCTCTCACCACCTTGACATTCGGTAGCAAACCAAAGAAAACAGGCACAGATTAGTTGTGTTAAAGGGGTTTCTCAGTTTGCTAGCAAATTTTGCTCAATTGGCTTTTTCGGAACTGGAGTGGGGTGGGGACAGAATCCATAAAACAACTATGGAATTGTATATTGACCATGGGCTGATATTATCCCACACAATTTAAACCATCTCTGTCTTGTATGTATTAAACTACAACATCCATTACACCCATTTAGTATTTCCATGCTGAGTGCCATCAGTTGTAATTTACCAACACTGGAAGGCATACATCCAGTGACCACTAACTAGGTTTCCAAAATTAATGTGCTTTCATTTTTCAGTTCTAGACAAATAGGCCTCCAACAGACTCCCAAAGAGATCATCATTGACACAGCCTACTGCTCACCCCTTCCTTTGTGATTATCTACAAATATATGGGCAGCAAGGAGATCTAGTTTGGACTAAGAAGGGTGTAGCAAGCATCAGAACCTTAAGGTTCATCTTCACCAAAGCAAAGTGTTCTGCTTATATACTGCCCCATACCACTTCAAGTAGAGATGGGCACGACTTAGCGGAATTTTCGTTTCCGTTTCCGTTTTTCGTTTCCGTTACGTAACAAAACGAAAAACGAAAAACAGCTCAAAACTGGAACAAAAACGGAAACGAAACAACTAATTTTGAGCCATTTTTTGTTTTTCGTTACTGGAAAAGCACTTAATGGAGCTAAATGGGAAGAAACGAAAAAATTTTCGTTTTCGTTTTCATTTGTCGTTTTCGTTACGCAACGAAACGAAAATGAAATTTTTTGAAAATTAGCTCACGAAAACGGAAACGAGCTGAAACGGACCCCCTAGACGAAAACGAAAACGAAAACGAACAATTTTTCTGAGTCGTGCCCATCTCTAACTTCAAGTAGTCTCTGGGTGGTTTACAGTTTTTAATTACATTATGCAGGCTACACATTGCCCCCCGCCCCAGCAAGCTGGGTACTCATTTTACCGACCTCAGAAGGATGGAAGGCTGAGCCAACCATGAGCCTGCTACCTGGGATTGAACGCCAGGTGGTGAGTACAGTTTTACCTGCAGTACAGGCATTTAACCACTGCACCAAGAGGCTCTAGTGAACCTTTGGCATGTGTTGGACCACAACACCTGGAATTCCAAGCCTGTATTGCCAATGACAAAGGAATGTGGGAGTCGTGATCTCAAGCATCTGGAGTGTCAAAGGTTTGCCACCACTGATCTATACAATGTTAGTGCTCCTGTCTGAGAGTGGTTGCCACGTGCCACCATTTTAAAACCCAGGTTCGCCGACAACCCGGAAATGCAAGCCAGAGGCAAATCAGTTGGTGTCAAACATTGGCAGGGATAATTTTAAATCTGAAAGTAGCATAATTTCACTGATTTCCCTTTTAAAGATCCAAGCAGATTTTCCCCTAGTAACATTCACACTTATCTATAATTCACATCAGCATTCCCCCTTAAGGGTTTGAATCAATGTTTTAAGAATTAACCCACTTAATGCAGTGAGAAACACATTTAAGCAACTGTTACGTGAGTGCAAAACAGCTCCTTGAAACAGGTATTCTAAAAAATCTGTACCTGCAGGGTACACTTGACAGCCATTAAAGCACTGTGAGTGCTGATAACATTAGAAATGTAGTTCATTGGCTACTGCCATCTCTCTCAATGAATTATTTTTTTGTAACAGTTCCTTGGAAAGGTCATCAGAATGTTCCACAATACTCTAGTGGAAGTACAAAAAATATAGTATTGCAAAATGCTAAACAGAGCCTTTTCACACAACCCCTAAGATCCACTGGACACTTAAATTCGGACCAGAGATCTTAGGGTTTTGTTGCTGTTCCTGCCTTCCCACCCCCTCTGCACTCCTGGCTGCTGGCTGTGTGAGGGGAGGGAGAAAAAACAGGAAGAAAAGAGATGTGGCTCACCTCCGTTCTGCCTCAAGGGTTGGGAGTTTTATTCTACACTGTACTTTGATCAACTGTGCAGTTCAAGAGTGTCATCAAAAGAATGGTGAACTACTTCTGAGCATTCCATTACTAGAGAGTCTTGGGAAAGGTCACCATAAATCAGAACTGTCTTAATGGTACATAATAATAATAATTGTTATTTACTATAGCAACTGCTAGTGTTTCTACATATTTCTCAATAGAACAACAGGGAACAAAATTATAGAGAGATATTCAAAGGGGAATGCTGGGGGTTAAGAATAAAAGATCAGGCCAAGGGTCCATCTAATGCAGCATCCTGTATCTTACAGTGGCCCTACCAGATGCCTCTGGGAGGACATGAGACAACTACATGCCTGTCTCCTGATGCCACTCCCCTTCATTTGGCATTTTGAGTTACCTTCCTTTTAAGCTTGGAGATACCATGTATCCCTATCATGGCTTGTAACCTGTGATGGACTTTTCCTCCAGAAATCTACCCAATCCCCTTTTGAAGGCATCCAGGCCAGTTCCCATCACCTCATTCTGTGGCAAATGAGTTCCACAGATTAACCACAGTGGGTAAAGACGTATTTTCTCCCATCTCTTCTCACTCTCGTCAACTTCAATTTGAGTGGACAATCCCTGGTTATGGGATGGCATGAGAGGGGAAACAGCTTGCTTTTACCCATTCCAGTATTCCAGAAGGATAAAAAAATGCTAAATGTTTTAGTTTTATGAAAAGCAGCTCATTATCAACTATTCCATAGATTAGTTTATTTTTGCCATTAAAGTTAAAGAAAGTTAGTGCCTGTGGAATTTTATTTGCCTCATGTGCTCAAATGAATCCATGTTATATATCTTGACTTGGGGTCCAGAGGGTTGGGCATCTCATCTGCTGTTTTGCCTCAAAACAACAAAGCACTTCGTACCCAGCCTTGAGCATGCCACCTTAAGCAATATTCACCCCTTTACAGATACAGGCAATCTCTGCCAGAGGGATTTGGAATGTGCTTATCCTTTCTTGGTGCATAAAGTATGGGGCAATCTGATCAGTCTCAGCCCCTCCCTTAAAAAAACAAAAAGTAGTTAGTTTGAATGCTTCTTGGTTAAATGAAACTCTTTCCATTTTTCACTTTGGTACATGTCTTTGTCCTTTTCTCGTATATGCAATGCTGGTCTACATCTCCACATATATCTCTTTGGAGAGCAAAAAAACAAAAAATGTGCTAGAAACAGCAGCTAGCAAAGGAAGCAACAGGAAGGGGTGGGAGTAAGGGGGGGAATCTAAGTTAGCAGGAGATACATAGCATGCTGCGAACAGGAATTAAATGCTAAAAGAGAAGCATACAAAGCTGCCGTTTTCCAACATTCCAACATATATACATGGGGTTGGGTGTGGGGATCGATATTTGCAGAATAGCATACTTAGCATACATGGGGATACAGCCTTGGCAAACAGTATGCGGACATTAGTAAATGAATTTTGCTGTTCTCTCACAGGATTTAGATTCCAAAGAAGTCATAAGGAATTTGAGATTGTGGAAGTTGAGAAGAATAGTTATATAAATATATATTAAAAAATAGACTGGTGTTTGGGGCTGTTTTTTTTTCTTTCTTGCCGTACATTAGCTGCAAAATTCTCAACAACTCTGTTTGATAGACTTAATTAGAAGAGTTGGCCTTTGCCTCCGTTCTGTTCCTGGTTGTTACATAATGCATATACTGAAGCCCAATTCACTGTTTTTGGCCATGTGTGAAGAAGGGGTAGAGGGGCATGAACCAGGGCTATTTGTGCAATTCCAGGGAAATGATAGAGGGGAGCAAGGAACTGCTGTTACCCTCAGGACAGAGTAATAGCAATTTGTCAAGGTCAGCACAGGAGCTTAAAATATCTACATGAACTCAAGCAGAGGGACATCTGTTTTGTGGGTCCTATGTAAATGATACCACATTTACTTGGTTTGGGCAAGATTTGAAAACAGCCCCTGCTAGCCACAGTCTTTTGACCAGCCATATCTATGTAAAGGACATAGAGCCAGTTACTTCTTATTCACCACTCTGCTACCACTGCACTTCTGCTCTAGGCCAGCACAGCACTCTGGAAAAACCAAGGAGGGAAGGACAAACAGTAAGACTGCAAATTTATCTTCTGTGTCTAGGGCAGTAGTAGTAGGGGGAAATAACTCATAATGTTTTAACACAAGTTGAGCACATTGTGTTATTCTTTATGGTTCAACACCTTCCCCAGGTCTCTCGAATCCTATATTTTAGGAAACATTAAGATTTTGTTTCCCCACTCCTCTCCAATACGAATGTTGTGTGTGTGCCTGTTGTTGCCATGTATGGGGTTGTACATGATAGTACATGATAGTAACACTGTGCTCCATGCTCCAGCCCTTTTTAATTTCTATTTCATTTCTATTTTTTTATTTTTATTTCTTGTGTTACAGTGATTAAATTGCTGTACTGCAGCTATAACTGCGCTCACGACCTGGGGTTCAATCCCAGGTAGGCAGCTCATGGTTGACTCAGCCTTCTTCTGAGGTCAGTAAAATGGGTACCCAGCTTGCTGGGGGGGGGGATACAATATGTAGCCTGTATTATTACATTGTAAATTGCCCAGAGAGTGCTTGAAGCACTATGGGATGATATATACGCAAAACACCTTGCTTGACTTTTTTAAAAATGTGTTTTATGCATATCTTTTGATGGGTGCTTTTACTTACAGGGTTGTACATCCACATGTGCAAAATGAGAGAAGAAAATCAAAGATGCAAAGGTGGCTGAAGGAGGAGATGGGGTGGAAAATAGCGGAAATGGTAGGTACATATCTGAAGAGGGAAAGGGGTAGTCCTGTTCTACCTGAAATGGAAGTTTATACTGTATGTAAATCCTGGAAAGAACCAACCGGGCACCATTTTGAACTGTAGAAGGGCTTTCCTTGTGTGCTCTGACAGGAGTCACTGTGGATTGTGTCTAGATGTTCTGGAGACAGTAGCTTTAGCCAAAGTACAGTCATCCCTATGATCAATTTCAATGTTGTCTGTGCCAACTATTTCCATACCAAAGTCTGACTGGTGACAGATTCAAAGGGTGAAGAGAAACAATCAGAATGATTTTCAAAAGATCAAGATATTTATGTTCTTCATTTCCATTGATTTAAGTAAGCACAATTAGATTCGCTGAGTATAATTAAGCACTATGTTTGTGAAGTGGAAGAGCACACTCTCAGACTTGTTCTGTACTTTTGATATACTTCATTTTAATATTCTCATTTTTAAACAAGAAAAATGTTATTTGTTTTTGCTGATCTTATTTCCTCATTACTTTTTTGAATTACATTTGTTAATTAACACTAAATCCCAAAAGTCTCATGCCGCCAAATGAAAATCCCAAGGTAGGGTTGCTTACATTTTTTTAGTTGTTGTACTGTTTATAATTCCAGCTATCCAAACAACTTGCAATAGAGGGTGTGTTGAGCTACCAGTGCAGTCTTCAGAGTTGGAGCTAGAGGTGTGCAAACACCATCCGATTTGTATCCAAATGTTTGTGGCACACATTGGGAGCTGAGCTGGAGATGGGCTGAAACAATTTCTTTTCATTTTCCTGCAGACATATCGCATGGATGTGTGTGTGTGTGTGTGTGTGTGTGTGTGTGTGTGTGTGTGTGTGTGTGAGAGAGAGAGAGAGAGAGAGAGAGAGAGAGAGAGAGAGAGTTACTGAAAGAGAGAGAGAGAGAGAGAGAGAGAGAGCTTTAGGAAAGTGATGAAGTTATGGTGTGCAAGCAAAGCTCCTGCCAACTTTTTTCATTCCTTTGAGGACCCTACATCTAAGAAATAACTCCTGGCAAATCCATCTTTTGGCATGTTATAACCTATTATAACTACTCTAAGGAAGAGGATTTCACCCCCGAAATATTAGCAACGTTTTTGTTATTTTTCCAATAGCCTAAAGCAGGCTTGTCTAAATTTCGGCCCTCCTAGAGTCCTTTGCCATTGAAAATGCAGGCTTGGAATTCTGGGAGTTGTGGTCCAAAATATCTGGAGGGCCGAAGTTTGGACATGCCTGGCCTAAAGGTATCACCTGTTCCACTTTTGTATTTAGTTTTTTGTGATGGGTACACGGCTCCTCAAGTTGTTTTGCTTCGATTGGAAATACTGAGAAACCACGAATGAGCCGCCCCCCCCACATGCCAAGGAAAAAGCAAATGGACCATCAATGGAGACATGACAAGATTGCAAAACTGGGTAATCTCTTTCCTTTTATTTGATCCAATTGGCTACACTCAGAGAACTTTTCCAAATGTTATCCCAGTCCTCAACTGAAATGCATGGGCCTTCTGCACCACCACCACCCCGCTCCCTCCTTCGCTGACAAGGCAGGGGCCATTGGCCTCGATGAGCCACATTTGAGGTGACATGTGAATGTGTGTACGTGAGCCATGACATGTCTTTGGAAGACCTGGGGCAATAAAAACACCTCCCTTCAATTTGGATGCAGCCTACAACATCCAAGCTCTGAACCTCAAGAAACTGCCTGGCTTTTTTTTCATCTTGCCAAGGTCTTTGCATCTAAGAAAAATAGCTCCTGGCAAATCCGTCTTTTGCCATGTTATAACCTATTGATACTGCTCTGAGGAAGGGCGTTTCACCCCCCCCCCAAAAAAAATATTAGCAAGACTTTTGTTATTTTTTTCTAGTAGCCTAAAGGTATCACCTGTTCCACTTTTGTAGTTGGTTTCTGTGATGGCTCCATGGCTCCTCACCGTGCTCCCCTTAGGAAATGTGCTCAGGAAAAATGCATGTTGGGGGGCATGGAAGATGACCACTTTGTGTCCCGATCTGTAGCTTGATTTACCCACCCCTGTGTCCATCCATTGCCTAGCTTGAATCAGAGAGCTGTGCCTTTGTCTGGAACATAGACAGGCAACACATCAAGGGAGGGATGGTTCTGCAAATAAGGACCAGCAGCAAAACATCTAAATGAAGCAGAAGAAAGTTAAAAATGAGAAGGGACAGCATTACCCTGATCTGTCCAATCATAGCTCACATAAGAGACCAAGTCATGCATCTCACATTCATTCACATACTCAGTTATGAGTGTAATGAAGCAGAACCAATATAGCTAATTTCATAAAAACTAAGGAATGTTTGGAACATGGTGAAGTCTAAGAAGCAACATAGCATCCTCCTCTTGCGGTGCCTGGATGTGAAATGGCTGTTTGGTTGGGTGGAAGGAGAATAAATTGACTGTGATCACCCTCGACAATGCTCAGTGAATAGAATTCCAGGAGAGGATTCCCCTTTCATTGGTGTTCCATTTGCCCATCTCCTTTTGATTTACATTTCATTCTTTTGCTACAGAAACTTCCTTCTATTGCTAAAATGCCAAGCAGTTTTGCTTTAATGTCAATCTTTCCACCCCCCAACCGGGGGGGGGGGGACTTTCATGCTTTGTGGGGACATGCAAGTCAGCTCAAGCGCAACTTGTGTCTTCATGAATATGACTGTGTCTGACCAAGGGCGCTTTTACACGACCCCTAAAATCCGAGGCATAGGGCTCCCAGATGCGGAGCTTAAAATTGTTTTCCCACCAGCTGTGCACTTTAAAAAAAATAAGTACAACCACGCCCACCTAAGCACGCCCCAGTGCATTTTAAAAGTACTTGGTCTCCGGAGGTAAAAAAAAAATTCTGATGCAGATTGTAAAGCAGTGAGTGCTGGGCTCCCCTCATCTTCTGTTTGTTTTTTTTTTGCCCCCCGCTCTTTAAGAGTCTGGAATGCTTCCGGGGCTGCTCCGACCGGCAGACGGAGGTGAGCCTGCATTCTTTTCTCCCTTTTTTTCTCCCTCCCCTCACTGCAGACAGGAGCAATGGCGTGGGGAGGGGTGGGAACACAGAAAGCAGAATAAACCCCCCTCTGGTCCAAATTTAAGTTGTCAGCGGATCTTAGGGGTCGTGTAAAAGCGCCCCAAGAAATGCACCAGTACTATTGAACTGCCTTGTATGGACATTCTTCCCTGAAACTGGTACATAACTCTAAGTGAAACTGAAAGAGCTACCCTATGATAAAATGTTAAGCCTTATAAAAATAAACAACTTTTCTTGTCACTTGAACTATTTATTTATTTATTTATTTATTTTAGGGCTTATATACTGCCGGTCTTCCAGAAAGGAACTCCGGGTGGTTTACAACTGCTTGGTTTGTACACACATAATGTTTTGACCCATTCTGTTTCCCCATTATTTGGGGCCAACAGAATCTTGTGGCTTATAAGAAACAAATATGCACTTTCATCTCAGTCCCTCAAATAGCTATCTATCAATTGATCAATCAACTGGTTGGTTCGTTGTTTGGTTTTTATCTAGACTTTCTCCCCTAAATGGCTACATTTGAAAATGGCTATATCACTCCTCATATTTACTTCTTCATTAGGCTAATTGTAACTAATTACTTCAAACTGACCTCTTGGGATACAATGTGCCAGACACACAGAGTGAATGGGATAAAATCCTTGGTCCCCTGACCTTCTCAGCACCTTGAAACTAGACCCCTTGAAATCAAATGATTTAGTTGCTGCAAATGTTGACCGCATCACAGAGCAGAAGAGGTGGCAAGGCCTTTGCCTGATGAATGGAACAGGCAATTTGGGAATATTGTGTCTCGCTGTATTGCAACATAGGCTCAACTATATGCTAGAGTTTCGATGACTTATGTGTCACCACAGCTGGGAGCATTTTGAAATAGTTTTGTGTAAAGACACATTTGCTAAAAGGTCAACAGGTTTCTTTCCCTCTTACTCTTACTGGAGATTTTAAGACATTTGTTTCAAATGCCAGAGATGGTAATCATTTTTTATATTTCTCACTTCCAAACAACACCATCTGTTTCAGCACCATGTCCAGAGGCAAGGTGTTCTGAATTTCTGTACAAATGACAAATTTAAAGGAACAAAAACAAAGCAACAGAAACGCCATGCCAGAAGTCCCGGTGTTCACAAAGAGTAGAGAATGTTGAGATAATGAACATGAATTGTTTATAAGATTCCAGGGCTTAAAACTATCATTTATGGGGCAATCCTGTACCTGTATACATGAAAGTAAGTCATACTGGACTCAATGGGGCTGACTCCCAGGTAATAATTGCAACCTAGCACTCAGTTGATTATCAGTGGAAGTCAATTGTAATGTAATGTTTTAATCTGTGAAGCTGATAGTTCCAAGATGGAACTTTTGAAGTTGCCATCAAATTTTACCTCCAAAGAAATTATATAGTTAGTCCGAACGCTCCAATTCAAGAAACATTTCTGATGAATTCCAAGGCATGGAAGAACAGTTTCTAAAATGCAATAAAAAACCAGATGGAGATTTGGCATTTCTCTGCTTGAGACCCACAGAAAATTGTGGGTCTGATAAGACCCACAATACACCAACTGATAAGTTGAGATTTGTTTTAAAAATGACTCTCTCTGCATCATCTTGTTCTTGGTGCCAATGCCACAGTCAGAAGTAGTGAAACAGTAAAAGATTTATTAAAAGATAGACTTGCAGCAGTACAGAAAGTATTTGAAAACACAGAGCACAGATAAAGGTTAGTAGAATCAGTGATAGAAATCCCAAGTCCCTCCCCAGCTCAAGGGACCAAAGGTCCCTTAAGGGTTCGAGACAGCATAAGCCTGCTGTCCTGGACAGACTTCAATGTCTTCACCAGCATCTTATATACCCTTCCCTATGACATCAAACTTATGTATCCTACATGTGCCACCCCCCGCACACTTACGTATCCTACACGTGCCATCTCTTGCTACATGTGCCATCCCTTGCACGTTTTCTTAGCTCATACCCAGTTGGCCGTCAAAAGCCAGAATGACCTAGCCTTAGGCTTGCCACCCGCTCCTAGCTAACCACAAAATATTCACTCTCAGGAAGCTTATCTTTCTGGGGTCATGGCAACCCTTAGCTGTAGAGAAGATGGGTCAATGAGACCTCCTGTCTTCCCAAGGAAGTGTATCTGAAGTCACAGTCAGGATCTGTTAATATTTTAATAACATAATGCTTATATCAATTGATAATTTGACTTTTCTCCACCTTATCAACTGGATAATAACTATCATGAAGGAATACATACATACATACATACATACATACATACATACATACATACATACATACATACATACATACATACATACATACATA
>JAHTLZ010000016.1:20219200-20239493 GCA_023846285.1 Phrynocephalus versicolor | reverse complement strand
ATACATACATACATACATACATACATACATACATACATACATACATAGAGCTTTGTTAAAGAGAGGCTTTCAAGACAAGAATAGGAATTAGTTTCTGTGGTGTGAAAACATGTGCATTTGAACTTTTGTCTAACAGATTTTATTTCTGGATGTAAATCATACTGATTTGATTAACTCCCCAAGGACTGTGAAAATAGGTTATGGAAAATAAATTTTGGTACGTGTTGTGTTATGCCCGTGTGAAAATCTGAAAGCATAGCAGTGGAGAAGTTAGCCACATAGTGAGAAGCACTGCAGCATTATTGGCATGCTTACATTCTGAGATAACTTTTTTGCTGGTGGTAGTGGTGTGTGTGTGTGTGTGTGTGTGTGTGTGTGTGTGTGAGAGAGAGAGAGAGAGAGAGAGAGAGAGAATTCAGAATGTGCTCAGCCATTTTCAGCCACAAGTGAATTTCACACCAATGAGGATGGTATTCTGGGAGCCAAGGCATGCCACAAGCATTGAGCAGACCATTGTACGCCCACTTCCAAAAGTAAAGGGTCTCAGTTTGGTTTTGCTTTTAACAATTTGGCCAAGAAGTGCATTTCAAACGCCCAATAGCTCGAGTCGTCACATTGTCTCTAGTGCACTGTGCTATATGCCTAATTGGGTTTTTTTTTTCACATTAGCATAACCATGATACTTCATGATTAATACATGAGGCACAGCATGGAGCCCTATACACATTCATCTGTAGAGCCTTTTCCTATTTTCCCCCCTCCCTGCTTGCAAATATGCATCAAGCCAAAAATATAATCCATCATACTTGTAGGAATGGCTGTGTTGTCTTTTTTTTTAAAAGATGGTCTAAATTTCATTAGAAAGTGCTTTCTGTGTCATTAGCCTCTTTTGTCTTAATTTGTTTTAAAGTTGCAGGTTGCATTATTGGTGCTCTTTACATCTCTGTTCTGATGCCAATGTCTCCTCTCTTTTTATTTTCAAAATAAAGTGTCAGTGGTGTCATTATAGATCTATATGATCAGATGAAACATGAAGATGCTGTTGAATTAGCAACCTAATTATTGTATCTTGTTATTACTCAAGAGGCTGCTTTATCCTAAAGTGACCCACAACTGTTTCCTCTAAAGGAGCAACAACATGTTAATAATTTAACATCACATCCACTCACAGATGTTAAATCGACAGGAAAAAAGTTTACTACTGAAGACTAGTGAGAAAAAAAATGCAAGGATATCAGTAATGGCTTGCTTAATCAAGTTTCATGGATACTTTTTTCATTCTTTTTCGTCTTCTATATTAGGTGTATAGCAGTATTACAATCAGGAAACACAAACAGTGTAGCATCTCATACTTTACAATATTTCAGACAAAAACAAAGAAAAGCAAAACAAAAGAAACAAAACAAAACATGTGGCAGCTTAAAGACTAATTTTCATATTTTAATGTAACATTTCGTGGACTACACATCCACTTCTTCAGACATGTAGCAGCAGAATAAGCACTGTGCTGAATTGATCATTTATTGATGTATAGATAAATACTGGTATTTCATTCTTCAAAATCCTAGAATATTCTAATTACACCTTAAAGTGTTCTCTGACACATTGAAACTAGATAACTACCAGCCAATTCAACTAGAACAACAACAAAATAATTATCATAACAAAACACCTTGGTTCTTCCACCCCTGCTCCACCTGCTCTACCTCACCAATAGAGATGGGCATAAAATGAACAATTTTTCATTTTCGTTTTCATTTTTTAATTTCGTTATGTAACGAAACGAAAAACAAATTTTGTCTCAAAAATGAAACGAAACGAACAGAAACACCAGAAATTTTGTTGTCCATTTAGTTTTCGTTACAGCAATGCATTGAATTGCTTTAAATGCTAAAAAAATCACAAAAAAAACGAAATAAATGGTAACGAAATGGTAACGAAACAAACAAAAATGAAAATGAATTTTTTGCAAAAATTCACGAAAAACTAAAACAAACCCCTAAACGAAAAACGACAAACAAAACACAATTTTTTTGAGTCGTGCCCATCTCTACTCACCAATCTTAATTGATGCAATATATTAATTTATTTCATTTAAAACGTTCCTCATTTTAGTCAATGAGGCGATAGTAGATTTTCAGGACCAGCTCAGAGGAAAGCTACCTCCACAGGATGAGGGAAGCTGGGGTAGTTTTCTAGGAAATAGAAAACCACCCCTCCCAAAAATTGTGAGGTCATGCACAGATAGCAATGCATGAGGAGGTCTTATTTCTGAGTTGGTGAAATACTGTAGATATTCCATTCCAGCATAGATCCCCAGTTGATTTGTATTTTTCCCCTCCTGTCCCTCTGATGCAGAGGAAAGCTGAAAAATACATGGCTGTCATTGAGGCACATGAGGAATATATGGCCACTGGAATGGTGGGAACTTCTAGTGTTCCCTTCAGAAAGCACCCAGCTACTGTCACTGGTCTGTGCAGGAGCAATTCCAGTGGATGTTTGAGAATCCCCATGTAATACTTAGTTAGATTATTCCAATTTCAGAGAAAGAAAATCAACCAAAACTTATTAAATATCAACATTGTTTAATTGTATCCCACTTCCCTGTAACAAACTTAGGTTTCATTTCAGTTGAGGTAATCTTCCAGATGTTGTCAGACTAGAATTCCCAGCAGTCTGAGACATCATAAAATATAATGAGAAAGGATGAGAACTGCAGTCTAACAACAGTTCTTGTGGAAACAAAGCTTGAGATTAAATTTTAGGAGCAGAACAGGGTCTTGATTATTTCATTAAGGATTCAAACCTGAAACTGTAATAACTGCTGTTTAGTGTGGCATGATTTTGGACATTTCTGACTATGGGTATATATAACATGTTTGTCTGATTTTTTTCAAATCCTCATAATTTTCATTCTTCATTACATTTGTCTCTAATTAGGGTAAGATTTTGATTCAAAAACCCATCTTGACTGTAGCTTTGAACCCATATGATCAGGAGCATCAATCAGGCTTTATATTAGCTGGCTTCCTCTCATATGAAATCTTCTTCCCTCTACCCCAAGTTTGGCCTTTATGAAATGGAAATCAAAATTTCAAAAATGTACTTAAAATTTTATTTTCCTAAGCAACAATGACAACAACTCTTCAATGGCATTTAACTTTCCCCTGAATGGATAGTCAAAGTATGAGTAATCTCTTGTCTAGAGTCATTATCTGCACTACTACTAATAGCAAACCCAGCCACAGAGAACTACAAGGCACTGCAAAGCGATATTAGAGGCAACAGCTTTAATGGTTTTCATGGCACCTCTGTCTAATTTGTATCCAGATTTGGGTATTTAGCAAGTAACAAGTTTAATACATACTGTTATCTCTCCTGCCAGTTTACATCACTGGGGAGATGCAGAATGAGAAATGTCTCACTCTCTCTGCACCGAGCCAATTTGAGGTGCAGTGTTAATTACAACAACTGAAGAAAAATCTTTAATAATTACCCTTCATTAATTTTGTGATGAATGAAGACTCCTACAAGGGATGGAAAGGGATCCATGGGCTGTTAATCTGTTCAGAAGCTTTTTTAAAAAACCCACCACACACTCTATATATTACTACTTGATGGGAACTGGGTGAATTGTGGATGCCTGATTGCAATTTTCTATGGAAGAGAACAGAATAAACTGAGAACACTATTTCCTGTTTAATTAGGAGAAGTTGAAAACCCAAACTCCCTTAAATCTTAAAATCCCTTAAGCCAAGATTGTAAGATCTATTTATTATTCATAGCTGAGAGAAGGCTTTAAAAGAATAGATATTGGACAGTAGGATTCTTCCACCACTACCCAAAGTTTAGTCACAGAGGCTGGTGAAATTAGAAAAAAAAATCATCCAAAAAGAAAGCACAGCAGACTTGCCCTTTATGCCAAGGGAAATGAGCATCCCAGTGATAATTAATTCACACATATAATCATCATAACAATCAACAGATAGCACAATTGCCCTGAATTTCCAGTAGCTGTGCCCCTCGCCTTTTTAAAAAAACAAACCTTTTACACATCATACAAAGAGAGAGGAGGGGGGGGGAGAGAGAGAGAGAGAGAACCCTTGTGGACCGTCCATCATTTATTTATTTATTTATACAACTTATATGCCACCCACTACCCAAAGGTCTCTGGGCGGCTTACAATAAGGAATTAAAACAGTTAAAACATCAAATATCAATAAATAATTAAAACAGCGGCAAAACCTTATACTAAAATCATTACACTAAAATTGCCATCATGCAACTTTCTTTTGAAAGTAAAAGGCATAAATAAAGGAAATAGATAACCAAAACCATTGGAAGGTAATTGTCAACCAGATGAGCCTAAATGTCCTATTCCATCTGAGTATCATCCTTCTCTTTCATTTTTTTAGAAGGGAGATATAAGAAAATTCCCTATGAAGATAGACATCGGACGTGCTCCCAAAGGGAGTTGGAATCGATGGTACATATGTTTTTTCGTTGTCCTCTTCACCACCTTTATAGAGAGAGATTTATTCACCCATGTTTAGATAGACTAAGAGTAGATGCAAATGAGGTGGGTTTGGAAAGAATTTTAAATGATGAAAACTCTTTTATTACCAAACAAATAGCTAAATTCTGTTTATACCTCATTAAAGTCCATACTAAGAAGACGGGCTAGTTATAACTAGGAAATTCTATACTTTCTTTTATTGGTTCTGTTTCCTTTTTCGTTTTAATATTTCTATGTATATTATTATAGCTACACTCTTTTTGTAACTCTACCATTTTGCAATCGTGTTGGTCTTTAATGACTTTTATGGTTTTATACCACAATAAAACAACCTGACTCTCTTTCATTTAAAGATTAAACTTTAAGACAAACCATAAGTCTCTCTTTGTCTCTTGTTTTTTTTTCCTTTTTCTTTTCTTTTTAATTTTTTTTTGTTTTGCTGACACCTCAAATTGGAAATGAACTCCTAATCAGAAAGGGATTTGTAAGTGCATTCCAGTGAAAAAGCTTAATGCACATATCTCTGCCATCTTGGTTTTGATACTTTTCTTCTTTTTATTGTACATTTGTAGGGCTGGGGCAGTCCCCAGTGGGCTTCAGAAGCGTTACATTTATTGTAAGCTCTGGGAGCATCCATATTCTAAGGGGAGCCTCTGGTCACATAGAAGATGACTGTTCAGGATGTTATCATGGCGAGTTGTTTTCTAAGGAAATGGTGAGCAATGCATATAATCAAAGGCACTTTGAGGTGGTACCAGGATAAGTATGAACACTCAGTTGTATCCTGCTCAGATTATACTCAAGAACTGCGTGGAAGGGAAACAGAGCCTTGATGCTTTAGCCTCCCAAATTAGCATCACAGTGGTTCCACCCTTGTCAGTGCCATTCATTTGGCAATTAAGTCTGAAGGGGATCACTGTTGGTAGCATATGTTTTGGGTGAAGAAGCTCTGGATTGCCCATTTGAGTGACATAATGTGTTACTGGGAAAAAAGACAATGGATTTTCAATCTGATTAAAGTTTGACACATAATCCTCTCTCCATTTGTTCATTCTAAACAAAAACTGCTGGGAAGGTGACACTTATGATTTAATTAAACACTGAACTGGAATATTAGTAGAGTTTCATAAGAACATAAGAACATAAGAACATAAGAACATAAGAAGAGCCATGCTGGATCAGGCCAAAGGCCCATCTAGTCCAGCTTCCTGTATCTCACAGCGGCCCCACCAGATGCATCTGGGAGCTCAGGAGACTAGATATCTGTCTCCTGATACCACTCCCCTGCATCTGGCCCTTGAAGTATCCTGGTTTAAAGCCTAGAGATTACACATCTCCATCATGGTCTGTAACCTGTGATGGACTTTTCCTCCAGGAATCTGTCCAGTCCCCTTTTGAAGGCATCCAGGTCAGATGCCATCACCACATTGTGTGGCAGGGAATTCCATAGACTTACAACGCGCTGGGTGAAAAAATATTTTCTTTTGTCAGTTTTTACTCTCCCAGCCCTCAATTTGAGTGTATGTCCCCTAGTTCTGGTATTTTGGGAGAGGGAGAAGAGCTTCCCTCTATCCACTTTACTCATACCCTGCATTATTTTGTATGTCTCAATCATATCCCCCCTCAAGCGCCTTTTTCCAGACTAAAGAGGCCCAAATATTTTAGCCTTTCTTCATAAGGGAGGTGCCCCAGCCCACTAATCATTTTAGTCGCCCTCTTCTGCACCTTTTCCAGTTCCACTATGTCTTTCTTGAGATGCGGTGACCAGAATTGTACACAATACTCCAGGTGGGGCCTTACTATTGTTTTGTATAATGGCATTATAATGTTGGCTGTTTTATTTTCAATCCCCTTTTTGATAATCCCTAGCATGGAATTGGCCTTCTTCACCGCTGCCGCACATTGGGGAGACACCTTCATGGAGCTGTCCACTAACACACCAAGATCTCTTTCCTGATCCGTCACGGATAACTCAGAGCCCATGAGTTGATAGATGAAGTTTGGATTTTTTGCCCCAATATGCATTACTTTACATTTGGTTACATTAAAACGCATTTGCCATTTCTCAGCCCACTCCCCCAGTTTAGAGAGATCCTTCTGGAGCTCTTCACAATCTTCTCTGGTTTTCACCACACGGAAAACTTTTGTGTCATCTGCAAACTTGGCCACCTCACTGTTTATCCCTGTCTCCAGGTCATTTATGAACAGATTGAAAAGCACCGGTCCCAGGACCGAGCCCTGGGGCACACCGCTTTTCATTTCTCTCCATTGTGAAAATTTCCCATTGACACCTACACTTTGTTTCCAGGATCTCAACCAGTTCTCAATCCATAAGAGGACCTGTCCTCTTATCCTCTGACTGTGCAATTTTCTCAGCAGCCTTTGGTGAGGGACTGTCAAAAGCCTTTTGAAAATCCAGGTAGACTATATCCACCGGTTCACCCAAATCTACGTGCCTGTTGACCTTTTCAAAAAATTCTAAAAGGTTTGTCAGACAAGATTTACCCTTACAGAAGCCATGCTGATTTTCTCTCAGCAAGGTTTGTTCTTCTATGTGTTTTAAGATTTTCTCTTGGATGAGGCTTTCCACCATCTTCCCTGGGACAGATGTAAGGCTAACCGGCCTGTAGTTTCCCGGGTCCCCCCTCCTTCCTTTTTTAAAAATTGTTGTGACATCTGCTATCCTCCAGTCCTCCGGCACTGTGCCGTTTTAAGAGACAAGTTGCATATAACCGTTAAGAGATCTGCAATTTCATTTCTCAGTTCCCTAATAACCCTTGGGTGGATGCCATCTGGGCCCGGTGACTTGTTAATCCTCAATTTATCAATTAGTCCTAAAACCTCCTCTCTTTTAACCTGTATTTGATTTAATTCTTTGGTCTAGAGGGGCGGCTCAGGCAGCGGAATCCGCTCAAGGTCATCTGTCGTGAAGACAGACGCAAAGAAGTCATTCCATTTCTCTGCAATGTCCAAGTCCTCCTTAACCTCCCCTTTTCCTCCCTCACCATTCAGAGGGCCAACTGGTTCTCTGGCAGGTTTTCTACTTCTAACATATTTAAAGAAGCTTTTATTATTACCCTTTATATTGCTAGCCATGCGTTCCTCAAAATCTTTCTTTGCCTCCCTTATCATCTTCTTACATTTCTTTTGCCAGAGTTTGTGTTCCTTTTTATTTTCCTCATTTGGGGAGGATTTCCATTTACTGAAGGACCTCTCCTTGTGCTTTAGAGCCTCTCTAACTCCACTTGTTAACCATGCCGGTGTCCTCTTGGACTTAAATGAGCTCTTCTTTCTTTGTGGTATGCACTTGTGCTGGGCCTCTATTATTGTTGTTTTAAACAGGCTCCATGCACTCTCAAGAGATTGGATTCTTCTAACCTTCCCCTTCAGTTTCTCTCTAACTAGTTTCCTCATCTGAGGGAAGTTTGCCCTTCGAAAATCAAGGGTTTTTATGTCTGATTTGGTTGACACTCTTCCTCCAACATGCATGGCAAAGGTAATTGCAGCATGGTCACTGTTCCCCAGAGGCTCAGTGACATTCACACCCCTGACCAGGTCCTGAGTATCACACAATATTAGATCCAGAGTTGCCTGTTCTCGGGTGGGCTCCGTGACAAGTTGCTCTAAGGCACAGTCATTCAGCAAGTCGAGAAACCCAGTTTCTCTTTCTTGCCCGGAGCTCGCATTGGCCCAGTCAATGTGGGGATAATTGAAGTCCCCCATGATTACTATCCTATCCCTCTTAGCCACCTCCATGATTTCTCTCCTCATTTCAAGGTCCCCCTCAAGGTTTTGATCTGGTGGACGATAGAATACTCCAATGATCACATCACTCCTTGGACCTGGTAGTTTAACCCACAGTGATTCTATGGTGGAGTCAGACCCTCTGTCAATCTCCATTCTGCTGGATTTCACCCCTTCTTTGACATAGATGGCCACTCCTCCTCCAACCCGCCCCTCTCTATCTCTTCTATAGAGTTTATAGCCTGGGATTGCTGTATCCCACTGGTTCTCCGCATTCCACCAGGTTTCTGTTATGGCTATTATATCAATGTTATCCCTAGCTGCCAAATGTTCAAGTTCTCCCATCTTTGCTCGGAGGCTTCGAGCATTGGCGTAGAAGCACCTGTACAGTGGGTCCCGCAACAACAGCTGCTGCCTTGTTCTATTCGCCCCACAGCTTTTATTTTCAGTAGATGAACTTTCACATTCCGTTATTCTCCCAGTGCTAATACCTATACCTGCTATGTCTTCTCTATGTGATTCTCTACCCTCTCCAACCTCATTCCCTGAGGATGAGGTGTTCCGAACCGGATGCCACTCAGCTCCTGTCGGCTTTCCCCCAGTTATCAGTTTAAAAGCTGCTCTGCTGGTGCCTCCATTTGGTGCTTGGTTAGTTGCTTTTTGCCAGTTGGGTTCATCTTTTGCTTTTTCAGGAACAGCAATGTCACAAAAAGAAAACTGTGCCGTGAATTGTTCAAGGCACTAATTTAATATAATACAGTTGCTTACATCTGCTGATGAGTGCTATTGTAGTTCTTGCTTCACGGGTCACTAGTTGATTGAGGGGGGATATTATGCATTTTAAAAAGCTGAGATTTGCCAAGACGCTTTCTGAGTTTTGTTATAATGAACTGAAAAAGTAAAGCAATGCAAAAATACAAAAAAAATGGTTGGGGAGACAGATTAAAGGTAATGCCAATTAAAGCCATTGCTGTTAATATTCAAAGAAATACTGCAAATGAGGATAAAGATGGTGACGGTGATGGTGACAGAATCAAGCATTTTATTTATGAATAAATTCAGATTTATATTAAGATTTTAAAACTGTTCTATGATTTGATGATGCTTCCTTGGTCCCCCCCCCAGTAGTTGCTGTGGTTCTGATTTTTGAATAGTTATGCATATAATAATCCATCCACTGAATTCCATAATGTTTGCAAAATATAATTGGAGGACCAAAGTTATTGTTATGCTCCACAGGTATCTTAAGGAAGAGAAGAAGAGCCCCGAATACTTCTAATTCTGTTCAAAACTTTGAGGAATGTTCACGGATAGTTCTTTCTGTGCATGACCTATGTGTAGTTACCAAGATGAGTCAGGAACAGAAAAGAAAATCTCTAAATTGTTAAGGTGAAACTGCTGGGAAGGTGACTCTAAGTAATATAGGACAGGAGAATTGCATTGCCCTTCTTTTGAAGAAGCAAATTAAAGAAGCTGCTGTTGAATCACAGAGAAAGTGAAAGAGGTCATAATCATTTACATTTCACTTCCACTGATTCCTGCTATAATTGTCTTGGAATATTATATTCAAAGTAATAAATGATCCTGTGACATATACAGGTTAATCCTTAGGGTACCATATAACCCTTTGCTACTTTCATAAAAAATTCCCATGAAAATTACTTGATTTGGGGAGTCAGTGGAAGTATAGTATAATGTATGTAAGTTTATGCATCTGTATATCCGATTTTGTATAAAAACATTTGCACCACGTGAGGCATGGTGGAGTTTGTGCATGCTCTGGGCACTGTGTAATACAATCTTGAACATTTGCATTTATATACAATTATATAATTGTATATAAATGACCTCGCTGCCAGATGGGTGGCATAAAAATCCAATAAATAAATAAATAAATAAATAAATAAATAAATAAATAAATAAATAAATAAATAAATAAATAAATAAATAACATTTTGTTGGTGGTTATGATGAAGCACTGTAAAGGTCATTTCTGTGTATTTACAACAAATTTATACATATATAAAGCAATAAAACAGAATTTCTTGTTTGCCTCTATACAGGAAGATGAAATATATGCAGAGCTGGAGAACATCCAGCCCTCATTGCCCCTGGTATGACTAATTATCTCAAGTCTGCCTTACCTAAAGTCAATGCATTAGGAAATTTAATAATAGCACATTGCTGTTAGAATTGGCCCATTTGAACCAATGGATCACATGGAGAACTGGAGTCATCAAATCACCATTAATTCAATGGCCCTATTTTAGTGCAAAGTTAGTACTTAGTCACTAAGTAAAAGAATACTTACTAGGGATGGGCACCATATGAAAAATGAAATGCTGTTTAGTTTTCGTTAGCTAACGAAACAAAATGAAATGAAACAAAATGGGGAAGCAGTGTTTCATTAGTAACTAAATGCAACAGCTTTTTTATTTAAAATGAACTGATTTGCTTTAAAATGGCTTCCCTGGTTCCTAGAGGCACCCAGGGGACCCATTTTACAGAGTAACGAATCAGTTCATTACTGTTTTGTTTTGTAACAAAATGAAACGAATCATGGGGGAACAAAATGAAATGAAACAAAACACATTTTTTCCATTTCATGCCCATCCCTAATACCTACAAAAGTCTCATTGGAAAACTGACATGCCTCTATATGTTTCCATTTCCTCCTTGCTTATTGTGCAAAGTTAGTACTTAGTCACTAAGTAAAAGAATACTTACTAGGGATGGGCACCAAATGAAAAATGAAATACTGTTTAGTTGTTTTCGTTGGCTAACGAAACAAAATGAAATGAAACGAAATGGGGAAGCAGCGTTTCATTAGTAACTAAATGAAACGGTTTTTTTGTTTAAAATGAACTGATTTGCTGTAAAATGGCTTCCCTGGTTCCTAGAAGCACCCAGGGGACCCATTTTACAGAATCAGTTCATTACTGTTTTGTTTTGTAACAAAATGAAATGAATCATGGGGGGGACAAAATGAAATGAAACGAAACACATTTTTTCCATTTCGTGCCCATCCCTAATACCTACAAAAGACTCATTGGAAAACTGACATGCCTCTATATGTCTCCATTTCCTCCTTGTTTATTTCCCTTCAAACACTGAGTTCTGAGGAGTACAAGTGTAAGTTCTCAAAACACATTTTAGAAAATTGACCAGGGGGAACATACTTTGTTTTATGTTATTTACAGATGATGTCAAAATGCAACAAGCTATTAAAATATATGTTCTACTTACAAAGACAAGTCTAATGCTCTGGAAGTAGAATTCATCAATAAGCAAGGCAACATTTCTAGCATTTCCAGGCAGAAGCCTTTCGTATCTGGTTTTCCTTTTTCATCTTATTGCATTGGTGCTTTTCTTCATAGCACTCAGAAAGATGGACTAATAAAATATTTATTTTAAAAAAAATGTATCCAACCATCTGGCTTTCAAAAGCCCTCAGGAAAGCTTATAAAACTTATATAGAAGTCCCACATGTTGGAACTGAGGATGTAAAGTTACTTTTCCAGTCAATATTCTCCTAACAATTTAGAACCCCAATTGTGTGAATGAGAATACTTTTTAAAGGTCTTTAATTTCATATGCTGGATGAAAGGAAAGCAATGATTTTTGCACATTTTGTAAAAACTATGAAGTCTAAAGGCTCTCTCTATGGATAAGATACAGCAGGAGCGGTAAAAAGTCAACCTCTGGGCAAGTTCTGTCCCTTTTTCTGGGTCCTTCACTCAGGACAGAAGGAAACTGTAAAGTTTTGTTCCTTTAAATTGACTTTTGCTCCCTTTGACTTTGTTTCTGGATTACCCTGGCGTAAGCCTTTTGGTTACTAAATTTTATGTCAAGCATGGTGAAAATAACCTGTGGTAAGTAAGTATAGTGAACTTGCTAAAGATACATTTAATGAGGTGAGTATTTTTACAAACAGTTCTAACTTAAGGTCTAAGTAAGTCCATAGTAAAATGTCTTCTAATTGGCTCTTCCCTATATTTTTAACCATCTTCTGATTGTAGTGCCTGGAATAGTGGCAGGTAACATCTGCAACTTTCCTGCAAAATAAGATCAGAAATGTCTTTATATGTATGTACATTATAGATTCCTCTTGAGCTCATTACCATTCATAGAGAGACAAAGCTGAAAGAAATCCCAGAACTTGATTGTCCGCCCCCCCCCCTTTAGTTAACCACTACTTACACAATTTTGAAGCAATTGTCGGAGCTGTTTTCAGCAAGTTCTCTGTGCACACATTCCTTGAATCCACACGGTAGTCAAAATGTCTAAAAGAAAAATGCCTTTCAGATTAACTGTGTGCACTTAAGTGTATGAATGTGCAGCTAGAAAATACTGGACTGTAATGTAGAGGGTGTCTTGTAAACCACCTTGACTGTTAACATTGGTGTTCTCAACATGCAGCTGCCTTATGTTATAGAAAGTATAGTCTCCCTTTTCTGCTGCCAATGCAGGCATAATATTGTGTAATAAATATTGGCCCATATTGAAATGTTCTGAATCATGAATACAGAAGCATAATGCCCCACACCACAATAATAGACAAAAGTGTTTTATTTTTAAGGTTTGAATCTGTATCCTGCTTCGTGACTTGGGCTCCTACTTATGTAGAAGACCCTATGTCTCAGGAATTTGGATAACTATAGAGCACCTTCCCTTATGGAAAAGAGATTATAGAGAAACTTCCTTTATGGAGAAGACTCTCTTAGAGTCAAGTTAGACTATTGGACCATCTCAAATGTGAAAGATTTATCATTTACAGAACAGCCATGCTAAATCAGGCCAAAGACTTTTTTATACCACCAGCACTCTGTTCACACAATAGCCAAAGAGATGTCCTTGGAAACCCCAAAAACATGACAGTGACAGTGGCAGTATCTGATTTGCAGAACTGTAACATCTAATACTGGTGCTGATACAGAACCAGCCTGAGCAGCAGCCATAGCTGGCCCTAATTCCCTTTTAAGGCTGTGCAGGTTGACTGTCACCAGTATTTGTGGCAAAAAAATTAAACTTTAAATAGGCCCTGTATGAAAACAATCTCATGATGACAAAGTAGATAAGGAAAAACTGTTTTCCCTATCACACAATACTAGAACTTGTTCTAGAACACTCGAACTAGGGGGCACTCTATGCAACTTTTGGGTGCTAAATCTCGAACAAATAAGAGAAAGTACTTTTTTCACCTAGTGGATCACTGGTCTGTGGAACTCCCTGCCAGAAGAAGTGGTGACAGCTGTCAGCCTTGACAGCTTTAAGAAAGGATTAGACAAGGTCCTGGAGAACAAGGGTATCAATGGCTATCATTATGCATGCCTAAGGACAACTTCTGGGTTGGAGAGATAAGCAGGATATCTCTCAATGCCATTTGTGGGGAATCTTTGGCCACCTCATGAGGAGAGAGGAGTCATTGGAAAAGTCCCTGGTGTTGGGAAAGATTGAAGGCAAAAGGAAGAGAGGACGGCAAAGAATGAGATGGTTGGACGGTGTCATCAATGCAACCAATATGGATTTGACCAAACTCTGGGAGGCAGTGGAAGATAGGAAGGCTTGACGACCTCTGGTCCATGGGGTCAAGAAGAGTCAGACACGACTGAACGACTGAACAACAACAACATTAGTGGGTGAAGACATCTGCTTTGGAAGCAAATGGTGAGCCACTGTGTGATACAGAATGCTGTACTGGATGGGCTGTGTCCTGTTCCAGCAATACTGTTCTTATGTTCTTATTTCCCACCATTTTGCTTCAGTGGGTTCCAGCACTATGAAAGAAAGTGAAAAGCCTCTTCTTGTCCCTTTCTCCTTTAGCAATTGTTAAGGTGTGCGTTTGTTTGTTTGTTTGTTTTTGTCTCCCCTGTGGTTGTTGCTTGTTTTGTTTAGTAGTTTGTGCTACTTGCCAAGTATCTGTTTGTTTGCATTGTTGTTTATTAATTTTGTTACAATTTTCTTGCTTTTTTATGTTGCTGTATGTAAACCAACCAGAGTTCCCTTTGGTGGAAAATCGGTCTGCAGATTACAAATCTAAAAATAAATAAATAAAATAAATACATACTTTTCTACCTGCCTGTCATGGTTTCCCTTCAAGAGGTACAGATGGCCGCTTCCCTCCCTTCCTTGTGCTAGCAGCTGAAAACTTGCCTCTCTAGAGAAGCATTTGGGAAGTCAACAGATAATTGAGATGGGATGGTCTTTGAAAATATAATCTATTGCTTTAAAAACTACTGTATTTAAAATATATGCACATTATAGTGTTACATTTGTATTGATATGTGCCTAACTGTGGATTTTGGTTCCTGATTCAATGAAGATTTATATGTCTTTTTTAAAAAAAAATCATAGGAACAGGAATCATTGGATAAGGATGAGAGAGACTGGCTTATTATGACTTGTGACTTGTGAGTTCCATGGCTATACCAGAATGTGTCTCCCTTAAGAAAAAGCAAGATTTCTAAGCAACAGCCAAACTCAGTTTCCTTCAAGTTTACATTTTTCTGAGCAGAGTTTTAAAAAAAATCAAAACTAAAACTTTTTGTTTAGTTGATGCAAACCTTCACAATCTTATTCTATTTAAATAAAAGAGAAATAAAATAGAATAAAACAATTGCAAGGCTGATTTCCTCCTTCATTTCTGATGGCTGGTTTTTTGTTTTGTTTTGTTTTGTTTTGTTTTGTTTTTGCTTTTAATCTCTGTTTTTAATAAATGGAGCCTGGTGTCTATTAATGTATTTGTTCTTTCTAATTATTCACATAATGTTTTTTGAACAAACAATGGTGGACCTGTGGGATTTTCCAGTCCATTTCCACGGACAAGTTGCTGTTGACTGTCTTTGGTGAGTCAACATGTTAATGTTATATTTTTTGATCTTTGATTGGATTAGTGAGGGCTTTCAAATTTAAAAAGTAGACAATTACTACTAGAAAATTGCATTGAAGACCATCTATATTAGAATTTTGATATAAACTACTTCCTGTGACAGTGTTTGTGTCATCTTGAAGAATATTTGTTGGAGTCTATTGCTGTATAAAACACAGTGACCAGAAGACAGCTCTAGAGTTATTTAATGGTTGATGACTGAGTGGTCTACAATGTGTTGTGCAATCAGATGTGCCTGATCACACAGTGAAGTGTTGATTTAAAGAGAGTGATCTGTCTCAGAGTGATATTTACCTTTGCTGAGGAATTGCTTCACCTTGGCCCCCAAAAGTAGAAGCCCTACAGTCGGACTGAAAAAAATCCAGCTTGGGTTCAGATCAAGGTTCAGCTGGAGCACAGTTCATGTACCATGTGATCACTGGGATATATATCACACTGGGCTACTCCATAAGCAGTCCAAACTAGTGGCATTGGATTTTAGAGTTTGCTCTCATGATTTAAAGCCATAGAATTTGGACATGGACAGAAGCACTGGGGGGGGGGGGAGGTTGTCCTCTAGTATGCTGTAGAACTGCTGTGCTATGGCTAGAAGTCACCAGTTTGCCTTTGTCAATCACATCCAACCCCAGTTGCAGTGTGTTGCAGAAGGATCCACACACTGCAACACCACTAGATTCTATTCTCTAGGCCTGCTGCTGATATGACAACCCTTTTTCTGAGTCCAAAATGTTAGTGACAACAGCAACAAAATGATTCTTCAAGATTTATATTATCAGGCTGAATGTATTCATTTATTCATGTTAGAGTGTCACAAGATACAGAAGGATTGTACTAATATTCACTTGTAAGTAGAGATGAACACAAAACAAAGAACAAAACGCTGTTTTATTGTTTCATTATGTAACAAATTACTTTGTTATGAAATGAAATGATAGGACACATTTTGTTATGAAGCAAAATGAATCACCATGTTTTCCTCTAGGAACAAAATGATTCATCCTAGAGGAATCAAAATAGCAGGGGAGCTTCTTTGAACTCTTCTCTGAAAGCCCCTGAAATTTGGAGATGTTTGGGGTTCAGGTGGCTGAATTATTAAACTCCAAAGGGGTCCCCCTAGGAAAAATCATTTCTAATTGAGTCAGAAGCCAATAATAGCCCCCCTGCAGGTGAGTGATTAGTGGCTTCCCAAGTCAATTAGAAATTAATTTCTCCTAGGGGGACCTCCTTTGGAGTTTAATAACTCAGCCCCCTGCACCCCAGGGTTTTGGATTGGATTACCCCCCCAATATCTCAGACTTGACTTGTGACTCAGAACCTACCCCTTCCTCTCCTTTTTTTCTGTGGGAAAAGGTGTATTTTTAATCATGACTCAGATTTGGGTCTGGGGCTCAGGACTTGGTACCAACAACTCAGAATCAGAATTGAGACCTGGACCCAGAGACTTGTCTGCTGGCCACTTGTTTACTGTGCATTATGAAATTCAAGGTATTGTTTAGAATGGGCTTTATTGAAAAGATAGAACCCACCATAATTCCCGAGGTTCTCGAAACATGTGAAAAATTACTGTATGTTTTCACATAATTGATCTTTCAGGCAGAGACAGAGATGCATGATGTGACAAAAATTGCCTGTCTTGACTGGGTTTATGTTGTTTGACAGCTTCGTGTCTTCCTCCATCTCACAAGAGATCCTCAGACAACCACTATATACACATTTTATTTCAACTATGTATATCAGAATCTGTCACTCAGTGCCTGCAATGTCATGTACCACCCTTTTTTTACGTTAGAAAAATGACACTAACACCACTGAAGTGTCCTGTGGGTGCTTTATAGGAATTTTCTAACTTTTCTCAGATTTCTCTGTAGGGAATTTTTTTCTTATTCTCATGAATGGTTCAATTTTTAAGATCACTCTATGCAAGTTTGTTTTCTTTTGGATGAATAATAGGGACCACAGTGATGCCAACCCTTTTAAGACCCCAGCCTGGCTTTCATAGCATGATGGCAATTTTCTCACTCCTCAAAGGGAACTTGGCAATTCATTCATTATTTCTGTCAAACTGCCTTGGTCTAATACAGTGACCCCCTGCCTATTGTGGGGGTTAGGGACTAGAGATGGGCACGACTCAGAAAAAAAAATTTCGTTTTCGTTTTCGTTTTCGGCTAGGGTCCGTTTCGTTTTGTTTCCGTTTTCGTGAGCTAATTTCAAAATTTTTCGTTTTCGTTTCGTTACGTAATGAAAACGAAAAAACGAAAACGAAAACGAAAATTTTTTCGTTTCTCCCCATTTAGCTCCATTATGTGTTTTTCCAGTAACAAAAACCGAAAATTGGCTCAAAATTAGTCGTTTCATTTCCGTTTTCGGTCCATTTTTGAACCGTTTTTTGTTTTTGTTTCGTTACGTAACGAAAACGAAAAAACGAAAACGAAAATGAAAATACCGCTAAGTCGTGTCCATCTCTATTAGGGACCCAACCCGACCTGCGATAATTGAAAATCTGCGATATGCGGATAACCGAAAGTCACTTCCAGGTCACTGAAAATCATTTCTGAGGCCTCCTAGAAAGGCCCTCGGACGGCTCAGAAATGACTTTAGGTGACCCAGAAGTGACTTCCGGTTTACAGGGAGGCCTTTCGGGGATCTTGAGAAGGCTCGGGTAGGCCCTTGCAGGCCCATTCGGGGCAGTGCCAGTCCTGGGTAAGTAAGGGAGGCCTGAAACAGGCCTTTTCCCCCTTACCCCAGGGGCCCTTTTTCATATACTGCAATCCCACAAGGACCGCAATAAATGAACTGAGAATGGGTGGGGGACCACTGTATACATTGGGGCTTACAAGGAAGAGTCCAATGAAGCTATGCTGTGATTTCCATGGCGATACATGGTTGTGATCCATATTTTCAAATGTACCAAGCTGGGACCGCAGTATATGAACCACGAATGGGCAGGGGGACTACTATATACACTGGTCCAAAAAAGTTGGACCAGTGGGAACTGGTTAACTCAATAGTAACTTGAAAGCTAGAACTGTCCAGCTCAACTAAATTTCTGGTGTTTCCTTTTCTTCTTTGTTCTGGGATTCTAATCATCCATCTTCTCTTCCCACACTGAAGCACTGTTTTAAAAACACCAGCAACACTCGAAGGACTCATGAAGGACTCATGAATTTTGGCAAGGAAAATAACTTTCACCAGGTGGTGATAAAATGGAATTTCCTGAAGAATATTGTTTCAGAATAATATTACCTTTCCTTTTTGCTGAAAAAGCATGTGAATTTGCGTTGCCTTAAAATGAAACTAGTTTTGCTTTTTCACTGCAGATGGTGCCTTCAGGATTCAAAAGTAGTGTGTTCTCACACTGTGCTCTGGTACATGTGTAGCAAAATGATGCAGTGGTCAGATAATATGCTTCACTTCTTGCAGTGGCTTGTGCCAGAGATGAGGCAGGCAGAGTGTACCTTGCCTTCCAAAGCTTTCCAGCATTTCAAACAGGCATTTTGTGTATTTTATGTTTTTGAGGAATTAGGAAGGATTCATAGCTTTTCTTCAAAGTGCCTTAATCGCCTGTCGCTTGTGCATTGACATTGATTTTGGGAAAGTGAACCAACACAGTGGCTGAAATCCTGTTGCTTGGTATAGTAAATTGTGCCAGAGTGGACCCATTAGATCAGTGGGTATCTGGGGAGTCACCCCCTGCAAATCCCATTGGTTTAAATGGCCCTACTCTAGTTGCAACTTACAGTGCTAAAGTAAGTCACAACTAGGGCAGGCCCATTTGAATCAATGGAATGTATGGAGGAGTTGATCTAGCAATAGCCCAATGCCTCAATGTGTTTGTGTTGGTGTGACATACTATGCTAAGCAACAGCATTTTGGCTGTTAGCTGCGAAGGCCTGAGCAGCAGGGACAACGGCACCTGCCTCAGATTTTCCTGTTCCTCCTGAGTTTAGGTTTAATCTTCATAGTAGCTGAAGAAATGAGCTGCCCCATGTTGCAAGCTATCCCTGTTGTAATATGGTTGTCAATGGTTTAGTGTTTGATGGGCAAATGGGAGTCATTAACTTTGCCAAAGGTCTGTCCCTTATTTGCTTTCTACCTACCTGTTAATCCCATTGTGGCGATTATCCCTTTGTCATGAAAAAAACTGTGAGATATGTGTCTGCATTGATTTGTTGTTTGTTAATCAATGGGAGAGTTTGGGGGAGGAGCCTGAGTGGTTTTGAGGCTCAACCCATCAGTGAATTGGTCACATAAGTAGTGAGAGAGAAAGAGATAGGGACTAAGAGAGAAAAGAGATAGGACTTTTGGAACTTTTGAGAGAACATTTAAGTGTTGAGTGTCTATAAACTTAAGAACAGGGTGTGAAAGTATCCAATTTATCTGTAACCTAACCTAAGTTTATTTAAGCTATATTCTTCCTTTTGTTTGTACCTAAACAAATTACCCTTTATGCTTTTAGTTCTACTTTGTTATAAATAAAATTCCTTTATTTTTATTCAATTTAAATCAGCCTGGAAAGCACTAATTTACTAGAGAAATTAGTTGGTAACAATGGAAGAGAGAATTAATGGTGGTGCTTGTCAATTGCCTGTGAAAGGACTGGGGTATGGCAAAGGAACGTCATAGTCCTGGCCCTGGCAAATTTCACAATGAGAACCAGAATTTCCAAATTTAAAGCATCTCACAACCTACTTCTCTCTCTCTCCACCACCTCTGTTTTTTTCTCCTTCATCTTCTTTCCTCCCCCATTTATTATATTCCTAAACCTCTGAGTTTACGTTCTTGGGGACATATAAAAATTAGAGCATTAAAAAACCCACTCCTTCCCAGCATAAAACAATAGTCATATTTTTAAAAAATCTTCAACTTGTATTGAAAATATATTAATGAATGTGGACGTCAGGCTTTTCCAGGATGGAGACTGGATAGTCAGGATCCCCTGCTACTGAAAAGACAGCCTCTTATAATCACTCATCCTGTTCATATGGCAGGTGCACCTGGAAAAGAGTCGGAGGGTGCTGTTAACATATGTGTGAATGGGAGCAAAGGCTTCTTGAGGTAACCTGTGTCTAAACCAGTGGTTCCAACATATGTGTGAATGGGAGCAAAGGCTTCTTGAGGTAACCTGTGTCTAAACCAGTGGTTCC
>JAHTLZ010000016.1:20210290-20213786 GCA_023846285.1 Phrynocephalus versicolor | reverse complement strand
GTGTGTGTGTGTGTGTGTGTGTGTGTGTGTGTGTGTGTGTGTGTGTGTGTGTGTGTGTGTGTGTGTGTGATGTGATGTGTGAGCGTGTTACATCACTAGAATCACATTGTATGCAGGTGGCAATATCAAATTCTTTGCCATGCCTCTCAGGCAAGCTGTCGGTTTCAGGAAAGAAAAAGCTGAAGCTCAATGTATATTATTTTTCGTCTTGAGAATCAACTTTACACATTGTTTTCAGCTTTTTAAAAAATGCACCAAGCTTCTGATTGCCATGGTAACATTTAACCAGGGTAGACTCTGTAGTGTGTGTGTGTGTGTGTGTGTGTGCGTGCGCGCACACACACACACACACACACACACACACACATGTGCATGTGCATGTTTGCATTTGCCGTGGAATTATAAGAGCATGAACTATCATTAATCTCTGGGTAACCCTTCTAAAATCACAGTGAGCTGTCTCCTTGTCAACCAAAGACCATGTGAGATTTTGTTACAAGCCATCATCGCTTAGATACAGGTAAAACTGAGGCCAAAAAGCTGATCTTCCTCTTCAGGCAAGCTTTCCTTCAGTGGCCTGAGTGGGGTTTTAAAACAGATTGCTGTGCTTTGAATGTGTTCCTTGGAGCCTTTTAAAGGAGGAAGGTGGTGTACAAATAAATAAATAAATAAATTCCCACAAATGTGCAATGCAGTGATATGTCTACATTTTGAAATGGATTTTTTACAAAAGGAAACTTGCTTTCAAGATCTGACCCCTTGAATTTCCAAATTAATATTTATCATGCCATTTTCACATTGCAGCTGCTGGTATTAATTCCATGCAACGGCCGGTTTGTGTGGATGAACTGTTGATATTAGGTCATTTTTCTAAATGCTGCTGCAAACCAGCTGTCAGAGATTGCCAGGGAGTGATGGCTCTTGCATGCCAATTGTCAAGTACTGTCAAACGCTTAATGTTAATATGTCAGATACGATCAAATGTTGGTCGCTGCTGAGGAACCACTGGACGTCAAATGCTGGTGTTTAGAGATGTAAACTCTTGCTCATCTTGTCCTTGTAAGGGAGGGGAAAGAATGGCAATACTCTTCACTCGTGTGGTTGGTGAGGAATTCATTAGTGACCTCCACAGAATTCTCATGTGGGTAAGATAATCTTTGAGGCAAACCTCAGTCTTTTGAGGTGGGGCAGGGGAGACTGCAGACCCACACAACATGAATTGCATATATTGCCACCGACAATGATATGTGTAGTTTTCTTTTTAAAATTTGAAATACTGAGTAGGTTATTTACATCTTCCTAAATGATCAGTCAGTCCTTTGGTGCTTGTTCCCTGAAGGGAAGGAGTGTGCATTTTGGTTCTTAAAGGTATAACATGCAAGAAATGTCTTCCACAAATAACAGAGGCTTGGATAAAACCCATCTGGTTAAAAAAAATAGGGTGTGTGTGAGAGAAACAATCATGAATCAGTTTTTACCCTTTTGTTAGGTGTGTGAGTGGTGCACAATACAGAGTAGAGGAGAAGGAAAACCGAACATTTCTGCCTGAGGTGTCAAGGCAGTCTAAATCGATAACAAGGAATTGTAACTGCTGTGTAACCCCTGTCTGAGGTAGGTCAGATATTTACTGATGACTTGTGGACCTTCACACATGTACAGAAGTGTACATGTAAGTGTACACACCTATATACTGTATTTAGGAGAGTATCTGAAGAGAATACATGTGAGCAATACATTTGGTGCCTCTTGTTTTTTCAGGAATTCTTTGCTTAGGGACCACTTCAGACACTTGCCAAAGAATAATTCAAACATTAGGGAATACCAGCCAGTATTCCCTAGCCTGGTATGTTCCAAATGTGCCGTGCTTGGTGTTCCATCATTCCCTACACCAGCACATGTATAGAGTAAGGAAGGCTGGCAGAGATGACTACGTGGAGGGAAATGGGATCATGCTTATCAGGCTTATCGCCACAAGTTCCTCAAAACCCAAACCCACTTCCCTGTTAGGTAGGGTGAGGTAATCTCCTAAGGCACCGGATCTGGGATGCTACAAAAAGAATGACTGAATTGACAACTGATTGTTTACTTTGTGGTTACCATGTTCTTAGCATATTTGTGGTGATTTGTTTCTAGAGGTGGAAAATAGAGATGGGCACGACTCAAAAAAAAAGTTTTTCGTTTTTCGTTTTTCGTTGAGGGGTCCGTTTCGGTTTGTTTTCGTTTTCATTGGGTTTTCCGCAAATTTTTCGTTTTCGTTTTGTTACCTAATGGAAACGAAAAACGAAAACGAAAACGAAAAATTTCTGTTTCATTAGGATTCTTTTCAGTTCAATGTGTTTGCCGCAACGAAAACGAAAAACACGGCAAAAATTTTCGTTTCGTTTCCGTTTTGTTTTTGAAAAATTTTCGTTTTCATTTCGTTACCTAACGAAAACGAAAAAACGAAAACGAAAACAAAAATTTCGCTGAGTTGTGCCCATCTCTAGTGGAAAAGTTTAGCTGTAGATGGCTTTGGAAACCACAACGTTGGTTCACCTAGGTCAGCACTGTCAACTCAATATTGGCAATGGCATGGTATTTGGATGTAGCAGGGAGTGTGATGATGCTTGATCAGATGTTCAGTGCCCCTATGAATTTAGAATTCCCTATTCAGAAGACTTCCCTATCGATCTCAAAGCCCTATAACTAGCCCTTCCCCAGGCATTCACCATACCTCGAAACTGAGTGGGCAATAGAGTAGAAGCAAAGTGTGGGGTGGTCTACAGCTCTGGATGACATTGAATATCCTGGAAAATATATGCCGCAAGGCCTGTGTGAGGATGGTCATCTTTACCCTGGTACTCCTTGTCATTTATAATGCTATCTGACCAGAAAAAGGAGGGAACAGAAGAGAATAAGGTGAGAAGGACTTTATTTCTTATATAGGCAGCAGGTAAGGAAAAAATCATTGCCCCAAATTGCATTGTGAGCAATTACAAATTGAGGAGTCATATTCCAACCTGCGGAACTGCAAACAGCCATGAATGTACCACTAGCAAAACATCCATGAAAGCAGAAGTGAAGGTTTTACGTATATAAAAGAACAACAGCATTACAAATTTAGAGATTTTCTGTTTCTGAGGACCTCTCTGTTTTTAGCTTTGCCAAATATAGCCCCAGAACTGTACATCCAAGGCAAGGCAAGCTTCGTTTGGAAATGAAAAAAATTCCAATAAACAAAACTAAACCAAAGGAACCAATACTTAAAATGTCTCCTTATTGTAGTATTCTACAAGTAGTGTGTCTATCTACTGACTTTAATTTCACTTACTGTGCCAGGCATGTGTGCCTCTAGAATTTATTTATTTATTTATTTATTTATTTATTTATTTATTTATTTATTTATTAGACTTATACAGTACCCATCTGGCAGTGAAGCCATTCTCAACGGGTTTACAATAATATAAGTAACATAGATGCAAAAAAAATTGAAGAGCATCTTTCATCAAAAGTGCCC
>JAHTLZ010000016.1:20175290-20205290 GCA_023846285.1 Phrynocephalus versicolor | reverse complement strand
AGGAGAACCAACAGGGACATATTGCCCCTTTCCATCTCCCTCAACAAGTCATCCTGCAGAGCAATTCAAAGCCATTTTTATGCCATGACGTGGCCTGAAGCCGGACTGGAACAGATTGAGGGCACTGGTTTTTTCTAGAAGTGACTGAAGTTGATCATCCACCACCCTCTCCACTACCTTGTCAAGGAAGGGGGTGTTAGCAACAAGTCTATAGTTGTTCATATAATCTGTCGCTAAACTTGGCTTTTTAAACAAACGTCTAATTAACGTCTCCTTGAGGGAACAGGGAACCCAGTCCTCAAGGAGGAATTGGTTAACTATAGCCACAGCCCATTCTGTGGTGACTGGCTTGGCCAGTTTAATCAGTCAAGCTGGGCAAGAATCTAAGGAGCAGGCAGGAGGCCGACAATGATCAAGCACTCTGTCCACCTCATGTAATGTCACAGGCTGAAAGCAATCCAAACCCAATGAACCAGACGGTGTGCTGGACATCTCAATCGAATCTACTGTACAAGAATGGCTTTCCAGGCCCTGGTGGATGGCCTCCACTTTACATTATTAAAAGGCTGTGAACTGATACAGGTAATACTATCTGGAGGCCTTACACTGTGATCGTCACCAGATAGTTCACAAACACTTCAAAATAATTCAACGTGATAGTTATGGGCCCGATCTGTCCTGGAAATAAAATGGGCCCTTCTAGCCTTTCTAACCTGAGAAAGATAACAATTAGAAAAGGCCTTTGCAGCTTTCCAATTATCCTCTGTTGAGGCCTGGGGCTGAATGGCCTCTAGCCTCCTCCTATTTTGCTTCATAGCTGGAAGAGGGTGAAAAGGCCTTCCTTTGTACAAGTGGCCAAACTGGTTCTCTCCGTAGTATTCTTCTTCTGGAAGGCAGATACTTTCCTTTACAGGGAGACTTCTAGTTACTGAATTGGATAACTGAAAAAGGAGTTTTACAGTGGAATGTTGTTCACTTTATTTATTTATTTATTTATTTATTTATTTATTTATTTATTTATTTATTGTTTGCTTGCTTGCTTGCTATATTTGTATCCTGCCCATCTGGCCTAAAGGGGCACTCTGGGTGGCTTACAATAATAAAATATGTAAATACAATAAAAAACTAATACAGAACATAAATCACCAAAATTATGCAATCAAAAAGCGAGAAAAAAATGACAATGATAATGAAGTGCAACACATACATAACAATTTTAAAAAGTTAAATTAAACTTGTCAATGTGTGAATATCTTTCTCTGTGTTTAATTTATTTAAGCAAATGGTCCTTTATTATATCATAATACTAGAAGTTGCCATGTTTTATCTGTATTTGTTTTTTTAAAACAATTGCCAATTATCCTGTTGTAAACCGCACGGAGTTCTTCTGGAAGAATACATAAGTATTAAAATAAAATAAAATAAATAAATAAATACACTTCGGGTACCTACAGTGTGAGAAAGGCAGCATAGAAATAACATTCAATCAATCAATCCATAGGCTAATTCAGATTTCAGTTTTTCCAAAGAAGCACAAATGAATCACACAAGCCAGTCTGCCGTTGGTAGTTTCAAATGTTTTATGAAGTCTATGATTTTTGCTAACTTATTTACTTACTGGCTATGGTTATGTTCGTCTTTTCTTCCAACTGTGTTTATCATTATTTTCTGATTCTCCAAATGTGGCACCATCAGGGACTGTTTGAGACTGGGAATGATGGGGTATGCTGTTGTTTGTTTTCTTAACACTCACAAGTAGATTCATTTCTAGAATTCAGTGACCCCTAAATTTTGTTGTCCATGTTAGTTACAGCCACGTGTGTGTATGTATTCTAGTTCGTAACAAGAGAACAGACAAATGTGTTTGGTTAATTACTTCAAAGCTGCATTACCAGACTGGCAGATTATGTTTAACAGGTAGACAGAGCAAGAAAAAACAGATACTGGACGTTAATCGTTCACCAAGTAGGCAGAAGGAAAGATGTGAAGGAAATGGCAAACCAGGGTCACAAAGTGTAAAGGAAATTTAAGAGCTTTTCCCAGTTTGATGGGTTACAGGTGACACCTTCATAGGCCACTATTGAAAATAAAATTAAAATTTATTAAAAGTAAAACTAATAAAAATAAAATTTCGTTTCCTGTTTTTAATGGTGGCCTATGAAGGTATCACCTGTAACCTTTTTTTCCAATTGTGTTTTGTAATGGCCAGGCGGCGCAACCCCCCCTTCCCCCAGTTTGATGGGGAGGATGGTGGGCCACACAATCGGGAAGATAAATAGACATAGGCTGTGACTACACAGTGAGGGAAATGCAAATCAGCTTTCCTTCTCTTGGTGAGAAACGACAGTGGGTCATTAGGTTGCATATGACACAAGTGTCCACAGAAGCAGAGGAGGTGAGAGCCTTCTACTTGCAGTTCTATTTGAAGTGCCTGTAGGTGGTGCAGGTCAAAGTAACTGCCTTACGGCTTTCCTTCCTCTCAACCACTTCCTTATTTTATCTTGTCAGCAAGAAAGTTCTTTAGATGTTCAAAAATTAACTGAATAAACAGGTATGTGTGGTGGAGGATGCTGCTTAAAAAAAAGAAATAGCAGGTAGAGGATTTGCAAAGAGAGTATTGGAGCTGCTTATTGTATGTGTGTATGGACTTCCCTTTCTGATACACTCTCTCTCTCACACACACACACACCTCCCTCCTCTCTCTTCTCTTGGCTGGCACTTCACCTCTTTCCCTCCTCCTCCTCCTCCTCCTCTGCATACAAGCCTCCTTTCCATATGCAAAGGGAAGAAAACCTTTCAAATCTTTCCAGCAAGGACAAAGTAGTATCTTCTAGCCTGGAGAGAACGGGGGGGGGGGGGGGAGCTAAATGGGACTGGGCAGATTTGATTTAGATTTTGCTTTAAATTCACCTGTTTTATACATTAGGTTTTATACGTTGCATTACATACATTACATTAAAATACGAAAGTTAGTCTTTAAGGTGCCACATGCTTTTTTTTGTCTTTTGTTTTGTTTTGTTTCCTTGTTTTTGCCTGCAAATCCCAAAGTATTTGATGGCGTTGTCAGGCTCTTAGAAAGATTTTAGTTTTAGGAGGAAGAAAGCAAGCTGAAATAGGTTTGTGTGCAGGGGTGGGTGGTGGGTGGGAAGCCTATGGCAAATAAAACGTTACTGCTACTGTTAAAGCTGTCACAAGATCTTCAGCTTAAAATGGTTACTATACTGTCTCCTGTTCAGGCAGAGTGAGCATGCATTTATTGGTTGAAAAAACATCAGGAATTCTTGGTTGAGACTGGTTATTTTAATCTTTTCCCACTTGGAGTCTACTTATATAATCTTGGTTGTCCTAGTAGCTGATCTGTATTGGAAAATGATGAGTAGGATATAGTCTTGTTAGCACTTGTGGCTCTCTTAGAGCAGGATTGAGCAAACCATAGGCCTGGAGCTGTTATGTGGGGCTTCTAACTCTAAATTTTCTGACCCCTCCCCCCCGCCCCGCCCTCTTAACGCTCTCCTGAAAAAGTCACCAAACCCAAATTTTGCATTTGGAAGCCGACTGAAAGAGCAATTTACCTTTTTACAGGTCACAAGCTCACCTTACCTATGCTATGACATCAAAAGTAATCATTCTGCAAAAAGTGAAATTATTTTCTAGCTGTTTCTGCTATCCTTCTTAAACCTTCTGGTAGACCCTGCAAGATCTTGGAAGTAGAAAACTGGTCATAACCTCCACCTCCCAGAACCCATTAAGGGACTGTAGGGGGGGGGGATTGCTTTAACAAAGGCTCAGCCATGATCTTGGAAGCTGGATGCCGATATGCAAGTAAAATTGTGTTAAATATTAAGTTAATTATATTCTGGAAAATCTATTTTTAGTGTGTTTTTAATCTCATTAAAATGCCTTTTTATACAAACGTAGCAGGGGGTTGCATGTTACTTGGCTATTATAGAAAGGGAATCACAACTCTAAAGAGGTTGGGAAATACTACTCTAGAGTACCTCAGCTGCACTAACACATAACTTCCCACCCTCCAATACACACATACAGTATTAAGTGCACATGAAAATTAAGGATTTCCAATATGCTTCATATAAGGCCTGTACAAAGTTGCTATTATCTTAGTGCTTAATTGCTGATTTCAGTTCTGCTTTTGTCAGGAGACAAATACACGCTCCCCTAGGGTCTGGCTTGCACAACTAATACTGTTCAAGAAGGGATTCTTTAAGATTGCCTCTAATACTTTATCTGTGTGCCCAGGTAGATCTTGTGACATTGAGGCATGCTCTGATGCTTACAAAGGGTCGTCAACATGTAATCCGCAGCACATAACTCCACCATCATAAGAAACAGTTGAACGCTGGCTTTACTGAAAGGTTTATAGCACAGCAAGAGGTAATCACATTAGCTGCTTTTATCACTTGGACTGTATATTGCATTAACATAATACAATTTTATAGCTTAAAGAAATATTAAACAGAAATGAAGGCAAGCGGTGCCTTGCTAATGGATTTACAACATCCCTCATCCCTGCTCAGCTTCAGTGTCTGTGATGAGGCAGAGTCTGCCCCCCCCCCCGTTCTTGAGAAAAACCTGTCCCTTGCAAACATTTCTTTCTGCGCTTTATCATGTGATCTGTAAATTGACAGATTACTCATGCTACCATAATGTGGAGCTCAGTTTGCATTTGAGTCTCTTAAGAAATACACATTTTGGGTAGGGATAGAAATATACTTTGCAGCTTTATTTAAAGTCTCATTCAAGGATTACTTCACAGAAACATCCACCCTTTCACTTCTAAAGCAGAGCCGTGTTGATCTGTATTTCAGTACTACACTACAGAAATTCCCCAAGCAGCTGTGGAGCCCCAAAAGACAAACCTGTGTACATTTAGTTTACATAGTGTAGAATGTTTTTGTTAGAAAGGCCTTGCAAAACAAGCATAGTGTTCTACTTATATACCACCCTATAGTGCTTAAAGCACTCTCTGGGCAGTTTACAATTTACTTATGCAGGCTACACATTGCCCCTGCCCCAATGAGCTGGGCACTCAGAAGGATAGAAGACTGAGTCAGTCAGGAGCTGGCTACCTGGGACTGAAACCTAGGTCATGAGGCTCCTGTAAACAAAGTAACTCACTAGGGTTACTATAATTTATAACTGGCATGTAATTTGCATTTGTGTTTCATAACTCTGCCTTTTTTAAAAAAGGGATTACAAATAAATAAGAAAATCAGCTTTCTATATATTTCCTATTTATATGTGCTAAGACTTTATTTTCCATGAAATTTATTTTACATACACACCCAGATGATATTTCCACAAAGAATGAATTCATAACAAAGAACACTGTGGAAGTGTGGGCTCCTTTTGTATTAAAACATATTTTTGTTCCACATTAAAAAAAACTGCCCAGAATCCTACTAGTGTTCACATGGGTTTTGTATAACTTGCCATGGATAATTAGAAAGGTACCAGGGCATGTCTATGGCAAGTACCATGTCAGGTGCCTAATTGTGGAACTGATATGCAATCTGGCACTACAGTTAGGCACATTGCACAAACTGTACAAAAACTCCAATAGGATTATGTCTGTTGCTGCAAATTTCTCCATTGGTTAAATGCCAACACGGATTCTAGAATATTAGGAGTCCCCCCTCCCTGCCCAAGTGCTCTTACTTGAGAACAACAGAGCTCCTCCCATGTCTGTTACTCCTAAAAATCATGGATATTCCAACCAACAAATTCCTTACCCGGAGATGGTGGCTCCAGAGGTTTTAGATCTTGGGCTAGAAAGTATGCCCTACAGGTACATGTGGTCCAGCAGGTCTTCCTGACCCTCCAACTGTAGTGCAAAAATGGTACATCATGCCCATTTAAAGGCTTCTTTTGTCCCCAGAATTGTTTTAGATCCCAATTTGCCTTTAGGAAATTGCCTTGTGGTCATTTGCAGTAGCGAAAACTGCAGGATCCTGAAGTCCAGAAAAAGTTTATTATGAATACCAGATCACCTGTGGTTGCTTGCTTATAACATATTATAATCACCATACTGAAGAGTTGTAATATCATCCTCTGAGATCCAAAGTATCACTCTACTTGTTTTGTATTATTTCAACATGTTATTTTATGATATATCACCATTATATATATTTGTATGTGAAGATTCTTAGGGTATTTGTACACGACCCCTAAACGCCATTATATATATTTGTATATGAAGATTCTTAGGGTATTTGTACACGAACCCTAAACTCCGCCGCAAATGGCTCCCAGCTCCGGAGCTTAAAATTGTTTCCCCACCAGCTCCGGAGTTTACAGAAAATTAAGTGCAACCACGCCCACCTAAGCGCGTCCCAGCACACTTTTCAGGTACCTGCTCTCAGAGGGTGAAAAATCCCAGATCCGGATGTAACCTAGAGTGCCGGACTCTCCTCGCTTCTGTTTGTTGTTGTTTTTTGCCTCCCGCCCCTTTAAGAGAAGGAATCAGGACGACGACGGGGCTCGGGGCGGCTTGGACCGGCAGACGGAGGTGAGCCTGCATTCTTTTCTCCCTTTTTCCTCCCTCCCCTCACGCAGACAGGAGCAAGGAAGTGCGGAGGGGTGGGGACACAGGAAGAGCAACAAACCCCCAAGATCTCTGGTCCGAATTTAAGTGGCCAGCAGATCTTAGGGGTCGTGTGAAAAGGCCCTTAGTCATCCAGGTGAGTTCATCTGAAAGCTGAGTCATAGCAACTGGACTTTTTTTTCTTGAGAGATTGAAATGTTTCACTGTTCATCCAAACAGCTTCATCAGTCTGAAGAAAGCTAGTTGTGAGTCCTCCATTTTATAGTTCTTTGACCTCTTGTAACCCTGGTCTGAAATAGGGCCACCCTCCTGTTTAACAGCCATTTAGTTTCTCCAGTGTAGAGGTCTGCACACTCCTCACTGCACTGGACCGTATATACTATATTTCTCGTCTTGTGTTTTGCTCTCAGGTCCTTTGGGTGGGCAAGTCTCTGCCTTAGTGTGTTTGTGGATTTGAAATAAACTGAAATCAGCGATTAAGCACTAAGATAATGGACACTTTGTACAGGCCTAATATGAGTAGTATATTATTCTCCAGGCTCTTGAATTGATAGCCATGTTCTTTCTCCATTCATTGGTGATGCTATTCTACCATAGCTTTCATTTCAGTTGTTTGTACAGGAGTCAAATCTGGAATTTGAGTCATGGCAACTGGACTTCTTTTCTTGAGCGATCGAAACATTTCACTACTTTTCCAAGCAGCTTCGTCAGTCTGAGGAAAGTTAGTGGCGAGACCTCAATTTTATAGTTAACCTACATTTCACATCACCCTGGTTTGAATAAGCTTATAAGTTGGACAGTGGCCTGAATAGGCTCATTAGGTGGACAATGGCCTAAGGTGTGTGAAAGTTCCACCTCTGCAACCTTTCCCAACACCCATTAAGTATGGGTTGTTAGCTATGATCTTGCTGGTGGAGGTGTGAAGTGCTTCTGGTTTGTCTGTTCAAATAAACTCATTTGGTTAACTGAGAATCTTCACAGACATACGGGAGTCAAACTTGATGAGTTGATTGGGGTCCTCCAAGCTTATCATTTGCCACCATGATTCAAGACAGCTCTAATAGCAGTCCTAATGACAAACATTTGGTAGAAAATCCAGTGATCAGATTATAATGGGTGGTGGTGTAGTGTAGTGTTTGTCATGAGCTTTTATGACAACTCCCTGGCTGTTTTACAATGCTGCCAGGCTTAGGGGCATTAATTGGCTGAAATAGAGCAGGGAAGTCAACAGACAAAGGTTTTAACTAGGAGTGACACCCTTCTCTCCATCATCTGAATGCTTCTAAAGTTCATCAGAGCATAAAGGATGTAGCCAGTAGAGAGATCACCATGGTTTTGAGCACAGGCTGAACTGCTGAATGATCCCATGTGCTTTACAAAGCAAAGCAAAGCAAAGCGTTCGGCTTATATACTGCCCTATAGTGCTTCAGGCACTCTCTGGGCTGTGTACAATTTAAGTATGCAGGCTACATATTGCCCCCTCCAGCAAGTTGGGTACTCATTTCACTGACCTTGGAAGGATGGAAGGATGAGTGAACCTTGAGCCTGCTACCGGCTACACGCTGGTGAAGTGAAGCTGCCTGAACTCATACGGGGATTTAATTTCAGTCTCATCTGCTCCGATATGCCATAGTAAAGGGTAAGAAAATCTTTCCACATTACATAAATAACCAGAAATAACCTTGAAGAGATTGAGCAACTGTAGGCCTTCTGCCGTTTCTGAACTACGTTGGCTGTAGCCTTTTGTTGATAATGGTTCAAAATAATTTCAAATAGATAGCTCTTATCCAAATACTGTTTTTTTCTTTTGGGAAACTATGGCTTAGATATCAAGCTTGGAGGATAAGGGTCTTCACTCATCTCATTGTCATGATCTCCCTGCTTGTCTCTTTATCTGAGAAAGTGGCTATATAAGACTGAGAGAAAAGGAAGTATGTGGGAGAAAGAAAAGTTGAACTTATGGGTGTCAATCTATAGGTGAAGGAACAATGTTCTTAAAATTGTGATTATGTGGAGCATTTTCAGTAAAATAATTTATTCTATCTGTAGTCTACAATATGAAATACTGTTAATGATGCACCTTGCACAGATCCACTTGTATAATTAAATTCCAAATCTGATCTCTGATTATTTGGAGTGTTATTCGGGATGATAATTCTATTGAATAATGAAGCATTGCTTGCAGATAACAAAAATGTGTTTCACTGGTATCTCATCCCCCCCCCAATTTTTACTTTGAACTACACCCAATACTATTTTCTTCCTCATTGAGTGTAGACATTGCACACCAAATAGAGGAAGTACAATGCTAGTATGCATGATATAATCAGGCCAATTTAAATAAAATACAATCAGGATGACTCTTGCTTTAGAAGCAGCACTGTGTGTAAACAGTAGCTGTCTTTATCCACCTAGAGATTGTATGTGTACAGCAGAGAACAGGCATGTGCTCTTGGGTCCTTCTCCAATGTTCCATGTTGGCTGCTCCTTCACTCATCATCAGCATGAAAGCTGAATGTATACAGATGTTCCATGTGACTGGGAAAGCCAAGTTACACAAAGATGCCACATTCAGGATGCGCACATGCAGATGTCAAAATTGGGTGCATCAACCATCTCCTGCTCTGCTTTATCCAGGAATGCAAAATACAAGAGGAGGGATTCTGTGCTAATTAGTCATATTTGATTCAAAATTGAATTTTGTTGATCTACTGGCAAATATTTCATATCTTCCCTGTTGTTTGTTTAAGTCCCTTTCCATTAAGAAATGGACATACTCATTGCTTGCAAAAACTTAGACAAAAAACAGTGATTGAAGGTGCATCAGAATGCATACTGGCACTTTTTTTCTGAGTGTGGCTGTGAAACAACATTGAGTTAGTTTAACTGGATGTGCATTCAGGTTATTTTATTCACACTGTCCAACTAATAAATTGATTTGCAGTAGTTCACTGCAAGAAAATGTAAGTTTTTTCCAAGAATAATCCAACAAAGAAGTATCCAAAACACTTCTATAGTGCTTTAAAAAAGAGGTAAACTTTAAAATGTAAGGAAAATGTCATTATGATTTAAGGATGCCACCTCTGCTTTTAAACATTTTCACTATGGCAGCCAAGTGGATGATGTGACTGAAGAATTCCACTCACTCCACTTTTGATATACAAATTTTCTTCATAAATTTGATGGAAAGGAAGTGGAGGTTTGAAAAAAAAAGTAGGAGAACAAAACTGACAGCTTCATCCACTCATAAGACAATCAACTTGACACAGCTCCTTGGAAGTAGATGCCATTAAATTAGATTGCACAATTCTGGTATATAGCTCTTCACAAACAAATACCGTGGCTGCTGCTGTCAAATCTGACAGTACTGAAAGCCATTGTGAGGGATGGGGGACCGAATCTGTCCCCACCTTCCCTCAGATTTCTTAAAGTAAACAATACTGTCCATCTGGATGGCCTTATGTGCACAACCCTAAGCCCACAAGGAGAACCTTGTTTGCAGCACTGGCACTTCCTGATTTAGCACAGGATCAGTGTAATGAGTTGCTCAATCCTAAATGGTACATGAAACATTAAAAACAGCTTTTCAAAGCTGATTTTAAAGTATGGGTGGCATGCTAAAGTGAGCAGAATAACAAACAAACAAAATATCAAAGATGGGAGTGGGCAAATTTCTACCATTGGGATGTTAATTAGGGGCTTCATGGACAATGACCAAAAGTGCTCAGACCTCCATAAATAACTTTTTTTGGGGGAATGGGTTTTCTCTCCCCCCCCCTTAACAAAAGAAAACATTTTACTGTAAGTCCTACGGACTTAGCAATGGCAAATTCTCACCAAGTCTTTTCATAATTGAATTTTTGTCTGATGAGGACTTTAAGCATCAGTTGACTACAGCTTTTTTTTTCACTTCCTAAAATTCTATTCTGTAGATTTCATATGAACTGCAACTAGGGGGATTAAAATCTAATTTTGTGTAAACCTCTCAATTTCTCAAGAAAAGAAGTCCAGTTGCCATGACTCAGCTTCCAGATTTGTGTAAACCTCTTCCATTAAATTTTCAATGGGAAATTATACATAGAGGATAGAGTGAGTAGTTTATTGTGTTAGGTGGCTATTAAAAATTTACAAGCAACCTTTCCTGATTTATGGGTGCCAAGGCTCTGAAGAAACTCTGCCCTTGTTCTTTTTCTCAATACCAATGACCAAACCAGGGAAATTACAGTACCTGCGTCTCGCCCTCCTTTTACATGTATGCTCTGTTGAAAGAGTTGCAAGTCTGTCTTATAACAATGGTGTTCTTTATCCTTGGAGATGCAGTTACACTAAAACTCTTATCACTCTGCCCGATTGTCCATTCAGTATTTTCATTTCCACTCATTTTATTTGTTTTATGCTTGATGCATATTGTTATGCCTGTTTTACTGGTTGTCACGTTTTTTTTTTGTCAAAATGTATTCTACATCACGTTTTTATATAAATATATGTATAGTTGTCATTACTGTATATTCACATATAATACAAGTGTTAAGAGGATTAGTCAAGAAGGGAATGAATAGCACCTCGGACTATGAAGGGTAAAGAAATCCTCTGTGGCACATCTGTGTATTTGTTCAGGTCCCTGTGCATCGATATCCCCCAATATGGTAGCTTTTTGCTGTAAGGGAGATTCTGATGTCGTTGTAGGGACACAAAGATTGGATTGAGTTGCATATGGCCCTGGAGACATACAGAGCTCACCCTCCCTTAATGGCTAAGAACATTGCTCCACCTTGATAACTGACACATTGTCAGCCACAGTTATGAGGTACCATTACTTTTAGTTACTGTTCCAAAGGCAGCAATGGAGAAATTTTTGGTTGTTTTCAAGATAGCTGGCTGTAGTTAATGAATCAAAAACTCATTTGCTACCATAAGAATTGCGTGTTGTGTTAGGGAATGTTTCCAGTGGAATCCAGTTAGTCTGAACTAGTTACCCCTTGGAAAGAATGAGTCTTACTACGTCAACTTTATTAGTAGGTTTTGCACTGATTCAATGGGTCTGCCTTAGCTGGAAGATATAGCTCCTGGCAGTCCTTTAAATACCAAATTATTCTTGCTTTTTGCAGCAAGAATAACAGCCATCACTGTTCAAAATGGAACAAAATTTAAAATGCTTGTCTCTTAGAATGGGGACTCAGTATTTATAAGGTTGTTGATCTAATTGACAAGAGAGGCTATCCCCCTCTCTCTCTGTGTGTGTGTGTGTGTGGTGTGTGTGCATGTGCGTGCGTGTGTGCGCTCTCTCTCTCTCTCTCTCTCTCTCTCTCTCTCTCTCACACACACACACACACACACACACACACACACACACACATCAAGGCCAAATAATATCCATGTCATTTCATCCTAATCAACCACACCCACACACCCACATACACACCCACATGAAGGTTCACCCTCTCAGCCCAGGAACCACTGCTTAATAATTGCAATAAATGCAGGCAATCAAACACTGCATGCATTGGAAAATGTTTGCTGACTTGAGAGCATGCGTCTTGTTGTCTTAAATCTAAGATCCATTGATAGTACAGTGGTACCTTGTATAAAGGAATTAATTTGTTCCAAATGAAATTATGTTAAGCAAATTTTCCTTGCTACAAATTTCTCAAGGGAATGCATTGAAAAGAGTAATCCCTAATCACAACCATTTTTATGTTGTATGGATTCACTCCACAGGTGATTCTGTTAAGCAAATTTCCCAAATCTCTGGAATGTTTTATGTTGTACAGATTTTATGTTATACAAACCGTTTGCTATATGTGGGTCCACTGTATTGCTATCCAGAATTGCAGGACCAGAATCCTGTTCATTTGTTCTGCTTTGCTATGATCCATTAAGGAATTTGTACAATATACGAGCACTTGTGAACGGAGGTACCAGGTTCTCTTTATGTAAGTGGGAGCCCCATTAGCTTCATCGGGAAAGCTCCACCAGGAGCGCAATGGAGATCAGGACGGTTATGCTATGGAGTTATGTTAGCAGAGTGTTGCGTTTTGGTAACAATCAACTAGGTTCTGCCACAGATGTTGTTCTCAGTGTCTTGGAAGGCTCCCATGTGTGTATTTGAACAGTATAAAGGGTAATTCAGTTTCAAACAGTGCCTTCTCTTATCAACCAAGGCTATCTTGGTGTCAGATAACATACAACCCATGTTGAAATGTTAGGAAATAAAATAATTTAATATAAATTCCTTTTTAAAAAATAAAATCTATATAAGAAAACTTCAGGTAATTTAGATTCTCTGGGAAAATTCTATAAAATATATATTTAAAAATGAACAGTTTATACAGTTGATTTTAAAAGGAAACACAACTTTATTACTTGGTTTTCAAAAATGTTCTTTTTTTAACTGAACTTTGCTGAAGTAGATCGATCATTATTTTCTTGGCAAAATGCAATTTACAATGCACTTACACAGGGTACTTAAAGTCCACAATATATACCAGAGAGGATAATGTAATTGAAAAGATAATGAAGTATAATACTAGGAACTGAAATCATCTCTTGAAAGGAAAATGGAATCACATGAAAGCTCTTAGTTCAGCAAGCTGTCAAAAAGGGAAGGCTATAGTGGTCTTTGGCAGGAATTTACCTAGGCTAATGAATAGAAAGAAGTAAGAGCTTATACTTTATTAGTCTGACATGAAATCAATCACATTTGATCAACTAATGTGTCAAATTCCAAAACAAGAATGAAACATTAGATGAGATGACAAAAGAAGAGACTCCTCATGCAAAAAATAAAGAAAAAGGAAAGACAAAGAGCTATATTTTACTTTTAATTTTTTAAAATAATAAATTTATTATCTGAGAATATAAGTGCCCCTTTAGAATACAACCAAGAGGCCTGGCAAGAACTTGGAGGTGTATAAGCATCCTGATTACTTTGCAAAACTAAGGAATGAAGTCAATCTTTCCCCTCTTATGAAGGTCCCCACCCCCACCCCTCACTGCAAGAGGCTAGAATCCAGTAGCCCTATTCCCCTGTCAGTCATGATTAAATCATTCAGCTTTCTTGGATTCTTGGTCAGGTAAGTAGTACTGATCATTTTGTGGATGTAAAAAATGGCATTTAGCTATGCTAAGAATGTCTGTTGTGGAGGGAAGTTGGCAAATCAGTTCTATTGCAAAAAAAGAATTAAGGAGGTCACCCAAGAGCCACAGCTACTGCAGAGGGCCATTTTGTCAGGGAGCCAAGGAAGGACAAACTTATACTGAGTAGAAGAGCCCAGTTATGAGGTGATGTGAGAAGATGTAAGAAAAGTGCTGATAGCTGTAGTATTTAATAGCGCTATTAAAATTAGAATGAAAATTGTGGCATTGAATACAAAGTAGGAAGCTGGAGGAGAAAGTAGACAACCTGGAAAGTTATATTTCATTTAGTTAAATATGTATATTGAGCAGATGTTACAGAGTCTTCTTCAAAGACTCAAGGAAGGGGTTTTACATCTCGTCTATCGGCTATACACTTTCCAGGGTCCATAAGACAAAAGTAACCCTTTGCCGGTTAAGCATGTCTTTCTTCTGCTGTGACAGCACAGTGTTCAGGAAAAGCACAGGTAACACTCTTTGTATTTAGTCTCCTTTGAAAACTGGGATCTCAGTGAGTTTTATCTCCCATCACTGAACGAAAAGTCAGCTATGCTGAATTTATTTCATCCATGTGATAAATGGGTTGACATCATTTAGGATACATGGATTACTTTCTTTTCACAAACTTATGAGGGGCAGTGGAAGTAAAATGACAGTACAGCTGCGGGAGGGGAGAGGCTTTCGTTTAATTCCTCCGAATATTATCTTTACTTTATTCAGAAATGCTGGATTTGAAAGCTCTTTATTTTCAATACAAATTCCAGTAGCTGAAATAGAAAAGACTGAAGATACAGCTTAATTTGACAGCAGAATTTATATTTGTGTATACATTATGGTAAATCGTAGGAGTTGAAGAACAACAAAAAAGGGGAGCAGCGAAAGATGAGATTACTTCAGCCTGCTTTTTTTTAAAAAAAGAAAAATTCTTCAAAGCCCTGGGAGAAAGATACCCTGATTTTAAACTTTCTTTAACATTCTTTAGCAGACTCCCAAGTGTTTTTCTCTAGCAGAAAGGGAACATGTGCAAGTGTGTGTGTGTGTGCGTGTGTGCGTGTGTGCGTGCGTGCGCAACCCCCCCCCACACACACACCAATGGCAAATAATATCCATCATTTCATCCTAATCAACCAGGTTAGTTTATCACGTCAGTGCACTCCAAGACACTTCAGGACTTCATCTTGCACTTATATTTGTTTCTTATAAAAACTGCAGATGCCGTGGTTTTTGTATATTGTTCCAAGTATTTTAATGAGTTCTAACAGTATGGTTTGAGGACAGAAATCAATAACTGTGCATGTATTCACAGGATTTTTGGAATTGTTTTCTTCAGTTGTGCTTTTAAGTACTTGCACCATTCCCCATCCCACTTTTATAACAATAATAAAGACTTCCTTGTTTATTAAGCAGGTTACAGGTTACTCCCTTCTTTCCATGTATAGATTATTTAAACGGGTGTGCTTTGGTTTCAGTTAAGACCTCAAACAAATCAAATTATTGGGAATGATTTGGGAATATCAAAACAGGAATATTCTGAAGTGTGCCAAATTGGAAACTAAATGCAACTAGTGATTTCAGTTCAGAGGGACACAGATATGTAGTGTGAAAAATAAATACCGGTAATACATTTCTCTCCAGCTCCCATATGGAAGCATTGTGACAGGGAGAAAAGGACACATAAGCAGTACAGTTTTATGTCTGAAATGTTGCTCCTAGTGATGGTAAATTAAAATGTTTATCCCACGCCTGATTCAAGGGCAGGAAGACTGAAATAATATAGTGGATGGACCGTTATTAAAAGTATCATTTTATTACTGAAATATGACAGTATAACTCCATCTCAGCAGCAAATGGCTACCGCTTAAGAATTTGGAATCACGTTTATGGTTTTGCACCAATTCATGTGACTCTTTTGTAGTGATGAAAAACCAATTCTGACTTAATCACTGGTTGTTCACAATTGGAACTCACACTGATGGAGTGATGCGGATGGGAAAAGCTAACAGGATTCTAACCACTGTGCAACTATTTCAGTTTTCAGTTTTATGAGCTAATTATTAAATCCCTTCTCCAATTAAAGATTTCCTTGCCACAAGTGGCCTCTATCTTTTGAAACTGAGGACCTAATGCAGCCCACCAGCATCTCTGGGTCCTCTAGCATCCCACATTCCTAAAAGGTGCATTTTTTGGGGGGGGTGATAGTTTAGGATAACCCCCCTCCCATTCACACTACAGACCATACTGTAGGCAGCAATGTTTCAGTGCTTAGAAGGACTTCTTTTTATAATGCTGATTACTTGAAGGCAAAGAGGAGCACAAGAATGTTAGTAGGTGAAAATTTAAAATGAATGTTGCACACAGATACTGTATATACTCGAATATAAGCCTAGTTTTTCAGCCCTAATTTTGGGCTGAAAAAAAGGGCCCTCGGCTAATATTCGGGTCAATACTTTTAGCTACTGAGGCAAGTGCTTGGGTCGGTGGCTAAAAGTCATTTTAAACACTGTGCACCACTTCTCCTGACCCTCCCCCATGTTGCAGGGGAGTGGCCTACAATGTTTAAAATGACTTTTAGCCACCAACCCAAGCACTTGCCTCGGTGGCTAAAAGTCATTTTAAACATCACACACACACCCCAGCTCACAAAGGAGGAGTTGCCAGGCCCTGCTGCATTTCCCACCCTAGACTTATACTTGCGTCAATAAATTTTCCCAGTTTTGGGGCGTTAAATTAGGGCCCCCGATTTATACTCGGGTCAACTTATACTTGAGTATATACGATATTTTACTGGTGAAAGAAGCAGCATGCATTTTAGGAACTATTTAAAAAGAAAAGCTGATGGAATTTAAACGTGCATTCAGCTACCATGCAATGATGTCCTGGAACAAAGTGCCCACGTTCCTCTCCTAAATAATAATCTGAAGGGCAACAAGGATGCAAAATATATATTTAACAGACTTTGTTTTCATTTTGCTCTGTAAGTCTTTCAATCTCAAAATACTGTAATGTAGGGACTGTACCTTTGAGGCATCTTAAGTGAATCAGAGGGTGTATCCAGCCAAAGTCAAATGCATAGCAGATACAATGACTTTGAAAAAGAGGGATTTAAACATATTCTGTACTTTAATCTCTGTAGCTGAAGTTTGTCCCAATTAAAAGTACTACACTTTCATTAGGTTGTGATCTTTCTTATAACAAAGAAACCAGGTTACTAAATTTTTTTGAAGAAAAAAATATTGTAAACACTAATCAACAGTGTATCTACAAAGTGAGAATAATACCATGTTGTTCACACTCAAGCACTGTATAATTTGGAGTAAGGGGACTTTTACACGATCCCTAAAATCTGAGGCAAAGGTTTCCCAGATCCGGAGCTTAAAATTGTTTTCCTACCAGCTCCGGATTTTTTAAAAAATTAAGTACGACCACGCCCACCTAAGCGCATCCCAGAGCATTTTCCAAGTACCTGGTCTCTGAAGGTGAAAAATTTCTGATGCGGATGTAAAGCAGTGAGTGCTGGGCTCTCCTCACCTTGTGTTTGCTTGTTTGTTTTGCCCCCGACCCCTTTTAGAGACTGGAAGAGATTGGAATGCTTCCCGGGGCAGCTCCCGACGGCAGAGCGGAGGTGAGCCTGCATTTTTTTTCTCCCTTCCCTCACACAGACAGGAGCAAGGGAGTGCCGAGGGGTGGGTACACAGAAAGAGCGACAAACCCCCAAGATCTCTGGTCCAAATTTAAGTTGCCAGCAGATCTTAGGGGTCATGTAAAAGCGCCCTAAGTGGCTTTTTTGGCAGTTCCATTTTGATCTAGTTTGATCTCCAAATTTACAGTCCCTCGGTTGCTTATAGGATTTCTTTGATTTTGAATTTATTTCACCCACATATTCACTAGGAGCCATATGGCACGATGATTACACTGTGGTACAGTTGAGCCTCTGCCCACAACCTGAATTTGATCCTAATAGATTCAGATTGCCAGTGGTCGATGTGGAGGATTTTAGCCCCACACGAAACACACTTCTTAAAGGGGGGAAGAAAAGACATAAGATCCAAAAATGGGAGAAAACCCACAAGAAAAAAAATGATTCTCAAGTAGACTAACCAGGATGCTACCTCTTATTGCCGCAGTAAGAGGGAACTGTGGCGTTTGGGTGGGAAGCCCCTCGCTCATGCACGGGGCGAAGGGGGAGGACACTAACAAACTCTCCTATTGCTAGAAAAGTCCGACCTCTGCGCGTGCACACTGGGAAACCCCTCTGTGTGGCTTCATGAAGGCCACAAAGGAAAAGAAACAGTTACTTAAAAAGGATATGTATTTTTGAAGAAAAAAATTGTAAACATTAATCAGCAGTGTATCTACAAACTGAGAGCAATACCATGTATTAGTGTCCTTTTCAAAATATTTATATAGCGCCAAATCCCAATTGGAGTAAGTAGGTAAGGGCGTTCTCTGTTGCCACTCCTAGATTTAGAACCCCCTCCCACAAGATACCATCTTGGTTTCATTTTTGCTATCCTTCTGCAAATAGGCAGACCTTTATAATCAAATCGGGTTTCCCCTTAATGGCAGCTCTCTGTTCACACTCAAGCACTGTATAATTTGGAGTAAGTGGCTTTTTTGGCAGTTCCATTTTGAACGACCTATGGCTGTCTGTATTGATCTAGTTTGACCTCCAAATTTAGTCCCTTGGTTGCTTACAGGATTTCTTAGTTTTTGAATTTATTTCACCCACATATTCACTAGGAGCCATATGGCACAATGATTACATTGTGTTATACAGTTCAGCCTCTGCCCACAACCTGAATTTGATCCTAATAGGCTCTGATTGCTGGCTCAAGGTTGACTCAGCCTTTCAGCCTTCCGACATCAGTAAAAGCAGCATCCAGCTCACTGGTGGGCAAGCTGTTTCTTGCATATTTATGTTGTAAAGTGCCCGGCATGCTCTAGCACTACGGGGTGATAGATAAGCCAAAACACTAGATGATAGTTTCATTTGAACCTGCTTTTTTGCTTTATTTTATTTATTGAAAATTTTTGAAAACATGAATTTAGTATCTATAAATTTTATACAGTTTATTCATTTCTTAGGAGAAAGCATATGTGCTGAAAAACTGCACTGGAGCCATTTTGCATATACTGTTTGTGGGGTGTCCACAGATTGGAGTAAAGAATTCATTACAGTGCACAACAGTATTGCATTGCTACAATTAGATCTAGAGTTCAGAAGGGATTTTTTTTTTAGTAAAAAAGGTATGATGTGATTAAAAAGTGAGTGAAAGAAAATGCCTAACATAAATAAATAACAGTGAAAATGCCACTGAGATAACAGTGGAAAGGATTGATTGATCTGCCTCTAACTGAAGCCAATGGAAGAATTAAAAATGGCAGCTCAGATGGCCCATGATGACACATAGGATGTTGCAGAAGATAATTTGTCAGCTACTTATTGGTTAGCAATTAGCTCCTCAAGCAGTTGTTTTCAAAGCAATCCTTATGAAGTCTCAATGAATAATGATTAGTTTAAATATAGATACAGAAAATTTTATTACACATTAATTTTAACCTAGCAACCTTCCTCCCTGCCCTTTTAGAAGCCTGTATCAGGACAGGTTGTCCCAGACAACATAGTGTTGTCTTCTCATTGATCCATTGTACTGTCAGGCTGCAGTGTTTTACCTACTTACCTGGGAGTGGAAGTGAGGCTGATTTCTGTGTAGACATTTGTAAGACTGCAGTTATTGTAATGAGTTCTGTTATGGTCCAGGGCTGATCTATACATTTCAGCATTGAAATTAATTCATTTAACACCAGGATTGTTTTCTGTTTGATTTTCTACAGAATGTTTGAACATTCACATGCAGAATGAATGTTCACGTGCATCCTTTTTACACTCGAGATTTTGTTTCAAGATTCACATATATTTTGGAGGAACATTTGTTCCAATTATACAACAATTGCTATACATCCACAGTATCATGTGCACCACAGCACTGGAAAATAAAGTGTCTGCTTGTATTACAGTCTGATCTGCCAAAGCAAATTATACTGAGCCCGAGCTACTGAAATAAATTTTCTTTCAGCCATCTCTTCAGAAACTTAAGTAGACAGAATAATTTTTTTCAAGATCTAAATTGTATAGCAATGTAGTGATCGATCATTAAGAAAGGGATTTTTGAATTTTTTTTTTGGACTATGAGTCCCCTAATTATCCATTCTGGGTATTCTACCTGATAGACACCTTCATGTTGGTCTCCTGAGAGAAAGGCATAAATTGGAAGGCTTTGAGGCATAGGTAGACTTAGCTATGGGACAGGAATGGGAAGCTTAAGCAGAGCTAGCCTTCTCTCAGAGTCCTCCAGTTTGAGGCTTTCTCTCAGAGGGGAGATAAATTAGGGTGCCTGTCTGTCAGCAGAACTAACAGAGTGGGAAATAACATGATTTGAAGTTTAAAACATCCCATCCCTCTAGATAAGTGACAGTCAAACAAATTCAGATTTCATTCTACTTTTTAGTTCTATGTGTAATCCCGAATCAGTCCTCTTCACAAAACTCACCGTGTGAAACATATGGATTGTTTTGATCTTCTTGAGGACTCCAAGGCAGATGAAATGCAGTCTGAATAGAGACAACAGGGCAGAATTCTTCTTTTTACTATTTTAAGTGGTCCATTGTGTCACTGATTTTGTTTTTTTGAACCTTGTGCAGATATGTATTCGCTAACATAAGTGGAGGTCTGAATATTTTAAACAGAGCTTTCTTTGGCTTAAGCATCTGTAAGATGGAAATCAGACAGGGTGCAACATCTGCAGGAGCATTATGTTCTCCAGTTCCAAACACAATTTTGGCCGAGTTTATGTAGAATTCTTTTCATGAGATATCTTTTTGGATTTTGGACTGCATCTACTTGCAATGGGCAGATTCAAAAACAAAGAACACTTATTTTATTCTTCCTCCAATAACCAAGGCAATGCTGCATGTATGCAGAGGGGAATTCCCAAAGCAAAAACAGGAATTGTCTTTCATGGGAAAGTGTAGCCTCTATAGAAGCAGGATTTAAGAATCTAGGATGCATTGTTTCCTGTACAATTGGGTACTAATCTAAACTGGTATTTTATTGTGCAGAGACTTGCAAAGGAAGAATGCTTAACTACCACCACCCTGATCATTCAGATAATAAAATCTATCACACATTTGGAAGTTTCAATATGTGAATTATTTCATCAAGAATTCAAAAATAGGCTCATTGTCAAACAAAACTGTGTTCCAAAGTGAGTATTGGCAGACTGTTGTTTATATTGTTAATGAGGTGAGAGTTTCAGGGTTGCTGTTGTTTTTCTGAGCAAAAAGTGTGTGTGCATGTATTGCTGTCTCACGTCATGATGTGTTTGATTTTTCCTTTCTTGCTGTGTGCTGCTTTGCTGTTGAGAGAGAATATTGTGAGAAACAAGGACACACATGGATAGTTTGAGCTCAGGCAGATTTTTAATCTTCTGCCTACATTTACAATTTCCCTGATACCTGATTAGGTAATTAAGAATGCCATTTTGTATAAAATACTTTAGAAAGGCTGTCCAAATTAATCTTCCTTATATTTGATCACAATTTGTCTCCTTGGTTACAAAGAGAAAAAACACCAGATTAACTCATTCATCTTCTTTAAATCAAACCAGTACAACTTACTGACAGCAAACTCTCTAATAAGAGTTGTACACTGAATTTTCTCATGGCAGTGCAATCTTCACAAACTTTTGAAAACATCAAGTTTAATTTTCACAAATTTATTTTCCAATTTTGGATTAATAAAACGGAATGCAGATACAAAAACGCCCCTAAATAAATCAATATTTTAAAGGAAACTGGCAAGATCAAATGGAGAAGTCCTAGAAACATGTTGCAAGTCACCTGCCGGAGTTAGCAATGGTATCGTTTACAGGTGGCAAATTATGCAAGACTTAGTGCTTCATGTTATGGAGTAGTTTACCATATGTGTAAACTGATACCATGGTCTGTTTTAAATCAGCCAAACCAAAACATTACTTCATAACACATGTAAGTTTCAGCACATATGGATATCTTTGAAGAAAGGAGACATGCTTGAAGACTATGAGAAAAAGTATCTTCTTTGTATCTCCTACGGCAATGAGTTTAACACAAGCATACTGATTTGGCAGTGTAGTAAATGTCTGGGTCTCATATTTCAGATTCTTGGAGAGGTGAGACTGCAGTCAGAGTGAGGATTCTGTGATGCCTAGAATAGCCTCAATATTCTGCTTAACACTTTATATTTCATCAAATTAGGTAGGCCATTAATCCTGATGATCCTAGCCATCTTTCCTACATACGTAGATTTTGAACAATAACTGTTTAAAAATGGTTTAAATGCGTAATATGTTAACTTGTTTAAAGACCTTAAGATACATTGTTGGTTATGTGGCTCTATTCCCCATCTCCAACTTTCCTTTCAGTTTTTTTAAAGTTCTAGGTCCACAAGAACATATCTTGAAAACTCCTTATGATTCTTTATCTTGCTAAAGCTTTTTCAGATAAATTTAGAATTCGGACTTAAGGCTAAGCATTATCAAAGTGCCACAAAGCCTCCATTTTAATCATAGGAAGTTTTAAAATATGTAACTGCTAGACAGCAAGTTTTATGCAGGAGAAATATCAGAGCTGAAGATTGTTGGAGACAAATGCTATTTTTAAAATTGTTTTCCCCCCAAATTCAGAAAACTAATCTCTTCGAGCGATACAATTAAACTCACAGAGAAATCCCGCAACACACTGGTGCCACTAGCAAAACTGACTACAAAGCTAACATAATAATTCTGATCACAGATGGTTCACCATTTTGTTCACCCATGATCTACAATAATTGGATGTGAGGCTCATTTTAAGCGACATCTTTAAAATATAACATAGAAAAAGAGAGGGGGTGAATATAAATTGGGCACCCTATTCTGAGGAGCAGTATGGGGGAAAGCCACCTGGAATAAATGGTGTGTGTGTGTGTGTGCGCGCGCGTGTGTGCGTGCATGCGCGGGGGGGAGGGGGAGACAAGGATGTGATTTTGCATCAGTATCTCATTCATTTAAGTCCATGGTTCCCAACCAGTGGGTCACAATGTATTTTCTGAGGTGTCACCACTGTTAAATTTTAGACTGTATTCATGGGATGGATCTGCCACAGCAAAACTCACATGCAGCACTGGTACCCTACTCCACAGGAACAGCAGCAAGTGGGAACAGCAACCACTGCTGCCAGCCAGTGGAGGACAAGGTTCCAACAGCTGGGCAAAGCCTTACAAGAGACAACAGCTTAGTGTGTGTGTGGCACACACTGAGTTCTGCCCCATTATCCGTGGGAGGGGGAGTTGCCTGGCAAGATACTTTTTTATGCAAATATGGTTGGACGAACAGTTATTTAGCTATTATAAGGGGTCTGCCACTTGGGAAACACTGATTTAAGTGATGCTTGCACAGAAACATGAGTGCACACCCTGAAACTGGCTGTCCAATCCAAGTTTTAAAAGACATTAGCACACTAATATATGGCAGCACAGTTCCCATTGATTTTAATGATGGAAATACACAACAAAAATGCACCATAAATTACACCTCTTGAAAGCTGTTTTACCTCCCCAGAAATCTTCAGAGATAGTGAGGGTAAATATGAATTCTTGTATACAAGTTAATATACATTGCATAGGATTAATCAAATTACTAGTTGCAAATAAAAGAGACCCATTAAATAAATTGATGAATGGAAAATCAACAACTATGTAGATCCTATTGATCCAATGGGTCTACTTTAATTACTACTTGGAATTTGATTTGGTCACAGCAGTTTGAGCATTTCTTGCTCAAAATAACAAGGGGTGGAGAGGTTTTTTCTACCTTTCAGTTTCTCATTATCATCATCATCACCATGCTCTTCATCATCACTACAACCACTAAAACAATTTTCTAGTACTTTATTGCAATTCATCTTGATAATTTCTCAATGAATTTTCCATGAGAAACTTCTGCTACAAAAGTGATCAAAAACCTATCCAAGAAAATCTTTCTGTATTTTTACTTTTAGAAATTTTCATTGTTTTTTGGTAATAATCCTGGTTTGCCTAATGTATAGCTCATTTTTAAACATTTTTTGATAAATATATTTATATAAAATAGATTTAGAAAAACAAATACTGCAAGTATGTTATGAGTATTTTAGTTCAAAATGGATGTGATATACAAGTAAGATTGCAATAGACATTTCTTGTTGTAGTGATAATGCCTGGCAATTACAGAAAGATTACACCTATAGGCCAATTTGATTTTTTCATTGTTATTATCTTTACTTGCGTCCAATTTATAGTTACATAACAGGTATCCAATATACAGCACCCCTCCTAAAATTATACGCAAATAACATTGGTTGAAAAGCATATTTTTCAGTAAGAAGTACATTGTTTCTGTTTTCCCTTTTGTTACAAATATAATGAAATAGATAAAATTAATTACAAGTATTAATTACAGAAAGCCTTGTAATATTTTACCACCAGCAGCATTGGTATCTGTAATTTGTCATGTTCCCAGTAATGTGAAGACCTCCTTTCACTTTATTTTTGGTTCCACAGTCCATTTCACGCGGACAAAGGATCTCATTTTGGAATTCAGTCTTCAAGTTGCTTACTTCAGTGTTAAAATTTGGACGCCAGGCAATCTCTGTCATCATAAGCACATAAAACCTCAAGACAACCTTGCACAGCCTACCAGTTCTCAGAACTGCATTGCTGTTAAACTGTGAATCAATTAGAATTTCCATGTGTTCTTTTCAGCTGCCCATCCTTGACGTAACCACTCTGATGCTAATCAGGCAATTCGCACTGAACTATATGCATTATTTTGTGTTTATTCATCATCAAAGAAAGCTGCTTTTGCCACATTCAATTTTCACTTCACTAGTTGCACAGCCCAGTTTTTAGCAGGTTGACTCAGGATGGTTTTTCACTCAGGTATATTTAGGATTAGGTAGTTATGGTTTGGGAACCATTATTAAAATTATTTTGATCTATCTGATCTAATTTCTAGCTGATGAAGAACAGAGCACCATAGGAGTCTTCTAAACATAGCTTAATTGGTTCAGTTGGAGCACTTCACCTAATATAATGAAATGTGTCATTCTTTGCCCTTTTTGAGGAGAAAGAAATGAAGGCAACCACGTACAGTATAACAGTTTTGTTCAGCAAGAATCAACCCCCTATTCAGTCTAGTGCTGTCTGTCTGCAAACTTAACATAGAAAAGAACACTGAAAGCTGAGAACATTGTACATGGCTCATTGTGGATGAAACCTGGGGATATCACATCTCGAGGGGACAATCCCACAGAATACCAGCCTTTTAGGTTTAGTTATGTGTGGAATGTTTAACAAACCCTCTGACACTGCAGGACAAAAATGTCCCAATCTGTTCATGTAGGCTAAAACATAGACATGCCAAACAGGATCAAACGTATTAGTGTCCTTTTCAAAATATTTATATAGCGCCAAATCTCAAATTAGGTTTCCCTTAATGGCAGCTATCTGTTTTCTAAAATTGATTGTTGTGTTTTACTTCTTTGAATGTGTTTTTGGTGTTGCTCTTGTTTTATTGTTTTTAGTGTGGCATTTGTTTGATCCTTTTAGTATGCATACTTGCAGTTTTTAGCTTTAGATATTGTCTGGTAACGATGTAATCCATCCAGTCCCTTATAAAGGACAAAAGCAGGGTAAATATGTTTTAAATAAATAAATGTGGCTGGTAAGAGTCAAAAGGACTGTTGCCAGTCCTGCAATGAGAAACAAGACAGGAGTATCAAAATGTTTACAAGGTTTGAACAATTGCAGTTGTTGGGATGTGAGAAAACACGGGCTGTTCATACAATAAATCTTATGTAGGCTGAGCATGTTCAATAGTTACAAGATGCTTAATGACTATTAGAATGAGAGAAGCTCAAAAACCCGAAAAGGGAGCATTATATCCTGCCAACTGTTGCAGATTCTATTTCTGATGAATGACATTAAATTTTCTGGTTTCATATAAATGTGTTCTATATGAGTCAATGAGGCCAGATTACCATGCTTCAATGTTCAGAAATTTTTAAATGGATGTTTCTAAACATAAGAAAGCAATGTGAATGTGGCAGCGACATCATCATGCTTTTACTTTTCTTTTTAACAATAAAAGGTGATATCCATGACTACTAGACAAAGAGATAGGAATTATTTTCCTTTAATTCATTGGTGATTATTGTGGCCATTATTTAAACAACATTTAAGTTACCATTTCAGGTCTTGATGCAATTAGCCACAAGAACTAGGAGGAATTTTGTGTTGTTTTGGTGACATATATTCAAATAATATTTCACAATGAAACTGCCAACCCTCTTCAACTATATAGCTTTATCAGGCACCTCATGTGCAGGTCTCTATGTACCTTTCATTGCTCATTAGGCACTATTATTAACACATTTTAAAGAGAGAAAATACCTCAAGATGGACCAATCACACTAGGGCTGTTCCAGAATACATAACTGGACAATTATTCTTATGCCTATGAATGGAAAGGGGGTCACAATTCTTAACATAAGAAATTAGTCAAAAGTATAGACCATATGTAACTTATCTAAGTTATCTAAGAAGTTCAGCAAACCTCTCAGCACTGAGACTGATTTAAAGAGATAGGCACATGTAGCATTATGTTCAAATGCTATAAAATAATGATAGAAATCCTTTTAGTGTAACTAGAACTGTGGAGAACTGTTGATACCAGCAGGGAGAGTGTGGAGAATCAGGAGGGCCGGCAGCCATGAGCTGCAGGCAAAGCAGTCACATGACAGGCACAGGCTAGCAGTAGACATGTGCATTAGAATGTAGCTAGCAAGTTTAAAGACAAACTATGTCCATATATGGTAAAAGCAGGCATGTATGCAGTTGATTGGATATAGCCATCTATGTGTTTGCAGTTGATTGGTTGTGAATATACTGTAATGTAGCAAGTGAGTTAATAAAGAGTGCTGGGCTGGGTGCAGCCAGCAGAGAGAAGTTTTTCTCCTTTTGCACCAGATATCTGCATTGGAGTTTCTTCATTTCCAATTCGCCTTAGGCCTGCTGGCTTAGGTACTTTGGCGAATTCCCACAGGAGAGATTTTGTATAATTAAAGATCTCCCCTTTCTCTCCCATAACTTGTCCAACACTGGGAATAAAACAGTATGTTCACTTAATTAATGAAAATTGATGCTTCTAGTTGATGTTAAGAGTGTTATCAAAGACTTATTCCTTCTTCCCTGTGGCTCCCATGGCTTTTATACAGTGAAACTGATTATTTGCAAGTTGCACAAATCATAAGAGAGAACTGAAAAGTATTAAATTATGGAAAAATCTCCCCTCGCTGGTGATGCAATGACCATACTACAGGTATATTCTATATTTTATCCAGTGAGTAACAACAGACAAATGAGGCACTGTTCTGAAAGGGATGGACCACGCCGGGGGGGGGGGAGAGGAGGGGAATCCTCACAAATGTATGGAGGCAAATATCTGAAATTCAAGCTCATTTATGGTTGTTACCCCTGTGTGACTTTTGTGCCTCTCCTTCTTCCCCTTTGGTCTTACACCATAGTCTATCTTCTCCCTCCTCTGATCCTCTGTTCAGCAGCATTTTCAGTGGGATTGGGGAGGAGGTAAGGGTTCAGAGCTTCCACCTTTTCTTCCATTAACACTATGCCAGGCTTTCACATGAAATTTCTTGGTCATTCTAAATTCACATGTTGAACATTCATTACTGCAATTGGATCAGATTTTTCTGTGTTCTCATCTATCTTTTTGTTTGTGCCCTGCTTTCTCCATGTGCACAGGATTATTTGGCAGTATATGGTAGATAGTGAGTACTTGTGAATGGAGCAGAAAGAACAGAAAGAAGCAGCTGTATATGATGTTCCTGCTCCGTAAATGTCCTGTAACAGCCTGGGATGCTCACTGACTTAAGTGTAGAGGATTACATTTTTGTCTTAAATTTTTGAAAGGTCACAATAGGCAAACTGGTCACACACACTCCAAGCACCTTATGTTCACATTACATTTGAAATCATGTTTTGTATTATATCTTGCAATATCTCAATAAGATACCCTATTGGTATCGTAACACAGTTCAAATATTAGACATGTATTATCCAAATACTATATTGGACTGTCTGATATTAACCCATATACCTTCAAACTCTGGACTCAAATACAATTCAGGACATGACAGTCAGATGATTACATGCCTTGTGTTACTGGATATCAAGGCATGACTACAAGCATTTTCTAGGAGGAAGAAATCTTCCCAAGCCCCTGAAGATATGATATATTTGTCAATTAAACACCGAACAGTGGGTTTCAAGACATCTGTTTTTGCTAAGATTAGGCCTGCTCATCTAGAATATCAATCATTTAATTACTTAGAATGTTTTTCCTGTGCAAACAAAAAACAAAAAGAATAGTTAATACAAGCAGCATCTGTATTAAAGATTATTTTAATATGCAGATTCATACAAATGATCACTGCTTAAAAGTGCCACATGGTCCCGCCACCATCAGTTACACATTTAATTTTCCTTCCCAAGCAAATGGCAAATATTAATTTTAGTCGCATTACATAACACAGACATGGTTTAAAACTGCAACACTTCAACATTGCATGTTAAAGTAGTTTGTTATGACCATATTAGTATTATGATATAGAAAAATAGCAAGACTCCTTTATATTCATAGTTTACTACAAATAGATTTATATTGCACAATGCCCTCTTGACACTGAGTATAATTTTCATTACAGTACTGCCTTGGTTTAGATGGTTTACTCCTTTCATTTTAGTGACTATTAGAAGAAAAATCCCTCTTGTTGATAATATAATACAGATTATTATTCCTAATTACCATTTGTCAGCACTGGATAGAACATGTATGGCACAAAATGTGAGTATATTTTTTTCTGTTACTCCAGAGCTCCAATGAATAATTCCTCATTCTGTGTCTTAAAACATCACTGTTACTTGCAGTGTTAAAAGTAATACATAAGTATTTTTTAAAAAAAGCATACAAGGGCATCTACCATATTTCACTATTCATTTTTATGAGGGGGACTGCGATCTGTGACTCAGAAAAAATGTGGAGACCACTTAGGCTCTGGCCTACCTGTCCTTCCCCATTCAGAGCAACAGCACAAAGGAATGTGCAGACACATTCTGTTTTCTTTATTTAAAAGAATAGGAAAGGGAGCCATTTTGAAATTGGGTGTTCCACTTGCACAGTGGAGCACCTGTATCCAAAACAGACTGCTGGATTATGATGAATCTGGAGTTTCTTCCATAAAACTGAAAAGTGAAAACAGGCAGGTTATATACGCCTTAGATTCCAAATTCTGTACATTTAGGGAAAGCTTAAACATGTGTGAATTTAGAAAACAAATACAAATAGGGACGTCTCCTAGTCCTGAGTGCTCTCAAAATATGTTGTTATATATGCTTCAAACTTAAATGTGATCAACAATCTAGGATTTCATGTTGACATCATTTACCATTTCTTATACTAATAACTGCTTTTCCTAACAGGAGAACAACTGACCTATATAAATAGTGTGGTATAAAGTATTTTTATTTTTAAAATACATGACAGAATAATACTGCTTATCTAATCATCCATATAACAGTAATATTTTTGGAAGATTATATCTATTTTTGCTTAGTTACAACTGTTTTAATAAGTACATTTTACATAAATTCAGTTCATGACATTAGATTTTTGTAAGATAGGGGCCACATTCTAGTAGTGTAGAAATTCTGACATTTGGTACATTGGGTATCATGAATCTTTAATACTTTTACACTTTCTGCTGAGAATTCTTAAATGCAGATAATACTTACCAGTTGTACAAATGGCACTGACATACAACTGCAGCTAACTATGTATATTAATGCCTATGAGAAAATAAGCAGTTTTAAGGAGGAAAAGGTTTTGATAATTAAGGCTAAATTCACTTTCCTCCTAGTGACAATTTAAATTTAACACAGGATACATATTACATATTACAATATATGTAATACATATATAACATGGAATATATGTGTGCCATATGCATACAGATTAGGGATGTCTGCTCATTTGACGAACCACCAGTCTCAGTATGCAGCCAATGCTTTCCTGTAGTAATAAAGCTTTTCTTCAAGCATGTCTACCTCAGTTTCATAAGTTTCTGATCTTGCAGACACTTTGTCTTAGGTAAACACTTAAAGGGGAATGTTC
>JAHTLZ010000016.1:20142790-20170290 GCA_023846285.1 Phrynocephalus versicolor | reverse complement strand
TAATTTTCATCATATTTCTTTTTTTACATAGATATCAACATAAAAAGAAGTATTTTGAACACTTTTTAGCACTGCTAGCACTTGCTTCAAATTAGGTTTGGTCCTCTGTTTCATACAGAACATATAAAACATATATCCTATACCACAGTATACAAATTAACTTTTTAAAGCAGTGGCTAAGCAAGACATCAGATGGATAAAATGGCAATATAGATCTAATAACCTGTTTTAAAAATATTTTTAAGAATACACTGGACATGTGTTTGGTAAAAAGATGTTTCACTTAAGCAATAGGAATATTATTGTCCTGGTTAAACAAAGGGATTTCTTATTCCTAGATTTTTATGTGAAATAATTTCATTTACTTCAGTGTAACTACATGTTAGCAACAAATATTGCAACAAAGCAAAAAAAGTTGTGTATATTTACTTCATAGTATATCCCATGAAGCTCTGTGGGATATTTTTATTTTTGAATGTGTATAAATCAATGCTAACAATATCGTATCAGCCTTACATATGTTTTTGAATTCAATAGGCAGATAGATTCATAAAAGTGGTTTTTTTCCTGATATATATGAACTTTTTCCAATGGATATCACTTCTTTGGATCAAACTAGCAGCATTTGTTATTTCCAATCTCCTTTATAGCAGAAAATCACATTTAAACTGCAAGTTTCTATAGAAATCTTCTAATATCTTGCATCTTAATCTGAACAACAATGTGCAAATATTAAACATACACAAGAAGATACCAAAGTCATAGACACTGATATTAACTGTAACTAAAATCAATTGAAATTATGATATTTGAGTAAATCATGACCAACTTGTTCTTTTAGCTTTTTCAATCAGATAAAATTTAGCTAAAACTAATAAATTACACTGAGGAAATTCTCCCCTTCCTGCATATGGTTATTTTTAGACATCAATGTTCTTTGTTTTTTAAAAATGCAATTTTTCAGCAATTCCTCCAGCCAGAATTCAAGGAGCTTTGAATTCTGAGGTACAAAAAGTCCTCAGAAGTGTTTTTGCAAAGCCTCCTTGGCAACCTCCATCTTAGCTGTAAAGAAGTGGCTGGGAGAGGCCAAGGTGCAGCAGAGTTGCAAGAGGTTATGAGATTGGTAGGTTTTGAGAGGAACATTGCACTGAGCTTAACTGACAAGACGGATTATCAGTCACATGACTCCTTGCAGCTCCTCTACAGGTTGACCTTTCACAGGCACTTTCTTCTTCTTTACAGCCAAAATGGAGGTCCCAAAGAGGCTTCCTGAGACCTACACCTGTGAGTGACTGAAAACACTCTTTAATTTATTGCCTGTAGTGCCGAGCTTTGACTGGCAAATTGACAGTGAAATCTGAGGGCTGCCTAAGTCCCATGCCTAGTTATCTTCGTTGAAAAAAATTCTTCCCCATTCTCTAAATTTATCTGATGGATTTTTTAAATCAGTGCACTACAATGGTCACCATATTGAGCCCCTGTTCTCTATTAATCTTCAAAAAAGAATGTGACTTAAATTTCCCTCCCCAGATTAACTTGAAAAGAGGCTGGCCCTAGTGCTAGTGCAGATCACAGACCTTTACATGTTAATATGCATGTCCCATAATGTTTAATAAAACTCAGTTCCAAGCATTTGAGAATGAATAAGAATATCAAGAACATGCTTAATGAAGGTCAGTAAGGATGGATCTATACTTCAGAGGTTATTATCTAAATCTATTAAAACATTTGTGCATGTGGATCAGATTCAACATCTCCCAAAAGGTGCCTGCAGAGATGAGCCTCCTATAGCCATAAAAGAGGACATCAAAGTTGCCAAAGATGTCTCAACATCCCAAAAAATGGGAAAATGCCATTCTAAAAATAGATGTTGATTGGTAGCTGGTTAGTATAGGAGAATATGCAGACCCACAGTGGGAAATTCCACAAGATCTGAGGGTTGGAAGCACACACACAGACACACACAGATACACAGACACACAGACACACACACACACACACACACTTTGGAGGGCCATATCCACTCCTCACACACATCCACATTTTAGACAGCTCTTAGAAAGTTCTTTAAAAGACCTTTTTTGGGTGGGGTGAGGATTGCTTCAGCTCCCCTAAACATGGCAATACATGTACTGTCCTTCATTCTTGAGAATATTAAAAAAAATTAAAATGAGATGATGAAAGTTTGCTGTACAGGCTTCATGCAGTCCTCTGGCCACATTCTGCTTATTGCTGTTTTAGTCCCCACCAGCACCCCCCTCCAAAAAACAAAAACAAAAAAACCCAAACAAACAAAAAAACCCTCACCTTCATTCTATTCCTTGCCTAGCCAGGCATAGAAACTTAGATAATACATTTATCATAACCACAACCTTTAACAAAACAACCCACATGCTTTCATGTCTTTATCATGTATGCCCAGGTATCATTTTCATGTGTCTGCTGCTCATGAAATAGTCATTAACATCACATAACATGAGGAGTTGGCTGGGCTGAATCAGTTCATAGGCAGCCCCTGATGAACTACAGTTAAGATATAAGCAACCTGTTGTGCTTGTCTGTGGTGCCCGTGAACCACACAAATAGCTAACTTACTAGAACAGGGGATGCCAGGCCAGGCTGGAAGATATTAGAACTCAACCAAATAATGTGTCTATCCAGACTTTATCATCCAGTCTGCAGGGGATCATGAATGTGAGTGGGCATGATTATGTGGTGGCTTGATAGACATCTACATGTCTCAGAAGTACGCCAGCACTCTAGAAGAGTGAACTTGAACATTGCTGGGAACAAGCAAATATGCAAACTAATAAGAAAGATGAATAATAACCATTTAACAAACCACTAAGTAGACACCTGGTTATCCTACTGCTGCCGTAGCAATGATCTAAAGTCCCCATTTAGATAAAAGGCTAAAACATAAATAACACCCTTGGAATGAAAAGAAATATCCACAGATGTTGCAAGTCTTGTGAAAAAAGTACAAGGCACAATGCCCTAACGGATGTCAAAAGTAGAAACGGCTTTAAGGAATAAGGGAATATTCTAAGTACACCTTGGTCCTTACAATATGTAAGAGCCCATGAATGAATTCATGAAACATAAATCTCGCTGGCTGTACAAGTGGAGGTTTTTAACAGAAGGAAATTGAGTTCAGTGGCTAATTGAAGTTCAAAGAGGGCATGGGTTTGGTGAGGAATATATGGACCAGAAGATATCACCAATATGTATTTTGAAGACTCATACAAAACTTTTTAATAAGCAGGCAAGACATGAGGGACAAACCAGCCACAGTATTTGGTCGAAGTGCAACTTCAGCTTCAACTAATGCGCAACTACAGCTTGCAAACTTACAGATTAACAGGCTGAGAAAGACCAGACAAGTTGAGAATGAAGGTAAGTATTGTTTCATATGGCAGATTATGTAGCAGAGGCCATGAAATAGCTCAATTTATAAGCACAGAAAAATATTACTATGGTGAAGGATGCTGGGGGAAAGCTCTACAACAGCAGATAGGACATTCTGTCAGTATTGGGGAGCTACTGTCCAGCTGCTGAACCCAGGCTGTTCTATATGAAAAGATATAGATGACATACAGCTTGAGGTAAATGAGCCACAGAAGTTATGTTGTGAACTGTGGCTGTAGTGGCCACCATGGGATGAACAGAACTGCATCCGACACCTCCCGTTTTCAGTTCTACTGGATCTTGAGGAATTAGAGTGGACAAATCCAACAACAAAGAACAGCATGTACCAGAGATTAAGGTGCAGTCCACACATATGAGGAAAACCTGGGACGCTTGTGATGGTGCTTCAGTGCAAACAGTTCCAGTAAGAATGGGGAACATAGATGAGCAGGTTTCCATTTCTACGTTTGCTTGTGGCTTCATCTTATACAGCATGTTAATTTACTGCCCTAATCAGCTACATGGATTGCAATGGAAAACATTTGCTTTGATATACATCAACCCTATAGAATTCTGATATATTGAAGTTGCTCCAAAGATTGCAATTCTACCTGCTCATTTATGTAATACATTGTGACTATTTTGTATGTAGCTAGGTAGAGCAGCTTGGCTTTTAGAAAGATTACAAACATGTCAAGAATTTGAAGACAGCAAGATATTCCCGTGGAACATAAGAAGAGCCATGCTGGATCAGGCCAAGGGCCATCTAGTCCAGTTTCTTATTTCTCACAGTGGCCCCACCAAATGCCTCTGGGAGCGCATGAAACTAGATATCTGTCTCCAGATACCACTCCCCTGCATCTGGCCCTTGAAGTACCCTGTTTTTAAGCCTAGAGATTTCACATCCCAATCATGGCTTGTAACTTGTGATAGACTTTTCCTCAAGGAATCTGTCCAATCCCCCTTTGAAGGCATCCAGGCCAGATGCCATCACTACGCAATGGGTAAGGAAGTATTTTCTTTTGTCTGTTCTCATTCTCCAAACCCTCAATTTGAGTCCCCCTCATCATGGTATTTTGTGAGAGGGGAAAAAAACCATCCCTCTATCCATTTCACTAATGCCCTGCATAATTTTGTACATCTCAATTATATCCCCCCCCCGCCCCAGGAGCCTTTTTTTCCAGACTAAAGAGCCCCAAATGTTTTACCCTTTCCTCATAAGGGAGGTCCCCCAGCCCAGTAATCATTTCAGTCACTCTCTTCTGCACCTTTTCCAGGCCCACTATGTCTTTTTTGAGATGTGGTGACCAGAACTGTATGCAATACTCTAGGTACGGCCTTACTATCACTTTGCACAATGGCATTATAATGTTGGCTGTTTTATTTTAAATCCCCTTTTTGATTATCCCTAGTTTGGAACTGGCCCAGTGGCACACACTGGGGAGACACTTTCATTGAACTGTGAACCAACATACCAAAATATCTTTCCTGATCTATCATAGTTAGCTCAGATCCCATGAGTTGATAGATACCAAGTTTTGCTTCTTCTTCTTTTTGCTCCAATTTGCATTAGTTTACATTTTCTTACATAGAAATACCTTTGCCATTTTGCAGCCCGTTCTCACAGTTTGGAGAGATCCTTCTGGAGCTCTTCACAATCTTCTCTGGTCTTCACCACCTGGAAAAGTTTTGTGTCATCTGCAAACTTGGCCACCTCACTGCCTATCCCTGTCTCCCGGTCATTTGTCAAAAGATTGAAAAGCATTGGTCCCAGGACAGATCCCTGGGGCACACCACTTTTCACCTCTCTCCATTGTGAAAACTGCCCATTGACACCCACTCTCTTTTCTGGATCTCAACCAATTCTCAATCCTTAAGAGGACAAGCCCTCTTATCCCATGACTGTGTGATTTTCTCAGCAGTCTTTGGTGTATGAATGCGTCAGAAGCCTTCTGAAAATCAAGATAGGCAATATCCACCAGTTCACCCAAACCCACATGCCTACTGACCTTTTCAAAGTATTCTAAAAGGTTTTTGAGGGAAGACTTACCCTTACAAAAGCCGTGCTGATTTTCCCTAAACAAGGTTTGTTCTATGTGTTTTAAGATTTTATCTTGTATGAGGCTTTCTACCATCTTCCCTGGGACAGATGTAAGACTAAACAGCCTGTAGTTTCCCAGATCCCGCTCCCTCCTTTTTAAAAAATTGGTGTGACATCCACTATCCTCTAGTCCTCTGGCACTGTGGCTGTTTTAAGAGACAAGTTGCATACTTCTGTCAAGAGATCTGCAATTTCATTTCTCAGTTCCGTAATAACCCTTGGGGCTATCTGGGGTCAGTAACTTACTGACTGTCGATTCATCAATTAAACCTGAAACATCCTCTCTTTTAACCTGTATTTGATTTAAGTCAAGAGGGGCCATTTGGGCAGCAGAATGTGCCCGAGGTCTTCTGTCATGAAAAAAGTCATTTAATTTATCTGTAATTTCCACGTCTACCTTTACTTCCCCTTTATCTCCCTCACCATCCAGAGGGCCAACCGGTTCTCTGACAGGTTTTCTACTTCTAACATATTTAAAGAAGCTTTTATTTCCCTTTATACGTTCCTCAAAGTCTTTCTTTGTCACTCTTATCAGCTTCTTACATTTCTTTTGCCAGAGTTTGTGTTCCTTTTTATTTTCCTCATTTGGGAAGGATTTCCATTTATGGAAAGACCTCTCCTTGTGCTTTAGAGCCTCTCTAACTCTGCTTGTTAACCATGCCGGTGCCCTCTTGGACTTAGAGGAGCTTTTATTTCTTTGTGGTATTCACTTCCGCCGGGCCTCTACTACCATTATTTTAAACAGGCTCCATGCACTCTGGAGAGATTGGATTCTTTTTACCTTCCCTTTCAATTTCTTTCTAGCTAGTTTCCTCATCTGGGTTTTGTGTCTGATTTGCTTGACACTCTTCCCCCAACAGCAGCATGGTCACTGTTCCCCAGTGACTCAGTGACATACACATTTGTGACCAGGTCTTGAGTATCACACAGTATTATATCCACAGTTGCCTGTTCTTGGGTGGGCTCCATGACAAGATGCTCTAAGGCACAGTCATTCAGCATGTTGAGAAACCCAGTTTCTCTTTCATGCCACAAGCTTGCATTGGCCCAGTCAATGTGGGGATAATTGAAGTCCCCCATGATTACTATCCTGTCCCTCTTACACACCTCTTTGATTTGTCTCCTCATTTCAAGGTCTCCCTCAAGTTTTTGATCTGGTGGACGACAGCATACCCCAACTATCACATCGCTCCTTCGACCTGGTAATTTAACCCACAGTGATTCTATGGTGGATTCAGACCCACTGTCAATCTCCATTCTGCTGAATCTGCCATCATGCAGTGATACCAGTTTTAGTATATAATCTGCCACGTATGTGGCAGGTAATTCACTGCATGCTGAAATGAGATAGCCATATTCTTATAGATCTGTGGAAGAGAATTTTTTAGTATTCCTCCAATGCTGCCTGATAATTATTGATATAGATCTTACATAAATGAATAAAACCATCTAATCATAAAAATGAACTCCTTACTCTCTTTATTAATAGAAGGTGCCAAGGTTAATCTTAACTTTATAGTGTGTTTTTCAACAATAATTATATTTGGCAGAGGTAGGGAAAAAAGAAAATCTGCATCTTCCACAATGAACAGGTTGGTTCAGCAAGAGATGAATGGTATAGTGGGGCACTTAAGCCAAGACGTACGCTGAATTCTACTAGGTTCTGTGTGTTTTACTTTTATTTTCAACAATCTGGCCACCCTAATAATTTGTTCATGTCAGATTGGATATCATCTAGCAAAGTAATACAGTATCTTTGAGCTTTGGATCAAAGAAGAGACCAGTAGAGTAGGAGATGGCAGCACAAAAAATAGCCTTCAATATCAGAAGATGACTCATGGAAGTGATTGTGAGGATGCGGTTCCATATACTCCAACAAGAAGGAAAGCAGTATTGACAAGTGCAGCAGGTGGCCGTGATGCTGATAGTAGGAAATGAAAGTCTGGGATTATGACAAGTAGTTCTGATATAGCACCAAGTGATGCAGAGAACCTTGTAGGCAGTCTTCAAGTCATAGATGACCCATGATGGTACATCCCCCTCAGGGTGAGTTTTTCTCATTCAGGTTAACCTATAAGATTCATTTCCTGATGACTGAAATTGGTTTAGATCAGTGGTTCTCAACATGTGGGTCCCCAGATGTTCCTGGACTGCAACTCCCAAAAGGGGTTTCTGAGAGTTGCAGTCTAGGAACATTTGGGGAGCCACAGTTTGAGAACCACTGGTTTAGATGATATTTAGAATAGAAATGTTTGGACCTTATTGAATACAGTACTACAGTCTGAATTTGAGAACACTGTTTTTTCATCCTCACTGCTGGAGGGGGAAACATGGTATGTAGTAACAGGACAAACTTTGCAGTTCACTCACACAAAATGGTGGTATATACACCCTTCTGTGACTTGAGTTGGAAGTCTTAAATTGGATTGATGAACACATATTACCACAAGGGCTGGAAGAGATTTAAGCCTCAATGGAACCGGAGACTATGAGGCAAGACTTGAAAGTGATATGTAACAGAAGAAGTAGAAGCTGAATGGAAGACCCTTATAGTGTAGTGGTTAAAACGCTGTAATACAGTCAAGATTCTGCTTATGACCTGAGTTCAATCTCGATTCAGCCTTCTATCTTCTCAAAGTTGGTACATTTATGACACAACTCACAAGGAGTAGGCAATGTGTAGCCTTCATAATTAAGATTATAATCTACCCAGAGAGTGATTGAAGTGGTATGGGGTGTTATATAAGGGGCACCCCATAATAGTTAAAGTTACTTTGCTTTCACTAGCATTTTTTATCTTCACATTTCTTTCATTTTGGCTGTCTTTAGATAAGACATGAGGCCCTTCCCAGAAAATATTGACAAAGCTTCAGAAGAATCTGTGACAAGTAGGGTGAAAAGACTATGACTAACTCGAAGCAGAACATCTCCAATGTCAGTGTCAAATCAATGTAAAAAGACTGAAGACTTGAGGACAAAGAACATCAGAATCCTGTGTAACTGTAACATCATGCTTTATTCTTAAGTTACTCATCAAAGAACAACAACGAATTGTTCTGGGCAGCTAAGTCAGCAGAGTGAAAGGTTTCCTCCCAGAGATGTAACTTTAATTTTCACTGAGTTACAAAGGCCAGCTTTGATGAAGCCATGGTACATACTACATTGCTGTTTCAGGTATCCCTCACCAAGGCAAAACAAACAATTGATGTGCTTGTTGAAAATGGCAACTTACCCCCCCCCCCGACTGAAAAGTGTTGCGGAAGTTATGAAGAAAGTCTAAAGGAAAATACAAAGCTTCAGCTTTTATTTTGTAAGGAAAAGGGAAAAAAGGACACCAAAAATAAAGTACTAGGAATTTTTTTTTTGAAGAGACCAGATCAACAACAATATCCTGAGAACACATCTTCTGAAACCTCTAGAAAGAACCATGGATGAAGAGAAACTAAGGAGCAATGTGGTGGGTATATGTAAGCATGCATGATAGGGGAGGAAGACAATGTTGCTTAGTTCTAAAAAATCTGGCATGTGGCTTGATGCAAGACCCATATGAACAGCTCAATGAGACCATGAAGAAGGGATGTATGCCATCATCCAAAGATGACTGCCAGGAATGCCTATGAATAACCAAAATTCTTTGAAGAACCCTTTACAGGGAGATCAGCAATATATATTTTCACAGAATATGATTAATATCAATACAATGTAAAAATTCCGGATGAAAAGATGGCTTTGCTGGATCAGATGGCATTGCAAAAAATCCTCAGTTGCTGCAAATTCTGTTCTCCAATAACACCCACTTCCTGCAGTTAATCCCATCCTATTCTAAAATATACCTCAGCCCTCTGGAGTAGGTATTGAAGTAGTAGTAAGAGTGAGATGCCAAAGGCTCTTTGCACATATCATCCCCCCATCTGACAGTTGAGGATTTGTGTCTTAAATACAGCATAAAATCCTTTGCTAATCCCAATTAGAAGAGACCAAATAAATCAATGGGGCTTTCACCAGTACTAACTTACCCATACAAAAATTGATATAATGAATTCCTGTCTTCATTTTTCAGAGGATAAGCAATATCCTGTTGCAGAATTCTTCTGCTGAAACAGGAATGACATCACTGGAAGTGGCAGACTGTTGCTAATTAAAAAGACCCCCCCCCGAAATAATCTTTATTCAACAATTTTGCAACTAAAACAGAATAAAATCTGACTTGGCAAATAATGTTTTGAAGGAACTGAGATATAGAGTTGCAGTGTATTATACATTCCTAACTTTAAGGTACTAATACAATTCAATTATTAAATTCAATTATCAAATATAAAAAGTTTGTATACCTCTTTTTTGCTATAAATCCAAGTATAAAATTTATTCCAAACCAAGGCAAATTTGCTTTCTTCTTTGTTTCTTAATCTATGTGTTAAGATGTCCAACTCTGCACATTGGATGATTTTATTAATCACTATTTCATCTCCTGGGCTACGAGTTGCATTCTAACATTGAGCCCAAGCTAATCTTGCAGCAGTGAAGATGTGAATTATAAGGTAACTATCATCAATATTTCTAATTGGTGGTAGAATCCCTAAAAGACACAACTCTGGAGACAAGGGGATGTTTTGTTTCACTATTTGTTCTATCCAACCATGTACTTTTATCCAGAATTGTTTTGCTTTTTTACAGCCCCACCAACAGTGGTAATATGTTCCCTTGCTTTTTTTATACTTCCAGCACTTGTCTGACAGTTTCTGATCTATCTTTGCTAATTTTGCAGGAGCCATGTGCCATCTATGGGACATTTTTGTAAGTTTTCTTTATAAGTTACTGCTGCAGTTAATTTATAGTTAAACATTCATAATTTTTGCCATTGTTCTAGCTGAATCAAATATCCAAAATCCTTGGCCCAATGAATCATCGTTTCTTTAACTTCCTCTTCTTCCATCTCAGAGGACGGTAAGTTTTGTTTGGCAAAAAAAGAAAGCAAGAATAAAAATGAAGCTTCTATAAGAGACAGTGGAAAGAGGTGGTTGGGGCTTCCCAAATTGGTCTATATACTACCAGGCGAGCGCATTAGTCTGGATCAGGGAGTGGATGCAATTAAAAAATAAAAGAACACTCTACCTAGAAGGCCACGACCTGCAATCAGGCTGGCATTCCTTCCTATGACATGATAAAGCTAAAACCCACAAATATTTTCAGAGACATCCTATAAGAGACTGCCTATACATAATCTGGACAAAAATAAAGCAAAAATATTATTGGGAAATACTGAGGTAGGTTTCTCCATTAGAAGCAAACACGCATCCAAAGCTGATAAATTTCGAAAATGTTATAACTTATAATGTTTTATTGAATGAGGAGAATTCACTGATACCTAAAGAACAGGGTCTGAAATTGTCTTGGTGGCCCCTATTACAAATAAAATCCACATACTCTCAAGATTTAAGAACTAAGGGATTCGCAAAGCAAAAATCCTTGATAGATAAAATCCTCCTCTGGACAGAAGAGAAAATACTCCAAAAGGAGTTCATTTTCAACTTCCAGGTGTACATGACTGCCGCAGACTACACACAAATTTCCTGCACCCGGAAACTGAAAATGCAACTCTTTAGTTAATGGCTATCGGATACTGCCATTGATGTCATTTTTGCTTAGATGGCAGAACTTCACAAGCAGATACAGGCCAATATAAATATACGGCAAGATAACATAATACTAGGACCAAAATATCTCATGCTAATAAGAAATTTTCTGGATTAATTTCAGGTGGTATTTAGTCCTGGTGTGGACACTTGCTTTCTACCAGGAGAAACAGAGTTTTGTTGGTTCTCGAAGACATGTTTGTAGCTGTTGATTGAAAAAAAAAAAGACATACATTCTTTGGTTATTGGATGGGGAGTTAGCTGTATTGTTTTACACTGGATCATACTGAATTGCTATTTTGGATGATAATGGGAGATTTATCCTCAACTCTTCATCATTTAGTTTTGGACTTCATGAAACACTGAATTAGGTCATTTGGAAATCTAGAGTAAGAATATGAAGAATTTTTACAAACAAAACACTGACACAACAGGGTCTTGAGATATAGTAGTCTCCCACTACATAGTGCAGGGTTGGCGAACCTATGGCACGGGTGCCAAAGCTGGCACTTGTAACCCTTTCTGTGGGCACCTGACATCGCCCCTTCACGGCCACCTGCACTCAGGTTAAATGGCTGTATTGGCACTTTGCAAAAAAATTAGTGGGTTTTCAATCACAGTTTGGGCACTCGGTCTCTAAAAGGTTCGCAATCACTAACATAGTGGTTCATGTTCCATGGTCTCACCAAGCTGAATTCACTGGTGGGGCTCCTGCCCACTGGCACCAAAGACAGGGTGCTTAGGAGGCACTGCTTTCACCTTCCTCCACCTCACCAAGATGAAGGAGCCCCCGCCCGGCTTGGCAAGGGGGAGGACTTTGATAGCCTCAGACTCAAAGGCAGGGAAAAAATCCTCCAAAGGGTTAAAATGATCGTGTCTACATGCCTAGAGAGTCTGCTAAGAGTGCCACTCTCTTTTCTTTCCCTCCAGAGGCTCTTATCAGGAGGTCCCACTCTGGAGTGAGTTCTGGCTGGAAGGCAGAACAGACTTTGCTTTTGCTCGCAGGGTGGCCCTAGACGGCCCTTCATTCCTCCCTACCCCACCCACCAAAGTTGGGCAATTGAGCCCCCTCTATGGATCACCACCCCAAACCCACCTGTGGGAGCACCTTCATTTTAATCTGCAAAGCCAAGCATTCTCGAAAGATTCTCCCTTTGCATTGAGATTGTTTTAAACCAATGTCCCCAGTGATCAGTATCTGAACTGGTGTGTGCGTGCGTGGGGGGTGGGGGAGGACAAGCATTCATCTGGCAGGTTGCATCTGCAGACTGGGAAGCCAGTGGACTAGGGAAAATCACCTTCATTGTCTGGAGAGAGGGTGATTTTACTGTACAGGATCCAGAGCAGAAGGCTTACGCCCTTTTCTCTTTAAAGAGTTTTGGTGCTTTTCTTCACTTGCCTGCTTGCTTGCTGGCTTGCCTGCTGGAGAGAGTCACCAGCAGGATGGATTGGGTGGTGGATCAATGTGGGTGCTAGAAGCACCCTGTCTGTGGCACCAGGGGCAGACTGACGGACGGAGGAGAGCTGGCCACAGCCAGCTAGCCTGCCACCCACATGCCTTCCCCTCAGCCAGGGTGGTTTCCATTTCCTCTCATTCCCTTGCCTTTCCTGCTTTTGTCTCAGCCAGCTAAGGAAAAGGGGTCCCCTTGTCTGCTTGCCAGCCTGTCTTTCCTTTAGCTGAGGCGACAGTGGCTTCTGCTCCATCATCCCTCTTTCCTTCACCAGCTTCCTGCGTTTGCCTTAGCTGACTAAGGGAAAGGGGTCTGTTCCCAGCCATGCTGCCGCTTGCCCATCTGCCCACTCACAACCTTTCTGGCATGGTGATGTGACTGGGAATGGATCCCTTTCCCTTAACTATCTGAGGCAAAAGCAGGAAGCTGGTGAGGGAAGGAGGAAAAACAGAGCAGAAGCCACCGCCAACTCCGGACCCAGCTGCGGCTGCAGCGAAGGCCTCCGGACCCAACAAGATATGCGGATGCCGTCACCATAACAGCACCCACATATTGTGAATTTTCATTTACTGCGAGTGGTTATGGAACCTAACCTCCACGATGGACGAGGAACTACTGTACTCCACTAGAAAAAAATTATTATTTCTACAAGTTTTTCTTTGCTCCTGCAGGAAAGCAAAGATGCTACGAGTAAAACAATTAGAAGAACTTAACTCCTTAAAATACTAAAATAATAAGAGTAAGAACCTAAAATCAAAGCTCTTCACTGCCTATTTAGTTATTAAAAGCTTGTCTAAAATGGATGGCCTTTGCTTGTTGTAAAAGGACAAGGAGAAGCTAGTCTAGCTCTTGAGGGATGATACTCCACAACAGAGTGTTGTCATAGAAAAGGCTTCACTTGTATTCCAAGCAGACGGCAGTGGGATTGAAAAAAGGGCTTCTCCTGAAGATCTACAAGATATATTGAACTTCCTAAGTCATAACCAGCACTCGAAACACCGGCCAGTAGTGCTGTTTTAACTGGGGAATTATATGTTCGGCAGTCTGAGTACAGCATTTTTAACTAGGTGATATTTCTGAACTATTTTCATTGGTAGTCCTACCTACAGAGCACTGCAGCAATCTAAACAGGATTAAGGCATGTGTCACCACAGTTAAATAAGTAATTTCCAGGTATATCAGATTTAACAGTGCAAGTGCATTCCTGGCCAGCACCTTGAGTGTACAGGCTCAAGGGGAGTCCAGGAACACATTCAAGCCATGAGCCTGACTATCAGGGGAAATGTAACACCATCCAGTGCATATGTTACATTCTATTTTCAATTCCCTGATCTGCTTTTTGATTGACACAGAACACCTCTGTCTTGTACGGATTAAGTTTCAATATGTTTGCCTTCATTCAATACATTGCCAATCACAGAAACTCTTTTAGAATAAGAATTGGTCCCTTGGAACTGTGAAGAAAAAGCAGTTGGGTGTCATCTGCATACTCTTGATACCAAATTCAAAATTCTAGTCAACTTTTTTCCAGCGGTTTCATCCATATCTTAAACACCATAAGGGACAAAAGAGAATCCCAAGGGATTGCTGGCTTTACCAGTCAAAGAATTAACATCTTTTTAGTTCACCCCTCCTTTTCATCACATCCGGTGAGATTCTGAGGGTACTTAAAAGTGTCTTAGTATAGGATATCAGATGCAGACCAAAACAAACAAACAAATAAATAAAATTATAATCTAAACAAGGTGGAGATACTGGCTGAAATTTCGTTTCTTACAGTGGTTCAGGTGCACAGTATAATAGGCTCACTGAATCAATGGTCATAATCTAGTTTTAACATATTATACTTTTGCATAATCACATCTATAGGCTGATTTGAATCAGTGCAATTTATGGGGAGGTTGACTCACAACATCCCTACTGTTGGTTGACACTATTTCAAAAGTGAGGCAAGGTGGCCTAGGTAATAGAGATTAAACATATCATATAGAAGTCCCTCTACTTTATTAAGCTGTGCAAAGTAATATTTGTGAGTGCATGCCTGTACTTAGCATTGCCATACCGAAAACACACATTTGTTTAGGTGCACAGATATTTTTCTCATACAACAGGTAATCCTAAACAAGAGAAAAAACATGACTGCATTGATGTATCATTTTAATCTTACTATCTTTATTTTATTTTCCCTGTAGTCTAAAAGTATCACATACTTCACACATTAATGTTGCATAAGTTTCAAATTACATTTGTAAGAGCAACTGGTGTATTCTGAACTGCTCTGTTTAAATTTTTTATAATAATTAATGGGATAGCCAACAGGAAGGTATGCAAGGCTGGATATTTCAAAAATAAATGGTTCAGCAATTCAGTCTGGCAACTACCATTTTTCCCTGTATTGGTTCATTAATATTTTATCTATAGCTGAAGTAGTAACATTCAATGTAAATTCACATTAAATATCTAAAAATTAAATATATAAAGATAATTCTTTTGGTGTTTTTTTGTTTGTTAAATCTCTCACCTGCCAATGTGAACTCCTCAAAAAAGTAAAGAAACAGGGTAGTGGATCAGCAAAACCTCAGTTTTTGACTATAAGTAAACCTGCCTGACTACTTTAAGTAAACCACTCTGATAGTATATCTAATGAACCATGGTAATTACTGTCCTTTACACCACACAGGAATAGCCAACTGTTAAAGAAGAGAAGGAACAGATTTTGTCACTTCATATTCTCTAACTGGCTCCAATAGTGATATGATGGATAAACTCCTTTCACAGACCATGGCAGCGAATCTCAAAGTAACTTTTGTTAGTACTGTGCAGAAGAAGGCAATGGTAAACCACTGCTGATATTTTCTAACTTGAAAACCCTGTGAGACAATCCAAAATGAAATTAGAGATAGTGCCAGAACACAAGATTCCTGCATTGGGCGGCAGTCAGTCAGCTACAGAAGAAGTACAAATACTGTAACAAGTACAAATGATGCAACACAATTAAAACCGAAAATATGTCTAATGGACAATGTTCACTGAGTTGAAAGGGAAATCCATTGCAGTACAACACATACCGTCGGCACATGGAATGTAAGAAAAATGAATCAAAGTAAAACAGGAAACTGTAAAACAAAGCAAAAAAAAATTAGAATGTTTAAACTTTGCACTACTTGGTGTACATGACCTAAGGTGAACTAGAATAGGATATTTTCAATGAGACAACTACCAAATGTTTTACTCTGTAAATGACAAACACAAAAGGAATGGAGTCACTGTAATACTGAGGCAAGATGTGCCGCAGATAAATAGGTATGATAATGCAAGTTCTGACTAAATATCAATCATATCCTGAAAAATCTATTAACATAACCATCATTCAAGTCTAAACTTCAACTATGTATGCTAAAAAAAGGAAAAAGGAAAGCTTGGATAGAACACAAAAGTAAGAAATAAAACAGGACCAAATGTTGTCAAGGAAGAGTAAATTCAGATAGAAGAATGGAAATTGATGCCAGCAAAATCAATAACAGATGCAGAAGGCAACAATTATTTGAAAGAACTTTTAGTGAAAGTGAAAGAAGGTTCCAAAGTAGGATTGGCTGAACATTAAGAAGACCAAGATCATGACTGCAGAAGAACTGCAGAAATTACTGATGACAATGAAAAAAAATTCAAAATTGTTAACTTTTGCATACTTTGATTCAATCATCAATCCAAATTGAGACTGCAGCCAAGAAATCAAAACACCAGGATTTGAAAAGCAGTGAACAAACTAGAACAGACTGTCAAGTGTAAGGAAGGATGTATCTGGAAATCAAGGCTAATATAGTAAACAAAACCGCATTTGGAGTTACTGTATGGGTGTGAAAGCTGGAAAGTGAAAAACAATTCATCTAAAATCAGATGCTGTTTGTGTGCCAGAAAAATGGAGAAGTAGGTTCTAGCAGCACACTTTAGAATATATCAAAAGAAGACTGAACCTTCTCTGGAAAGAAAGAAGACAAAACTAAGTGTCATTCTTTAAGACAAGACTCACTGAAAAAGAGATTGATGCTAAGAAAAGCTGAAGAAAGCAGGAAAAGAGTAAATAGGAGATGGTCTAACACCATAAGCCATATACCATATATACGCAAATATGAGTTTTTCATCCCTTATTTTTGCCTGGAAAAAAAATACCCTCAGCTTATATTTGAGTGAATATAAAGTTACTGCAGTTCCGCTGCCTCTCAAGCGGAGTCCTGCCCTTCCACTGCCTCTCAAGCACTCGGCCGGCTTGGTGAAGGATTGTGGGAGTTGTAGTCCACAAATCAATGGTCACTATCACACTAATTAGCTCCCTGGGTGAAATTCTCCCCAGCTGGATTGCCTCCCTTGGACTGGCCACAGCCTCCTCCTTTCTGTGGTACCAATTTACTGATCTGAGGTACCAATTCACTGATCTGAGGTAGATAAATTCATTAAAAATGATCTTTGTTTATAAATTTGGGAATAACTGCCCAGAGTAGGCTGAGTCCTAGATCAGTGGTGTCCATACTGTGGCCCTCCAGATGTTTTGGACCACAACTCCCACAGTCCTTTGTTATTGGCAATCTAGGCTTGGAATTCTGGGAGTTGTGGTCCAAAACATCTGGAGGGCCGAAGTTTGGACACCCCTGTCCTAGATGGACCGTATATAAATCAAGTAAATAAATAAAATGAAATGAAAAAATAACAATGTTTAGGTAATGTACAAATATACACTTCCCCCATGATGTTAATTTTCCTACTGTTACTTTGCATGTGGACTCCTTCAGTCTGTTTCTCATTTTTATGTCTGTGGCAAAGAACAAAGATTTCACAGAAATTGCCAAAAGACCTTGATGATGGTCAGCGAACTCGGTGATGATGACAATGTCTATGCTGATAGTCTTACACCAATTACAGCTGAAGCTCTGTTTGGAGATACAGATGATGAAGAATCTAGTTTTGAAGGATTTTAACTCTTGTGTTTTAGCTTGTTTTTTGCCCTTACAGAGCTAGTTTACTGTTTTCTTTGAAATAAATATTCAAAAACATTTAACCTACTGATGCCTCAATTAATGCAATTTTATTGGTATCTATTTTTATTTTTGAAATTTAACAGTAGCTGCTGCATTTCCCACCCTAGACTTATACTTGAGTCAATAAGTATTCTCAGTTTTATGTGGTAAAATTAGGTGCCTCGGCTTATATTCAGGTCAGCTTATATGGAGTTTACAAGAGCTAAACAAGGCAGTTAAGAACTTTTTATGTGAGTGTGTGAAAATGTGTGCAGAAAGTGTACAACGCTTGTAGTTAGAGGAGATGTGCTCAATCAATACAGTTTAACTGAACAGGGCATACTCTGGTGGATGATTTAACTGTATAGACCAGGGGTCCTCAAAGTTTTCAAACAGCGGGCCGGTCCACCACGTCCCAGACACCACTGGGGGCCGGACCACAGTCCAAAAAAGGGGGAGGGGCAAGTGGGTGGAGCCTCAGGGCCTTGGAGCCATGGAGGGAGTGGGAGACCTTGCCACAGCCCTCCTGTTTTAAATTGCCTCTCGGCTTCACCTGGCACCCCGACCATCTGGTGGGTGGATGGGGGGAGTGCAGGACCTTGCTGTAGCCCTCCCACTTTGAATGCCCCATTAGCCAGCATGCTGATCATCTGGGCGGTAGTTGGGGGGAGTGGGAGAAGCGACATAGCCCACTGCTTTGAACTGCCTCAGCAATAGAAGAAGCTGCGGAGGCTGGCTTGCTCACAAAGTAGAGGGTAGGTGGGGGGGTTTCAATTGGTCCCAGGGGCCGGATTCAGGACCTTGGGGGGCCCGCATCCAGCCCCGGAGCCTTAGGTTGAGGACCCCTGGTATAGACAAACTGCATCTGGGAGTTAAATAAGTAATATTTTGTGTTACATTCCATAGATGAAAGACCAGTATAAAGGGCAGCATTAATTAGCCTGGGTGTCACTCTAAAAGTCATAATCACCTTTTGCTGCCAGTATTTCAATGAATGCTTCAGCTGGAGTTTTCTTCCCTAGAGTGTTTTTCTCATCTAGGGCAAAAACAATGTGATAAGGAGCTGCTAGAAAATGCTCCTTGCATCACATGATTTTCTTGGACAGAATTTGAAACTTCAGAGAGTTCAATCCATTAGTTTTATGGCTGCTGTGTGGTACTAATGGGACACAGTATTTCTAAAGATATGCTCTAGTTAAACCAAAAGTAATTGAACTGATTAGAAACTCCAGCATAAAATTACATGGTCTATGTTTATTCAAGATAACTATAAATAGTTCTTCTTTGCTATCAATATCTACATCTCCATAAATAAAGGAAGCTACAAGAATAATTCTTTATATTATACAGTATATAGATGGACACAGATATAGATTCAGATTGATGTTTTTATATAATATAAATACTGTTAGTTAAAATAAGAAAAAATTAAGTTTTGTTTAGGGTATTACTGGTGATGTATGATTATGCAGTTATTGTTAGTTTTGGTTTAGGAAGGTATTGGGATAAAGATGGCATAGAAGTTGAAATGCCTACATCCAGGGGCTCTATATATTATATAGAATGGGGTTTAGATAAACCTTGATTGTAGGGTGTAACACAGTGTCACTGATCAACTGTCCTTGCAGATAGAATGTAATTGTTAATGTGTTTCCTACTCTTCTCCTGCAGAGCAGGTTTAATAATATTCCAAGGTAAATGGGCTCAATTCAAATAATCCAACATTCATAATCTGGATGTACTAGATTATTTAGGCCATGACCAAAAAACAATCTTGGTTACCCTGGGTGATTCCATTTTCAAAAGGAACTGAGGGAAGAAGGGGCAGAATCGGGCTTATATATGGAGGAGAGGTTCCTATGGAAAGTTTTAGCTCTAGAAGGTTCCATTAAGTTACTACATGTGTGCACATTAACCCAAAGTTTGAAATCACAGAAAGCCACGAAGACTAATATTTTCTCTCATAGACATTCCCTGAATGTCTACTTCTAATATAGTTGTAAACACAGTTAGGTCACAACTCTCTATTCTTTGTTTTTTAAAGATTTTACACACAAGACAGAGAAAGCATGGAAGAAACTGAAACTGTTAAATCAACCCATGCACACATCCATGGTAGTTAGAACTGAAATAGAGTTGCTAACTCTTTTCCTCCTTTTCAGCAGAATCATTTAATAGTTGATGCCAGTTGTGGTTCTAGGAAGTGATTATCTGGTCCAACAGCTGAGTCGTATCATTTATTTGTTAGAGATAATTAATTATGAACAATCTATAGGTTTCTTAACATCAGGGTTAAGAATGCCTTTTTTGGTGGATGGTCAAACACACAAAAATGTGTTAACTGTGTTGAATTCCATTAATACATAAAAACAGTAGCTGAATTATTTATTCAAACAATAGCCATAAACTTCATGTGAATCTGTTTATAGTTCTGCAACTAAGTACGCAGGCAGGTAGCTTTGGTAGCTATTGAAGTGAGGAAGAACTTTTAACGCTTACTTTCTTGGAAAGTGCAGCCAGTAATGTGAATAAAAAGGTTATTTGTTTTATACAAAGATACACAGATACAGGTCTATAAAGCTTTTGTACTGAGCACACTTTTGTATTGCAGCGAGTCTTGGACCATCCATGCCCGACAGGAAAGAAAGCTTAATACCTTCCATATGTGCTGTCTTAGGCGAATATTCAACATTACCTGGCACGACAAAGTTCCAAATAGCATAGTCCTGAATCGAGCTGGAATCCCTAACATGTACACTTTATTGAAACAGCGACGCCTACGCTGGCTCAGACACGTTGTGAGAATGGATGACGGTCGGATCCCAAAAGATCTTCTATACGGAGAACTAGTGCAGGCAAAGCGCCCCAGAGGGAGACCACAGCTGCGGTATAAGGATATCTGTAAGAGGGACCTGAAGGCCTTGGGAATGGACCTCAACAGATGGGAAACCCTGACCTCCGATCGCAATGTCTGGAGGCAAGAGATACACAGCATGGTCTACATAAATTTGAAGAGGCATTTGTCCAACAGGCAGAGGAAAAGAGGCAGGCACGGAAATAATGAAACTCGAGGACCGGGCAAAAAACAGAATACATCTGTCCCCAGTGCGGTAGAGACTGCCATTCCCGAATTGGTCTATTTAGTCACACTAGGTGTTGTTCTTAGGATCTCTACTCCAGGCATGATACCATAGTCTTTCGAGACTGAAGGATGCCAATGATGATGATGTTTTTTAAAGTCATGATTGTTACAGTACGTGGTTCAGGACACCTCAATTTAATACTTTCTGCAATACAGAATCTGGAGGTATATATACTATTCATAACTTCTTATAGTCATGTCATAGTTTTGATTGTAATGTAAATGTAAATATAGACATTTTCCTCTCCAATTCATCTTTATGTGCAGTCCAATTAAACATTACAATTAGCATGCAGTTAATAACATTTGGTAGCCTACGTGAACTGTAACTTCATGAAAAGGAAAAGACTTTGATACAAACAACCACTCGAGACATCTTGTGCATACTGGATTTTAAAAAATTATTCAGAGTATGCAGCCCCCAACTTCATGACTCAGAAGCCCACAACACTTGAAAAAGCACTATGTCCTGTTTGGGATTTCAAGGATGCTAGGTGTGTGGCAGAAACTTGTTTCAATTCTGGTTATCCCATCTTTATCCCAATAAGTTCCTAAACCAAAACTGATGATAACTACATAATCATACATCATGTTCCGTGTTAAAAATTTCAATAACTTGATAATGAACTTATCCACAATTTAAGTGTGGAGAAAAAAAGTAATCAGATGGAATGTATTTATTTATTTATTTACTTTCCAACTACCTGCAAGGCTGGGTAGACTAGCTACAGTATATTCATTTTCAGCAATAAAACTGAACCAGTTTTTTCTCAGACTAACATTTCTGCAATACTAAAACTGTTGCTAGACAAATGAAACAGATGCAATCTTGCAGGATTATTAGTTGTTTGAAATTTACTCCCATTTTAAAAGTCTATTATCTGGCTGGCACTGCCCCTCCAGACATGCTGAAAGGTGGTAGCAAATAAAATAAGGTAAATACAGCACAAAACCCATCTACTTAATGAACACCAACTTCCTAGATGATGGCCAAAATCAAGGAAAGGCTTTCTGCATACCTCTCAAGATCTAAATATTAAACCAGAAGAGGATAGGTAAACCTATGGAGAGACAAAACAACAAACCTTGCCAAATTGATAAATGCCAGAGTGTTTCCCAGCAGTACAAGATTCTGGCTGAACCATCTGGAATTCAATTGACAGACTCCAAATGGGGTAGGAAGATCAAAGAAGTAAAATGGGGCTGCTTAGATATAAGGCTAATTTTCTGTGAGTGTGGAGAAATTCAATCAGTGCAGCAATTTATGCCTTATCACATGTATGTGGGGGGAAAATCTAGTAACAGCCAAGGTAATGCTATTTAAGCAGTACACTTCTGCTCAAAAATAGTATAATCATTTTAATTTGTTTGAATTTTATTAATATTTTATATACATTCATAATTTTAAATTCTGTAAGGCTTGGATATAAATAAAGCAAGCTGAACCTTTCCAAATGATGAGTGCTGTTCTGCATCCTAAAGGAGACATCAGGACTCTGATCTAAGGGCTCCACTGGAAATACTGGATATTGCCTTGAAGAGTAAATCTATGCACAGAATGAAACCAGAGTTCCATAAATGATTCTGCATATAGTTGGATTATGGATTGAAAATAAGAGGAATGATTATTCTAGCATTTTAAGAAACAGCACCACTAGGGCTAGTGATGTACCAACAATGTGTCATCAAGTTGATTCTGACATATGGCGACCCTTTTCAGGGTTTTCTAGGTATAGAATACAGTGGTGCCCCAACTTATGAGAGCAATTCCATTGTTTCCACTGCCTTACAAGCAAAAGATGGGGTTTCCTTGACTTACTTTTTTTTTTTTTTTTGAAAAGTGGTTCTCATGTGGCACTTTGTGTTTGGGATGTTTTAAAAAATTAAAATTTAATATATATACATATATACACATTTTTCCTTGATTTTAGGGTGCTGACCAGGCCACCCCTGGGGCCTGGTCAGCGCTCCTTCTTTTTATTTTACTTTATTTTACTTCCGGGCTCCTGGCCCCGCACTACAGCTGTAGTGCGGGGCTTCTTTTCCATTTTTCCCTTTAAGTGCCGACCACGCGGCTCCTGGGGTCCGGTTGGCACTGGTTTTATTTTTAATATTTTTTCATTGATTTTAGTTAGGGCACCAACCCGGTCATCCCTGGGGCCAGGTTGGCGCTTCTTTTTTTATTTTTAAATTTATTTTTATTGTTTTTTTTAAACTGCCGACCATGTGGCCATGCTCCAGCTGTAGCACGCTGATTGGCTTTTTTTTCTGGTCGCCATCCCTGAAGCCAGGAAGACCGGACCTCCGGACCAGCACCAGGTAGGAGACATCTCCGCTCCCCGCATTAACAAACCAAACCAAACCAAACCAATTTTTTTGCTTTGTTTTGTTTTAAATTCACCCCTAGGTTGTTATTCATTTCATTACTTAACAAAATGAATAACAAAATGAACTAAAAGTTCATTTCGTACCCATTTCTAGTGTTGTTTTTCTTTCCCAGTGTCTGTGGTGTCATGGTACCCAAGAAGGCAGCAGAGACTGGGAAGCTGAAGAGCTGATCCTCTTGGAGGACAAGAGGGAAATCATTCGGAAGCATGATGCAGACATGCTACTGGTAGACCTTGCCAGAGAGTATGAGAGGAATACCTCAACTATGGCCACCATACTCAAGGACAAGGAGAGGATCATGGGTCATGACATAGCTAAGGGGGTCAAGATCATCACCAAGCACCAGCCAGATATCATGGACCAGGTGGAGAAGTTGCTGCTGCTGTGGATCCGGGAGAAGGAGAGAGCAGGTAACACTGTGACTCAGGCAGTCATCTGTCTGGGCCAGGGCCAGGGTGTTGCAAGCTGACCTGATTGCCCAACAGCCAGGAGCTTCCCAGGAAGAGTTCAAGGCAAGCCATGGCTGGTTCGACAGATTCCGGCAGAGATCCTGCATCCATAGTATGGTTGGGCATGGAGAGGCAGCAAGTTCAGACCTGGAGGCAGCTGAAAATTTTGCCACTGATTTTTTGGAGATCATGACTTCAGAGGACTACCTCCCACAGAAGGTCTTCAATTGTGATGAAACTGGCCTGTTCTGGAAATGGATGCCGAATAGGACTTTCATCACCCAGAAGGAGACCAAGATGCCTGGCCACAAGCCTGTGAAGGACTGTCTCACCCTCTTTTTCTGTGGGAATGCATGTGGAGATCTGAAGGTAAAGCCACTGCTGATTTACCATTTGGAAAAACCCCATGCTTTCAAGAAGCACAAAGTCCAGAAGGAGTAGTTGAGTGTGATTGGTGATCCAACATCAAGGCCTGGGTCACGTGCATCGTCTTCGTGGAGTGGGTCAACCAGGTGTTTGGTCCAACAGTGAAGAAATACTTCCTGGAGAAGGACCTGCCACTGAAGGCCATCATTCTCATTGACAATACCCCTGCACATCCTCCTGGCCTGGAAGAGGACTTGTTGGAGGAGCTCCAGTTCATCCAGATCCTCTTCCTTCCACCCAATACCACATCCCTCATCCAACCCATGGACCAGCAGCTGATTTCGAATTTCAGGAAGCTCTACATGAAGGAGCTGTTTCGCCGATGTCTGGACATGGCGGATGGTTCTACCATCACCCTGGCTGACTACTGGAAACACCAGTTTGACATTGTGGGCTGCCTGCAGCTCATAAAAATTATGTGGGAAGGTGTCAGCCAGAGGAACTTAACGCCTACTGAGGAACTTGTGGCCAGACTGTGTAGTCTCTCCAGGGGACAGCACATGGGAGTCAGCAGTGGTGCAGGAGGCTTCGGAGGAGGACATAACAGAACTGGTGGAGATTGGCAACATAGATCTGTCCACCGAGGACCTGTTGGCCCTGCAGCAACAGGAGGAGCAGCAAGGTTCGCAGGAGGAGGAACAGGAGGGTGCCTGCTACAGTTTTGAGGAGGGCTTGCAAACTGTGGGGAGAGCTGCATACCTTGCTGAGCAAGCACCACGAGAAGCAGGCTAGAGTGGTTCAGGGATCAGTTTGACAACGAGTTCATTGCCCTTGGCGAACAATGCTCCGTAAGAGACAGAGACAGCAGACCCTTGACAAGTTCCTTGTCAAGCAAGGTAGGCAGGAGGATCAGCCTTGCTGTTCTTCCCAGTTGTCATCATCTGCCTCCTCTTCCCAGAAATGATGTTTTTAAACTCTGAAAATGTGTTTGTTGCTTTTCCTGTTCCAAAACTGCAATGTGTGGTGCTTAAAATTGTTGCTACCAGTTGAGGTGTGTTCCTTTTCAGAGTTACTGAAAAGTTCACTGAAAAGTGCTTCAGGTCCAAATCCTGAGTTGAGGTGGGTTCTGTTAATGTGGACAGAGGGTGCTGATGTCCAGTGTGCCTTGATGCCTTTAAAACTGCACTAAAGTGACCTGCATCAGGTCCAAATCCTGTGTTGTGTGGGTTTTGAAAATGTCAGTGTGCCTGCCTGGCTTTGAAATGCACTTAACTGTTCTGTAGCATGTTTTTAAAAAGTGATATGTTTGTTCTTGAAAAGCAATGTTGCTGTGTAGTGTGCATGCATTTAAAGTGTGCTTTATAAAGAATTTTGCACGCACACACACAAAACAAACAAGGGTGTCTGTGTTTTCCCTAGCCTCAGGAACACATTAATCGACTTTCAATGCATTCCTATGGGAAAGTGCTTCCTGATTTATAAGCTAACCGATTTATGAGCGTATGCTTGGAACAGATTAATCTCGTAAGTCAGGGTACCACTGTACTCAGAAATGGTTACCATTGCCTTCTTCTGGAAGCACTCTAGAGCAACACCACTTGCCCAAGGCTACATGTGTGGTCTGGTTCTTCTTCTCCAAGGTACAATGGATCTGCATCTAGATACTCAACCAGTGTAATTTTAGAACCCGGAGATGGTGCTACACAATGATATTCCATAAATACAGAGAATGAAAAAACAAAATATGCATTTATGCACTACATCATTAGTTTACATAACTCACTAACATACAATGTGGTGCTTGCTGACGTAAATGGCTTTAGAAGGGACAGAAAAAAAAATCAAAAGGAAAACATTTAAAAGCCACTAGTTCTTTAGAACAGACACAATATTCACTGGTTGAAATTGTTATGTTATACCAAATGATGTTGTCAGCTGAGGTGATTTTTCAGAAACAACATTTCTGTTTCCCACCACCACCAAAAAGTTCTAAGTCTCCTGTGGAAGCCCCTTGTCACTGGGAAGTTATGGGGGTAGGGAATGTGAGGGGGATAATTATTTAAATGCCAAAAGTCACAGCTGCTGGAATGACGAAAAGAATATCAATAATGAAAAAGATTCAACTGCAGCCTTGAGACCTTTGTGGAGAAAATTAGAAATGTGTTATTTCTGAAAAACTGCTTCATCTGTAGACATCATTGGTCTTAACAGGAGCAGCATTTCAACTATTACATACCAGTTGCCAGGGTAATAAAGCAGAAGAGGGTCAGCACTTTCATGCCTTGCTTAGGACAATTATGCAGATTCTGATTTTACATTGTTGAAGAAAAAGTTCCTAACTCGAATCTAACCTAATCCATCAGGGCCAAACAGGATGTTGCATTTGAACTACTTACTTCAAATTATTATAAAGGCATTAAATAAATGGTAAAAAAAAAGAATAAAGTGTGCAACATGACAAACAAATATATTCAATATCTGTTTCATTTGTGTAACAAACTTATATAGCAAAACACCCATTATGAAGAGTGCTATGTGCACAATATTAGATTTAATATTACAATAATATTAAATAGCCTACAACATCATTCAATGCTCCCGACTCCATTTCTATGAATGTGTTAGATGTCTGTATTCCAAGTACGTGAAAATTGAGATGTCCAAATGGGGATACCATTGTGAAGAATGGCACATTTTTTAAAATGTAGAGCAGCATTAAAATGATTCCTCAGCTGTATTATTGAGTGGCACAGCAAACTAAGGTATCATCATTTTGATCCAGATTTGTCTGATCATATTAGACTCTGGCACTGTGTGAAGATGGAGTTATAGAATAAGCATACTATGTTTCTCTTTGGAAGTAAAATAGCCTGTTTTTGCAGTTTACAGCAGCAGTCATACTAATTTATTTCTACTAACGTTGGTGAAGTATATTTGAATAAATGAGGAAAGTTGGCTGCCAGTGATGGGGAAGGGATCATTTTATTCTGAAATTTGTGTTGTCATCATTGTCACTATTATGAAATTCATGAATTGTTTCTCCTCATCCGTGTGAGTTTGGCAGGGGCTAGTATTTTTAAAAAATTATGTTGATATCCTGGTTTAAATGTCAGCAGTACTTGGCAGCTGGATATATTAGGGATTGTACCACCTGGGACCAATGTATTCACTGTAAGGGTATGGCATCCATATGGTCAGCATAAATTAGTTATCACTTGAAACTGAACAAGTGTTTGGAAACATTCAAATTAGACATGGGCATGACTTAGCGGAATTCCCGTTTCCGTTTCCGTTCGTTTCCGTTACGTAACGGAAAAGGAAACGACAATTACTCCGCCAGAACTCGAACTCGAACCGATGAACGAATAATTGGGTCTGATTTGTCATTGTCATTCCTGGCATCGCGGCGATCGCGCGATGCCAAGCGGCACAGAAAAAAAGTTTTTAAAAGTTAACCCCCCCCCGATTCCCGGCCAAAAAAGCAGGCGAAAATATGCCTGCCTCTGAGAGTGCACCTACCAGAGGGGTGGTTTCTGGGGGGGGGGGTCCC
>JAHTLZ010000016.1:20083703-20137845 GCA_023846285.1 Phrynocephalus versicolor | reverse complement strand
AATAATAATAATAATAATAATAATAATAATAATAATAATAATAATAATAACAATAATAATAATAATAATAATGTATGAAGGAAAGTGGACCCTAAATTATACAGTATCCAGTGTCTGTATATGAATATCAGGAGTATGGAAAACAATCAAGAAGAATAGTTGATCAGGAGACTCAATCACTTGATAGGGATAAATGATAACTTTGTGGGATGACTTACATGACTGGAATACATCAACCAAAGGATATAAATAGTTCAAAAAGGACAGAAAGAAGAGAAACAGAGGCGGAGTAGCAGTATATGTCAAAAATACATATTCTTGCACAGAACTGCAGGAGGGTAAGCTTGGTTGTCCCACTGTGTACATTGGATCCTTAATGATATTATTAGAACAATGATAATTAAGGTCCCTTGGGAGGGAATCCTAACAGGAAAAGGAGCCTAGGATGGGTGAGAGTTACAAAGAAAAATTACTAAAATACAATTACCAACAATTCCAATATGAAAAAGATGTGTAATTGAGAAAGAAGAACATTGTGCCTTTACAAAAAGAATAATAGAATCATAGAGTTGGAAGAGACCTCAGGGGCCATCCAGTCCAATCCCCTGCTATGCAGGAAACCCATCACAATATTTCCGACAGATGGCCATCCAGCCTCTGCTTAAAAACCTCCAAAGAAGGACACTCCACCACCCTCTGTGGCAGCATATTCCAATGCTGAACAGCTCTAACTGTCATGAAGTTCTTCCTAATGTTCAAATGGAATTTCTTTTCCTGTAGTTTGAAACCCTTGCCCTGAGTCCTAATCTCTGAAGCCATGGAAAACAAACCTGTTCCCTCTTCAATATGACATAATTTCAAATATTTAAACACAGCTATCATATCCCCCCTCAGCCTACATTCCCAGTTCCCTAAGCCGTCCCTCATAAGACATTTCTTCCAGACCTTCAACCATCCTGGTCGCCCTCCTCTGTACGCGCTCGATGTTGTCAATATCCTTTTTAAACTGAGGTGCACAGAACTGGACACAGTACTCCCTGTGGGGTCTGACCAGAGCAGAATAGAGTGGCACTATCACTTCCCTTTATCTAGACACTAAGAGAGGACCTGAAAATAAAAAAAAGGACACATACAGCAAGTGGAAAGAAGGCCAGGTCACAAAGGAAATGTACAGGCAAGTAGCAAAGAATTGCAGGGAAGATATTAGGAAGGCAAAAGATGAGAATGAGCTACGGTTATTAAGAGATGCTAAAAGCAACAACATCAAATAAGCATTTTTCAGATCCTTGTGTAGCAAAAGACAGAAAAGAAATAGTGGCTCAGCTACTGTATTCAATGAGGCTGGAAAAGTGTAACAGATGACAAAGAAAATACAGAAGGGCTCAATGCTGTCAGGATTGGGGTTGTTTGACTCTGATTCTTCCCAGAATCAGGGTCCTCTCAGGCTGATGCAATCAGGGAGTGCAGCTGGTGGGCCTTGCTACTAGCATAAAACTAGCAGTGCCCTTTGCCTCAGCAACTGAGACCTTGGGCTTAGGAAGCTCTGGCTCTGAACCCTTCCTTTTGGTAAGTCTGCCAGTTTGGATCTCTACCTTCTTGTTGGACTGTGTTTTGAAATTGGACTGGTAGATGACCTGCTCTGTGTCCCTTGACCTTGGACTGCTTGACCATGCTCTTGAAAATACTTTGGTTCTAGCCTTCTGTTGATAGCTTTGTCCCTGCCCACACCCTGGCTGTTACAAATTCCTACTTTAGACCAACTTTTCCCCAAAAGACAATGTAAAACCCTCTAGGCAAATGTGAAGTATAAATGAAGAGGACATGACTGCAGCTTGAGATTGATACCTTATTACTTGGAATAAGTTTTACTCTCCAGGACTGATGAACTGCATTCAAAAGCATTGAAGGAAATGTGTATCTGAAGAACACTTGGCACCACAGTCTAGTATTTTCCTGAAATCATGGAGGAGGGTGATGTGCTGGATAACTGGAGGAGGGCTAACATCCCTCTTTTCAAAAAGGAAGAATCTGGAACCACAACAACTATCAGGTGGATATGCAGTTGGTTACAGATTTGTATTCATCAAGTACTTATCTCAACAAGTAACAAGTGGGGTACCAGAAGGCTTAGTCCTAGGATAATGCTTTCTTACATTTTTATCAATCACTTGGATGAAGTGCTTCAGGGAATGCTTACCAAATTTGTGGAGGCAAAAAATTGGGTGGAATAGCATACATCCTAGAAGACAAAAACAAAATTCAAAAAGATCTTAATAGGCTCATGCACTGGGCTGAAAAACAAAGTGAAATTCAACAGGAATAAATACAAGCTTCTACACTTTCACTGGTTATACACACAGTGAAAAGAAACCTTACAAAGTTACAAGATGCGAAGAGGAATGAATACATAGCTCAATAATACTTCATGTGAGAAGGATGTTAGATTGTTGTAGTTCACAGGCTGAATATTAGCAAACATTGCAATGTGACTGCAATAAAGTCAAATACTATTTAAGGCTGCATGAACAGAAATGCAGTCTCCAAATTCTATGAAGTACTAGTTTTTTCTATTCAGCACTGGCTAATACTCATCTTTAGTACTGCATCCAGTTCTAGACACGACACCTTAAGAAGAATCCTGATAAATTGGGACAACTTTAGGAGAGGGCAACAAGAACGATATATGGAATGGAGATCAAGCTCTATACAGGTCATCTTTAGACTTGAGTAAAGAAGACTGGTGGGATATATGATACAGCCCTTCAACTACTTGACCGTTTAACATAGGGAAGAGGATCAGGATGTATTCTCAATCATTCCAGGATGTAGGACAAATATTAACACATTTAAGTTAAAGGAAGCCATGATTCTGTTAAATATGGAGAAATCACTAACTGATAGAGAGTATGACAATCTAGTAATAACCTCTGAACTGTAGAGCTGAAAGGGGCCCTCCAAATCACAGTCCAGCCTAGCAATGGAAACAATTATCAAGGGAACTGGAGACCTCTCTAGTGCTGGAGGCATTCAAGAGAAAATTATACAACCATTAGATACAGTGGATATAAAAAGTTTACACACCCCTGTTAAAATCTCAAGTGTCTGTGATGTAAATAAATGTGACAAAAATAAATCATTTCAGAATTTTCTCCACCTTTAATGACACCTATGAACAGTACAACACAGTTGAACCACAAACACTATTTCAACTTGGGTGATTCAACTGAGTTGTACAGTTCATAGGTTTCAATATACAGTAGGTGGAAAAAGTTCTGAAGCGATTTATCTTTGTCTCATTTATTTACATTACAGGCTCTTGAAATGGAAGATATATTTTAACAGGGGTGTGTAAACGTTTTGTATCTAATGTATATTTCATCTGGGATTCCTGCATTGAGTAGAGGGTGCAACTTACAGGCACCTTCCAACTCCATTATTCCATGATATTATGATTTTGTCTATCCATGTTATGGATTTGCAAACCCAAATTATGTTGCCAGGCTGTGCTCTATGTAATATGAAAACTAGGTATACATTTTCATCAGGAAAATTAACATTGAAAAAGAACATGTTAGATTAAATCCTGGACTAATCTCCCAAAGAGGGAAATGTGTGAAGCAGGGTTTATGTTTACTGACAAGAAACACCAGCAGTAATATTTTCCCAAGTCAATTTCCTCTGCTATTGATTTAGTGCAGATGTATTTTTAAAACATTATACAGCATAAAGGCATAATATGAATCAAGAATGCAAGGCCAGGTAAAACTTTGGTTTTAAATTTTATTCATTTAAATTATTATTGCACATTGACTACATGGCATTATTTCTTCCAGTGAGCAAACAGAAAAAAAATCTTTTTAGCTACCCCTGCCCAAATATGATCAAGCTGGAACGAATTTTCATATAATAAATGTAGTGCAGATCCTTGTGATGGTTTAGAATGTTACTCAGAGCTGTAGGCTAGAAACAGTTGCTAGCCACTTTGTATCCCCCCCCCCCAGAAGTAACTGTAAATGTTATGGGGAGTAAAGTAAACTACATATAATATACCTGTGAAACAGCTTCAGAAAGTAATTTAAATTCTGAGGACTGATATTCATTTAAATGTGTTCACTAGTGACCAAAGGCATAAACAATGGGAATTGTGTAAGTGATTAATTATCTTAAGATTTATGCACTATAAATTACAAAAATCAAAATACATTGAAACAGAAAAACATGAGTTCTATTTTTTGATGCTTCTAAAGTATTATAGATAAATATTCTTACACTGAAAGGTTGACAGAATACATGGCACTAAACTTTCATTATCTCAGATTGGTCAATATCCTATGTAGATACTGAGATGTACAGTGCAAATTTACATATACCCATTAACTAGTTTCATGCCACATCTCATATCATTATATTATTTTTAGTGTAGAAATTAATGTAAGTATTTCAAATCAGTCAGGACAAAAACAATGGGTTTCTTAAGCAGGGCACTCCAATATACACTCTCCCTTCTTGACACTTTTCATCTTTCCAGTTTTACAGCAATTCCTTGTAGAGTGGACCCTTGTATAACAAACAGCTTGTATAACATAAAATCTGTACAACATAAAAAATTCTGGAGATAGGGGAAATCTGCTTAACATAACCGCCTATGGGGAGAATCTGTACAACGTAAAAATGGGATTACTCTGTTTTCAATGCATTCCTATGGGGATTTGTATAAAGGAAAATTCGCTTAACATAATTTCATTTGGAATGAATTAATTCCTTTATACAAGGTACCACTGTATTTATCTATGATTTCAATCCAGATATGAACTTGTGGAGCTCCTCTTCTGCTGGAAGAAAATGGTGAAGTAGTGGCTCTTGCTAATTTCTCCTTCCCTTTGTAGTTCTCTGTGCCATGTTAACATTTTACCTTGGAATCTAAAGAACTTGGAAACTGATTCCCAATAAACACCTGTATTGGCTGTAACTTTAAAATAAGAATTCTGGTACTGCATCTTTAGTGGTTTACTTCTAAGAAATAAAGGCCTGGCAAAATCTACCTTGCTAAAAACTTCTAAACTTTACATTTAAAAATAGCATATTGCTATGATTTTGGACTTTTGGTTCTTCACACTGGTATAAGCCTGCAGAAGTTATCTTGATTTATGGAACTTTGCATATTGAATGATTCTTTTTAGTGGTCTTAAAAGGTATCACCTGTTCTCTCATTTCTACTCTGGAATGTCATAGAACATTTCCAGAACAATATGTGTATGGCAATGGAGACTATAGGAATCTAATGAAATACCTGCCTTTGTTTTCACAGATGGGCACATCTCTATCTAGGTACAGATACTTTTGGCTATTTCATCAACCCATTTAAAGGGAAATTATTGCAAATTAGTTATGACATCAAAAGAGTCATTTTACTGTATTAGAGCAATGGCTACCTAGTGTTGAATTCTGTTTTCTCCAGTAGGGCAGCAGCAGCTTAAAAAGCAGGTTGAGGAAACTATGGCTAATCTCTGCTGCATGTGCTGAAGAGTCTTGTCAGTTAGTTGTTGTGAGTTTTTTGGGCTGTTTGGCTGTGTTCTGGAAGAAAAACTTCCAGGGCATGGCCAAACAGCCTGAAAAACTCGCAACGACTATCAGATCCCAGCCATGAAAGCCTGAGAGAATACGGTCTTGCCAGTGCTTCTCAATACACAGCAGATACATGGATGATTCATAACTGTTGAATTAAAATCTTGCAATTTCTAGCCAAACCCTTATAAAATTAAATTAACCACATATTGGAAGAAAGCATTACTATAATATTATAGAACCACTTGAAGAAGATTTTTGTCTTTATTCACAATATATGTAGGGGACTTATAGGACTGACTATTATGTCGATGAAATGAAATAGCCACTCTTGCTGTTTTGAACTCAATCTGAAGAAATTTCACAGAGCTGTATAAAAGAAATGCTGTAAGCTTCTGCATTCAGAATGGAAAAACATATTTGGGTTTAATTTCACTTTTCTAATATGAACCTGAAAACAGATATTCCTTAGGTAAAAGCACTGCTTTTGCATGGGGGTGGGTGGGGAGAATGCCTGGGACCAAACTCATTTTGTTGCATTGCTAATTAGAATATAAAGAGAGTACCTAGTTTAACTAGGCATCCTGCAATTTGTAAAACTGGGCAAACTGATGTTACATTAGCTGCAGAGTTCCTTTTAAAGATAAAATGTCTGTTTCTCCTAGCATATTTTCCAGCCTCTGTATTTTGCATATTAACTTGTTTTGCTTTTGATACTTCATCAGGTGGTAAATGCTCAGACTTTTGCACTGCTCATCTGACTGTTCTGGCACAAAGTTCTGTGGGAATACCATTGCTGAACAGAAAAGTTTTCAACTTTCAAATTGAAGCAAAGCATAATCTGGGTTAATTCTTAAAATTATTTGCCTCAGAACTCAAGTGCTGTCACTCTGTGGGACTGCACATGACCTCCCCAGCACAATATTCTATATCACCAAATTGCAAGACACAGGATTCCACATCATGGAACTATGATAGTTAAAGTAGTATCACACTAATATAACTCTGTAGTGCAGATATATCCTTAGTATTCTCATACATATAGAATGATAAGTAAATAAAAACAACTCCTGAGCTTACTCAGTATGTAGAAGATGATGTATTAAAGAACAGATTATAAAGTATCTATAACCACAACTAAAATGTTTGCTATCTTGATTAAAATTACAATTTTATTTTACTCTCCAAATAATCAAATACTGGTTAAAATTCACAAAATCATAAGATGCCCTGAGCACATCTGATCTTGCCTGATCTTGGAAGCTAAGCTGGGTCAGGCCTGGCTAGTACGTGGATGGGAGACCACCAGGGAATACCAGGTACTGTAGGCGCATGGAGTAGGAACTGGCAAGCCACTCCAGTATTCCTGCCAAGAAAACTCCATGGACATGGGGTCATGAAGAGTCAGTCATGACCGTATGACACAACAATCTTTTAAATTAAGTGTAAATTAAATAGAAGGAACATTTTGATCAATGCTGGTATTTTCAGACTTAATTAGTAAAAAAATGAGGTGCTTCATAACTACTTTTGAAATCCCACACCACCTGTGTGCATATTGACATTATTGTTACAAAAATAATTTTGGTACCTTTTACAAACAATGTTTACAATAAACTAGCACATTCTCTTTTCCACCCTGTGCAAGGAGTTGTATATTGAGCTTTATTTGTCTTTGAGAAATTTAGAATCCCTCTTTCCTGTCATCAGCTTGCTGGATGTCTCCTGAAGTCAATTATGCAATCATACAACACAGCCGAGTGCCAAGGTCCACTGAGTTAAAGCAAAAGGGCGTTCAAGTCTATTTGTATTCCATTTGCAACCAATAATGGCAGATATAAAAATCATCTGCATAAACCTTGATAATTTATTTCATTTATCAATTTTAACATTGTATTATTTATATAACAGTATAGGAACTGGCAAACCACTCCAGTATTCCTGCTAAGAAAACTCCATGGACATGGGGTCACAAAGAGTTGGTCATGACTGTAACAACGCAACACACACACACACATTAACTAGGTATCAATGATTATGGGTGTATATATGCAAATGAGCGAAAGAGGTTCGGGACCCACCATTTCATTTTCTCCACTTTGCAAGCTGCTGTTCATGGAAAAAGTATGGTGTAGATGGTAGAATGATACTGTACCTGATTAGCTCTGGAGGTGGTCATGGGATCAGATGGAGAGGACTTGGTGGTAGTTGGGGATGATGGCAATGTCTGGGAACAAAGCAATTCAGGAGCAAATCAACCTCAACAAGCCTTAGACTCAACAGTCAAATAAAAAATTAAACAAAATGTAATGTAATAGAAAATTAAATAGAAAAAGCCTGGGAACAGAATTTATCTTCCTCATTGGAACTTAATGGAATTTAATGCCAATCAAGCAAATAACTAATGCATGTATATATGCATGCATATGCATGTAAAACAAATTAATGGTTTAAAATCAAGATGGCAAATTCACAAAAGAATGAAAATATGCTGCTGACTATATGAATAATATTTTCCCCACACATCTAGTAAAAGCAAACACAAATTCCAGCAAGTTCAATGAGCAGATGTACCATTTTAAACCAACATTTAATCAATTGAATGTGCTAAAAAAAAGTGCTCGGAAGAGTAAAGTTTGCCTTCGGGCATAACACTTTTTCCTCATCACACCTTCATTTTGCCTTACTGTATCTACTGAATATCATATAAATATAGCTGTCCATTTCATAATGTAACATAATATTGAAAGTTTTAGAATTCAAAGTTTTTAAAACAATAAACTGTCAAAATATTTATTGATTTTTAAAAAACAGTAGGCACATAGAATATAAAAACATCTATTACATCACTGGTAAAATTACAATTAGAAATGTCACAATTTCAGATTACTAATATGGTGTGACCACAAATGTCAGACACTAATATAGCTCTACAAAAACATATTTGAACTTTCAAGATTTTAGAAAATACTTTATGAATATTTTGAGTATTTTAGAATGCTAAAAGTGTAAGTAAAAAGAAATATAAATACTTTATATTAAGAAATGCATACACAATTATCTCCAGTAGTCATAGATCTACATGACAATTTGCAAAAAGTACTAAGATTATATAATAGACTCACTATACACAAGCAAGTTGATACCACTGTTGCTGCTGCACAGTATGAAAAAGCCCTCAGAAAATGATGTTTAACCTATATTATTGTTTGTACTTTAGTTATTAGGTACAAAAAACCACCCCTAAGACATAAACAACAGGTTATTCTAACTAATGATTTCTAACTAGCTTGTACAACTCTGGCTGAAAACAAACAAACAAACAGTATAGCATTTCTGACTAAGCTTTATAATATTTTATAACCAGTGAGGACAGAGATTGAGAGCATGTTTATATAAAGCCTGGCCTTTGTCATGGAATGATGTCCATGAGCTAGAACTTTGTGAAGGATCAATATAAATTGTCTTTGTATATTTTAAACCTATTCTCTCTCATTCTGTCTGTAATTTGTAGAAGGAGCTTAACTGATCCTCCAGTTAACTGTCCTTGAGCTATGATGCTCAGAAAAGAATCAAGAATGCCAGACAAATAATAACAGGTTAAAATGGTATCTTTTGTGAATTATTATCCACTGGATGAACTGCTCTGACATATTTATTTATTTTGATACCATGCGAAGTTCACATCAGAACTCGTTAAATCCAACAACTCAGTGTTTATGGATACATATTCAATGTTACTCAATGTTGGTTTGACTGGTAATCACTTCTAAAGCCCGTGTACTTCACTGAATTCATATTGTATTGGAAACAAACTAGTTTCCAATACAATATCTCTAAACTAGAAAATAGTTTAGAGTTTGGAAGCTGAAAGAAATTCCAAGATGACAAAAGAAATGGGACACATCATGTTGATTCATCTTCATGCAGCCCAGCTGGTGAGTGGTGGGGCTGCCAGGGATCGCATCACACTGATTCTGCGTAACCTGCATTGGTTACCAGTTGCTGCCCGAGGCCAATTCAAAGTGTTTGGTTTGACATATAAAGCCCTAAATGGCTTAGGACCTAGATACCTGAAGGACTACCGCCTTCCATATGAACCTACCTGGCAATTAAGATCTAGCTAGGGAGCCCTCCTGAAAGAGCCATCCCTTAAGGAGGTGAAAGGGACGGCTTGTAGATCTAGGGCCTTTTTGGCAGCTGCCCCCAGGTTATGGAACACCCTCCCAAGTGACATCTGCTTGGCGCCAACACTGTTGACATTTTGGTGCCAGATAAAAACTTCCTGTTTCTGAAGTTTTTTTAACTCACATAACATAGATTGTGGGTCCTGATAGCAATTTTACTGTTTTGTGTTTAAGTGTTTTTGTTTGTAATTGTCCATTGTCATTTTAATGTTTTAACTGTTTATTTTAATTGTAAGCCGCCCAGAGACCTTTGGCTAGTGGGTGGCATATAAATTGTATAAATAAATAAATAAATAAATAAATAAATAAATAAATAAATATTAGTACTATTTTTCATTAATAAAGTGAGACGATAAAAAAGGTTGAAGTGAAGAATATTTGCCTAATTAAGTGTTCTTGTAATTACTGTTCTCAAACAGTAATTTGAGAATCTGATTTTTTCCTTGAAGCACTGCTACTCAGATAATTTCTTCTATTCATGTCTTTCATTCTACAGCACACCTGATCTTACAACATCTGTTCTAGTTAACACTTCCCAAGCTTCCATAAATGAATGTAAGCTAGACAACTCTGTTTCTTTATCAAAGTGAGCAAAATATATCATTCTGTCACTACCCCTATTAATTATGCCACTTTCATGTAAGTGCTTATAAAATGACTGTGCTATGGCAACTTCACAGAACTAAACATACTTTCAAAGGCTAAATTATTTATTGTGTCACTTAGATATTATTTTTCTTTTCAAGGTGTACAAGAGTATGCTATAGCTAGAGATCCTGAAATACTCTGTGTAACTGTAAAAAGGTTTTCAAATGACTGTTAGATAGGTTTTAAACAAAAGCAAGAAGACTAAATCTCCAACTTAATGTCTGTTCATAACAGACAAACAACTCAGACGTTTTCACTGACTAGCAGAAATTTTGATGTTATGCATCCTATAAGATAACTTTTTCCAAAACTCTCACAGCATGCTACTTGGAAGTTGCTAACATCCTTCACTAAACAAAATCTATCCAGGCTCCTGCCATTCTCCTTAATGCATCCAGGTGAAAGGTTCAGAAATCCCACGGAAATGGAAACTGGGTAACCATAAATGCCTTAAATTTTCTCTCTCTAAGAGCTCGATCATACAGAACAAAATACCCCTTATTATATGCTGTTATTTAAATTGTTTTATGTATTTCCATTCATATATCACTTCATTCTATATTATTTCAGCATGTTGGAATGCTCTCAATTCTTTTACATTGCAAAGGGGTTGAATTTTGGTGTGCTGCCATTTCATAGTCACTGTGTTGTTGCATTTTTTCATATACTGCGGTTCTGCGATATAGCGGGATCACAGTATATGAACTGCGAAAGGGCAGGGGACCACTGTATCATTCTTTTGTTCACATAATTTCTTGGTCCCTTTTTAAAAAGGGCCCATTATATCTCTGCAAAATATCACAGGTCTGGAAAATCATGTAAGCTTCATTCCTACAGTGATAAAATGGCTGGTTTATAAACCACAAGATAAATTGTGGGATAATTTCTGTGTTATGATTAAGTTGGAAGAAAAAGAGAAAAAGAGGAAAAAACCTTGATAACACGCACTGGAGTGTGACAGCACAGGATAAAAGACTCTAATGTGGACTGACCAACTTTATCCGTAAACAAGGGTTTGTCTATCATTCCCTTGTACACATCTCTAGCGGGTAAATTGTTTTTCACCAATTGCTAAAGGCATCTTCTATTCCTACGTGACTGCTTATTCTCTGTTGCTTCTATGATCCATTCATAGAATTTCAATGGATGAAGTCAATCTATCCACACTACAGTCTTTTTATCCAGGCTATAAGAACTGCAGGAAAACTCACAAGTCCCATCACCATTGAGTCATTGGACACCAAGTCAATGAGCTTCAGAAATAACAATTATTTAAGAACCTATGGTTGAACAGTGCACCTTAAGACTAGTTAACACTATAAAAACGAAAGTGAGAAGTACAGATTTTAACTACTTTTAATAGAGTTGCCTTAAACTCGTGATTTAATGCATAGTCCTACAGTAATCTCCCATTTATCGTGGGGGTTAGGGACCTGACTCAACCTGTAATAAAGGGAAATCTGTGTTATGTAGATGCTGGGTTGGGTTGGGACTGGGGGCCCTGTTTGGGGCATCCTGCACTTACCCCAAGCCTGGCGCTGGCCTGAGCGGGCCTCCAACAGGCTTCCCTGGCCTGATGGAGCCCCCAGAAGTGAGTGGTTTCTGTTGAACCATAAGTGACTTCTTTGTGGGAAACCACTCACTTCTGGGGCCTCTGACAGGCCATGGAAGCCCGTCGGGAGGCCCACTCAGGACAGCGCCAGGTCTCGAGTAGGTGTAGGAGGCCCCAAACAGCTTACCCCAGGAGCCCTTGCTTTCATATACTGCGGTGCTGCGATACACCAGGACCCAGTATACGAACCGCAATATAGTGGGGGATGACTCTACTAAGTATAAATACCGTGGCTACTATCACAAGCAGGAGTTTCCTAAATGCTGTGCAAATCAGATACATTGATACTACTATTTACATCCATTGTACACAGTTGGATGGCACACCAAGGGCAATTTATTCCAACATGCTGCCAAACCAGAATATTTACACCCAAACATCCAAGGGAGATTGCCCTTTAACCTCTTTTAAAAAACAAACAAACCCTCAAACCACTGTCTTCCAATGTGTCCACTACACTTTCTAACAGCTCCTTTTGTCAAAAAGCTTTTCCTAATGCTTAGCCAAGTCTGATTTTTTAAAAAATTAAATCAAATGGTTTGGATCTTTATCTTCTGGAGGCATATAAATAACCTTTCTACATCTTTTGTCTGACAGCCCTTCACGTATTCAAAAATGACCATCATTCTGCATTTCAATTACCTCTTCTCAAGGCAAAGCGTATTTAATTACCTAAACTGTTACTCTCAGTGCTTGGTTTCCACACCCTTTACCATTGTTATGTCATTTTAAGATTGAATATTCTTTTGAACTGTTGTTCTGGAGGCTAGAATTAAGCCAAAAATAACTGGGTTTTTTTTTCCTTGGGTACATGCAGAACTTTTAAAAATCTTCTGAAGCATCCCATAGGGATTTTTTTTTGTCATGCGAAGCATGCCTATTCCCGGAATTCTTTTTTTCTTCCTACAGGGTTTTTTTGTCCTACAAGACATTTGTCTTAAGAGGTACTACTGTAGTGGGAAATAAATGAAAGCTGAAAAATTGCTGATGCTGATACTGGCAGTGATAATTTTCCTGTTTTAGCAGGATGCTGGGCAGTATATTTAAGTTGCACAATAATTTTGGCTACTTAATTAGACCAAGCACAATTTACAAATGATAGTGGCCTTTAAAAGATAAATATAAGCTCATGTCTTACTATTATAAATTCTTGTGGCATAACAGGAGATACTAATATTAGGGCTGCTTAAGTAGCCTGATTGGGGGTGGGGAACTTCATAACACATAATAATGGGAGATGGATCCTTGCCTAGCTGGGCCCATAAAAGCCAGGCTGGGATCCCTGGATCCCTGCCCAGCCTGGCTCATAAAAGCAGCCAGACTGGTGACAACAGAATGGGCCACGGCCATAATTAATAGATCTCTCCAAAAGGACAAGATCCCCCTAGCCCTCAAGGAGACACTCATTAGGCCCATTAGAAAGAAAGAAGCCTAGCATGGCAGCAGATTACATTGTTAATTATAGAACCATTGCCAATTTCCCAGTTATGAGCAAGATCATGGAGAGTGCAGTAACTGATCAGCTTCAGGGGCTTCTGTATGAAACTGATGTGCATTATCTGTTCCAGTCCAGTTTAGGCTGCCCATTAGCTACCCTGCAAGATGACCTTCAGAGGAAGACCAATGGTGGCAAGTTGTCTGTTGATCCTCCTCAATCTCAGTGGCCTTCGATACCATCAACCATGGTATCATCCTTGAGATGCTTCCTGGGTTAGGGACAAGTGGCCTTGCTTTAGCAGGGCTCTGGTCCATCCTGAAGGACCATCCTCAGATAATGCAACTTGGTGGAATGATTCCACCCTGTGGACCCTCAATTGTGAGGTCCCACAAGGGTTGATCATCTCGCCAATAAAATTTAACATCTATATGAGACCATATGCTGGGATGGCTAATCAGGAGTTTTGAAGCTTTTTGTCATCAGTACACTATTCAGTACACCCACTCTATCTCTCTTTTCTCTTTTTCTAGTGGATGCTGTTCTGTTCCTTAAGTCCTGCTTGGTGATCTTGTTGGATTGTATGGGTGCAAAGACTGTGGTTGAACACAGACAAGACAGAGGTCCTATGGGTGTCTCCCCATCCCCCCAGTGTCTGCAGCTTGGGAAACCTTCTCCTTTTCTCTCTGCTAAGGCTTGTTTCATGGCTTGGCATCCTTCTTGATCCAGCACTGTCTATGGAATCTCAGGTAGTGTCTGTGGTCCTCTCAGCCGACTTCCACTTTCAGTGGATTGTCCAGCCATGCCTTTACCTTCACTATGCTGGTCCATGCATTGGTACTTTTGAGATTAGACTACTTCGGTGGTCTCTATGTGTGGCTGCACCTATGTAGTTGATGTGGAAGCTTCATCTGGTCCAGAACATGGCAGACAGATTGACTGGGGAAAGAAGACGCCATCATATTTTCCCGACAACGGCAGCCTTGCACTAGTTACAACTTCATAGTTATCATGATAACAACAACAAAAAAGATCTAAATGGCTTAGGGCCTCATTACCTATAGGACTGTCTTCTTCCAACAAGAACTGCCCATCTTACCCATTCTCCCCAGGTAGGTACAATTGAGGGCTCTGACCCCAAGAGAGGCCCAGAAAGATAAAACTAAGAATCAGGCCTTCTTGCTGGTACCACCACCACTACCACCCAAGTCTTTGGAATGCTCTTCTCTGGTATACGCCTGCCCCCCTCACTGGTAATATTTAAAAGAGTATTAAACATCTGGTTATTTAAGCAGGCCTTTCCAGATTCTGGGACATAGCTCCTAGGGGGATATATTGCACTCTAGTCTTTCCCACCACTGTCTCTTCTACCAAATGTTTAATTTTATTATACTACTGATTTTTATTTGCATGTTCTTTTTACTGCTGTAAAGCACCCAGAGTGGCCTTGTAGCTAGATAGGAGGCATGTAAATATAATGTAATGTAATGTCATAAATACTGTAATTAAATTGTATTCTATCTATTACAGATCTGAGAACTCTGCCTAAGTTCTTGAAAACTGTTTCAAAAAAAGCAAAATGTCAGGAGATGGAGAAGTATTTGTTCCCTTTGAAATGGTGTGTTTGTGTGCAGGGAAAGTCACTCTAAGTCACAAAGGCTTTTGCCACAAACACACACCCATGCAGGACTTTTCCTCCCCACTGCAGCTACTATTTTTGTTTTGGTTGCAATGGAAACCTTTGGTGGTGGTGGTGGTGGGTTGAATGGGGGGCAGAGCCCATGCAGCGTGGGGAAAAATTAGAGGGCAAATTGCTTGTTAACTATATCAATATTAATTAAAGTAGATTCTAGATGCGACAGGCTACTGGATTTCAGTTCTTGCCATGACACCTATTAATGTTCTAGGAGACGTCACTAAGCCGATATGTGAGCATATAGAAAAGAAAGTTGTTATTAGAAAGATAAATTGCTGTCTTCCAAACAGCAAGGCATACTAAATGGTAGTTTCTGGTCTCTAGCCTAAAACGTTAAGAGAAAGAATCTTTGCCAATCTGCTGATGATTAGAATAATGCACTGCCTTCTCGTAAGTGCTTCTGATTTCAAAAATTAATATCAACTTGTCTGTCAAAGTAAATTATATTTTAAAAAAATAAAACGATATGCCGTCTATGGAGATTTGTAGACCTATACATTGCTTTAGGTAAATCCAAAAATGAAATTCTCCTATCTCAAGTGTATCTAAAAATATGGAATTTATTATTAAAATGCCATTTTGAAGACCTGGGATCTACTCAGAGAGAAAAAAGTAACCAAAAAGGGTAAGATGGACATTATAGTTCAGCAGATTTCTTACTGTCATGCTTTCTGGGGATACATTTCTCTATATACATATTGATCTATTTCTGTTTATATAGAGTAAGCTCCTTTAGAACAACGGGTTTCCTCTGTAGGCCCTGGTTCTAATCCTGTTGCTAGACAACTTATTTAACTCTGGCACAACTGGGTCAGAAACTAGCACGTTTTACCCATTAACAGAAGCACCAAATAAGCAAGATCTTGGAGCATTTCTAAAGGATTCCAAGAAACAGAAAGCAGAGCTGAAACTTGAAAACATAACCTATAAAACAGTTTCTATTGCAATACAAGAAGATACTGATCCACAGACAAGTTAATAACAGTTATGACAGAATGTAAGAGAGAATAGGGAAACTATAGGGAATTAAAGGTAACAGTGCTCAGCTAGGCGGGCAGGCACAGGGAGGAAGAAAAAGGAAGGGCAGTGGCATGTGAACTGGAAGATAAGAGATTAATGGAGCACAAAAGGAGAGGAAAATGAGTTTTACTTCTCTTGGGATAGATTAAGCCTAACAATAGGTAAAGCAAGCATGGTCAGGAGAAGAAATACAAAGCATCTTAGAATCAGGTATTCCAAGGCCAAAGCAAGGATTCTACTGTGTACAAACAAGGCAGGAGTTGGCAGCTTTGAGAAGGAGCCATAGGCAGGATGACTACTAGCAAGACTATACTCAGAAAGATCAACTTAGTTGAATAATCCATACAAAATCAAATACGTTCTGTTGAAAAGGTATCAGGAGGTGGTCAATAGGAAGCACTTCATGAAATCAATGGGACTTGCTTGTCAAAACAACTTGATACACGTTGATTTCAAATTGTATACTCCAGCTGGAAAAAACACTGGATTTTCCTTTGATTTTATCTGTAAGATCTCAGTTAACCATGAAATTTTATTTTGAGAAACCAAGAAGCAATTTAATAACAATGAATACAGAGAAATACATACAGAGAAAAAAGTTTTTAATTAACTTTTTAAATTAAGCAAATAATTTATAATTATTAGATAAACTAGTCACCATATTTCATATCTAATTTAAAAATCTATATGGATATTTCATATAGACTTTTTTTCTGGGAGGGATGCTATGTATTTTTGCTGTGGTGCCCAGGTAGATGGTGGTTTTCTTGTTGTCCAGAAAAGATATCAAAAAAGGGTCAATGCATTCTTTCCCCCACAATATATAATAATGATGAAAAGTACCTTAGCATTGGTAACTACAGTATATACTGTTAAAAAGACAAGCCAGTACCTTTATGCAAGTCATATACAACATATTAAAATTTAATATTTTAAAGCTGGAAGACTTATAGCAGGCCTGCCCAAAGTCCGGCCCGGGGATCAAATCCGGCCCGCCAGGCCATTCTGAGTGGCCCGTGACTGGCTGGCCCGCCATTCCCTCCCCCTCCTTCACCCCATGTTTTTTTAAAAGAAAGTGGGTGGGGCTTGCAGTGGGGTGGCAGGGTTGGGGAGCAACCGGCCCCTGACACATTCTCAGCCACCAAATCTGGCCCTCCTTACAAAAAGTTTCGGCACCCCTGATTTATAGCATCCTGTTTTGTCTTAGTTCTCAAAAAATGTACTCTTCCAATATTGGACAATTTTAGCCTCTCTAGTGGAAGAGCTTTCTACAATGATTTCATATTTTAAGAAACAAACTTTCTGAACCTATCTCAAATATATTTGAAGGATATGTTTTAGAACTATCTTTGCTTTGCCCAAAATTATGCATCTTGAAAGAGAAATATAAAAGTGCATCAAATACTTAATGGCCAAAATCCTGTTGCTTACTATAAGCTAAAAAGTAACCTTCAGCCTGTTCCTCACCAATAATCAAACCATCTCTGCCACAACTTGCACAAGCTGGCGTAGTGATATGTGTGTATATTTGTGTGCCCCAGATGAAAAGTTACAATTTGAATTATGATAAGCAAAGGGATTTTTAGCCAACATGTCACTTGCCCTCAAAAACTAATGCAAAAGAACACAGGGTATTTTAAGGTTATTTTAAGTAAATTATAATTAGGTTGCATAAAGTTCATTTTAACTTATAGCAAACCTCCTTTTGTTGCAAAGTATTCAGAAGTGTTTTACATTTCCTTCCTTCTGCAGATGCTCTGGTATTTTTGCAGCTTTCCAAAGCCCACAGTTACCAGGCACCCAATTTCTTTCAGCCACACACATTATGGGTTATTCTAGCTGGACCCACTCTGAGGGGGGAAATGGGAAATCAAACTCCAGACCCCTGTCTCTGCAAACAGACATGTCTAATCACTGAGGTAATTTTTTTTTAATTCTAGATAAAAATCCTCATAAAATATACACATAATTTCTCTCAACAGTTTTTTTAAAAAAATATGTTTTTATACTACTTCTATCTGCCACAAATAAATTATGAAGCAATGGCTGAAATCTTGTTGCTTACCAGCGGAGCTGCAACTAGAGTATATCTGCTGAATTGGGAGAGTCACCTGCTGACTTAATATGCATATTCTAGTTGAAACTTGCTACACTAAACAACAGGATTTCAGCCATTGTGTTAGAAAATACAGCAGGGCACCCTTGTATGTCGTATATAGGGCTGCAGCAAAACACAAATAAGAGAAGCTGCAGACACTGTTCCTCTGGATATGGTGGGGTTTGTGTGTCCCACTGTGCTTTTCTTTCTGTTCTTAATAGTCAAGGTATTGGTCCTTGAATAGTCAAGGTAACATTTTCCTGATGGACCTGAGAGACAATATCTCAGAAAATGAGAACGCAAAGATTCTGCTGCATCTGATGCAAGGCCTATCCAGTATCTGTGCTGCTTTCCACAGTGACTGGCCCGACAACTTTTCAGAAGTCTACAAAAAAGATACAGGGTTAGTAGCATCTTTTATTGTTGAAAGCTATTTATTCAATGGTATCCTGTAGGCATCTTGCATTAGAGATGCAAAATTTCCCAAAAAATTTGAAGCTCAGGAAAAAAAACCCTCCCCCCCTCCCCGGGGAAAAAACAGATATTTTAGGAAAAATTGAAAAAAAATGCTACATTGGCACTCCCCCTCCCCTTTCGCAGCCTGAAAGTCATTCTGTAACTTTAGGAACAAAAACTACGACTATGGACAATTTGACTTGGCATAAAATTACCACAACTAGCATCTTACAATATGGTGTGTCCAAACAATTACAAGTAGAATTTACTTTTTAAACAATATTTATTTGTAATTGTAACAAATGAAGTAACAATCTCCTGAACTGTTTACCAGTTTATGTGGAACAAAAAACCTCTACAAAACAATGTTTAAAAATCCAGAATTTACAAATATCCTTATATCTTCTCCACAGTATTAAATAAAAATAAAATAAAAACCTCATTCTCATAAAAAGAATTGAAGGGTGGATGTATTGAAGGGAGTGTAGGTAGTGAAGAGAACAGAAGAGAACCAAACATACCCACCCACATGCAGAAACAAAAGTGAAACCTTTTTCTTGTAACAAAAGCATTTCTTCTTCTAAAGCAGGGCTGTTCAACTTTGAACAGGCCAAGGTCTACTTTTTCCGGCCCAAAGTGCCTGAGGGCTACTACACTAATACCTCTACTTACAAATTTTATCCGTTCCGAGCACATGTTCATTGAAAACCAATTAATATGTTCTGGAAGGAACAGATTTCAATGTGCCATGGCCCTTGAACTGCCCCACTTGGCTGAGACAGTGGGCTGGCAGACCCAGAACTTTGCTGGGGCAGTGGTGCTCCTTGGGATGGGGGAGGGAGGGGTGGAGAACTTATCCCCTCACTTTTTATTTATGGCCGGCGGGCTACTTTTGAACCCTTTGCGGGCTACCAGTAGCCCATGGTCTACCTGTTGGGCAGGCCTGTTCTAAAGGAAGAAATGCATCTTGTTCTTGCACTGGAGAATTCAATCTGTAACCTAGGACCTGCTTGTCCTCAGTGCACAGAAAATAGAATAAAATCTGATACTATGCATATTTTTTAGAAATGATTTGGAAAATATTTGAACACCTTGTCTTAAACTATTTTATTCATCATGTTAAAATAAAATATTCCATAATCATTTTTCTTTTTCTTTTTTAAAATTTTCCATTTTTTCAGAAAAATGGAAAAACTGTTTTTCCCCTTTAATTTTTCCAGTTTTCTTCTGGGCCTTCACATCTCTTAATTATGAATAGTATTCACAATTAGCCCCTTTCCCCTTTGTCAAATTCCCTGACAATGGACTTCATATTTTAACCAAGCAATATGTGAAAAAGTACTTATTGGTTGCCTTGTTATAGAAATTCTATGATGATTCTTAACCAGAATCCTGATGTTTCATAACCAGCTTAAATTAGACCTCTAAATATAGTTCTTCCTTTTGTCTGCTACAAATCTTCCACAATTCAGGTCCTTTGGATAATCCTGGGTTCTATTCTACAGTTAGAGATAGAAAAAGCTTCCTTATTATTCCATCTCATATATAATTTCATAAATGTCTACCACAAACATCCACATTCACTTCCACTAAACACAACTAAAAAGGTGTGTATTTTGTAAAATATGCAACTACAAAAAACATGGAGAGACAGAAACTGTTTTTAAAATTATCTTCATTCAAGACAATATTTTTGGACGCTTCCTCTACAGTCCCTCCAGAGGCACTTTCCTTTGGCGGGGATGGGGTGGGTGGAGGAACACTTTATAGGTGTATATCTCAGATGTCAGACACCCAAATTTCATCAAACATGCATGGCATGTAGAGTCACAGGAAGATTCCCTGCAAATCTCTAGGGCTTTAAATTAAAAATGAATTTGTCAATTTGTTGATTCATCAGGAAAAAATCATATATATTTTTCAATTCATTGATCTCAATGAATGAGAAATCAAGCAAATCACAATTTTTGTGATTCAATCTCATCTATTGTTGTTGGTGTATGTTGCATTACACTTCTTATTGCTCAGCAGTGCTAAGCTAGTATGGAGAGGAGGATTACTTATCTTGTTACAATATTATTTTAATTTCTTGTCTTAATGTTTTGAACATCACAATTTTTGTATTTTCTGTACATTTGAGGTTGTTTGCTGATGGAACTCTGACTTATGTAAGGAATTTTTTTGTTTGTTGTTTACCTAGAAGTATAATGTCTGGCTTTTTAACATCAACCATTTTATCTATGATAACCTGCTTTCTCTGATACATATTATTGTGATTTTGTTTTCTAAAACTGGAGCTGTCTGGAATTTATACTATAAAGGAAAATATACACATAATCTATAACATTTAGGCAAATGCTGCAGAATGCTCATTAGGGCAGCCAAATATGATATGATGAACAGTTTCTTTTAACTTGCGACAGACTATATTCCTCATGTATAACTTGCTTCATCATAATTATTTTCTGAAAATACAGTATATCATGCAAGTAACAGTGCTATCGTGGTTGTTATTAATTGTACACTAGGATTAAAACTAGGTTTTTTTAAAAAGCAAAGGTGTGTTACTGAAAATTTTTTATCTTTCATATTTTAAATTTGTTTAAAAAGAGATATGGGCTTTTAACTTTGGAATAATTATTTATAATAAATTTGCTCCTAAAGAGAAAATTAAAACTTTTCTTTGCAATTGTTTGTAGAAAGTCCATCATTTTAGAATGTTTTAAAGCAGATCTGAACCATTTCCCTAAGATACACAGTAACTTGGCAATTGCAAAAGTCTCAGTGGATTAGCCATGAGACCATGAAGACTGCTTGGAGGACAATAACACTAACTGCCTCAAAATTCTACCCTATGCCTTTTCCATTCCAATCTCTCTTGACGAGTCTCATACCTCAGTCATGCTGCAGGCTAAAATGGCTGATTTACCAGCCAAGATGCAATACTTCTTTTGTTAACAAACACATATTGTCTGAGCTAGGTTAGTTCAGTTGGAGAACAATATTGGGTAAAAATTGGGAGGTAACTATGATACACATTTTGGTAAGTATGCAACTCCCATAGATGTTTAATGTGGACAAACATAATGGCTGAGTGGTGGTTAGCAAAACCTGTGAGCAGAATAACTTTCCAAATTAACACCCATGCAAGAGAAAAGAGAAATTCTAAAAATTACAATATAAAATAACTATCCATACCAAATTCTGGAGGTTTGTGTGTTGAATATTCTGTAGTCAGGTAAAGATCTGTAAATTAACAGTTGCCTTGAAAATCAGGCAGTTCCCATACAAGGAAATATGATCAGAGTTAACTAGGAGTGCTAATAAGCTTCCGACAGTATGAAAAGATGAATTTGAATATTAATACTTTACTTGTTAATCTCTTAAGGCTTCTTTGAAATATGCTTTTACACAAAAGCAGCTTATCTTTTCCAACAAAACTCACTTGTTTGATGCGGTCCGGATTGACGGTTGTCTGAGGCTGTAGAATGCTAACTGGTTCTGTCTTGGCCACATTTTGAGGCATTTCTCGAATCTTTTCAGCAATGAAGCCATGCACCGCATTTAATGCTTCCACTGTTCCCTGGATCAAACACACCCGCTCTGTCGTACCTTCAGAAACAAAGCACATTTTGTTTTGCTTTTAAAAATATTAACTCTGTCCATAGCATCATTAATCTGTCTAATTGCAGCCCTTTAGTTAAGCTAATGTGAGTGCAATAGGTGACTCAACTCCCCTGCTCCCATAGTATATAGTATAACGGCTAGAATCTAAAGGAAGCTGGCCGTGCATTTGTAGAAAATGTTTACAAAGATGGGAAGACGATTTTAACTTCTAGAGGTAGTCCCTTTAACCCAGGCATGTTCAAACTTCTGCCCTCCTGATGTTTTGGACCACAACTCCCAGAATTCTAAGCTTAGAATGCCAATGACAAAGGACTGTGGGAGTTGCTGTCCAAAACATCTGGAGGGCCAAAGTTTGGGCATGCCTGCTTTAACCTCATGGGTACTATTTAGAAAGCCACAGACTTACTTTTTTCTTTTATGAGGAGATGCTTTTTCATGGGCATGGAGATAGCTACTAGAAGAGTTGAAAAAGATTCATCTCTGCACAGCATACCACTTGTGACAGCCTGGATCCCAGTAAGTAATAAAACTTTTTTATAGTTGTACTTTGAAATATGTATAACTCCTTTATTTATAACTTTACTCTTCCTTTCTAGGCTTTGCTGTAACGTATGAGTGCTAATTTAATTTCATAATCATCTTAGCTTGGGCTTTGCTTGCCCAAGCCCATTGAGTAAGCCTCACAACAGGGATATGAACCAGGACATCCCACGTTCAACGCCACCATAGCAGATCATAAAACTGCTGTGCATAAGCCACATGCAATTATCCTCATATCTACATCTACCCTCACAATTTACATGGTTTACAACCAGATTTCTTGATGCAACAATTTCAGTATATTTTTTCTATTATTTTATTTCCTCCATTTGAAAGCTTTTAAAGAATGCAAAGGCTATGGGAGCATAAAGCACCAGTCATTTGTAAATTTTATCTTACTTTACAGTTCCCAGATGATCCTGCCATCAATGGCAACCGAAATGCCGACCCTCATAAATTCTTTTATATTTTTATATTTTTTTATGTTTCAAATGCTAGAAAAATGACTTCACCCAACTTCATTCTCCTGTAAAGCTATATATGTGTGTGTGTGTGTGTGTGTGTTGTGCTTCTTTCAGAAACCCATGCTCAAGAGAATTTCAAATATGTTCCTCAGAGAGATTCAACTATCTATGGGCCATAATACATGATCTATAAATTAAAGTGAGAAGCCTTTTTCATATCTAGATGTGACATATTTTATATAAACAAGTACTTTCCAAATGCTATTATCAATTCCACAAATTGCTGCACACAGAATAAACTATTAGAACAGAGGAAATCACATGTAAAGAGATGTGTACATGAACTAGCTCACTGAGTAAAAATGAATGTGTTCGGCTCAAATGGAAGGTTTGACTTCACTATGCAGATCTCAATGGTCAGAAATGATCCCAAACCAGACTGAACATACACATGTACCCCTCAATTTATCCATGTTAGGTAATAATGTCATTGCCATCCAAGTCAAGGGTGTAAGAAGGATCATGTTAGAGGAAAATTTAAAATTTCTCTTTGATCAATATGCTCAGCTAAATCAATATAAATGTGACAATGCCTAAAGAATGCATGCCACTATTTACTGTTTTGCAACTTTATAATGGTATTTTCCACTTTACATCTGTTCTCTTCACAGAAAAAACTTCCCTTTTCTGAGTATTCAAAAAGAACAACATAAAAATACACTACTAAAATTGGCACTTCATCTAACTGTTCTTGTTACAGGAGGCCAAGACACTTCTAACCTCTCGTGACCCTAGGAATGATCAATCTCCAAAAATGTCCTATCCTGAACAGCTCTACTTGGCTCTTGCTAATGCAAGTCTTTACAGAGTCAGTCCGTCTTGTATTTGGTCTTCCTCTTTTCCTTCTGCCTTTAACCATTCCCAGCATTATTGTCTTTTACAAAGAATACTGTCTTTTCATGATATGCCCAAAGTAGGACAAGCTCATTTTCATTACTGTCTCCCTGGATAGTTCAGGATTTATTTGGTTTTGGACCCATTTTTTAATCTTTCTGGCATTCAAGGCTATCAATAAAACTCTCTAGCACTATGTTTTGAACAAATCCATTTTTTCCCCTGACAGTTTTCTTTATGTCAGGCTTTTACACCTATACATGGTTGTCATATTTATAACAGTGCAGATGATCTTAGCCTTGGCCTGCAGTAGACTTGCTGATCTTTTCTAATTACTTCGTTAAATCTTTTCTAATTCTTCGACTTGCATTGTGTTGTGCTGTATTGATTGTTGTTAACCACCCCAAGTGGCCTTGCTGTCAGATGGGTGGTATAAAAATCCAATAAATAAATCTATAAATAAATACAGTAAATTAATTGCTATCTTTCCAAGTTTCAGGCTTATTTTGATTCCTTGGCTGCAGTCTCCATTTGGGCTGATGATTGAACCAATGTATACAGAATTATTGACTATTTAATTTCTCCATTGTCAGCATTAAAGTTGTTTAGTTATTAAGTAGTGATTATCTTGTCTTCTTCATGTTCAACCACAGTCCTGTGTTGGCCCTTTCTCCATTCACTTTCACAAAAGTTCTTCCAAATTGCTGTTTCTGCATATCTTATTGATATTCCTTCAACTAATTTTACTCTTCCTTGATCTGAATTTACTCTAGCTTTGTTATGTTCATTGTGCAGGTTGAAGAAATAAGAGGATAAAATGCACTCTTGTTCTGATACCTTTGCCTGTAGGAAACTATTCTGTCTCTCCATATTCTCTCCCTATGGTAGCTTCTTGTATGCAATACACATTATTTATCAGGATAATCAAGTGCTGAGGAGTGCACATCTCAGAACAACCCATACTTTCTCACAATTCACAGTCAAAGATTCTTCTATAATCTATAAAGCACAGACTAATCTCCTTAAATTCTTTGGTGTGTTCCAGTAGCCAACATATATTTGCAATATGATCTCAAAAGCTTCTTTTTTTTAACCACTTTGAACATGAGGGATTTCTCATTCCATATAAGGCAAAAGTCTTTTTTACAACATCTTGAGCATCATCTTACCTTTCATGGGAAATTAAAGCAATGGTTCTAGTTATTGCACTCCTTGGTAGAAGCTTCATGGCACAGTGGTTAAATTGCTGTACTGCAGCTAAAACTGTGCTCACGATCTAGGGTAAAATTCCAGGTAGCCTTCAATCCAGTCAGTAAGATGAGTATCCAGCTTGCCAGAGGAGGGTGATGTATAGCCTGCATAATTAAATTGTAAACTGCCCACAGAATGCTTTAAGCACTATGGGCGGTATATAAGCAGAACACTTTGCTTTGGTATCTCATTACTTGGGGATTGGAATGTACGTTGAAGATTTCCAGTCTGTACACCACTGTTTTGTTTTCCATATTGGTTGGCATATTATCATTAGAAGTTTGACAAATTCATTCTCTGGGGCTATGAACCGTTTATTTCTTCCCATTACTTTCACAACAGCAGTCACTTTTCTATGACCCAAGAATGGGAAATTTAAACTTAGATTAGGAATACTAAAATACCAAGATGGAAGCACACTATCAAATGGGAAAAAAAGAGAAGATAAAAACATTATATAGTGGTACCTGAGCAATTCAACCTCAGAGTGGAAAATTGCTGGCGTTTTAACTGCTGGCTTACAAATTTTAGATGTGGTCTGCTCTACTTACATTTTTAAATTATTTTTTAGATACGGCTGCTCTACTTACGAATTGTTCAACTTATGAGTATTCATTCAGAACGGATTAAACTCGTAAGTAGAGGTACCACTTATTAAGGGTTTTCTTAGAGTTTCTTAAAGTTTTGTATTTTAATGAATGTAATATAACCCCAAATATATAACTATAATATATATATTTGTATACTGACTAGTTCCAGGTTTTCTGTTTCTGTTTTTTTTTTTTTTTTGTCATCTCTGTGTAACCAATAGATAAGAGTCCAGATGTCTCACAGCCTAGACACACATTCCAAAGGAGTCAGTTGTTATCAGTGATGGAGAGTACGGTATCAAAGAATCAGTTTAAGCCAGTTGTCCTGACTGGTTTATGCTAGCAAACTGATAAACTAAGATATTACAGCCTGTCCCTTCTTTAGTCTGGGGTCTTTGCTCATCTTTAGATCAAGACCCTAGTGTGTACTGGCATGTATTCCATAGAACTGAATTGCAGCACACTGCTCTCCTTGCATACACCAGGGTTCAACACACTGAGAATTAGTCTACAAGTATGTAGTGGTGGCTCAGTGGACTAAGGCTCCGAAAACTGTTGACTTCAAAGTCAGCAGCTCAGCGGTTCGAATCCTGGGTGCCACACAGTGGAGTGAGCTCCCACTGTTCACCCCAGCTCCTGCCAACCTAGCAGTTCGAAAGCATGTAAAACGCAAGTAGATAGGTACCGCCGTAAAAGGCGGGAAGGTAAAAACAGTGTTTCCTTGCAGCCATGCCAGCCACATGGCCATGGACTTGCACAACACTGGCTCTTCTGGCTTGAATACGGAGATGAGCACCGCCCCTAGAGTCGGACACGACTAGCACGCATGTGCAGGGGGGAACCTTTACCTTTACCTTACGGTATACTGAAGGTCTATATGAAATACCAAGTTATAAGTAAGCTAGTTAAAAATAGCAAGTTAAAAGTAAGACTGATCCTGCTCTTGCCTTGCACTCGAAGGAAACAGCACAAAAGATTTAATAAGATGGTGAAAGAAAATGGGATTTACATATGTAAACGTTCCAACAGCAAGCTGAGAATGCCCTACTGCACTGTGGTTGAAAACAGTAATAAGGTCATATGCTGTCTTTGTTGCATAGGTTAACGGATGTTACTTTTCATTAAAAATACAAGTACAGTAGGACCCCAGTATCCACTGGAGATTGGTTACAATCCTTCCTGTGGATAATGAAAACGGTGGATAAGAGATAATGCCAAATGTTCCCCAAAACTGCTGTTTTGTGATAATAACTCGCTTTACAGCTGCTGTTTTGCAATAGTAGCTTGATTTACAGCTGCTGTTTGTGGTGGTAGCTTGCTTTACGGCTGCTGTTTTATGACAGTAGCTTGCTTTACGGCTGCTCTTTGTGACAGTAGCTGGCTTTGCGGCTGCTGATTTATTTATTTATTTATTTCCTCTGCCAACCATGGATAACTGAATAAGTGGATGCGGGGGTCCTACTGTAGTAGAAAGGAGGGAAAGCTCACTTTTCTGCTCCCCCCCCCCATATTTATAGTCTGGTTAGGTTTCTGGCTGTGAAGTCAGACACTTGGACTTCAGTTCTACTCTGCATCACAGAAGAACAATCAGCTTCTATATTGTCACTACAAGGCAATGTTAATTACTAGTGAGTATTTTTATACCCAGTTAATCCTGATTTTGCCATTAGCAAAATCAATTTGGTACCAAATGATTATTTGTTATGGAATCTGGAGTCAGCAAAATTTTACAAATACATTCCTTTAAGTCTCAACACAGACGGGATGCAATGCTTTCTAGTATCAGAAAGCTGTTACTATCGCAGCATCAACGGCAGGAATTCTACACAGGTAAAATGCTGGATTGGAATACTAACCTTAGCCCTAACCCTAATCCATTCCAAATGCATGCTCATAAATTGAACAACTCGTAAGTAGAGCAGCCATATCTTAAAAAATAGCAGACCGCATCTAAAATTTGTAAGGCAGCAGTTAAAATGCCAATGGTTTTCCACTCAAGTCAAATTGCTTGTAAGTAGAGCTGCTTGTAAGTAGAGGTAACACTGTATATATGTTGAAACAGGACCATTTATGTAACATTATTTAATAGTCTATACATTTATTTAACAAAAATAAACTTGAGAAGTATGCAAAAAGAAAACCAAAGTATTTTCTTTGTTAATCTTTATGCAACAGAGTAGAAAAATAAATCAAACAAATAGAAAACCTCACCTTGCACTGAGTAGGCTGGAGGATAATTTCCAACACTAATTAAAATTCCAGGATATTAAGGATTCAATTTCTTTATATACTACTTTTATTTCCCCACCCCACTGAAAACTAAAATCGCTTCCATACCAACCTATCAAATGGACTCCCAGCTTCAGCAAATCATTTCCACTTCTAATCAGCACAAATACCTGAGCAGAATTCCCGCTATGGAAGCTGCCATAGTGGCACTTTTCTGATACTAAAAAGGTTTTATCCCTTTTATGTTGACCCTTGGGAAAATGTCCACTTTCTGTCTGATACATTACAAGTTGTGGCCAATGGCAAAAAGCAATAGATATGTTGGAACTTTTTAGGTGTTAGCTATTTTGTGAATGAAATACAAGGATATGGCAATTGACTTTTATTTGGAAAAATGGTTTGTTTGTTTAATGCTGTAAAATATATTTGTAACAATGATACAAACATCCATGCTGTACATCTACTTTTGTGTGAATCCTCTAACATCATGTCCCCTCCCTCTCTTGACTCGTGGGGTTACATGGTACAAGTATAAAACATGCTTCTACTCTTTAGTGTGAGAGCCCAAAATAAATAAAAATATATGAAATATATATACACTATGAACTTCTCTATGCTATTTCAAACAATTGCTATGGTATTGGAGAAAATATCTGGCGGAAAGCTATTAAAATATAAGTTAGTTTGATTTTGGAAGCTAAGCAGGGTCGGCCCTGGTTAGTACTTGGATGGGAGACCAACAGGGAGTACCAGGAGCTATAGGTGCCTGGAGTAGAAACTGGCAAACCACTCCAGTATTCCTGCCAAGAAAACTGCATGGGCATGGAGTCACAAAGAGGCGGTCACAACTGTAACAACACAACACAGTTTGATCTATGAATGCAATTTCCTTCTTTATCTCTCTCACCCCCTCCCCCATCTTGTAAGCTTTACCCTCCTTCATCTGTCTGGAACTCTTGTGGTTCCTGTGTTAAGTGATCTCGTTCTCAACAAGTGCACCAGGGAGTCTTTACAATGAAGTATTAATTGTCTACTGTATGATAGAAAGCAATGTGGATTGATCAATGCAGCTAATGCAGTGTTCTTGTCTCAGTCAGCAGACAAAACATTTATACAAAACACAGATCAGCTTACATAGAAGATCTCAGAGCCTGACACAGAAAGCACTTAAAGGGATGAACACTACTGAAATAATAGCAAGGAAAGCAGACAGAGCCAAGAGGAAACTTAATTAAGCTTAGATTCAAGTTTTCTGCATACAGCGCTCTTTAGAAGTTATACGTTATAATGACTCACATGGTATCCAGCATGTACACACTCTGACCTCTTGAAAAGAATACTATTCTATAATATTAAAATTTAAAAAGCCTCCCCAGCAAGTAAGATTCTAGCAGGGAAATATATTTAAACTAGATTAAGTTATAGTATAATGAGCAGTGGGCATTCAGGCATGCTAAATCTTTCTACATTCGAAGACTGGTATGTGTTCATCCAAAACATTTCCTCCAGAAGCAAAAGCAGTTCAGTCATTCTGCCATTATGAACTTATGTCCCCACTTCATCTAATATTATTACAGTGGTACCTTGTATAAAGGAATTAATTCGTTCCAAATGAAATTATGTTAAGCAAATTTTCCTTTATACAAATTCCCATAGGAATGCATTAAAAACAGAGTGATCCCATTTTTATGTTGTACAGATTTGCCCCATAGACGATTATGTTAAGTAAATTTTCCCTATCTCCAGAATGTTTTATGTTGAACAAATTTTATGTTATACAAGCTGTATGTTATACAAGGGTCCACTGTATATTGGTTGTGGAGGAAGAGGTGTGTAGGTCCTATGTAGGGCAGGTCCCCCATTAAACTCATGGTGTTCAAAGTTCTAACCTTTCTGTACTGCTATGTCTATTGAGCTGCTTACACTTAGTTTACCCTTAAATTAAAAAAAAGTTTTCAAAATATCAGTAAGAATGAACATTAAAGAGAGTTAGTAACCATACTTTTTAACTGAAGAGTTCCCAAAGATTTATTTAAGGACTTTTTGTTGAAACGACCCAAGAAATTTCTCTGACTAAAACTAAACAATTAAGAATACCCCTGCCTTACCCAAATCATGGTGCATAGAAAGTCAGCCAAGTTATTTTGCTCAAGGAAAATCAAACAACTATCTCTCACCTCTGGTAATGAAAATATAGCAATAACAAATTAAGTAACAACTTGCTGCCTGTTTACAATTCACCTATTGCCTGTGCTGGATGCCCAACTTTCTAATAGTATGATCAAATTTGACTTGTGATTGTAATAGATAAGATGGGGGTTCTCATTCACAAATTATTTATGGAGCTTCATTCCAAAACCAGATATTGCTTCAAGTCACTCTATTTTTTCAACATACACTTTTTAAAAGAAAAGTTGCATTGGAAGCACATTCCATCAGCCATACAATGATACCAACTACACTACATTGCCCTTAAAACATTATGAGAGCTCTGTAAATAAATCCACAACAGCTACCAGCTTGTGAAAAAATGCACTGCCTGCTATTGGAAGAAGAAGAAAAGAGGGCTTCCATTAGTCTTGCAACAGCACTCTCCATTTTAACACTGGGCAAGGAGTATGGGGCTTAATTTTCTAGATGTAAAACACAGTTTGTGTTTTACCATAAACTTGACTCCTGAGATTGGGAAATTACTCCAACACACATGGAAATCTGAAAGAAAACAACATCTTGAGGTCAGCTAAAGAATTCAAGGTACCATTATCTGAAATGCAAGGTTTCCATTTAAAAAAAAATCCACTGTGTTAAAGAGTTCTCTGCTATGTCAGCTTTGCCCACTCCTTCCTCACTTTCGTCCTCATACAAGAAAAGAAAAGAGTAAACTGAGAACATGAAACAAGCATACAGTCCCCTAGACTCCTTCTACCAGCTTTTATCAAATTCTTGAGTAAGATTTGGTTAGCATATTTTCCATATGCAAATGAGGACGTTATCCTGGAGAAGTCTGCGGCACAAATCTTGCAATATTCTTAATCATACACCAGATGTGCTATGAAAGATGCACTGTTGAAACAATGCTCTATATAAATGAGCCTCTGACATTTGTGTTCTTGTCCTCTTCTTTTCCTCCAGCTAGGCTGCAATATTTAAGCATTTGCTTAAATATTCAAGTGATGGCGATTTCTCATTATGTCTGAGCCCAGAGAGACTGTGATTAGTTATAATTATATGCTTACTTATTTAATCTACCTCTGACAACATTTTCAAGGTACCATTAAACAAAATAAATAAATAAATAAATAAACCAATTGGAACAGATTCAAGGACAGTTGGACCTCCATATCCACTGATTCATTAACCACTGATTCAGTTATCCAAGGTTGGCAGAGTTTTTTTTGGGGGGGGGTGTTCTCTTTTATCCAATTTTCATTATCCATGGGACAGCCTGGAACCACTCCCCAGCGGATACCAGGGATCTACTGTATTGGAATGTTAAAATATTAGAACATTAAGAGCTAGCAGTAAACTTGATAACTTAAATTGGTTCTGATCAATACTTGTTTCACTGAGCCACAGCCAAGGCTATACAGTTTGTCATGATTCGCTTTCACATCAGCTGGAAATGGAAGCAAAAGCTTACAATTGCTTCTTAACAGCTAATACGGAGGGGATAAGAAGTGGAACATGTGGACCCGGGGCATATGCATGTACTATTAAAACACATTTTAATGCTATGTTTAATGGTAGCCACTGAAGAGAGTGAAATGCCCTCAAAACAGAAACCTGGAGTCATCTGAAAAATCAACTTCGATTTCAACACAGCTTCAGAGATGATTTCTAAAGACAGTGTGGTGCCTGCAAAATTTACCCACAACATTATTCCTCTTCCATGATTTGTATACATACATGGTGTGGATAAACTATTACTATAAAAAGCAAAACATTCTGCTTATATTTTATATTCATTATACATAATGAATGTCATTAGTTACTGTATACCGTTAATGTGTGTAACAAAAATAAAACTCTTGAAAATTGGCAGATGTTTCTTGCTTCAAAAGATTTTAGGTTCCATTAGTGGATCGAGCAAACAACCAAGCCATTTACTGTTTTGAGCAGTTAAAATCTCTCATTGTTAGTTTTCAAATTAAAGCTGAATGCTTTTTGCCCATGACATGAACAGTTTTCTTCCTTGTATAAGACTATATTTTTGTCTACAATTGTTAGACTAAAAACTAAGGGTCATCTTATACATGGAAGTAAGGCAAGATGAGAACCACATGGTTGTGAAACTAATTTTGGGTTGCAAACGTGGGGGTCATCTTATGCATGGGGGCATCTTATAGAGGGAAAACACATGGTATATGGGAAATTCCATTCTACTCAGTAAAGCTGAATTCTCAATCACATCTACTGTATCTTTGTACTGCTACTGCTCCAGAGTTCACTGAAACTCTTCTGATATGACAAACAGAGGGTTGGGTTCTCATTAGCTTTAAAATATTCACATTTTCAGTCACACATGCAGAGTCAAAACACATGTTCCATACTACACATGGATTTCTAAACTGTCTACAGAAATTTATAGTGAGTTTCTCAGAGAAATATTCAACTAGCTGTGGAAATGTGAACTGAACAGTTGGTTCTGCTCTGCACCTCTTGATGCCTATATTCATTCTTGACCTTTTATTCTGTCAAAACATGGAATTTTAATATTTTCTTAGTATGAAGCACATTTTGCAAGTCATGCACATGGGATTGAAATAATGTGACAGCAATCATATGGGTTTCTATCAGTAATATCTGTATGGTGAAGAAGAGGGAAATCTGTGGCCTGCCAGATGCTATCTCATATTTCATGACCACTGGGCATGCTGTTGGAGATAACTGGAGTCGTAATGTAACAATGTCTAGAGCCCTACAAATCCTCCTGCCTTACCCTAGAGCACAGAATACAGTAATACCTTGGTTAGTGAAAGCTTCAGTTATCTAAAAAAATGGATAATGAAACTAAATTTCTGGGAATAGAAGTGTCAGTTTGCAAAAAATTCCAATGGGCTTCCCCAGTTTACGGCTTTCAGGCACACCCCACTGCAAACCAGCCAGCAAGAGTGAAGCTTGGTTGTGCCTCTAGAGCCACCTCCATCCCCCACTTTTCAAGAGTGGGTAAGGAGAAGCGCGCGGGTGTGTGTGAATGAAAGACCTGCCTGAAAGCTGATAGCATCCACGTCTTATTTCCTGCTAGGCATGTAGAGAGCTGGCTCCCGCCCCTCACACACACACCACCTCAAGCCCACCTCACCTGCCTCTCTCCTTCCCTTTCGCACCCCAGAGCCTTCCTTCACCTACTTGCGGAGGGCTTGAGGTGGCCGCTTGCAACAGGAAGAAGCCGCTGTGGCCACCTGCCACTGTTACCCCCTCCTCATCACCACCTGCCAGTGCCTCCTCCTTCCTCAGAGACAGAGGTGGGAGAACAACGTAGAGGGAAGTGGGAACCTTCCTGGGTGGTGGACCTGATCTGCCGCTCTGCCCAGCCACAGGGTATGGTTCCCCCCGCTGGGATCAGGCACCCCAAAGCTTCCACAAATTGCTGGGTTTAGCTTTGGGTGATCCAACACTTCCTTTCCCCTGCTTGGTTCTGCAGTGAGGGAAAGGAGGTAAAAGTCAATTAATCCAATCTCCAGAACGGATTGATAGGTTTCCCATTCATTCAATGGGAAACCACATTTCATTTAACAGCATTTTCAGTCTATGAAATGCCCTATGGAACCAATTAATTTCATGTACACATTTTAGAATATATCTGTACACATTTTAGAATAAGAAAGGGGAGGGAGAATCACTAAACACAAAGTTCATAGCTTTCTCAAAAGTTCCTCTTTCCCTAACTTTCTCAAGTATGTTCTCATACTCACCAGTGCACACCTGACAACAAGGAAACTAAAGACAGATAGATGTCCACATGACAATTACAAAGTATTCAATAAAACGTTTGCAAAACACTATAGGGCTTGTACCAAATATAAGAGAGAATGCTAGGAAACAGGAGAGACCTTGGAGATAGCAAAAACTTATAAAAGGAAAAAGAAAAAAATTGTAGTAGAACCAAAATGCATGAAAATCTTATTGATCCAATGTCTACTCTAGTTGGAGTTAGCAAATGGATTTCGCCCAGAGACCTTAACAGCTGCAATTATTTGGAGGCTGATGAAGATGGAAAGTTCTTAATGTAAAATTTTAAAACTATTTTTTTTCAAATGTTCATCTAAATGAGTGGAATGTAGTATTTGAAAGCTTGTACACAACACAGAATTTTGTCTTCTCTATATTGTTACCAGGCAACAGAAGACTAAATGTCAGCTAGAAAAATACAAAAGAATAGGGATTGATAAGAGATTGGGATAACCTTTGGGATATGTGCAAACAAGAGTGAAATAAATTTTAAAAGAGCCAGTTCCTTAAATATTCTGCTGCAAAATTATCCTTGATTTGAATATAGCAACACAAAATTTGAATTTAGCAACACATGAAGAATTATTTTAGTTTACCACAGCAAAGGGATACTTACAGTCTATAAAGAAATTATTTCCTGGTGGAATAGCAATTAGAATAAGGCCAAAAATGTATTTCCCAACAATCTCAAGTACTATATACACAGTTTTCAGAATTTAAGAACCATGAAACATTGAACAGATTTTTTTCCTGTTCTTTCTTCACTCTCTTTTAAATTATCATCTCAAACCAGATTTATTTCAAATTGTAGTTTAAAACTCTAGTTTGTTGTCATTTATGAGGCAGAAAATGGAACTGGGTCTGACATGAAGAGGGAGTGCATGGCCTTGAACATTCTTCACTGCAGCCAAATCACAGTCATAGTGGGAGAATTTCTATGACATGACAGATTCTTTCTGCAACCTGTGCTTGAATATTTATGTGGGTTTGGACGTGTTTATGAGTAACTTGGTGAAAAAGGCCAGACAACTCAGAAAAAATGTTTAAACTTGCTTGTGGGTTCAAGTATATAATGCAGAGTAAGTAAGTATGAAATGTCTAGTATTCTATCCTGGCTTTCTTGACCATGTAGCACCCAATCCATGGGTGCCTCATGGTCAGGAAAGCCAGGATCAAAGCTGCCACTACCCCTCTTTGTCTGGATCTCTGTGCTGGGCTGTGTCAGCACAAAGACCCAGGCAAAAGGGTGACAGTGGCTTGTGGGCTCATTCGTAGCCCCAGTTTATTCAGTGGCCATGGCTGCAGAATAAACTGGGGCTACAAATGAGCCCACAGGCCTCTGCCTCCTCTTCGAATGGTGTAAGAAAATAATTATGATGGGACATGGTATGATTTGCAAAGCTCAATATTAACTGTACCTTCCATTCTTTATGAGAGTTTGTTATCTAAAGTATGTCGAAATTTAGCCATAACAATGCCTGTAGAGCAGAATGTAGTCAGCTACCATTGGTGGATTGAAGCATGTGACATTTGAAAGCTTCTTTGAACAAGAAGAAGGAGATAGAGAAGCCATTAATATCCACTTCAGACTGCTGTTTGAGTTTCTGCTTCATGCCAGATGTAGTCAGGAACAGGTCTATGTAGCTTAGACAAATTGGACCAAAGTATTAAATTAGAGGGTAATTTAGACTTTTTTATTTTTAGGGAAATAAGTTTATAATTGAATCTGACAAGTTTTAAATCTCTTTTTTGAATCTTTTTTACAAGTACAACTTTTTTGTAACTTAGAATAGAAATACAAATCTTTTTTTAATCATTTTGCCTCACAAAGATATGTCATTTAAAGAAGAACCCAAGGTGAATCAAAAGGGGATTTTGCCTAAGAAATGTCTGCCTTAAGGAATTTTCTTTGTGTTTTGACCTCAGCTAGTAATTAATCCTTTTGATTAACTGTGCACATGGCTCTGTGCACTGAGCCCCTTAAATTCATTGAAAACCAGTGGAATCCTCCAAAATGGATTAATTGGTTTTCAATGCATTCCTATAGGAAACCGTGGCTCTTAAGATGAATTTTTCGTAAAATGAATGGACCCGTGGAATGAATTAAATTCGTCTTAGGAGGCACCACGGTATTGGACAAGTGTTCTAAAGATCAGCCATTTAGGTATTTGAAAATGGCTATAATTTGTTCTTCAAGCTACCCAAACCTCCCAAATGTCCCAATCATTCCTCACAGACTCTACTACCTCTCCAAACTCTGCTATCCTGGTCCCACTTTTCTTGACATGTCCTAGCTTTCCACTATATTCCTTCAACAGTGGTTTCAGGTTTGACCAAAACAGTCAGAAAGTTAATACTACTTCCCTTGAGTTCAACAATAAACTGTTGCTGATATAGCATTCAATTTTTCTATCACTGCATCAAACCACTGATTCACATTTACCTTATGCTCTACTAAGATTCCTACACCCTTTTCATACATTACTGCCAAGCCAGCTGTCACCCTTTCTATAACTGTGCATCTGATTGTTTATCCTGCTTGAATGTAGAATGCAGTAACCCCCCCCCCGGCCTATCACAGGGGTTAGGGACCCACCCAACCCACGATGACTGAAAATCCGTGATATGAGGCTCCAGGTTGGGTGGGGGGGGCAGGGGGCAATCAGATCCCCCACCGCCACTTGCTCGGGCTGCTCCAAGACTTCTTGGAGCAGCCCGGGTGAGCGGCGTTGGGAGATCTGATCCCCCACCGCCACTCGCCCGCACTGCCCTGAGACTTGCGGGACTGCAGTGCATGAACTGCGAAATGGTGGGGGATTGCTGTATTACATTTTTTAACTCAAAAAATCCAGTTCTCTGACCATCTGGGGTCATGTATTTAATCTTTATTTTTTAAAGTGGTAACTACTATCCTTCCTCCAGGTGTTACCAGGAAATTTGAAGGATATCCCATCTACTCATTTTACAAGTAATTTATAAATATGCAACATAACACATACAACATAAGCCCTAAGCCAAAGCACTGTGTCATCTTAAAATATTTACTGGTAAGTAATAATGTAAGTTGCAAATAACACACTGACATGAGTTAAAACAATTCTGCTCTTCTGATTCTGCTACAAAGAACCATATAATTCAAAATGTCTGTGGAGATTCTCAGTCTTCTACAGTAGGTAAAGTTATCTGGGCGATGAGTCATGTGAACTGGACTTCTTTTCTTGTGGGATTGAAACATCTCACCTGGGCAAAAATCAAGACCCTGGAAGTCCAGGACATTACAGACCATGCAAATACAGTGGACCCAATTATCAAGTTCACCAGGGAAGATGCCAAAGACAACCCACTGGCTTTCCTAGACGGCAAGGTTGGGAATAGAAATTTACATGACCGCCCCCCCCCACCCCACAGACTAGTGCCTACCATCAGACTCCTGCACAAATATAGTCATGGCTGACCTCATTCACTGCATCCAGAAATGTCTCCTTTATCTGAAATTCTCTGATAACTTCTAGACTGGCAAGGAAATACTGAAGAAATTTTACTGAAAACTTCAGTAACTTTCATTCATCCTCCAACTTAAGTCTGGACTAGTCTATATAAGAAGTATAATTTCTGGATACCAATGTGCAATTGCACAAGGGACAAGCCAACAATGCATTATGTCAAGCAATCATTCATTGTGTGTGTGTGTGTGTGTGTGTGTGTGTGTGTGTGTGTGTGTTGTTACAATTATGACCAACTCTTTGTGACCCCACGTCCATGGAGTTTTCTTGGCAGGAGTACTGGAGTGGCTTGCCAGTTCCTACTCCAGGCACCCATAGCGCCTGTTATTCCCTGGTGGTCGCCCAGCCAAGTACTAACCAGGGGCCGACCCTGCTTAGCTTCCGAAATCAGGCGAGATTGGATGTGTTGAGGGCATACTTATATGCCTCTAGCTTCTCCAATGAGACACCATCATGTCCACAGTCTAAAGACATGCTTTCTGACAGAACTGTTTGCTCAGAACTATAGAACAGCCATTGCCTACAGACAATCCATAAAGCCTAAAGAGCTACTCACACAGAATGGGAAGGAGAAATTTATACAGATTTTGCACATCCTTCTAAATATTTCTCCCAGCATATGCATTGTTATACATCTAGGAGATTCAGTAAATTATGAATCTACAATAATATAAATAAATAATTCCTTACTGAAATAGATGTGAATTAAAATGACCATACTTACACACACCATTAATGCTCTGCTGAAAAACTATAGAGTAACACTGATGTAAAATAATCTGTCTTGCTCCCATCACATAATTATAGTTCTTATGTTGTTTTAATAGTTGAGTCTTTTTCAATAATGCCTCCTGCAACAGTGCCTCTTACACAAACAATTACCTAAAGAAAAAAATCTATTTGGATAGTAGAAACACTTTCATATGCTGTTGGAATAGTTGTACTAGTAATTCAGAGTGATAAATATTCAAACCACTTTGTAAAAATATCAAAGGAAAAAACAGATCTTTGCAAATATTTCAGCTTCATTTAAAACTTAGAATTGCTTCTTAGATGTGAACTGAATTAGCATGATGTCAACAGCTGTATTATTATTAAACTTATTACTGTATTCTCGGAGGTTTTCATGGCCGGGATCTGTTAAATGTTGTGAGTTTTGGGGGCTGTCTGGCCATGTTCTGGAAGCTTTTCTTCCTGATGTTTTGCCAGACTCCATGGCCGGCATCTTCAGAGGGCAAGGAGCTCAGAGAACTAGGATTTCTCTCTGTGCTCTGGGATATAGAGTGAGTGAGACTCCCAGAGCACAGAGAGAACCCCTAGTTCCCTGAGCTCCTTGCCCTCTGAAGATGCCGGCCACAGAGTCTAGCAAAATGTCAGGAAGAAACACTTCCAGAACACGGCCAAACAGCACGAAAAACTCACAACATCAGAACTCTGAAACATCAATAACACACAGAACTATGAGTGCCTATTGTATGTGTTTCATCAAAAATGGACTGGCAAGCTTGTGAAGTATTGCCAAATTATCAGTTTCAGAATTTCCAAAATTCTTGGGTTTCATTCAGAACTCCCTGGAAGAGTGAAACAAGGAGGAGACATCTCCCACAGATGTATGAGTGAAGCCCAATAATGAATGCTCATCTCAGTTAGATAGGTAAAAAGAAGAGCTGCTTTCCAGTGCCCTGCTCATGAGTAATTTATCTAAAAATGACAAGGAGCCAATATACTTTTTTTTCCTGCACCCTAAGCTCCATCTAAACATGCATAAAAAGAATTTGACGCATATAATTCACTGCATCGAAGATTACATGCTATATATAGTTTACACTTGGGGGAAAAACAGAATACATTCACCTAAACAATTTACAATAGTTCAGATTCTGAAATGGAAAACTATAGTCTGAAGAAATATCTGAAAATGAGCTGAGAACTCAATCCATGCAAAGATAGACAACATCTTTCACAAATGTATGCATCCATCCATCTACTATTAATTCCTTCTGTGCCAGCATGACTGCCCATCCAGTCTCATACAGACTGAAAACATATCCATCTGGCTGTTGCTTCTAGCAGCTCCTCAGAATCTTCTCTGGAACAAGATTGTATGTGCAGAACACTCAGTGATAAAAAAACTTTGAAGATGGAGCTTGCAGAAACTGCTCCAAGGCCAGAAATGAAACTGTGCAAGTTCACTGCTACTACACAAGAAGACCACTTGCTGCTGAACTCAACAGGAAAGCAAATTTTCCAAAAATTTATGAATCAGATTTCCCCACAAAGTCCTAATTACAGTACCATGTAATTCTGCATGTGTACATTGTCTTATTTGTTGCATTTCTATACCGCACCTTCGTCCAAACTGGAACTCAGGGCGGTTTACCACTTTAAAAGACATAAAAATATACAGTAAAAATATATAATACAAATAGATTGGGGGGGGGGACCAGACAAGAAACATCAGGAGATGGGCAGATACGTTTAAAAAACAAAACTAAAGTAGGTCGCCATGTGTGTGTTGTGTCATTACAGTTGTGACTGACTCTTTGTGACCCTGTCCATGGAGTTTTCTTGGCAGGAATACTGGAGTGGCTTGCCAGTTCCTACTCCAGGCACCTACAGCACCTGGTATTCCCTGGTGGTCGCCCATCCAAGTACTAACCAGGGCTGACCCTGCCTAGCTTCCGAAATCAGGAAAGATCGGATGTTCTTAGGGCATCTAGGCATATGCCTCCTTAAAAAGCATGGTTTTCAATGCCTTTTTGAAGGCGGGCAGGGACTGTGCAAGGCACAGCTCACTCGGGAGGTGGTTCCATAAGAATGGGCCCACAACAGAGAAGGCGCGGATGCGAGTAGCAGACCTCCGCGCCTCCCTAGGAGTGGGCACCCTGAGTGAGCGCGCCTACGACATCCAGGTGGGCCTGGCCTCAGATGACCTCTGGAATATACACTCTGACAGGTATTCAGGACCTAAGCCATGGAGGGTTTTGAAAACCAAAACCAGGACCTTGAACCTTATCCGGAGAGCAACAGGTAGCCAATGCAGGCAGGCCAGAACTGGGGTGATGTGATCGTATCTACGAGCACCCACCACCAGTCTGGCCGCCACATTCTGCACCCGTTGGAGTCTCCGGACAAGGGTCAAGGGCAACCCCATGTAGAGGGCATTGCAGTAGTCAATCCTCAATATCACAAGGGCCTGCACGACCATTCTTATAGCTGGCTGGATACCTCTAAAGAGCCAGAGCATCTGGTTGTGAAGCCAGAGTTCAGTAGTTTAATTCCCTGTGCCTTGTAGAAAAAAGTCAGCTAGTATGGATTTGATCTATAGTCCAACAGCATCCCTGAAAGAAGGGAATGATGAACCATTTCTGAATACTACTTAGGAAACTCTATTAAATATTTTTAATGTGAGCTTTTGTACAAAAGTATCTTATGCCTGATGAAGTTAAGTTGTCCCCAAAAGCTAACATTAATTTAGTCTTTAAGGTGCCACCACATTTTAAAATTCTTTATTTCATGTTCAGTTCATTTTGTTTCCATCTATAAATGCCTTAACATATCATCACGGCTATTCTACTTACAACTACACTTTCCACATTTCCCGCATTATATGTGTATCAATGTTTTCTTTAAGTCCTCTTCTTAGTATACTGCAATAAATATACATTTCAAGCATATATACCGTTCAAGGTAAAATAAATTTGGCAGAAGTACAGGAAGAAGTAGAACTTTAGTTATGGGAGTCCTGAATTTTCTTAACCATAAATACCATTATTCTTAATTCTGAGACCTCTACCTAATTTGTAGACATATTATAAATACCTCAATATGATGCACTTAGGATAACTGCCTAAATGTGAAAGCTTTTATGCTTAGTGAGGCCAAACTTTTTCCATGCTTCCTTCTCAGAAAGAAAGCTGTGAGATAGCAGTGGGTTAGGAACAGGAAGCTTGGATGGCGCTTGGCATGCTAAGTCTCCAAGCCTTCTAATTTAGGCCTCCCCCCCCCCCCAAATACACAATACTGAGGTGTTTGTAAGATTCTGCAAGACAGGTCGAACTCCAGAATGAAAAATGATGGTATTTTTAGTCCAGAAAATTCAACAATTTCATTCTTATTGAAGAGCCTTGGATTAACATCTCACTGATGCGATCTGGAGTGAGGACATGCATGGTAAATAATGGAAGAAGACCATCAACATCAGTAAGAAAAACAAATGCCTAATACACAGTTGAGTCTAAGAATACCTTATGGTATGTAAGCAGAACTTAAACCTAAATTACTAAGAATTCAAGTACAGTAAGTTGTTTTTTTTTTCATAAGCAGCTTTTGTTTGAACCCTAGGTAAAACGTCCTTTGATGTCCCCTTCTGTACATCTCTCTCCTCCTAATCTGGCCATGATGGTGGTAGCACAAATTACATTTGTTAACTGTGTTCTCTATAACTTCCAGCAGTGTAGTAGAAACATAAGATTTCTGCATGTGACACATGTAGCTGGAACATCAAGAAGATATGCAGATGACACCATCCACTAGTAGAAATCAGCAATGACTTGAAACAACTTTTGGTGAAAATGGAAGCAGATTGCAGTTAAACATTAAAACAAAATCATGACTACAGAAAAATTACATAACTTTAAAGTTGCCAATGGAAAAATTGAAATTGTTAAGAGATTTTGTATACCTTAATTCAATCATCAGTCCAATTGGAGACTGAAGTCAAGAAATCGGAAGAAGAATGAGACTCAGAAGGTCAAACAATGAAATAAATAGACAGGATCATTGAGTGTAAGGATGTGTCACTGGAGAGACCAAGATCAAGATCATCTACACTACTGTATTCTTGATCACTATCTACTGGTGTGAAAGCAGGAAAGTAAGGAAAGCTGACAGGAAAAAAATGATTCATTGGTGCTGGGGAGAGCTTTGGCAATAGGCTGGACTGACAGAAAGATGTGCAAGAATTGCCTAAATTAAATCAAACCTAAACTATATTTGCAGGCAAAAATAATGACTTTCTAGACAATAATGCTAGGAAAAGTTGAATGCAGCAGGAAAAGAAAAAAATAACAAATTTAATATGGATTAATTCCATTAGGAAGCCACAGTCTTGTGTTTATAACAGCTGAGCAAGGATACTGAGGACTGGATATTTGAGACATCATTCATTCATAAAGTCATCATTAAGTTGGAGGTGACATGATGGCACATAAGAATATTAATTTTATTTTCATACTTCAATCTAGAAATAATATTTTGTTATCTTTATACATTAAGTTGCACAATGTGCTAACAGTGGAATAAATATATCCAAAATGATAGTGTAGAGTTGGAAGAAGATTCCCCCAGCCCAGACTGTTATTATCTTTAGGAAGGACATTTCCACTGGAACATATTACGTTTCTTTCCTAGAACTAATAGAGACTTGGGAGAGAGGTTATCAGTTGGGGCTACCAACATGAGAAAGGCTCTTCTCTGCCATATTCTTTGCTTTTTATATCAATTACTTCACCTCATGTCTGCTATCTATTTTTTTTTTAAGGTCATGATGATGAAAATAACACATTTGGTATGAAGGTCAGATTTACCCAACTTTTTTTAAGGGTGTGTGTCTTGAATTTTATTAACTACTATTAATCCTGACAAATGTATAATCCCCATTTCATACTGTTTAGCAGTAGATACACATTTGCCATCTTACATTTTAATCATGCTGAGGTGAACATGTGTGGCCTTCATGTGCCCAAGAAAATCTGAATCCACTTGAAGCTTTCTTCTTAGTGCAGTCCTTGAGGGCAGAGTTTAGAAGATGTCAGATATTGCCCATACCTAAATTAGACCATGCATATCCTACTACAGCAGGTTTCAAATTCTCTGCTTTTGGATAACAACCTAAATGGAAAACATTCTGTAAAATGGGATTATGATATAATCTACGAAAGAGAAAAAAAATCCATCCATGGTAGATAACTTCACCAGTGTATGAACAGATTTGTATTTCTATTCTTTCATTAACTATGTTATAGGACATTAAGGGAATGAGAATTACTTTTTGCTAGCTCATTCTATACATTCATAATCAATACACTGTACTAGTATAAAGCACAGAATTGATTGCTTACTGATATACGACCAAATTATGCACAAAGTATTAGGAAATAAATTTAAGAGGAAGTGATTTTGAGCACACTTTAATAACTGTGTTGATATTAAAACTGGAAATAAAGCTTCTAGACACTTAAAGAGAATTGAAGTTATTGTATCTTAGAGTGTTAAAAACTGTAAAGAAAGAAAGAGGGTAAATGAAGTCAAATATTGGAAAGGAGAATAGCATGTTTGAATCAGAAACTGGGAGTACAGTATCAGAACTGTAAACCTTGTTCAGAAACCTACAGGAAATTCTATAGATGCTTGGTATGAAATATTCTACAAAATAAAAGACAACTCAAAGGGTGAAACTAATATATGAGATAGCCCCATTACATGAAAATCCCAAATCCACAACCTCAGAAAATTAGAACAGTGTGAAAAGGTTCAATATTCTAGGCTCAAAGTGTCCCACTCTAATCAGCTAATGAATCCATAACACATACAAAGAGTTCTGGAGACTTTAAATCAGTGTTCCCCAACCCCCGGTCTGCGGCCCGGTGCCGGTCCGTGGATCAATCGGCACCGGGCCGCCCGAGGCGCTGTGGAGAGGGAGTGACGTCATGGCACCCGGCGCCGGCGCCTTTTGTCTCAGCACGCCCGGCCTTGGGGAAATGCCTTCCGTTGCCCATCTCCATCATGGCGGCCTGCGAAGCGCTCGTTTGTTTGTGTGGAGTGGGAGGGGTTAGGGGGGTTGGGTTGGGTTGGGTTGATCACGAGTGCCGCGCGCGCATCAGCACGCGCGCATAAATCATAGCCCAACGGCGCGGGTTCTTTTGCCTTCGAGCCGGGGAGCCGTCGCGTCGCTCGCTCGCACGCACGCCCTCTCATTTTGACCTTCTCCCTCTCTCCGTCTCGTTCCTTGCGAGAGTCCAGGTGAAGAAAACTGACGCGCGCACTGCACCACACCTCCCTCGGTCCAAAAGAAAGGTGTGTGTGTGTTTGTGTGTTTATATCCACGTTTGTCGTGTGGAGGAGGAGGAGGAGGAGGGGTGGACATGACAGGATAGACTTGGCGGGGAGGGGGGTAATAATAATAATAAGGCCTCCTGTCTCATTTCGCTCGTGGCCCCTTTTTCGCCGCGTGTGGGGGCCGTTCAGTGTGTGGCTCTGAGGCGATTTCTGGGCAGCCCCAGAAGGCGGGTGAGGGCAGGTCTGTGTTGGAGGAGGCTTCTTTCTTTCCTCACGTTGCCATCCCCCCTTTCCCCCCTCCCCGACTTTACTTCCCCCCCACACACACACCTCAATCACCCTCCTGGCTTGTGTGTAGGTCCATTTCTCTGAGGGATTATCATTAGGGGGTTTGGGTTCCGCCCCTCTCTCCTCAGTAGTATGAAGTCCACCCCCTCCCCTTTTCCATTATTATTTGGTTTTTCACCTCACACGTTCCCTCAGACGTGGTTATTTTGGTCCCCCCCCCTCCGCCTTCTTTCCACAGACTTTTCTCATAAAAAGGGGGAGCCGTGTGGCCGTGGCAAAATAGAAATGCAAGACCCGTCTATAGGCGATACTTTTAGGGGGCACTAATTAATTAAAAAAAATCATTGCAAGCTTTCTTTGTTGCTTTTGGTGAGATAGCAGTTTCCCACTACTCTGTATATATGCTGTGTCTTCGCTTGATATCTGTCAGTTAATATGTAACATAAGCTTTTATGCAAAAAACAAAAACAAAAAAAAAAAACAAGCGGGCCAGGGAAAAATTATCAAACATTTACCGGTCCGCGGTGATAAAAAGGTTGGGGAGCACTGCTTTAAATGATCTCTCAGGCTGGTTCAGTAGGAATCACAATCATGCGAAAGACTGCTGACCAGACAACTGTGCAGAAAACCATCACTGATACCCTCCATAAGGAGGGAAAGCCCCAAAACAGGTTGTTATAAAATAAACATCAGAATTGAGGAAAAAAACATTAATCCCATTGTTCCTCTGCAAATCTATGTATACAGAATCAATCCCCTTATCTCTTAAGTGCTATGGTTCAAGAAGTTCAATGAACAGAAGGTTGTTTGGAATGGAATAGGTCTGCATAAGGAGCAAAGTTTGAGGAGGGAGGGGTAAGTAGTAAAATGAAAGTGAAAACTTTTGAGCACAGTACTCCACATCTTGAGATCTTTATGTGCACAGTGGCCTGAGGGTTAGCATATTATTATCACTCTCTCCATTGAGGAGAAAAACATGTAATGTCAGCAGGCCATAAAAGAGACCCAAGTTTCGGAATGTTTTAATGACATTCCTCTACCTATGGGTAAGGCAGGCAAGCGTGGAAATGCAAAAAGCAAACACTGCAATAAAGAAATGCAAGGCTCTGTGGCCCGAATGAAACAACATCATGAGAAGTGCAATGATGAAGATGACAAAAGGAACACTTCTGAATAGGCAGGATCTTCAGGTTTGTAAACTCTTTGATGTCATCATATTTCTTAATGACTGCCTTGAGGAATATATTTATTGGATTTCTATGCTGCCTTCTCCAGGGCCAAAGCCCAGTTCAAGGTGGCTTACAATGACAATCTCCTTCCCCATTTACCCTCACAACTACCTTGTCAGGTAGATTAGGCTGAGAGAGAATGATTGGCCCAAGGTCACTCAGTGAGCTTTATGACTGAGTGGGGATTTGAACCCAGGTCTCCTAGTTCCTAATCCAACACTCAAACGAGTTCGGCTACACCACACTGGCTCTCCCATGTTTGAGAAAAAAATATAGATTACTGTATGTTACTGTCAGATATGATTGTTATGAAGAAATAAAGAGTTGAGTTGAGAGAAGCATATTCCTTGTTTGGGCAGTATTGAGTGGTACTGTGGCAGTGAATACAAAGAGTAATAATAATAATTTACTAAATAAGCCAAAATGGCATAAATAAATAAATTACAAATTTGACTTTTTTGTTTAGGAGAATCCATCAACAAAAAGGATTCAGGAAACTATCCACCTCCAGCACCTACAGTTTCAGTTATCTGTCCAGGATAGTGTTTTAGTCACATCATCACATATCCACAGTATTTCACCTAAAAGAAGGGGGGAACAAATCAGACCATCCAGGAACCACCACCATATATAAGTTTGTGATAAAAAAATCATATTAGAAGTTTGTTTATGCAGCAAACTTCTTTATGTCTTACTGAAAACCCACACTTCACTTAAGCGCTTGGGATTTCACTTTTAATAGCAGTAGTTCTTCTGCTGGTGTAGAAAGAATATTCTCTTCCTTTTGACTCATTCATTCTAAATTGAGAAATAGTTTGGTACCCAATAAAACAGGAAAGCTTGTTTTGATTTTCCAGATTATGAACAAACAAGAAAATGAAGATGAAGATTAGTGAGCTGCAGAAGACATTTAGGTTTTTCAGGTGGACCTGGCTGATGTAGTAAATGACAGTCAGTCTAAGTTTTTTAAAAGATATTTTAACCACATCAGTTAACAAACATGGATGTTTAAGCAAATACAAGCACACATAATGCTATATAATGTTATTGTTTTGGTTAAATAAAACTATTTAAATTGTTATTATTAAGGTAATGATTATTTTTTCCTTCCAATAAAGTACAACAGTTGTCCAAATATGAATGATCAACATATTGAACTGGATATAGTTCACCTTGCAATAATTTCATAATTATATATCAATATATTTCTAAAGGTATATAACCACCAAATCAGTAATTTTCTGATATAACTGTAAAAATAATCTGAGAAGTTGTTATTCTAAAACTGAAACCTTCATCTGGTTGTAAATGTTAAGATTAAAACAACTCCAGCAAAAATTAGTATTTATGTAGAAAATCGTGATTTAAATCGAGCCTTACTGACTAATGATTTAAATTAAAGTGATTTAAATCAAATCCACCCTGCACTTAATAAAATACGGGATGAACTAACAAACGTGCTGAGTAAGGGCAAAGTGAGAATGCCAAACCAAGACTATATATATGTATTTCTGGAAGTGATATGTGGAGATGGAAGGAAGGCCAGACATAAGTAAAGTGGGGAGTAAGATATTCTGGTTCCCAGGTTGAAGGGAGCACTATTTTGTGTTAATTTTTGTTTCTAATTCATGCGAATAGAATGTAATTTTATTTTATGTTTTAGATTTTTTTAAAAAGAGGAAATTTAGATCTCCCTGTTCTGTCCCACAAGCCACAAAGTTTTCTCCACAACTAAAGTCTTCCAAAGATTAACTCAGGTTGTATATGTGTATCAAAAAGTTTTAATTTCCTTTAACAAATACGGTGATGACAACATTTTGTGGACTAAACAAGTACAGGAGAAAATGCAACAGAAGAACAGAGATTTTAAGAAACAGCAAGCAGGAAAAACATGAAAATTGACAGAAGGGCCAGATGCGGGGGAGTGGTATCAGGAGACAGATATATAGTCTTGTGCGCTCCCAGATGCATATGGTGGGGCAACTGTGAGATACAGGAAGGTGGACTAGATGGGACTTTGGCCTGATCCAGTATGGCTCTTCTTATGTTCTTATGTTACTGTGTGGCTGCCAAAGTAGCAACCAAAACGGACATTGCCAAAGTCAACATAGAACACTACCAATATATATGTGAATATCTAGAAATGGGGCGGGGGGAGGAGGGACAGGCTCCAAGGTAAAGGGAAATTCTGCAACAATTGCAAGAGTGTTTCGGTGAGATCTCCGACACTGAATTTCTGTACCCACTAATCCCTACATATATGTCAACCATTTAGCCAGTTCTGCCCATTAATATTGCAGAAGTCTGGAAACTACTAGAACTCAAAGACATAACCTTGGCTGACAGTTCTTCAGTGCCATAATGAATACTGACTTATTGGTCAACAAACATAAACAGCTCCCATATTCAAGAAAAAGGGTGACCTGGCCAACTATGCCAAGTATCTACCTCCAATCCCACACTATGAAGAATCTTGAAAACATTCTGGGCCAGTGCATAAGCAAAATTGTCCAATGCACAATGAGGCTTTGGCAAAGGATGAGGAGCAACTGATGCTGCCTTTGAAGCTTGTCAGCTCATAGAGAAACAGTGAGAGAAGACCTAAGCATTGCAATGGCATTCCTCGACCTGGAGCAGAGATTAGATCATGTCACAAATGAATTGATTTGGTATGCCCTCTGTGACAAAGGGGTGCAGGAACAATTCATCAATTGGGTCAAAATGCTATACAAGAACACCAGCAGTTGTGTGTGGTGCTCAGCTGGCCTCTCTAACTGTTTTCTGGTGACAGCTGGAGTTCACCAAGGTGTGGCACTGTAACCACTCTTGCTTATATTAGTCATGGATAGCATCATCTGCTGCAGAATGCTCCCTGGACTCTCCTCAACCACTTTGCCTCTAACTAAACATTAACAAAACCGAGTACTTGGAGATGTTACCACCCATGGAATGCTCCAAATAACTGGCCAAAACTTAAAGAAGGTGTGGTATCTTCTGGTATCTTGGCTCTCAACTCCAAGGCAATCATCAGTGGTGACATGAAGCAAGGGTGAATGCAGCCAGAATGCATTGGTGAGAACTCACTGATGTGCTTTGTGACAGACAAATGTCAATCCATCTCAAATCTAAAATTTTCATGATGACTGTCTGCCCTGTTTCACAGTATGGCACAAGTGCTGGGCATCAACAATGGCCATAGAGCGCCATTTCCATACCATGGAACTGTATATGCCCCTTAATTAAGTCACAAATATTATTATCTGACAGCAACTAGGAGTAATATTAGTTAAAGAGAAAATGAGAGAAAGATGGCTTCTTGGCATGGACATGTCATCAGAACAACACCTTCAACCATTACACCTTACCAAGTGAAAATCATTCAGTGGCAACTGTCATGGCGACAGTTGCAAAGGCTATTGTGTCACAATACAGTTTGAATTTTATCATTTTTCTTGTTTTTCCTTGGCTAAGGTTATCCTTCTTCAGTTAGAAGCAACCTCCAGTATAATGATCGCCTGAGGGAAGCTAACAGGGGGAATACAACCCAACTGGACCTTCTGAATCTTTCTGTAGCCTTTGGTTCTACCAACCAACCTCCCCGCCAGTATCCTTCTGAGACAGCTACTGTATGCAGGACTTGGAGGTGCCATTTTTAATGGTTCCAGTCCTTTCTAAAGGATTGTTCTCAGAGGATACAGCTGTAGTAGGCAATATATAACCCTTGGAATCTTTGTTACAGAAACCTTCAAGGATCAACTCATCCCTCTATTTTTTAATATCTATATGAAGTCTCAGGAAGAAGTCATATGGAGACATGTAACTTGTTAACATCAATATGTGGAGACACACAACTCTGTCTCTCCTTTTCTTATTCGGCAGATGACGCAGTAGAGGTCTTTGAGAGCTGTTCGGTGATTATAATAGGCTAGATAAGGGTCAATCAACTGAAACAGAATCCAGACAACATGGGAGAGCCTACTGTCAGGAGGACTGTTAGACAAGTTAAAGAGGCATGCATTTGGTCTCCATTAGGTTAAACTCAAAAACAGACTATGGAATGCTCTCCACACAGGGGTGCCCTAGAAGTTAGTATAGAAAGTTCAGCAGGCCAAAATGCAGTGTTCAGACTGACCATAGACTCCACATGAATGTGATTTAACTGTGAACTGCCCCGAGAGTGCTTGCACTATGGCCAGTACCTTAGGACTCCCATATCCACAGGATCAGTATCTGTTGTTGTAAATTAACTACAGTCCATCTAGTCTTTCACAGGACATTATGCTGGTCAAAATGGACATAAAATGCAGAAGGCAGACTGCTCACTGGAGTGGGGTACAGAGATCACATTACACCCCTATTAAAGCAGCTCCACTGGCTGCCAATCAGCTATCGGGCACAATTCAAGGTGCTGACCTTAACCTACAAAGCACTGTATGACCTGCGTCCTAGCTACTTCAAAGATCAAATCTCACAGTATGAACTGACTCGGGTGTTAAGGTCCTCAGGAGAAGCCCTTCTCTCCATTTCACCACCTGTGGGAACCCATGAAAGGGCCTTCTCGGCTCCTGTTCCCAAACTCTGGAACTCCCTCCCACTAGACACCGGGACTGCATCATCTCTGTTGCCTTTCCGGAAACAGGCAGACCTTTTTCTTCAGGCAAGCTTTCCCTGAATGGTGAACTACCTATTATGTGTCTTTTATATGAATCTACAGGATCACACAAATATTGTGTTTATAACTACTTATAACCTTATGTGATTACAGTGACACTATGTTTTCAATGTTAGTTTCCATCAGTCATAACTTTACATGGAACTGCTCGCGTTCTCTTGTAGCTTTAATGTAATGTTGTCTATTAATGCTTAAAGTTAAGATGCCCCTCAATTCCCTGTTCTCAATACTTGAGCATGTCTTAATTGTACTGGACTGTATATTATCCCTCATTACTGTAAGCCACCTTGGGCCGTTTTCTAAAGAGAAAGACAGTTATAGGAACACTTATGACTCTACAGTATGTCATCATATGCATTACAGTCCGGAACCGTACTGTAGTTTCCTCAATTCCTAGACCTAGAAACCATTCCTTTCTTTGAGATTTATCAATGACGTCTTCATTCTAGCTCATAGAAAGGAGTTGCTGGAGAAATTTCACCAGGACTCCATTTAATTTTCATTCTTCCAGTTCCCTTAGCCTAAACCAGTGCAAAAACTGCACACAAACTTTAAGATACCATCTGGAACACATCTCTACCTAAGCTCTCCAACAGAGACAGATTTCCTTCCAAGTACAGGTTACAAAGACTCAAAACCAATATGGAATTAAAGCAGACACTTATTTAAATATAATCACTCAACACAATGAAAAAACAATGGTTACAGCTGTACTGATAACCAGTAACAATCAATCTGCCAGAAGATAGATCCCATTGAAATGTCAGAACGCCTTTAGCAGTCATCTACTTGTTCCAAATGAGACTGACTAAACATATTTTAAATGAATGTTGAAATACAACCAAGGTTCCCTCTAAGCTTTATTTAATTTTACTTAATTTAATTTATATATTTTTAAATACCCAGTTGAATGGTCTAATTGCTTTATGGGACTTTTTCTTAGTTGGTCTGGGCTATTTTAGTGAAGGACGGATAGGGACCAATTTTTATTTATCTTCAATACAAAAACACAGCTATCAGTATAGTCCAACTAAATGCTCTTGTATTAGCAGTACAGGACGGTGAGTTTAAACAAGTCCCATTCTGCCAATACAAATGTCATTGTAATTCTGGAGGGAAATGAACAATAACACATACTGTCCTGCATTTCATTTTTAACTTAATACTGAACTGTTTTAAAATGTTTCATGGACATTTAGAGGCACATTATGTACGTAATTATTCAAATATAAAGGATGATTACTAACTTATTAAAAATGTTACCAAAAACAGATTCAGAAGTAGAAAGATATATTATTTAATGTGACAAGAATTATGCCGCTGCTGTGATCAAAACTCATGAAGGATTATTTCATACTTAATGAGAGCAATCACCATTTGTGACAGAGTTATGGACCAGACAGCCAGGTCTTGGTATGGTACATTACCTCCTCACAAATATTACTTCATTCTAATTTTGAAGGAAAATAAAAAAAAATCCTGCAATGATCCAAACATTATTTAGTTGAATCTGATGATAGGAATACAGAAGGAGGACTAATAATTATCAATGCAGTTTAGTCTGTACCAAGCAAAAGTATTTCCCGGTCCTTTCAACTTGAGATCCTACAAACAGATTATCCTCAATAAAAAGCATGGAATCAACTTCTCTCTTCATAAATATCAGGTCCCCTGTTTCATTGGTATTTGGCCAGATTCAATAACCCAAAGTAATACTGTACAAAGTCTTTTAAGTACAAAGGACATGAAACTACTCCCTCCACTTCTGCATATTACTGTTCAATCAGTTTATAGCTATATGTGTTGAATCAAAACATAAATATTAATCAGCTTCTGGCAGAATTCAAAATAGTTGGGCTTGTGGTTTTAAGAGAAAAATACAAGGCAGAATTTTGCAACTACAAAAGTTCTATACTGCAATGTACTCAAATAAATGAAAAAATCCCTCCAAATTCTTCTACAATAACATTATATGTTGCTAATGTATATTAATCTCTGTGTCAATGATATTTTAAGGAACATAGGAAGCTGGATTCCTGAATATGTAAACCCTTTTAATGTGTACCAAATAATTATCAGTTTAGCTACTGTCCACCAGTCAAATGGTGAGAGTAAATTACATCCAAATAGAAAATGTAGCATTGATGCAATGTCTTCCAAATGAAATGATCCAAAAACACCATACCAATGCTAACTAAAAACTAAGATTCATGAAACACAATCCTTAGAATGCTAAGCAGCAATATGCCTCATTCTCTCGTAAGTGCATCTAAGATTATGGATCTGTCACACAATTATGAAAGGTAAAGTAAACGTCATTTTAACAACTGCAACATCAAGAAATGTCCAATTTCTGGCATTTGTTACATACCGTAATTTATCCTAAAGTGAAATGTACAAATCCATTTATCCAGCAATATATATCCAGTTATACAGATAACTGGTATAACAATTTACAGGAGGTAGTAATATATACCTCTGCAAGCGTATCAGGCAAAACCCAATGGAATCATCATCATAATCATCATCCCCTCCATGGGGGGATTTGTTGAGATAGAACCACTTACATGCTACAGTAAGGTTGAGAGCTGCATGGGCAGTCGTGTTATGTTTGCTTTAGTGTAATGTTTGCTTTATATTTGATATTATATATGTTATTATTAGGGATGGGCACAAAACGGAAAAATGTTTCTTTTCATTTCATGCTTACCCGTTTTGTTTGTTTTGTTTCTTACAATTTTTTTTAAAAAAATCATACAAAATGAAACGAAATGAAATGGCTCCCCCGGCTCCCAGAGGCACCAGAACCATATATTCAGACATAGTGAATGATATATAGTAAAATATAGTCTTCACAAGAAAAGCATTCATATGGGGTTTCAGAGTGTAACGTTGCATCACACAAGCAGTAATTTATGACTTGTTTGGTGTTCAGTTCTTTTTGTCCTTAGGTAGTTTTTTAGTTTTACTTGATTGATATGCTTAATTGGATTTTGTTCTATTATTGTTTATTAATTTATTCAAAGTGCTTGTTGTTTTATTATGTTGTGAGCTGCCCAGAGCAACCTTGTAGGGGGCAGTACATACATACATACATACATACATACATACATACATACATACATAC
>JAHTLZ010000016.1:20064922-20083693 GCA_023846285.1 Phrynocephalus versicolor | reverse complement strand
TACATACATACATACATACATACATACATACATACATACATACATACATACAATTATCAAGTCTGGTTTATAACATTCCACTTGGTTTATACACATTATCACCCAGAATACCCCAGTCACCACCCACAAGAGTAATATAGCCAAACACCAAGGCAAGAGCAGAAGATGGGAAAAGGGGGGTAGTGGTGCTACAAACACTATTTGTGAGCAGCAACATAATTAAAGAGGACAGCAGAGGAACAGTGTGGTTTAGTATAGAAAATATTTTCAGTTTTTACCTTTGAGCCTTGTACTAAAAGATGGACCTGTCAGTTGTGAAGGAAAATAATAACAGGAGTCAACAGCAGAAGTATTATATGTGGTAACAAGTTAAGATACTCTGACTTACATTCAGTCCTATTATATGGGTGTCCATTATTTTATTTCAGCTGTTTCCCTCCGTTTTCTTGTTCTGAAGCCTTTCTTTTCACAAATGGCTATGCTTATATCTTGTGGTGTGTCCTGGTAGGTTGAAATGGCTGGTGACTTTTTTGTGTGTGTACTGTATTCTGGTTTCTGAAGTCTGATTTATGCCCATTGAACCTTTTGCATAGAGTGTACTGTTTGTCCCATACAGAGTGCAGAGGGGCAGCTTTTGACAAAACATGTCATAGATCAAGTCAGCTGAGGATGTTGTTTGTCCTGCTGAAATAGATGTGGAGTCACAGCTGGCATCTAGGCCTGTGCCATCTTAATCACCAGGTCCACTGTGTGTTAGTAGTAGCTTGAGATTGGGGGGTTGTCTTTAGGCAAGCATACATCTTGCAACCACAGGTTTGGGACAGTGTAGTATTTTTGTCCAAGAGTGGTTGGAGATCACTTGATGCATGTGAATGGTCTCAGTGCTGTGCTTTGATGAAAAGCATTAAGAACACACCTGTAGTTAATAATCAACAAAAGAGGCTACTATAATTGCTCTCTACATTTAGGGCTGCCCTTTAAGTTCAGTCGGGAAACTTCTGCAGGTCCAAAATGTGACAGCCAAACTAATTATATATGAGCACATTATCTCGTCTTGGGGCAATGCATACATTGCTTTAAACTGCATGCATTCATTTCTTTCTATTTAAACCAATATAGCAAGCTATGCTGCTCTTAATTCATTTTTTCTATCATTTTCCTGGGGCAATTATCCCCCCATCCTTTTAAAAAAATAACAAAATAGGTGTCTTGATAGAGGAAGAGAGGGGTCTGAGCCTTCTTTCTTCCCTTTTCCATTCTCCCCTTTATTCACTTGTTCCCTTTTCTTCTTCAAGTGTCATGTCCTCGTAGAATGTTGGCGATCAGTAGCCAGAACTGGTTTCTATCTAAAGCTAGTCTAAACAGGGCAGCTGTGCTCACTGCAGACCATTAGCTTAAGTTCTTAAGCCAGAATGTAGTTCTATGCCCCGGGCCACGCTTCCCATCTATTTTTCCTTGAAGGATAACTTGCAGTAGATGGTATTTCTCATTACACATTATGTGTCCGAAATACTGCAATTTTGTTATCTTTATGGTATTGAGGATTTCTAGCTTTTTATTCATGCACTGTAATACAGCCACATTAGTGACTCTGGCTGTCCAAGGTATCTTCAGAATTCATCTGTGCGTCCACATCTCAAATGCTACCAGCTTCCTGCATAATGTGTCTGTAAGGGTCCAAGATTCAACACCATAGAGAACTCTGACCCTTACAGGTTCTCTTTCCCTTATTATAGGTTCCCTTTCCCTTATTATTTTCTTGCATATCTGTCACTTTTGCAGTGTCAGGAAGAGGAACTAGATTTGAATGACGTAGTACAGTATTGTAAAGAGCAGGTTTTAAAAATGCATTGCTCCCTTCTTTATACTTCAAAGCAAGAAATCACAAGCCCCATTTCACACAAAAGGGAGAAGGGAAAGCTGTCTCCTTTTAAGCAATTCATGTTGCTTTTTGTGGCAGTAGCTGCAGTGTCAATTGTGTCACCAGATCCTACTACCAATTTGTTGATATACCTTTAAAAAGTAATAAAAGATACTAGCAGAGTGGCCTTGAGGTGGCCACAGCACCCAGAAACCTGATCCTTTCACAAAGGAAGTGACAGCAACATTCATGCAGGCTGAAACTATAAGAAATAAATTGATGCATCATTAATTCAAAATCAAACTGCTTCCCTGGTGAGGTGGAAATAAACATCTTTCTGGGGAAAATGAGTCTATGTTGGTTGTCAGTCATGTGAAGAGAAAATTATGAAACAACAGCCAAATCAGTATAACTGGGGTTCTTCTGGCAGGTGTAATTGAGCTCTATTATGTCTTAGGTTTAGAACTTTACAACAACATGATAACCTTAGTGAGTCTGTCAACAGAACAACAGTGTGCCTTTTCAGGAAGGAAAGGATGAATTAATTTGCTTGGTTCAAAAGCACCTATAATAAACTTTATTACACATTTCTAATACACGATAGGTAAAGAACACAGAGAAATGTAACAATATACAAAAATCACAAAATTTAAGATTGCAAATTATACTGATGCAGGATTATAATCATTCTCCAAAATCAGTAAAAATCAATTCAAAATCAATTCAGTGAATGTTATAAATTAGGATTTATTAATAGCAGTAACTGTGGCAACACACTGCTCTGAAATTTAAAAACAATATCTACCATGCTTTTCTTTGAAATTCCTAATATGATTATGCTCACAACCTCATCAGTTACGTATACAGTATCTTGGTTATGTTACTATACTGCATTTCTACATGGAGTTGCCTTTCAAGTGTTTCTGGAAACGTTAGTTGGTCTAAAATGTTACAGTTAGAATGTCAAATAAGCTAGATTCAATTAATATACTGCACCATTAGCGTGAAAGCACTCCTCTGGGCAATTTGCAATTGGCTAAATCAATAAATGAGAATAAAAACAAAAGACCACACATCAAAATATGTAAATAAAGACAGCAAATAACAGACAACAAATGAAGAGGCAGAAATATAAAATGAAGATCACTAGTTTGTTCACTATCAATTGTAACCCATGAAGCTATATGTAACCTGGGTCCAGGATACCACCTTCACAAACATGTATGCAAGCATCTGGGAGATGGAGTCTGTAGTAGTTCCTTCCAGGCTGTGAAACTCTCTTCCATGGTATGTTAAGGTAGCTCCCTCTCTGCTGTTCCTCTATTGACAGGTGAATTTATTTAAAAAGGAATCTTCTTTTATGGTTTCCTTTGCATGGTGTTACTTGGTGCATGGTAGTGGTGCTGTGAGACTATTGTTCAACACCTTGACCATTAGCCACTGGAGTGTCTCAGGGTTATTTATTTATTTATTTATTTGATTTATTTCTATACCACCCATCTTCCAGCAGGAACTCTGAGCGGTTTACAACAAGGTTAAAATCAACATAGATAACAAATCAAACCGTACTAAACAAAAAAGAGAGGGGGAAAAGAGAGGGGGAAAACTAGTCCTCAAAATATGGTGGCTGCAGTTAGAAGTTGTAACAAAAATTTTGGAAGTTGAAGTCTCTTCAAATTTTTGCAGTTATGCACCCTATAATAAAGATCAGGAATATGGCCCTGGGTTATATTCTGTGTTCTAACCCAGGCTGGGTGACCCTTACCTCTTGGAAAAAGTGTTTGTATTGTAACCTAATCATACTCATTGGAAATGCTTGTGTACTCGGCATGGAAATGTAACACTTTGGTGAAAGAGACTCATGCTAAATTATCTGGAAACATGAGCAGCTCATTCAGGTAGGTGCAAGGATCCTTGCTACTACTGCAGTTGGGAATGGTCATGCCAACATTCTAGAAAGATTTAATTTTAGCTGCAGGGTGGTATTCTGATATAGCTGTTGTCCATGCCCTCCACCTCTGCACCTTTGATAACGCTATGAAGTCCTACTGTCTCATCCACTCCTGGTGGGTTGCTTCCAACATTTGTGCATTCTCTGCTGAATGTTCACTCAAAATGGTGTCTATCCGAGTGGTGTGCATCATTGGAACTACTTCCTGTCCCACCAGCATTTGACTGGAACAGTAATCTGGGCTTAGTCCACATATGGCTCTTTAAAGGGACAGCAACTTGGATGGTAAGAAGCTTTGAGGACTGAAGAACGACATTGCATAAAGGGATCTCATTTTCAGCTGAATGAAATGAAGCAGAAGTTCCGTTTTTAATAATAATTGCCCACACTGGAGTAGGTTTGAGCTAAAGTATGGTGCTGCCAGAGAGGACCAAGCTCACGTTTTAAAATATGCATTTAACTACTGATCAATGTACTGTTTTATACATAAAACAATCTAATTGAAAAAAAATTAAATGAACATCTTCTTCAAATGAAAGGACAGAGCATTAATTACTGAATTTTTCGTTCTATAAGACACACACACCCCCAAAAGGGGAAATGTCTGTGCATCTTATAGAGCAAACACAGCCCTGCCAGGGCGGAAGTCTCTGTTGCGGCGGCGGCCACTGGGAGTCCTTTTCGGAGGTGTGCTTTGCTGCTTTGAGTCAAACAGTGCCCGGAGCAAGTGAGCAAGCTAAGCAGCACTGTTTGCCTCAAAGTCGCAACCACCACCACCACCACCCTGGCCACCCCACCCCCCGCTCGCTCGCTTTGTTGCCTTCAACTTAGGTGCACTCCAAAAGGAGATGGGTCGCATCCTTGCCACCCACCTCCATTCAAGTGAGCCCAAGCTAAAGGCAGAAAACTGGAGGTGGAAGCCTTCCCTTTCTGCTTTGCTGCCTTCTGCCCAAAAGGAGGTGGGTGGCAGGGGTGCGACCCGACTCCTTTGGAGGGGTGCCAAATGGAGTTGGATGACAGGGACAAGCCCAGCACCACAGTGGGGACAAGCCTGGCCAGAGGTCTCTATGGCAGCAGAGGCACAGCCGGGAAAGAAAACCTATACAAGTGGTCCCCCGGCCTTTCACCGTTCATATACTGCAGTTCCGCTATATTGCGGGACCGTAGTATATGAAAAAAGGCCCCCTGGGGTAAGGGGGGGGAAACTGTTTCAGGCCTCCCATACTTACCCCCAGCCTGGTGCTGCCCCAAATGGGCCAGCAAGGGCCTTTTCGGGCCTCCATGCAAACCAAAAGTGACCTCCGCATCCCCCCCAAAATCATCTCTGAGGCCTCAGAGGGCCTTTCTAGGCCTGTTGGAGGCCTCAGAAATGATCTCCAGCAATCCGGAAGTCACCTCCAGTCCACCAAAAGTCACCTCCAGTTCACAGGGAGGCCCCAAAAGGGCCTCCAGAAGGCCCTGGAAGGCCCTTATAAGCCCGTTTGGAGCAGCACCAGGCTGGGGGCAAGTACAAGATTCCCCCAGCTAGGCCCCCAAGGCCCAACCTGACCTGCATCTGCATATTGCAGATTTTCAATTATTGCGGGTCAGGTCGGGTCCCTAACCCCCACGATAGGCGGGAGATCAATGTACAACATCATGGCTTACTTTTTGTGCATACTAAGGACCTCTGTTATGAGTATGATGTGGTGACATTTTCAAAAATGTAGGTAACTTCTGTTGGCTTAGTAAAATGATAGCCAATGAATCAAATTCCTAATATAGTTATTTTTATGTGCATGATTTTCATTGTACTCTAGTTTGAACTACACCCAAAATATAGTCACATATATGCAGAAACACTCAAAATATTTTCCTGTCACCGGATGCATAGATGTCTAGCTAGTACAGATGGAACGTTTGGGTAGAAATCTCAACCCTCTTTTAATAGTCCCCTCCCCAATCTGAGACACCCACTCCTTCTACTTTTTAAGATCTTCAAAGAGACTCTTCTTTTAATCTTTTTTCATCAGTTCAGTCCTTTCTCATCCAAACACAAAGCAACAGTCAAGGCTGTTTTTCAATAAGTGTGAAAACTACCGAGCAGAAGAGGGCATCCTGTAAACCATGTTGTCTACTGATATTCAATGTCAACATTCAAGCTTCCCTTTGCTATGTAAAGCTTGGAATCCTTTTTGCTTTTTGCACTGTGGGCACAATATTATGCAGCAATATTGGGTCATTTCCTGGATTTTTAAATCATGGGTACCAAAGCACAATATCCCACATTCATAAACCAGAGGCTTTTTTCTAGACTTGAATGTCCTGGTTTCTTTAAAAGGGTGTTTAAAGATACATATGCTACCCAAAAATCTAATCAGAAGTTTCCCTCATATACCTAGTGGTAGATTATTATGCTCAGTACTATGATTCCAGGAGAAGACAAAAGTGAGAAGTTATTGGATATGTCTCTAGTTCCCCATGTCCCAAAATCTTTTAAGGGCTGTTTTGAACTTAGTGAAATGGTGATGCTAAGATATGAGTATGCATACAATGGAGAAACATACACATGCTTTAACCTCCTGTTTAATGTTGTCATGCCTGCTCTGTCAAATGCAGACAAGAAAGCTATATTCCAATTTCATATCCCTTTCTTTGAGTTGGGCAAGCTGAGGAAGAAATGCTGTATTTTACCATATCTGCTGCAAATATGTTGTTTATGTTTTCCAAAAGACGTCCCTTTGTTTTTGAAATAAAAAACAGAAGATGGAATTCTCAAAATATGTCACTAGAAAACAGGGTCAAAGTCATCCATACAATGTGAATGAAAGATAGTGTGTAGGCAGGAACAAAAATAAAGTCATTTTAAATGTGTTTTTGGCACAAATACAAGAGATAGCCAGAACAGCAGAAAACTGAGTGCTTAATTAAGTCAAGCCTGAATTCTCAGCCAAGCAAAACTGAATAGCCTGAGCCTATCTTAACACACACATATAATGGGAAATACAGAAGTGATCAGACTAGACTATATTGCTTGGGGAAGTGCTGCAGAGCAAAAGGAAATGAGGAAGATCTAACATGAGATGGGTTGGCTCAGGAAAGGAAGCCACAGGCGTTCATTTCCAAGATGTGAGCAGAACATAATGGAAAATACAGTATTGTTACGAAGGCAAATGAGCAGCAGGAGAGGAGAACCTGAGATGCTGTTGGTTTGCAATATCTGACCAGAACTATTAATGACTGGACCTTTCAGAAGCCAGCAATTCATATAGAGTAAGAAAGGAGAGGGGAAGGGGCAGAAGGTGACTTTACCTCCCTTCTTTCTACCTTTCACCCTGTTCTCTCCACACCCTGCAGCTGTTGCTCTGTCTCCTGATTTGTACACCTGGAAAAAATGCTTTGAGATCATTACAAAGCAAAAGAGAGAAAGGGTGGTTCATTTATTTAGTTATTTATTTAAAATATTTTAACCCACTTCTCTCCTTTAAAAAGACCACAGGTGGCTTACAACGATTACAGGACCGAAAATCATGAACAGACTGCTTATGGAAGGAGAGGAAAGATGGGACCAATCTACCCTCCTTTGAGAGAGACTTCCAGAATCTGGAGGAGACAATAGAGGGACCAGTAGGGTAGCAAATCTGGGGACACAGTTCTATATGCAACTGCTATAGAAGATCCATTGAATCATTTTTGAATAGATCAGCCAAACCTTATAAAATCAACTTTTAAGTGATCCTAATAAGGCTTTCAGGGAAACCAAAATAGTTAAGAAATCGTTTCACACCCCCAGTGAATTTCCATGACTGAGTGGGGTTTTAAATCCAGGTCTCCAGATTCTAGTCTACCAACTATAGCACACTAGAAATTAAAAGGGCATATATTTGTGAGCAAACACCTAAATTTAGCTATGATGGAGGGAGGATGTTGGGAATTTTAGGTCAGTAAAGCAATTTCCCCCAAGGTCTGTCCAGAACACCCCATAACTGGAGACTGTCCTCCACCATACCACGTACTCTGTGGGCTAACTGGAGACACATTCTGATTGGCCAGAAAGCTATGCTATGTAAATAGGTGTTTCAGAAATCTCAGAGATTAGTTTCTGCACCGGTGTAATCCAATGTTATTTTTTTCACAACTCAAAAATTCTTTGCCCAAACATCCCCAAAGTTAGCAGAGAGCAAGAGCAGCCTTTCTGCTATATCCATGACAAAAGTGTGTGCTAACATGAAGTCCGGTTTCATAGTTATATTTTTTTGTTTGGGGAACTATTTTTAACATGCTTTACAGAATGTTGAATTCTGTTAAAACACAATATATTGTTGCCCAGCTAGGCACCAATGAAGCACCATATATCCTTCAAGTGAACCTTTACAGTGACATTTAATGTTGCTGCTTGCATCTCTATAAAGACTTGTATATATGTATTTTTTACACAAATAACTTCATGTAAATGTTACAGATATTTATAACAAAAGATACACCAGTTTACAGCATAACTGGACCTGCATAACAAAATTTGGGTTTTGAGTAAGAATCTTACAACTTTTTGAGGAAATACAAAAGTTCACAGATTTAACTTTTTTTTCTTAGAGGGGTTCTTTTAAAAGACAGTTGTCAAGTATCACACAGTAACAAAAGCATCTGCTTAACATTAGTAACTATATAATACATATTATCAGCCAATTTTCAACTGAAAATAATAAAGCAGATGTGTTTAGCTCCAAAATCTAAATTTTATGTTGTCAACAATCATTTTGTGAGTCCTTTTCACGTTCATATAAAAGGCCCCAATGCCTTCAGTGATGTCTTCTGATGTCTTTTACGATCTACATTTTACAAACCTGACATTAAATGGGGGAAATGGCTAAACTTGAATCTAATGCTGGTTATTATTCAAGGCCAAATTCTTCACACTGACATATTTGCACATGTCATTTTTATATGCAATTACAAATTAGAACAACAAAATTAGAACACAACATTCTTAAATCCACTGATGTTTATTTACACCAATATTCTAACTAAGTGAGCACACCAATTGCTCTGGAAGGTTCACAATGTGTTGTTGCTTCACAGCATCTGCTAGTTAGTTGTGCAATACCTCTGAACAGGAAGTTTCCTTTTTTTTTTACTCTATAATGAATATATTATAGATTCCAGGCTTCCTAACCCTTGAAAGACAGTGTATATATAGTACAGCTCACACTTGTTTTTTTCACCAGACTGAGCAGCCTAAATTTACTAGATCATTTCTAGTAAACTTGTACTTTCATTCACTCAAGTCTTCTCCACAACTCTAACTTCCAGATTCTATCCCCTACACAGAATTTAGTCAACTTCCAAATATCAGCACCCTCTGCACACACACAGATGTGTTTTCCTTTTCCCTCTATCTCCTTGAAATGAAGAAAAATGTATTTCAATGTACATACAAATATTTATATTTTCATACATATTATTCCTAGGTAATCTGAGGTGACCTTGGAAAAACTTATTCAGCACTAATAGAATGCACACCTTTGACCAAGTGTTGTTTGATTGTGCATTCTTAGTATCACAGGTGCTAAAAATAAATTGATCCTTTTCATCCAAACTGTTCTAAACTAGCTGACTTGTAAACATTTTAAGGAGAAATTTGGGTGTACGGGGTCCACCCCCCCCCCGAAAAAACAAATAATGTGACCCATCGTTTGGTACACAGCACTTACTGCCACTACTACCAAATCATGGATACCGTATCAGAACATGTTAAGAAATTAGTGCAAAAATATCTTGAACAGATTAATTCATCTCACTGAGTTTCATCTGTTAAAGAACGACAAAAATATTTTCCTTAGTATATACTTAACAAAACTAAATACAGCCATTCTGAATAGCCAACCACTTCTATTAATAAAATAAATATATAGCAAATGTTTTAGTAAATGGTCTAAAGTAGCATTTATATCACAAAACATAATTCCTATTTTAAACAAATCTCTATAAGCTTTAATATGAAGTATAGGACCCCCAAATACTCAGAACCACCGCCGCCGGCAGTTCTGCAGTCACTGCTGCTGCGACAGCCTATAATGCACACACTCACACACCTCCTCTTTCCCTCCCACCATGTCTAGTTGTCTACAATTGGCAGTGCTACAGGCCAACCCACTGTGCACACATACACATTAGGGTATAGTCACACTTACCACCTCCTCTTACCCTTCCCCCTCCTCTCACTATGTTTAATGGGTTGGCTTGAAACTTACCCCACAGGTGCAGGTGTCCTACTGCATTAGATTCTTTCTAATAAAGGACCAAACCAGAGGATTTGGTGAAACCTGAATTATGTATAACTATAGTGAATGTAGAGTAACTCCACATATTGGGATACGGCTAAGGAAGGAAAACTGTACTGATGTGAATTACAAAGAATATACTGGATAGTTAAGATAGTGACACATTTTATACTCAAGATATTTTGACCAGCTGATACAGATGCAAACAGCAGTGGTGTTGTGGAACTGAGAAAAACTGGGATTATATATTCTTCTTTACCTTTCGGCAGCCAGTGCCTAATTGCAAAATATAAATGACATCACTGATAGAAGGCTGGTACCAGTATTAAGCTAAGTACCCTATCAAATACTCAACAGGCAGCAGTATTGTAAGAATTGTAACTCCCATGTTAGTAACATTCACATTCTTCAGAACCTTTGAAGGAACAACAGATGATGATATTACATGAAATCACAGAAGTGACCAGTGTGCTTCAAAGCAGATTTTGGCAGAACTGAATCTAAAGCTTTAGCTTTTGCATTTGGATTGCTTCAGTGGTTTCTACTGTATATCTTATTGAAATCCATCCACTGAAACTGAGCTTTACCAAACAGGAACTTCAGGCAAGATATTGGTGACAGCTGGAGACTCATCCAGGATTTTCTTCATAAACAAATTGGAAAAAAAACTTTACCTTCTTCTCTAACAGTATTGTTGGAATATGTTCATGTGCTTGAGGGTTCGTCCCCACATTTCGGCTCTGATTACACTGTTTGTTTAAATTTGCCCACCTTCATAAACAGCATTGATAATGACAAGACCTTCAAGACTGAGCTTATACCACATTCAAAACAAGACCAAGGCCAACTGAGTTCCATTAAGAGTGATAATGAAGTACCCATCATGATGGACATTGAGACTGTCATCAGGTCATTAAGACTTGCAGCTAGATATCTGTGTTGGAGTAGATGTGGCAAATAACAACTCTTCTAAAAGAAGATTTCAGTCAGCTATTGAATTTATTTCACATCTTGTTCAAAAAGCCCATACACATTTTGCAGGAGGTGATGAATGTCTCCTTAAAGCATAAAAGATACTTTTCATGCTGAATTGTAAGGAAAATCTTGCCTTTATATTGATTAAAATGTCTGAAAAAGACTCTGGTTCATAGGCCCTAAAGAAAAAAGAAAGATTTCGAATACAAAATAAAAAAAATCAATTGTGTTAAAGGAAATATAATACTAACAAATTAAATATTGAAGGAAAAGATTCTAACAGTATCTCTTTTTTCCCTCTCTAAGAAATTCTGCCGGGGTGTGGCTGCTGTGACAGACAAAAGAGAACTGAGAGGTTGAATACCAGTGCATGTTTGATATAGGAAAAGGATAGGGCTACTGCCAAAAGAGACTTTCTATTGAGAAGATTGCAAAGACGCATCATTGCATAGACTCATGAATGTGAATGCATAAAGATCACAACAGAGAACTCTTGATTTGGCATACATGTACTGTATGTTTTCCTCCCATGGAAAAGACAGTAAATGTTAGGCATTTGAAGCACTATGAGCATTCTGTATATTTACAGATGTTTTAGATTCAAATGATTAAATAAGTAGAGGAACATATCTACTCAGTGTGTTTAAGAATGAAAGTGTATTCAAACGCAGAAATATCACATTTTGGCACACTTTCCCTTTTAATAATGCAATAAATTCTCCCAAACTTACAACTCCTTTCTAGTTTCCATTCTATAATAAAAATCATTTTCTTCTCTTTGAAATTATTTTTATTTTCCTTACCATTTTCATGCAGTGTGATAGCTGTTACAAGATAGTGGATAGTATTTTACATCTCTCAGACTGGCTTACACATTCTCAAGTTGTGAAAAAGAGAGATATGAATGGCTTAAAGTGTCCTACTGTTTACTTATGTTATTATGACTAAGGTTACCAGACAAATCTTCCCTACAATGAAATGCATCATTTGCTCCCAACTTTAGTGTGTGGGGATTTCAAATATTATGAAATATAAGGTTAAGTCCTGCACATCTTCTGGACTCTCTTTACTAGATCTCACATGGTTGTACTCTATGTCTCACTTCTTCACTGTGTTTTCTAATGCTGTATCCAATGCCAACCATACACAAACAGGAATGCTTCTACTCTTTGATCCTGTAGAAGCCTCCAACAAGTAAATGAATCAAGTGTTCTTTGTTAATTTTCCCTACCCTCTCATCCTTGAGCCATTTTCCATTATGTTCTGGTGGTCTCCCCATTGCCTAGAATAGATGTTCAAGAACAGATTGACAAGTTAGTAGAGAAAAATCACCTTGCTTTTTCATTCATTTTTTATACTTGTAATAAGGCTACGGTGACAGGTTCAAAAAGTTGAGCCAGAAAGTTATGAAGACTTGGAAAGAACTGTAAGATTTTAAAATGTGATGCTGGGATACCTAAATTATAGTCTTCATTTTATACAAAATTATATAAAACTAACATTAATATGTTAGTTAAACTGAGGTGGTGATAAACTGAGGTGGTGATAGCGAAAATATAAAAAGAGCCACACTGTATCAGAGTAAAGACTTATCTAATCCAGCATGCAGAACTCACAACCGCCAAATTGATGCTTATAAAAATCCCACAAACAGCAACTGAGTTCAGCAGCATCACATAAATACATCCCAGCAATTAGTATTTAGAGCCATAAAGCCTCCTACAGCTGGTGAAAAAAAGCAGAGTAAATTTGACCAAACATGGGTTAGACTTCATTGAAAGGCTTATTACATGTCAGTAGTGTCAGCCGAGCTCTTCCATGTGGTCAAGGGCCTATCATGGTCCACAGGAAAATAGTAATGACCACCCTCTAGAAAAATCTGCATAGCACTATGCAGGCAAAATTGCTCAAATCTGCGACTCTACACATGGACATCACCAGATGGGCAATACTGGAATCAGACTGATTATGTTCTCTGCAGCCAAAGATGGAGGAGAACATAATCAGCAAAAATGAGACCTGGTGCTGACTGTAGCTCAGATCATCAGCTTCTTATAGAAAAATTCAAACTTAACTGAAACAAGTAGGGAAAACCACTGGGCCAGTCAGGTACAATTTAAGACAAACCCCTTATGAACACACAGTGGAGGTGAAGAATAGATTTAAGGAACTAGATTTGGTGGACAGAACACCTGAAGAACTATGGATGGAGGCTTGTAGCATTATACAGGAGACTTCAATGAAAACCATTCCAAAGAAAAGAAAATGCAAGAAAGCAAGGTGGCTGTTCAGCAAGGCCCTCTAAATAGCAGAGGAGAGAAGGGACACAAAATGAAAGGGAGATAGGAAAATATACAGAAAACTGAATGCAAACTTCCAAAAAATAGTGAGGAGAGACAGGACAGCCTTAAATGAACAGTTGAAAGAAATAGAGGTAAACAACAGAAGAGGAAAAACCAGAGATCTATTCAAGAAAATTGGAGATATTAAAGGGGCATTTCGTGCAAAGATGGATATGATAAAGGACAAAAATGGTAGGGACCTAACTGAAGCAGAAGCGATTAAGAAGAGATGGCAGGAATATACAGAAGAATTATATCAGAAAGACCTGGATGTCCCTGATAACCAAGATAGAGTAGTTGCTGACCTGGAGCCAAATGGGCCTTAGAAAGCATTGCAAACAACAAGGCCAGTAGAGGTGATGACATTCCAATCGAACTATGTAAAATCTTAAAAGAGGATGCTGAAAAGATGCTACACGCCAGGTGCCAGCAAATTTGGAAAACTCAGCAGTGGCAAGAGGACTGGAAAAGACAAGTCTACATCCCAATCCCAAAGAAGGGCAATGCCAAAGAATGCTCCAACTATCATACAATGGCACTCGTTTCACACACTAGAAAGGTTATGCTCAAAATTCTCCAAGGGAGGCTTCAGCATTATGTGGACAGAGAACTCCAAGAAGTTCAAGCTGGATTTTGAAGGGGCAGAGGAGCTAGAGATCAAGTTGCCAACATGTGCTGGATTATGGAGAAAGATAGACAGTTCCAGAAAAAACTCAGCTTTATTATCTGGAAGTTGAGTCATGGCTACTGGACTTCTTTTTTGAGAGATAGAAACGTTTCGCTGTTCATCCAAACAGCTTCATCGGTCTGAATACAGCTAGTGCAAGTACACCATCTTATAGTCAGCTCTGACCTCTTGTCACCCTGATCTGAATTAGGCTCATAAGATGAACAATGGCCTGAATAGGTTCGTTAGGGAGACAATAGTATCCATAACCTTAAGGTGAACAATGGCCTAAGGTGCTGAAACCAATCAAGAATGGGTCCTTAGCTATGGCAGTCCAATGCAGTGAGGAGTGTTCAGAACTCTACACTGGAGAAACTAAACAGCCATTAAATAGAACAATGGCCCAACAAAGGAGGGGTAACAGCTCAGGACCAGAATCAGCAGTACATCTCCATTTGAAGGACAAAGGGCACTCTTTCAAAGATGAGGATGTACACATATTAGACAAAGAAGAGAGGTGGTTTGAGAGAGGAGTAAGGGAAGCCATTCATGTGAGCATTGAAAACCCCTCCCTCAACAGAGGTGGTGGGCTCCGGCATAGTCTATCTGCTACTTATCAGGGTGTGCTTTCCAAAGTACCCAGACAAATCAAAAAGCCTTCAACACCAAGGCCATAGCTAACGACCCATTCTTGATGGGATTCACCACCTTAGGCCATTGTTCACCTTATGAGCCTAATTCAGACCAGAGTGACAAGAGGTCAAGGCTGACTATAAGATGGAGTACTTGCACTAGCTGTATTCAGACCGATGAAGCTGTTTGGATGAACAGTGTAATGTTTCTATCTCTCAAAAAAGAAGTCCAGTAGACATGACTCAACTTCCAGATAAACTCACCTGGATGACTGAGAATCTTAACAGACTCTGCTTTATTGACTATGCCAAAGCCTTTGACTGTGTGGACCACAACAAACTATGGCAAGTCCTTAAAGGAATGGGAGTGCCTGATCACCTTATCTGTCTCCTAAGAAATCTCTATGTGGGAGAAGCAGCAACAGTCAGAACTGGATATTGAGCAACTGACTGGTTTAAAATTGGGAAAGGAGTATGACAAGGCTGTATACTGTCACCTTGCCTATTTCACTTATATGCAGAGTACATCATGTGAAAGGCAGGTTTGGATGAATCACAAGCTGGAATTAAGATTGCTGGAAGAAATATCAACAAACTTAGATACGCACATGATACTACTCTGATAGCAAAAAGTGAGGAGAAATTAAAGAACCTCTTAATGAGGGTGAAAGAGGAGAGTGAAAAAATGGGCTGGAGCTCAACATTAAAAACAAACACACCCTAAGATCATGGCCACCGGTTCCATCACCTTGTGGCAAATAGAAGGGGAAGAAATAGAGGCAATGACAGAGTTTATTTTCTTGGGCTCCTTGATCACTGCAGACGGCAACTGCAGCAACGAAATTAAAAGATGCCTGCTTCTTGGGAGGAAAGTGATGGCAAACCTAGGCAGCATCTTAAACAGCAGAGACATCACTTGGCCGACAAAGGTCTAGATAGTAAAAACTATAGGGGTTTTTTTAGTAGTGATGTATGGAAGTGAGGGCTGGAAGATAAAGAAGGTTGATTGCCGCAGAATTGATGCTTTTGAGCTGTGGTGCTGGAGGATATGAGAATCCCCTGGATTGAAAGGAGGTCAAACCTATCCATCCTGAAAGAAATCAACCCCGAACGTTCACTGGAAGGACAGATTTTGAAGCTGAGGCTCCAGTACTTTGGCCACCTCATGAGGAGAGAGAAGTACTTGGAAAAGTCCCTGATGTTGGGAAAGATTGAAGGCAAAAGGAAAATGGGACAGCAGAGAATGAGATGTTTGGATTGTGTCATCAAGGCAACAAATATGGATTTGACCAAACTCTGGGAGGGAGTGGAAGACAGTTAGGCCTGGGGACCTCTGTTCCATGGGCTCACGAAGAGTCAGACACGACTGAACAACAATAAAAGCTATGACTTAGATCTGACTTAGATGCTGTAACTAATACAAGCCCTGTTGATCCAACTATGGCTCCTGATTGTCCTGTGCTGATGAGTATGTTTTGGATTCTGCAACCTGATGCTATGTACAGGACCTTTGGAGAAGTGAAGGCTACCAGTTTTTTGTTGGATCCTTGCTCTTCAGAGATTATAAAAGCTGCCACAGAGGAACTGGTTGAGTGGGTCGACCGGGTAGTGAATGCCTCCTTCCATCAGGACAGAATCCCAGTATTCTTCATGGAGACAGTAGTAAGACCATTATTGGGGGAAAGCCTTCCTTGGACTCCACAGTACTGGATAATTACCAGCCAGTCTCTAATATCCCATTCTTGTGTATGGTTCTCGATGGATTTGTCACTTCTCAACTCCAGGTGTTCCTGAATGAGACAGATTATCTAGATCCATTTCACTCTGACTTCAGGCCTAGTTATGGGACAGAGACTGTTTTGGGTGCCTTGATGGATGTCCTACGTTGGGAACTGGGCAAGGGGAGTGCATCTCTATTGGTTCTGTTGGACCTCTCAGTGGCGTTTGGTACCATCAGCCATGTTATCCTTCTTGGCTATCCCTCACAGACGGGACTGGGAGACACTACTGTTCAGTGGCTTCAGTCACTACTACATTATCTGCCAAACAATACCATTATTTGTTTAAGAATACCATTATGTTCTCTGTGAAGTATTTTCTTTTGCCTGTTGCGAATATCCTGCTTTACTAGCTGTTATAGTTTAATGAGAAAAAGTAAGACTTTTTCCTATCCCCTTACTGCACGCATAATTTTATACGTAACTCTAGAATATTCAAACAAGGAACAAAACTGGTTTGCAGTAATTTCATTAGTCTTCGTACTCTTTATTCCAAGCTTTACAGTCTTAACTTTTCCCCAGCTAAAATTGTTAACTTTCACGCTCTAAAAACATAAATTTTATAGTTGTTTGGACATGTAAACTGATACGAGATCATACACACTCATGTTTCATTGTCTAGAGATAATAGGACCGAAACACTATGTGCTATTTTTATCTGCAACACCAAGGTTAAGTTTAGCCTTATGTGAGGGGAACATTTTACTCTTTACATTCTGTCACAATTTGTTGCCAGCCAAGGGCAGTTTCAAAGAACCATGTTTCTGAGCCCTGAGAGCTTTTAATATACCATGTCTTATCTCAGTACCACTTTAAATTTCAACATTTACAATTACAGAGTTGCATCTGAATTTCACTAGTGAAGAAGAGTGATCTCAAATGTGACATCATTAAGGCCACCATCTCATACTCTTTCACCTGTAAGCAGGTCTCACTGAATTCAACAAAAACATAATTTTAAGTAATCCCAAGATTGCATTATAAATTGAACTATATTGGTTATATGATATACTATGCCAACTCCATTTATTAACATGTAAATGTATGCTGTATAGCAATATAAATGGAACATACAGGAGACATACAGGCTTTTACCTGCACTAAAACCTATTGCATAATACTTAATACATAAATGTGTTTCGTATCGCTTTCAAAATAATGGTGCAAATGAGAATGCTCAACAGAATTTTACTATATATAGATAATCAATTGCATTTAGGGCCATCTTCTGCTCTCAATATTATGTGTTCAGCAAGTATGATGATGTCATCATATCCAACTGTATTTTAATAGTTAGAAGTTCCCTATACTTCCTTCCCAAGGATTTGCTGGGATCCCTTTAGTCCTGGGAGAGCCTTTGGAACCATGAGATTAGAGGAAGTCTCAAATGTGTGAAAATAAATAATTGTTACCATGTTTATTTGGCATTAGTTTACATTACCCAATTACAGTGGATGCTATTGCCTAAATACTGCCACTATTATCATCACACATACCACCTGTATACCTAAAACAACATTCTTGTGATATTCCTCGATGTCTACCTCAGGGTGGCGTTTTAGGGCATTGCATACTGGGACAACTAGATATAATGATAGTTTCTTTCCAAGTGCTATTAAACTGTTGAATAATTAATTTTTACTTCTCTTCTTCCTTTTAAATAATAGGTTATATTGTATTGTTGTACTGTGTTTTTATTGTTGACTATCTGATTCTTATATTTCCTTTTATATCGAGAGCATATTTTACCAAAACAAATTCCGGGTCTGTCCAACCACACTTGGCCAATAAAAGTATTCTGATTCTGATTCTGATTTAACTACTACATGATATTACATTTAGGTGTTTTTTCTTTCTCCTCTCCCTCTCTCTCAACAGAGACACACACATATATGTATCCATTTTATAAAACAGACATGTCAAACTTTCAGGATTTTGCACACACACTACAAATTTGAATATATTACTAGGTCATAGAGCTAAATAGACATATTAAACTTTAAAACAAAACAGGATTTGTGGTATCTCTAAGTCATGCATATTGCATATTTTAATAACCACACTGCCTATGTATAAATTGGATACATACTGTGCTCCTAAAATATTTATCTCATAAGTAAAATCTAGTCAAACTTCTTTGAGGAATTAACATAATACAGCTTTCCTACTGCTACTGCAAAAGTCCTACTAAACCCAAGGAACCAAACTATTTTCATCGCCAAGCATATTGGCAGTGGTTAGGAGTGCACTTGCACTATTTATTATTATTATTATTATTATTATTATTATTATTATTATTATTATT
>JAHTLZ010000016.1:20047939-20063582 GCA_023846285.1 Phrynocephalus versicolor | reverse complement strand
CCAGGCTTGTTTTCTAAATCAGCAGCCCTTCTACCATCAACCTAATATACTTTGTTCAAGATCATGGCCACAAGTCTGGGGTGGGGGTGGGGGTAATGAACAAATAACAATTGATAAACATGGAATGAATGTGAATCACCTAAAATGAATTTCAACTGAATGACTGTACTATATGTGAAGATAGTATACAACTGCATATACACAGTTTAAAATAAAGTAGTAGGATCTCACCAGGCTGTGCAATTATTTCAACACAGTGTCACTCCATAGATGCAAAATATTAAACCCACTGATGAACGCATCATATAGATCTTTGTGAGTTACCTGCTCCAAGTTGAGAGATTTAGAGGTGGGGGAGAGATTTCATCTGCAATATGTAAATGATAGTCAGAAAGGGAGCTAGTTTGGCCCCAACTAACAATATGTAATGGCATCTGTATTTGACTCATGGTAGTAACGTTTAGGAGGCTACTAGTATGGGTGCAAACCACCAGATCAGTGGTTTGGATGATAGCTGAACAGGTGTCCCACAGTTCTGTGTCCTGCTCATAGCTAGTGCCTATTCAGAGGCAGCACCCACAGGAGGCAGGGAAGGTGGGGCAGTGCTCCCAAGTAGGCATCTGTCAGAGGGGGTAGGGCTCCAAATTGCAGAATATTTGTTTAACCATTGTCTAATTTTCACCAACCACAGAACCAGCAGTTCATGCCCATTTCTATTGAGGCTACACATTTATTGGGCAGCGTATACTTATGTCGTATTGAAATAAAAAGGCACCAATTATATTACATATATGCAATAATAACTGAACACACACACACACACACAGAGAGAGAGAGAGAGAGAGAATCCTGGAATTTAAAGTATTGACAACTGAAGCTCAGCTAAGTTACTAAAAGTCCTGACAGGTTAGCAGGTTAGCACAGAGGTTATAGTGTTGAACAGTATCTCAAATTTAAATTTAGATATATTGAGAAAGATAAACTATTAATTCATCAAAGCCATTAATGAAAATATTCAAAGAATAAAGTATACTTTTTATTATAGTAAAAGAATGCTCCAATATTTACACTGAAAATCAGTGTTTATGTGTTATTGAATGTGAGTTATAATTTCACATCATTGGCTCCTGTATTTATTTTTAAGTTACAGAACAGGCAAATGAACCATTATAAGCAATAATGTAGTAACCAGTTCAGTTCACTTGCTATCCAAGGCTGGTGAGCCCACACATGTTGATGGGAACACATTTGACCCTCCTGTTGTTGCTTTCGATTGTGAGCCGCCCAGAGACCTTGGGTAATGGGTGGCATACAAGCTAAATAAATAAATAAATAAATAAATAAATAAAGCAGACTTCTGAGGAGGAGAAGGGGCTGTACCCAAGCAGTCTGTCCACATGAAACTATCATGAGAAAAAATGAGGCACATGGACAGGCTACAGTTACAACCACCTCCCCTCTTTCAAATCATTTTAAAGGAAGAGCACTGGAGATCTTCTCATTCACATTTACATAACAAATGAATAGGGCTGCTGCTGCAGTTACAAACTACATACATCTTAGTATGAACAGAAGAAAAGAGGGTAGGGAAGCATCCTTAAGAAAAGCTACTCCATGTAATAAGTACAGGGATCACTAGAAGACTAGAAACAAACTGTAAATGCCCTCAAAAAGATTACAATCATACTACATGGACACCTGATTAAGGGGGAGATGACAAAGGGAAGCAATACTAATCAGCAAACTTATTGTTTTCAAATTAATTATTAAGACATCACTTGATATTGTAGAATGTTAATCCTTATACTGTATTTTGTGCACATTTCAAATTAAAGAAATATGCAAAAACATCCTATGTATAGTTACTGAAAAGAAAGTAGGTCTAGGCATATTGGTTTAGGCTGCAACTCTACACCTACTTTTCAAGAAATTTCAGGCAAAAATCAAAGAAAAACAAAGCAAAACAAAACAAAAGACACAAACATGTGGCACCTTAAAGACTAACTTTCATATTTTAATGTGTCGTTTCGTGCACATGTGCACTTCTTCAGACATATAGCAGCAGACTGAGCTGTGAGATACTGTATAATATGAGATATATTTCATACAAAATATTGATTGGCTGTAGTCTAGATAGCCATTGGCTGTAGAGTTGGGGGGGTTGGATAGGGGAGGGGAGGGAGGAGAAGGGGGAAGAAGAGGAGGGAGAGTTAATTAGTAGAAATGGTGAGAAGATTAAATGGTGAGAAGTATGGGTTAGAGCTGTATAGTTTTATGGCCCACACCAGGCTCTGTTTGTTTGGGAAGTAAATTTCTCAAGTGACAGAAACCAGATCAGATCAGATCAGATCAGAGAACTAGTGGAAGAGACATATTATATTATACAGTATCATATTATACAGTATCTCACACCTCATTCTGCTGCTGTATGTCTGAAGTGCACATGCGCACGAAACGTCACATTAAAATATGAAAGTTTTCTTTAAGGTGTGTCTTTTGTTTGTTTTGTTTTGTTTTTCTTTGATTTTTGCCTGAAATTCTTTAAAAGACTAACAAGGCTACCCTCTCTGAAACTTTCCTAGGAAGTAGCCAAAAGATCTCAGTGGAACCAATTTCTGAGTATAATTGCATTCTTAGGTATGGAACCTTCCCAACAGATGCCTAAACAGAGTAGGAATTGCCCATTTATACTGGTAATTTAATGGTGCAAAAAAATTAAAGACATAGTTTTTGCAGGGAATTCCAATTTGTATACAAATAATATTTCAAAATATCAAAATAATTTTTTGGTTTCGACACTTTAAAATGATAATTCATCTGAATATTTAAATAGCTTTTTTATCACAGGCAGAAAGGAAACAGCTCAAATAGGACGCATACTGATTAGTCAATAAAGCATGATCCAGATATTAAAGAAGACCACTATATGAAATCTGATAATAAAAATCCAGTATCACCTTTTGACTGCACTGAAGAGACAACTACTTCCTAGCTTTTTAAAAACAACATAACATAATATAAAAATTAAACAGATTAAACACTATTAATGAAAAGAGCCTGTTTCATCCCACTTGTATATCATTTTATAACCAGGCTGGCAACAACAGAGGTCATTTCTAATCAAAATGCAACTGCTCACAAATTTGCAATCTTGTTCAAAAGGAAGTGGTGGCTATACTGCTAAAGAAACCATTTTTTGAAAACAATCTGTGAAAGAAGGGAATACCAGAAAAATAAAGCACACAAATATTTCAAAATACTTTTGACTCTTCTATATTACATAGCTATATCATAAGTAGAAAACTATCAGGTTTGCAAGGCACCTGTCTGCAGGTAAACAGTCATTTTGAAACATCCTAAAACTCTTATTTTCAATGTGCATAGCAACTTCAGAAGGGATTCTATACATAAAGAACTTTTCTCTATTTCAACCATCATAAAGCATAAAAATAAATCTTAAGTATTTCATTATTCATAAGTAACAGAAATATCTGGATTAAATTTATTTCAACTGGGTTGGTTTGCCAACTCCTAACTAACAGTGACTTATCAAGTAACTATTAAGATCACTGATCTTGATTTTGCAGCTGTTTTCAGTAATGGTTAAAAATAAAATAAAAATAAAAATGTAGGGTTGACAGTTCTTTCAACGTCCCAGAAAACGTAGTAGTAGTTGGCAGGATCACGTCAGCTCCAATGTTGCCCTGAAAAATATAAAATACCAGTGTCCACTGGATCAGTGGGTCCTTGGCACTTGGAACTATTAATGAAAAGATTTTGGTGATGATGCTTAGGTTTAAAATGAAGAAATTGAAAACTTTTCCAGATGTAGCACTCGTAGATCATTAATGTAGAACATATTATGAAGTTGCTAGGTGACTTCAAAATGATCACACTGATCTGAAGATTCACATCTAATTAGATAGGCAAGGAAAGCTGAAGATGACCATGCATATATAATTAATTAAGAAAAGAATGCTTCTAATTTTATATTTATATTCAAGTTTAATACTGTTGTAGTTATATGTGTGGTAGGGAATGGGAATGATACCTGAAGGTATCAGTAAAACAAGAAATAGGTTTACATAACAATTTTAAAGAATCAGTGAGGCAATAATTTTGGTTCTTTTCCAACATAGCAAGTGGATCCAGATTTCACTCAAGATACAAGGGTGCCGTTAACAACCTATCACCTCAAAGTCTGGCATAGCATAGAAATCTTTCTTAGGCCGACATAACAACTAGCCGTACTAAGGTAATAGTTCCTGCAGCACACACAAAAGCATGATATAATAAGTATTTCAACCTTTGTAGGATACATTAACAGTGTGATATTCCATGCCTAAAGTGCTACATTTGTTCACTTCCCTACCTTTTACCCTATGCACTGTTTTAACAAGAGATTTCCAGAGCGAGAACACATATTTGTCAGATTTCTGAATTGCTCTGAATTCACATACACATGTGCATGCATGCACACACACACACACACACACACACACACACACAGCGAGAGAGAGAGAGAGAGAGAGAGAGAGAGAGAGAGAGAGATACAGTATGTAGATATATATTAAAATGGCAAATGAATCTTGGTAAATCGTGTTCATAATCATATCCAATGTTTTACACTGTATGCAAACAACACAGAAACAACTGACTCATCAGTAAATCTTTCCATCCACCTGTCCACCCACCCACCTACCTACCTACCTACCTACCTTTGCAAATCAATATATGCACAGTCTAAGGAGATAGTGTTAAAGGCAGTACATAAATGGCATTTATGTCCTAACAAATTACATAGAATTAATAGAGAAATATCAGAATTATGTTGGAAAAATGTAGACACAAAGGAGCATTAGAACATATGTGGCAAATTTGCCCCAAAGTCCAAAAATTCTAGTTTGAAGTGATCAACTGGAAAAAATAACAAAACAAGAAATAATTCCAAATGAAATGTAATTGTTGTCTTCACTTTTTACTGGAGGGAATAAAAATCAATTAAATAAAGAATTGGTGGCAACCCTCATAGGGGTGGTAAGGAGTGAAATAGCCGGTGCTGGAAATCTGCACAAGACCTAAATATGGAAAATTATAGGAATAAGGTATGGGCAGTGCTATTAACAGAAAAAATGATTTATCAGATTAGACTATACAGAGGGGAAAATAAACAAGACCTTTTAATGAAAATATGGTACCCACTGTTAAACTCAGATTAGATAGAGTAAGCAAGATGGAAAATGGGCTACATTGTGGGTTCTTAAAAATGTGCTAGTGTAATTTATAAGGAAAATAATGTACTATATTATATTACAATATGGTTGTTAAATTGTTTCTGATGAGTAATAAATGATATATTTTTTAAAAAAACTACCTACTGTACCTACCTACCTACCCACCTACCTATCCTCTCTGTGATACAGATTTTCCAAAATATTTTCCAGCACGCTAGGTAATTTTCTCTTGAGTCTTTTTACTTCTCATCACATACTCTTCCTCAATAAGCACATAAAATAACTTATATGTAGCAAACAGAAGAATTAAATATTTAGTTTACATCATTCTCTGCAATATAAATATTTAGATTTAACAACTGCATTTCTTCCTTTAGTGCTTTCATAACAATGGAGTAAACCACTTTTATTGTGTTTTAGTATTATGATTTAGCTCAACATACAGTTGTACACACCACCTCACCAGCAGATAGTGAGATGGGACCGAAGACCTGAAAAAATGTAGGAACAAACCAGCAAAAACTACACCTGCACAGTACTCTGCATAAAAATGGAGCAATGTAAAAATGTTGATGCACTGGCTCTACCTCAGTAAGAGAGACTACATTATTTAGAATTCTGTAATTCAGAAGAATTGAGAGGCATTTCTTATTAAGAGATGCAAACTGTAAACAAGTATCTGAATAAGGAAAATAATAGGCCAAGCTCATTCAATGAGTGGAAGGGCGTATTCCATGACATAAGTTCTATGTTTTGAATTGGACCAATTAAAAGCATTAAACAACGGCTGTGAATACATTCTATCTAGACTATATTGGGTCATCTCTAAAATATGGGAGGAACCAAATAAGTGGCACACACAAATATTATAGATGTCATAGTAATCAGAACTGCCTAGTTTGCAGAGTAATGTTGCCGAGAACACCACACTCAGTTCAGACACCTTCCTCGTTAATTCTTCAGAAAGCTATATGAACCTTTTATTCTAAGAGAAAGCTGTTACAGGTGGCCCTGAAGTTTTTAGGTTGAAAGAATATACCATAGGACAATGGCTGGATTTGCACTATACCAGGGGTGCCCAAACTTTTTGTAAGGAGGGCCAGATTTGGTGGCTGAGAATGTGTCAAGGGCCGGTTGCTCCCTGACCCTGCCACCCCACTGCAAGCCCCACCCACTTTCTTTAAAAAAACATGGGGTGAAGGAGGGGAAGGGAGGGGCGGGCCAGCCAGCCGTGGGCCACTCAGAATGGCTTGACGGGCCGGATTTGCCCCCCCCCTGGCCGGACTTTGGGCAGGCCTGCACTGTACAATATTCAAGGGATGGAACTCTGGCTTATCTGTTAAAAGCAGCATGCTTGTGTATACTGCCTGATTATTTCTGGCAGCAGAGGAAACAGCTAAGCAAACTTTTAATGGCCAAAATCTAGTTGTTGAAATTCTACCACACAATGTAATTAGCAGCAGCCATGCACTAGATATTTTGGGAGAATGAAGAGCCTTGCATTCCTCCTTCCTTCCAGGTTCTGGAGTCCTTACGGTCCCATTAAGTCTCAGGAAGACTTGGGGAGCTGCAGAACTGGATAGGAAATTATTTGAAGTGTTGATTCTCAACTTGATATACACATAACCCTAGGAATACAAACAAGAACATTTAGGGGTATGTAAAAAAAAAAAACCAAATCAAAACAAAAGCCATTGAATAATACAGAAAAAAAGGCATATTATATGCCAATAATGTAAGATAAGATGCAAGTCAAATGTTATGGAATTGGGTCATTCCATGTCAAATCAACAATGCATGGAATTTTGATATGGATTTGGTTCATTTTTCGTACATTTGTACCTTACCATGAGATGTTTAAAAAAAATCAGATTTTTTGGTTCACCCGTTTCTGAGATATTGCATTTTCAAAACTGCAAAAAAAATCACTACCCACCATAATTTCAAATGTCATTTAACAGAAACCTGTGATAGCTACAGACCTGGGACAGGTGTCATTTTAAAGCTTATGAATAGGGCTTTCATTTTATATACAATATGAATCAATTGTACGTTTTTCAAAAAATTACATATTTAAATAAATATACATTTTGTATTTTTGAAAAAATGGAATTTTTAAAAAAATTCAGAAAGAAAACACTTAAAGATACATGTCTTGTAGCCAATCACTCCAAAGTTCAGGATGGTATCTCAATGGTATAATATAAAACTTAAATTTTCTTGTTGCCAGTGACAAGGAATTAAATTGATTTAGCCCCCAAAATAGACCAACATTTCTATACGTAATGATTAAGAACCTCCCGCCCCCCTTCTTGGCTAGCATGTTGGATGCTCTTGTCATTTCCTGTGGGGTTAGTTGGTATGTTCTCTCTCTCTCTCTCTCTCTCTGTGTGTGTGTCTCACACACACACACACACACACACACACACACAATTTTTTCCAGGTTTGGGATTAGGAGAGGACAAAATTCCTTTCTCTTTCTTAAATTTCTTTGCCTTCCTTGCAATGGAGTTACCATCCTTACTCCGAATTCACTTTCTATGCTTTTACATGACTAGCTTTCTGGTAAAACTGTAAAAATCATGAGCTTTTTACTTTTGTTCGCAATTTTAAAAATTTCCTTTAGTCGATGAATAATTTCTGAATCAGAACAGTTACTTTCTTCCTCATTTATATAATCTCCAGAAGTTCAACATAATTCTTTGTAGGTTAATCTACCCCATAATTTCTTCTTACACACAGGAGACTCACCAGTGAAGGTCAAACAGGCATTTAAGTGGCGAAAAGATGCATCAGGGTAGAAATACTCAGACTCCTGAAAGGTTATATTTCAATCAAAGGCAAAGATGGTTGTCAAACTCATGTCCAAAAGCATCTGATACAGTAATACATTGGTTTATGAGCATAATATGCTCCAGAAACATGTTTGTAAACCAAAACACTCTGGTATCAAAGCAAATTTCACCATAATAAATAATGGAAACTGAGATTATTTGTTCTGGGTTCCCATAGACCACATACAAAATTATGTTCTATTTTTGGGGCTAAATCAATTTAATTCCTTGTCACTGCGAACAAGAAAACTTAGGCTTTATATCAGGCCTGCCCAAAGTCCGGCCCAGGGGCCAAATCCGGCCCATCAGGCCTTTCTGAGTGGCCCGCGGCTGGCTGGCCCACCCCTCCCCCACTACTTTGCCCCATTTTAAAAAAAAAACTTCCACCAACACTGACACAGATTGCCTCTTGTGGCCACAGCTCCCTGTGCTTCCTTTGGTCCCCACCTTCCTTCTTTCCTCCCTCCCTTGGTCCCCACCATTCTTCCTTCCTCCCTCCCTCCCTTAGTCCCCACCTCCCTCCCTCCCTCCCTCCCTCCCTTCTTCCCCACCTTCCTTCCTTCCTTCCTCCCTCCCTCCCTTAGTCCCCACCTCCCTCCCTCTGTCCCTTCCATGTTCCCCACCTTCCTTCCTTCCTCTCTTGGTTTCCATCTTCCTCCCTCCCTCCTTTGGTCCCTACCTTCCTTCCTGCGGGTTGGGTTGCAAGGGGTCAATGGGTGGGGCTTGCAGTGGGATGGCAGGGTCGGGGAGCAACCGGCGCCTGACACATTCTCAGCCACCAAATCTGGCCCTCCTTGCAAAAAGTTTGGGCACCCCTGCTTTATGATACCACTGAGATTGGAGTGATTGGCTACAAGACATGTATCTTTAAGTGTGATTTTAAAAAAAAAATTAAAAAATGTTTTTCCAAAAATTCAAATTTTATATTTATTTAAATGTGTACTTTTTTCTGAAAATTGCATCATGTTGTATATCAAATGAAATACCTATTCATAACCTTTAAAATGACACCTGTCTGTAGCTATCACAGTTATTTATTAAATGACATTTGAAATTATGATGGCAAGTGAATTCTGGCATTTTTTTTTGCAATTTTGAAAATGCAATATCTCAGAAACTAGTGGACCAAAAAATCTGGAAAAAAAATTTAAACATCTCATGGTAAGGTACCAAAAATGAACTAAATCGATGACATCAAGTTTTCACTGGTTGATTTGACATGGAATGACCCAATAAATTAAACATTATAATGAGTTGAAGAGCACATTTCTGCTATTTAACTTCAAAAAAAAAGCCTTGTTCCCTCACTTTGTTATTTTGGTGAATGGTGGGGATTTCCTTCCACACAATACACTGTAAACACACCACTATACGTGCAGATGCTCTGAAGTGCACCCCACCCCCACAGGCCTGGCTTTCACTCTCCTCCACTTTGCAAACATTCATGTGCCATTGCACTGGTACTGATGTATATAACGCAGACATCAGGCTTGTGAGCAGTGTTCAACAAATGAGTTTAGGTCTTCTCTAAGTCTCTCATCATTTTAAGTTTTAAATTAATTTTTCAATTTGGGTATTATCCGATATGGATCAGTGGCTGAAAATAAGCACAGTTATCAAGAAGAACTTGAAGATTACAATTTATGGAAATTGGTTGCCAAGAAGAGCCCTAATGAGAAAAAACTGGGAACAAATTTAAATCCAGAAAATCACTGCTGTTGTTTTCTGGTGATCTTCTGACTTAAAATTTCATCTAACAATACCTACTTACGGTACTTCCCAGAGGCTTTCTAGCACAAAGGAAATCCTTTGGGAAACCTGGAAATTGGCTGAGGCCCGGGGTGGGGGTGGGGGGAAGCTTACCATGAATTGCACAATGCAACTTGCACACCTGGATTCTGGCCAATATATCACATTAACTTAGGTAGAGCTATATATCTTGACTTGTCTCTAAGGTATGCGTGCATGAGCAGAGATTCATCAGTGCTTCATCAGAGATTCATCATGAGGAGAGAGTCATCAAATGTCTTACATACTAATATTGTTAATTTTTGCTAACAATCAGAATGCCAACATGAGTGCCATATACTCCGGGCAAGAAATAAATCCAGCCTTGAAATTATCTAAACTTAACAAGGGTTATTTCCAGCTGCTAGAAGATTATGCATCCTATTGTATTACATACAGTATAAATATTTACTGAGATACTCAGTCTTAAGTATTAAATTGTGTAACATCTCAATGAAGTGCTGTAAATTATAAAACTTAGGTTTGAAAAATTAGGAAAAGGGGGAAACTAAGTGTATCTGAGAGTGTATTTACAAATTACTGATGAAATGGTTACTGAAATAGTAAATGCACTCATTTGGGACATTTACTTTAGCAGTATTGACTGCTTGTTTTGAATGTTTAAAAACATTCCTTCTATTTTTTTGCTGCCAATAAATGATATCAGTTTAATAAAAGTAACTGATGAGTTGGTTACCGAAATGACAAGCACAATCATTTGGGACATTTATTTAGCAGTACCAACAGTTTCTTTTGAATTACTAAAAAAACTATCTTCTATTTTTTCTGCCAATAAGTGATATATGTCTACTTATTGCTTTACCCATCCAAATCAAAACTGCATGTATAAACTAGAAAAATTCATTTTCATACTTGTTCAAGTTACACAATGTAGGGACAAAATATTCATTCTGTCTATGGAAGTGGTTCCCAGCCTTGGATCCCCAGATTTTCTTGGATTACAACTCATCTGTCAATACCATTAACAAAGCAACAAGGAGAAATCCCAGATGATGACTCCCTTTTTCATCAGTAAACCACTTCTCACCCAAACTCAAACCATATATTAGGGCTGTTTTTCAAGTGTGAACAGGATTACTTTGCACCTAGACAAATAAACAGGCCTTAGAGTCAAACCACATACAGTATATCTTCTATATACAGTGGTACCTTGTATAAAGGAATTAATTCGTTCCAAATGAAATTATGTTAAGCAAATTTTCCTTTATACAAATTCCCCTAGGAATGCATTTGAAACAGAGTAATCCCATTTTATGTTGTACGGATTCTCCCCATAGGCAATTATGTTAAGCAAATTTCCCCTATCTCCAGAATTTTTTATGTTGTACAGATTTTATGTTATACAAACTGTTTGTTATACAAGGGTCCACTGTATCCATATACATCTTGGAATATGCATCTTTGCTTAACTGCAAATGAAGAAAAGCCAAAAGTCTCCACTGAATGGGACTGTGATATATTTCAAGACATATATTTGTCCAAAATATTCATCGAGCCTTGTTTTCTTTCAGTACAAAAATGGAGTTTTGTATTTTACATGGAATCAATGTTCCTTCTAAGCCAGAGATGCCGCGCATCAGATGAGCGAGCCAGTGTTTTTGCTTATTTGCAGTCTCGGCTGGAACTCTGCCCACATGGGCGGAGCTACTGCTCAGTGCTCAAGAAGATTAGAGGAAACACTCCATGGAATACATGGATTTTTAGCTAGTTTTGCTCCTCCCCCTAAAAAATTGGTCTATTTTATTTATTTATTTCAAAATTAAGTTCCCACACCTTTTTACTGCTCTCAAACATTTTCACTTATTTTGTACTACCACTTTGTTCCAGAGTTAACTGTAGCACTAAACTGCTTCTAGTGCTATTTTTACTGAGGGTATACAAGTGGAAAGTCAAGAACCACTTCTATTATGAATCCTTACCCAGAACTCACTTTAGTGCTATACCACGTTCCATTTAAAAAAATACTCTATATCAAAACAGATGAAAAGTCTAGTCTATAAAGATATGTCTTTACATTTTTACTACAAGCAGTTAAGAATAGGTAATGACTGCTAGATAAATAGACTACAATCTGATTCATAAACTCCATTTACTGTAGAAAACTACCAACTAGGGGCCTCAAAGCTCATGTAGTCCAAATGCATCAATTCAGAAAATCCACTATCACATGGTTCACACTAGCCAAAACTATTACCACACTGCCTTCAGTACCTCTAGAAGGCAAACTACAGTTATGTTTCATTGTTAATTAGCAAATAGATGCTTGGGTTTTTGAGCACGCGCCAATCTGGTGGTGGGCATGCACTCAAAAAAACCAAGCAAGAATTCATTAATTAGCAGCGAAAAGCTGCTGCAAATTGCACTGTATGCCTTCTGCAAGCATAATTGCAGGGCAGAAGTTTGGGCAGTAAGTACTACAGTTTAAGCTCTGCTAACAATCTTATAGTACTATTACTATTACAGGCTTGCCTGAAGTTTAAAAACTATATTTACTTTGTCCTTACTTTTAATGTTATGTTGCCTGAATATAGTATAGTAAGACTGTACTATTGTTTAATCAGTTCCATGGTCCATCATAGATGCCTGTAACTGTGGATAATATACACAACACAAGTGGTGGGACAAAGGCAACAAGGTGGCATCTTAAGATGTTGTACATAGGGCTGTGGCAAATCGCGGATGTGAAATTACAGATGTTGATCCCATGGATAGGGAATCCTACTGTATACAACAACCTTGAAATATGGATCCATTATACCCCTGCTACAGCTCGGGAGGATAAAGCTGAAATCAGCTTTCAATACCCTTGAAATGTAGTCTAGTATTAATATTGAGGACAAGGGTGAAGCAAGCCTGGAAAAACATTCCCAATCATGATTTGCAGAAAAACCCCTTCTACTTATATTGCCCTCTCAGAAATGCACAAAATTGTCTAACTTAGAAAACACAGGAAACTACTTTATACTAAAACAGACTATTGGTCGATACATCCTAACCCTGACTAGCAGCAACACTTAGGCAGTCTTACCTGAAGATACCTAGCAAGTCCTGGTAATTTATAATCCAAGTGCTATCCAGACATAGTTTCACCAAGCTTCCAAAAGTCAGACAAGATTTTTATGTTTAAGAAAGTCTGATTGTTCTGTGACAAGGGCTCCTGTCTTATCATATTTTATTTTTAATTAAATCCCTTCAGATAAACACTCAAGTAAGTCATAACCATAAAGTTGCAGAGCCTTACATGTATATACTAATAGCAAACCCATACTCTAAATTGCTCCCCTTATATAGCCCAAACTCACAAGACAGTTCAAACTATCACAAAGGAAGTATCACTGGCTTATGGGAACACAAGGTCTGCAAAAGTTAACAAAACTTGAAAGTGGGTAAAAACTGTCCAATTTGTTTTGAGCATGCTCGGAACAAAACAATGACAACTTGGGAGATGGGTGTACAGGAGACTAAGAGGAGAGTAAATGAATGAAAGGGAGAGAAGACTAATCAGAAGAACCTCACACTAATCAGAAGAACCTCACAATTATATTCAAAGTTTTCTAGGTAGAGAGTATTCAGAAGTGGTTTAGCATTCCCTCCTTCTGGAGCCCTCCTGAGACAGTGCAGCTTGCCCAGGGTCACGCAAGATATCTCTAATTGCAGGAGGCACAGTGGGGAATCCAACTCCCAACCTCTGGGTCAACAGTAGAGATGTGAAGGCCCGGGGGGGGGGATGGAAAAACTCGGGGAAAACTTTTTTCTGCCCCACCCCCCAAAGCCCTTTGGGTTTTTTTTCCAAAAAATTGGAAAAAAAGAAAAAAGAAAAATGATTATGGAATGTTTTAATTTAACATGATGAATAAAATATTTTAAGACAGGGTGTTCTAATATTTTCCAGAAAAATAAGCGGTTTGGAGCCGTGCAGCCATTAAAACAAAAGCAAAACTAGACTATGGGTGATACTTTCATAGACTGCTAGAAGAAAAATTTAAAAAAAAGTTGCTGAGCTTTCGAGAGCAATATTTTCCAAATCATTTCTAAAAATATGCATAGTATCAGATTATTCTGATTTCTGTGCCCTAAGGATAAGCAAGTCCTAGGTTACAAACGGAACTCTCCAATGCAAGAATAAGATGACTTTATTCCTGGTTTAGGAGGTGTTGCTATTAGAGATGGGCACGACTCAAAAAAATGGTGTTTCGTTTGTCGTTTGGTCGTTTAGGGGTCCGTTTCAGTTCGTTTCCGTTTTCGTGAGTTTTTTTGCAAAAAAAAAATATGTCATTTTCGTTTCCTTACGTAACGAACCGAAAAAATGAAAATGAAAATGAAAACAAAAAATTGCTGTTTCGTTACCATTTTCGTTACCATGCCCATTCTTTGAAACTTAGTCCCACTCCCTTCTCCATATTTCCCCCTCTTCAATTCTTTTTAAAAGAATAAGGTTTTTATTTTATTTTTATTTAATACTCTGGAGAGGAAATATGAGTGGTTAATTGTGGATTTTAAAACATTGCTTTGTAGAGGTTTTTTTGTTGCACACAAACTAGTAAACAGTTCAGGAGATTGTTTCTGCACTTGTTACTTACAATTACAAATAAATATTACCGGTATTTAAAAAGTAAATTCTGTTTGTAATAATTGTTTGGATCCAATATATTTTAATATGCTACTCAGTACTTTAGACCAGCAGCAGATTGCTATCAGTTATGAAATCTTCCAAAATAATTGTTTCTTAATACGATGTTACCATTACTAGTGTAGCTAACTGGAAAACTCTTGGAAATATTCAGTTTCTCTCTAGAAGCCAAACGGGTTTATTGAACATTGTAAATACCATCAAAAACACATTACAAAGCAAACCTTTCATCAAACCTCTTCTTTTGATCCCTTGAAGTACAATCCTCCCCAGTTCAAATAACTCTGGCTAATTTTGCGTTTTTGCAAAGGAATTGCAAGCATTTATTATTTTTGCGAGTGGGCAAATATGGCCCTACATATGTTGCTTAACTACCATTCTCATCATCTCTAGCCATAGCAGCCGATGGTGAGGAATGATGGAAAGTGACATATGAAAATAATTAGGCAGCACACTTTGTTCTCATTTATGACAATTCTCACCATGATAATGTTTTAGCAGAGGTAGCCATGCTGGTCTGTGATAGCATGTCAGGCAAGAACAAAACAGAACAGAACAAAAGAAGACAAAAAGTAGTGGCATCTCAAAGACTAAGTGCTACATTTCAATGTAAATTTTCATGGACAAATCCATTTCTTCAGACATGCAAGTGGGACTGCATGGCAAATATTTATACAGTTATACATGGCCTTGACAACAAAGACTATTTCCTGGGCAGAAGTAGCTGAAAGTGTGGTATTTCTAAACTCGCACCGACTATTAACACCCTGGTGTCTTTTATGGATTCTGCTGTTACAGATCTGCCTATCGATGACGTTCTCTGGAACTCAGTTTGAAAAATCAGTGATAGCTTGCCATCTAATATATGTCCAATGCCTCAGATGTTTGCTATTTAACATTACAGCTTTGGTTTTAAGCTTTGAAGCACTGTAACTTCTTTGCTTCACCTGCCTGTTTTCAGACTACCACAATGTAAATTTAGACTATTCCCATCACTAAAATAGTAAATTCTGTTAATAATCTCCATGCACAGTTCAACATACAAATGAGCATATGCACACACACACACACACACACACACACACACACAGAGAGAGAGAGAGAGAGAGAGAGAGAGAGAGAGAGAGAGAGAGAGA
>JAHTLZ010000016.1:19994164-20047866 GCA_023846285.1 Phrynocephalus versicolor | reverse complement strand
AGAGAGAGAGAGAGAGAGAGAGAGAGAGAGAGAGAGAGAGAGAGAGAATGTATTACAGTAAAATACAAAAAAGGGAGGGGTGCATTGCATAAATAAACAATTATATGCTAGCTATATCCAATCAATCCCACTGATAAACTCTTTTCGGGGGAAATGCATAACATATATATACTTTTAATAAATTTCACATTCAACAGCTGCTCCTTACCAATAAGACTTTTTTTTAAAAAAAAAAATCATATACTGTATATATACTGTCTAGTGTACATCATGTAATTCATGAACATGTGCTTCATTTTATAACAATGGGAAAGAGGCAAAAATATTTGAGTGGCCATGTACTGACCACATTATTACCTATAAAATATGGTCTGTATCCAATTTACATCACAATAATTGTAGAAGGAGATAATCCCTGTACAATCCTACATCCCTTGCATGAGTCCTAAAACTACCTAAAACGTACTCCAGAAGACTAGAACCTTTTCTGGGGCACACTTTTATCTTGAAGTTCCCAAAGAGAAGTACAGTTGTACCTCAATTTACGAATGTAATCCGTTCTGAATGCATGCTCTTAAGTCGAACTACAGTGGTACCTTGTATAAAGGAATTAATTCATTCCAAATGAAATTATGTTAATCAAATTTTCTTTTATACAAATTTCCATAGTAAAGCATTGAAAAAGGAGTAATCCCATTTTTATGTTGTATGAATTCTCCCCATAGGCGATTCTGTTAAGCAAATTTCCCCTATCTCCGGAATTTCTTATGTTCTACAGATTTTATGTTATACAAACTGTTTGTTATACAAGGGTCCACGGTACTCTTAAGTCAGGGAACCTATCTAAATTTTTTTTAAAAAAATGCTAAAAAATGAAAAAATGAATATATTTGTAAATCGAGCAGACCATATCTAAAATTTGTAAGGTGGCAGTTAAAATGCCAACAGTCCTCTGCTCTTAAGTCGAGCTGCTCTTAAGTCAGGATACCACTGTATATGGGAAGATGCAAATATTGAGACTACAGGCATTATAGGCTTTCTATGTTCTGGTATAGGTTTGTGTAACTCTGCTGTCTTCCTGGACCTTCCTGTGGGTTATGATTCTAGTTATCACAATATCCTCCTAAGATGAGACTCAGAGGCAAAGTTCTCTGGTGGTTCCAGTCCTTCTTTGAGACCTCTTTTATGGGGTCTCTCAGGAATGACATCTCCCCAATGATTTTAACATATATGAAACAGTTGGGAGAAGTCATCTGGAGATTTGAAGTCTGTTCCCATCAGTATGCTAAATAACACACAGCTCTCTCATTCTCTCATTTGCTCTTTATGTAGGGCTGCCCTTCAAGTTAGTATAGAAATTTAGTAGGACCAGAATGCAGTGGCCATACTGTACCAACAGATATGATACACCTGTATTTCTGACACATCTCCACTGACTTTCTTTATTTCCATGCCCAATTCAAGGTGCTGCTTATCACCTATAAGAGAAGACCTCGGTATCTGCTAGAATCTCTCTCCCGTAGAACAGCTACTCATCCAACTTGCTCCTCACATTCTTTTGTATTAAAAACTGTAACGCTCAAGGATGTCAAGAAAGGCATCACTAGAAACCAAGCATTTTCTATTCTTGAAATAAAATGCCACTTGAGATTTCCCAGGTGCCCAATTCTTAGATTAAAAAAAAAAACCTCCTAAAAACAAAACTATTTAAAGCTGCCTTTTATTAATATCCTGTTTTATAATATAATCTGTTTTATACTGGCTATGATGAGCTATGCAATGTTTTATTATAGCCACTCAGGATAAAAGTCTCTGCCGCACTCTCTAGTGCTCAACCACCACTGGTATTGCACTGCCATCCTCAATACTGAAAGGGGTTATCACACTTTTAGATGACCAACATCATCATCATTGGCATCCTTCAGTCTCGAAAGACTATGGTGTAATGCCTGGAGTAGAGATCCTAAAAACAACACCTAGTGTGACTAAATAGAACAATTCGGGAATGGCAGTCTCTACCACACTGGGGACAGATGTATTCTGTTTCGTGCCTGGTCCTCGAGTTTCGTTCTTTCTGTGCCTGCCTCTTTTCCTCTGCCTGTTGGACAAATGCCTCTTCAAATTTATGTAGACCATGCTGTATCTCTTGCCTCCAGACAGTGCGATCGGAGGTCAGGGTTTCCCAACTGTTGAGGTCCATTCCAAGGCCTTCAGGTCCCTCTTACAGATATCCTTATATCGCAGCTGTGGTCTCCCTCTGGGGCGCTTTCCCTGCATTAGTTTTCCATATAGAAAATCTTTTGGGATCCGACCGTCATCCATTCTCACAACGTGTCCAAGCCAGCGTAGGCGTCGCTGTTTCAATAAAGTGTACATGCTAGGGATTCCAGCTCGATTCAGGACTATGCTATTTGGAACTTTGTCATGCCAGGTAATGTTGAATATTCGCCTAAGACAGTGCATATGGAAGGTATTAAGCTTTCTTTCCTGTCGGGCATGGATGGTCCAAGACTCGCTGCAATACAAAAGTGTGCTCAGTACACAAGCTTTATAGACCTGTATCTTTGTATGTTCTGTCAGCTTCTTATTGAGCCATACTCTCTTTGTTATTCTGGAAAACATAGTAGCTGCTTTACCTATACGTTTATTCAGCTCAGACTCTAGTGAGAGTGTATCTGAGATAGTTGAGCCAAGATACACAAAGTCATGGACAACTTCCAGTTCTTTTGCAGAAATTGTAATGTGAGGAGGAGAGTCCACATTCTGGCCCATTATTTGTGTCTTTTTCAGCCCGATTTCTAGCCCAAAATCTTTGCAAGCTTTACTAAAATGGTCCATGAGTTGCTGGAGATCTTCGGCAGAGTGAGCAGTAATGGCGGCATCATCAGCGAAGAGGAGATCCCGCAAACACTTCACCTGTACCTTAGACTTTGCTCTCAGTCTAGAGAGGTTGAAGAGTTTTCCATCTGATCTGGTCCGGAGGTAGATACCCTCTGTTGAAGTTCCAAAAGCATACGTCAGCATGGTAGCAAAGAAGATCCCAAACAAGGCTGGCGCAAGGACACAGCCCTGCTTCACTCCGCTTCGAATGTTGAAGGGATCTGACACCAGGCCATCAAAAACTACATTGCCCTTTATATCCTCATGAAAAGACCTAATGATGTTAAGGAGCTTGGGTGGGCATCCAACCCGGAGGAGTATTTTAAAGAGTCCGTCCCTACTAACCATATCAAATGCCTTCGTAAGATCTATGAAGGCTACAAAAAGTGGCTGTCCTTGTTCCCTGCATTTCTCCTGCAACTGCCTGAGGGAAAATACCATATCAATAGTGGACCTGTTGGTTCGAAAGCCACACTGTGATTCTGGGTAGACTCTCTCTGCAAGTATCTGGAGCCTCTTCAGTATAACACGTGCAAACAGCTTCCCGACAACACTAAGAAGAGAGATACCACAATAGTTGTTACAGTCTCTCCTGTCACCTTTGTTCTTATATAGCGTAACAATATTAGTGTCCTTCACATCCTGTGGTATTTCCCCTTCCCTCCAGCAAAGGCAAAGGATTTCGTAATGATGACCAACACACATATGAAAAACTAAAAAGAGACCCTACCAGCAACTACAAGAAAAAGTAACAGAATGCTTAAAACTCTTGGAGAAGGATAACATAATTGACGGAGTGACTTACCAATGGTTATACCCTGGAGAGACCATCCCCTGCTTTTATGCCTTTCCTCAGAGCCACAAGCAAGGAATCCCCCCTCAAAACCAATTTAAATTCAGTGACTCACAACGCTGCAAAATAAATACCTGGCACTATCCTAGCCCACTGGCTGGACTCACAGACCACCACGTGAACAACTCAAGAGGAGATTGTTTCTAAAATCAGGGAGCTGAAACTGGATACAGATGAAACCATGGTATCCTTTGATGTTACACATCTCTTTACCAGCATTCCCACCAATGATGCCCTAATAACTATAAAGAGAGAAGACAGCACCCGTACCTCCTCCAGAAGCAGCCTCAACCGAGGCCAGATATGCCAGCTCATGGACCTGTGTTTCAACGCTACATATTTCATGTACAGAGGGGACTTCTACAGACAGAAGCATGGCTGTGCCATAGGTTCCCCAGTGTCACCAATTGTTTTGAACATATACATGGAAGAAGTGGAGAAGAAGGCACTCAACACCTTCCCAGGGATACCACCATCCCACTGGTTCAGGTATGTAGATGATATCTGGGTGAAAATCCAGTCTAAGTAAGTACAGATCACATCACTGTGGTGGACCATAATATTAAGTTCACAAGGGAAGACACCCCAGACAACAGGCTGGCTTTCCTGGATTGTGCAGTCAAGATCAGATCCGACTGTGGCTTGCGAGCAGAAGTTTACAGGAAACCCACCCACACAGATCAGTACTTACTATTTGACTCCCAACATCCATTACAACACAAATTAGGAGTCATCAGGACCCTAAACTAAAGAGCAGAGAGCATCCCCGCCTCCACAGAAACCAAGAAGGAATACAGGCACTGGAAGACAGCACGTATGGGCTATGGATATCCACAGTGCGCCTTCAACAAAGCATTGTGCGGACCCAGAAGAACAATGGATCAGCCTCAAACCCAGACCTGACAGAAGAACCTGGTCATTCCCTACATGGCTGGAGTGTCTGAGAAGCTTAAAAGGATTTTTGGCAAACACCACATCCCTATTTATTACAAACCCACAAACACACTAAGGCAGAGTCTCATCCACCCAAACAACCTGATACCAAAACATAGAAAGAGCAATACAGTATATGCGGTCCAATGCAGTGAAGCGTGTGCAGACCTCTACATTGGAGAAACGAAACAGCCATTAAACAGAAGGACGGTCCAACAGACGAGGAATAACAGCTCAGGACCAGAATCAGCAGTACACCTCCACCTAAAGGACAAAGGGCACTCATTCAAAGATGAGATAGGTAGATTGAGAGAAGGGTCAGGGAAGCCATTCAAGTGAGCATTTAAAACCCCTCTCTCAACAGAGATGGGGGGGGGGCCTCAATCACAGTCTATCTGCCATTCATTGAGTTGTAATTTCAACAATCCCCCGACGAATCAAAAATACTTCACGGCCATTCGTTTCCTTTTAGTCTGCTATACACCCAGGCCATAACTAACAACCCATACTTTATGAGTTTCCGCACCTTAGGCCATTGTTAACCTTAAGGTTATTGAGACTGTTGTCTACCTTACAAGACAATTCAGGCCATGGTTCATCATATGAGCCTGTATCAGACCAAGGTGAGAAGAGGTCAATTGTTGTTGTCGTTCAGTCATGTACGACTCTTCGTGACCCCAAGGAACAGAGCTCGCCAGGACTTCCTGTCTTCCACTGCCTCCCAGAGTTTTGTCAAATCCATAGTGGTTGCATCAATGACACCCTCCAACCATCTCATTTTCTGCCGTCCCCTTTTACTTTTGCCCTCAATCTTTCCCAAAATCAATGACTTTTCCAAGGAGTCATAAGAATATAAGAATAGCCATGCTGGATCAGGCCAAAGGCCCATCTAGTCCAGCTTCCTGTATTTCACAGTGGCCCCACCAAATGCATCTGGGACTGTAAAAGACTAGGTATGTTTCCTGATACCACTCCCTTGAATCTGGCCTTAAAGTACCCCGGATTTAAGACTGGAGATAACACATCTCCATCATGGTTTGTAACCTGTGATGGACTTTTCATCCAGGAAACTGTCTAATCCTCTTTTGAATGCATCCAGGCTAGATACCATCACCACATCATGTGGCAGGGAGTTCCACAGACTAACAACACGCTGGGGAAAAAAATATTTTCTTTTGTCTGTTCTCACTCTCCCAACCTTCAATTTGAGTGGTTGTCCCCTAGTTCTGATATTTTGTGAGAGGGAGAAGAGCGTTCCCCGCCCTGCATTATTTTCTAAGTCCCAATCATATGTCCCTTCAGGCACCTTTTTCCCAGACTAAAGAGCCCCACATGTTTTAGCATTTCCTCATAAGGGACATCCAACCTCGCCTGATTTCAGAAGCTAAGCAGGTTCAGCCCTGGTTAGTACTTCGATGGGAGACCACCAAGGAATGGCAGGTACTGTAGGCGCCTGGAGTACGAACTGGCAAACCACTCCAGTATTCCTGCCAAGAAAACTCCATGGACATGGAGTCACAAAGAGTCGGTCACGACTATAATGATACAACACACACACATAAGGGAGGTCCCCCAGCCCAGTAATCGTTTTAGTCGCTCTCTTCTGTACCTTTACTGGCTCCACTATGTCTTTTTTGAGATGGGGTGACCAGAATTGTACATAATACTCCAGGTGCGGCCTTACTATCGTTTTGTATAATGGCATTATGTTGGCTGTTTTATTTTCAATCCCTTTTTTGTTCATACCTAGCATGGAATTGGCCTTCTTCACCGCTGCCACACATTGGGAAGACACCATAGAATCATAGAATCATAGAATTATAGAGTTGGAAGAGACCTCATGGGCCATCTAGTCCACCCCCCTGCCAAGCAGGAACCCCTTCACAATATTTCCGACAGCTGGCCATCCAGCCTCTGCTTAAATACCGTCAAAGAAGGAGACTCTACCACCCTCCGTGGGAGCATATTCCACTGCCGAACAGCTCTAACTGTCATGAAGTTCTTCCGAATGTTCAAATGGAATCTCTTTTCCTGTAGTTTGAAACCATTGCCCCGAGTCCTAGTCTCTGAAGCCATGGAAAACAAACCTGTTCCCTCTTCAATATGACATCCCTTCAAATATTTAAACATAGCTCCTTCATGGAGCTGTCCGCCAGCACATCAAGATCTCTTTCCTGATTTGTCATAGATAGCTCAGAGCCCATGAGTTGATAGATAAAGTTTGGATTTTTTGTCCAATATGCATTAATTTATATTTTACTACATTAAAACGGATTTGCCATTTCACAGCCCATTCTCCCAGTTTGAAGAGATCCTTCTGGAGCTCTTCACAATCTTCTCTGGTTTTTACCACGTGGAAGAGTTTCGTGTCATCCACAAACTTGGCCACCTCACTGCTTATCCCTGTCTCCAGGTCATTTATGAACAGATTGAAAAGCACTGGTCCCAAGACAGATGCCTGGGGCACACCGCTTTTTACCCCTCTCCATTGTGAAGCGTGCCCATTGACACCTACTCTTTGTTTCCTGGATCTCAACAAGTTCTCAATCCATAAGAGGACCTTTCCTCTTATCCCCTGACTGTGCAATTTTCTCAGCAGCCGTTGGTGAGGGACTGTGTCAAAAGCCTTCTGAAAATCCAGATAGACTATATCCACCGGTTCCCCCAAATCCACGTGCCCGTTGACCTTTTCAAAAAATTCAGACAAAACTTACCCTTACAGAAGCCATGCTGATTTTCTCTCAGCAAGGTTTGTTCTTCTATGTGTTTTAAGATTTTCTCTTGGATGAGGCTTTCCACCATCTTACCTGGGACAGATGTAAGGCTAACTGGCCTGTAGTTTCCCGGGTCCCCCCTCCTTCCTTTTTTAAAAATTGGTGTGACATCTGCTATCCTCCAGTCCTCCGGCACTGTGGCCGTTTTAAGAGAAAAGTTGCATATAACCGTTAAGAGATCTGCAATTTCATTTCTAAGTTCCCTAATAACCCTTGGGTGGATGCCATCTGGGCCCGGTGACTTGTTAATCTTCAATTTATCAATTAGACCTAAAACATCCTCCTTTTTAACCTGTATTTGATTTAATTCTTTACTCAAGAGGGGCCGGCCGTTCAGGCAGCGGAATCTGCTCACAGTCCTATGTCGTGAAGACAGATGCAGAGAACTCATTTAATTTCTCTGCAATTTCCAAGTCCTCCTTAACCTCCCCTTTTCCTCCCTCACCATCCAAAGGGCCAACTGGTTCTCTGGCAGGTTTTCTACTTCTAACATATTTAAAGAAGCTTTTATTATTACCCCTAATATTGCTAGCCATGCATTCCTCAAAGTCTTTCTTTTGCCTCTCTTATCATCTTCTTACATTTCTTTTGCCAGAGTTTGTGTTCCTTTTTATTTTCCTCATTTGGGGAGGATTTCCATTTATAGAAAGAGCTCTCCTTGTGCTTTAGAGCCTCTCTAACTCCACTCGTTAACCATGCTGGCACCCTCTTGGACTTGGACTTTCTTTGTGGTATGCACTTGTGCTGGGCCTCTATTACTGTTGTTTTAAACAGGCTCCATGCACTCTGAAGAGATTGGATTCTTCCAACCTTCCCCTTCAATTTCTTTCTAACTAGTTTCCTCATCTGAGGGAAGTTTGCCCTTCAGAAATCAAGGGTTTTTATATCTGATTTGCTTGATACTCTTCCTCCAACATGCATGGCAAAGGAAATTGCAGCATGGTCACTGTTCCCCAGAGGCTCAGTGACATTCACATCCCTAACCAGGTCCTGAGTATCACAGTATTAGATCCAGAGTTGCCTGTTCTTGGGTCAGCTCCATGACAAGTTGCTCTAAGGCACAGTCATTCAGCAAGTCGAGAAACCCAGTTTCTCTTTCTTGCCCAGAGCTCGCATTGGCCCAGTCGATGTGGGGATAATTGAAGTCCCCCATGATTACTATCCTATCCCTCTTAGCCACCTCCTTGAATTCTCTCCTCATTTCAAGGTCCCCCTCAAGTTTTTGATCTGGTGGATGATAGAATACCCCAACTATCACATCACTTCTTGGACATGGTAGTTTAACCCACAGTGATTCTATGGTGGAGTCAGACCCTCTGTCAATCTCCATTCTGCTGGATTTTACCCCTTCTTTGACATAGATGGCCACTCCTCCTCCAACCCGCCCCTCTCTATCCCTTCTATAGAGTTTATAGCCTGGGATTGCTATATCCCACTGGTTCTCCGCATTCCACCAGGTTTCTGTTATGGCTATTATATCTATGTTATCCCTAGCTGCCAAATGTTCAAGTTCTTCCATCTTTGCTCGGAGGCTTCGAGCATTGGCATAGAAGCACCTGTACAGTGGGTCCCGCAACAACAGCTGCTGCTTTGTTCTTTTCCTCCCACAGCTTTTATTTTCAGTAGACAAACTATCACATTCCATTATTCTCCCAGTGCTAATACCTGCTATGTCATCTCTATGTGATTCTCTACCCTCTCCAACCTCATTCCCCGAGGATGAGGTGTTCCGAACCGGATGCCACTCAGCTCCTGTCAGCTTTCCCCCAGTTATCAGTTTAAAAGCTGCTCTGCTGCCTTTTTGAGGTTGAGTGCCAGCAATCTGGTCCCATCATGATTCAAGTGCAACCCATCCCTCCTGAACAGGTTGGCTTGTCCCAAAATGTTCTCCAGTTCCTGATAAATCTGAAGCCCTCCTCTCGACACCATCGCCTCATCCACGCATTGAAGCTTCTGAGTTCTGCCTGCCTGGCTGGTCCTGCACGAAGAACAGGTAGCATTTCTGAAAATGCTACCTTGGAAGCCTGTGACTTCAATCTTCTACCTAACAACCTGAATTTGGCTTCCAAGACTGACCGCTTGGCCTTCCCTACATCATTGTTACCAACGTGTACCATGACCACTGGCTCTTTCCCAGTTCCTCCTCACTTTCTGCTATCAGAGTAGTAATCATCTGAGTACCTGATGTTATTTCTTCCAACAATCTTAATTCCAGTTTGTGATTCATCCAGACGTGCCTTTCGCATGATGTACTCTGCACATAAGTGAAATAAGCAAGGTGACAGTATATAGCCTTGTCATACTCCTTTCCAAATTTTAAACCAGTCAGTTGTTCCATACCCAGTTCTGACTGCTGCTGCTTCTGCCACACAGAGATTTTTTAGGAGACAGATAAGGTGGTCAGGCACTCCCATTCCTTTAAGAACTTAATGCTTTTCCCCATCTCTGCCTCCCTTTTGGCTCTCCAAGGGAGGAAGAGCAGCATGGTTCACTTCCTAGTGACAGAAAATGATCATCATTCTCAGGAAGGGGCTGGTCTCCACGTGGCTTTCTGTCCCCTCCCAAAGCTCTATGGTCACTGGAAAGAGGCAAAAGTCCCCAGAATGAGGAGGAGGTGCATGCAATTGGGGGAGGGGCAATTGCTATCACGGGCATTGGGGAGAGAGCGGAAGCCCCCAAATCTCCCCGGGACACCCCCAGCCCTTGTATCCCCTCCTCCTCCTGTTTGCTCCATGTCCTGAGGCTAAACCAGTCGGAGTGAGCGTTCCCCTCCTCGCCTGGCCCCCAGCTCTGCCGCTGCCACTTCCCCCGGTCCATGCCTCTGCTGCTGCTGCTCCTCCTCCTCCTTGTCCTGCCGGGCAGAAGGCCTTGACAGGCCCCAGTGGCAGCCGAAGCCATGCTCCACCACCAGAGGCTGAGACAATCAGAGAGCATGTTCCCTATATTCATTATTGAAGGCAGCCCATAGGCAACATGTCTTATCCGAGGCAGGCCCATACCTGAAATTTGCATGTGTTTTTTGAAAAAATTGTTATCAGGGGCATTTGTTATCCAAGGAATTACTGTAAATTTACTTCAGCTTTTGTAATTGTAAAACAGCACTTTATAAATGTATTATCTGGCATACTTATATCATAGCTATATCAGCATTTAAAAGTTATTTTTCAAGTCAACAAGACTTGTATACTTATTGCCTTAGCTTTTAAATATTGTGTTTTTAATAATGTGAACCACCGTAAGTCCTTTTTAAGAAGAAAGGTGGGATAAAAATATTTTAAATAAATAAAAATAGTATTCACCAGCTGTTGCAATTATTCTTTGTGCATGCAGTCTAAGTGGATGAAAGTTTGATTGCACAGATCAACTCACTTGCATTAAGTTTATGTAGTTCACAGACCACTGTGACACAAACACACTGCTAACTTCAAGATTACAGAGAGAGAATATCTACTTCCACTTTTTCTATTAGTTTATAACAAAACTCTAAGTGAGGGAAGATGTAATTATAGTAAAGGCAAACACATTTATACAGTTCAGTTAAATTTACTAGACACACAGTTTAAAACACACCAACAACTATTCAGAATAGAAACTGTATATTGTGGTTACTGGTTTGGTTCCATCTTCAACGGAAACCAAACTGCACTCAATTCTGAAGACTCTGTAATCTCAGAAAGCCACATCCACCACAATTGCTTCCCCTATATTACTGAAGTATTTATTCAGTTATAAAAAGTAATATGATTTTGTACTACAGTGGCAAAACATAATAATATAATTTCATCTTACTAAAAAACAGAATACAAGATAGAATTATTTTAATTACAAAAAACTGGCAAGTAACCGAAAAAGCTATGCATGCAGATATGTGCGCATTTTTCCATGTATATTAAGCTATTTTTTCTGAAATCAAGGCACAAAAAATTAAGGGGCATCATATACACGGAAGTAAGCCTTTCCAGGTGTGGGGGTGGGGTAGGGGAGAAGCCAAACCGACCCAAACACCCCACAGGGGCTGGGGTGGAGAAGAAATGAAAGAGGAGAATCCAAACAGACCTGGCTGTTTCATTTCTCCTCCACCCCACCCTGATGTTTAGTTTTCTTTCCAGAAGTGCCTGATTGACCTCCTCTCTGCTTTGTTCTTGAAGGATTGGACTCTCCTTTTTCATGTGAAAATGAACTTAATGGGTTGCTCCAACCCCCACCCCCAAGCATTTTCTTGCAGAAACGGAGGTTTAATATACGGTGGCATCTTATAGATGGAAAAATGTGGTAGGTTTCTGATCAGGCCATAAGCTTATGTTGTGTGGAAAGAAGAGTATTATTCCTAAACACTGAGCCAATGTGGCATGAATTTCACTGTTCACCTTTAATAATATGGTTATCATTCACAAAATTAAAGCACTTCTTTGTGGAGGCAATTTCTCTTATGGGGATACAATTTTTAACAAAATATATTAATAAAGCTATCAGAATGTATCTTCATGCACTGTCTTTAAACACAAGAGAAAGCATTACTACAATCGGATCAGTTTCTGACTCTGGTACTACTTAAGGTTAAGATGTTAACATTACCATACTTCAAAGCAGAACACTGGCTTGGACATTAATTTAGTTTTTCACAATGAAAGAGAAACTATTTAAAACCTACTGAGGATCATATTGAAACCCAGATTAGGTAAAAGATGGGAGGAGACAATTATATTTTGTTCCTCTTCCTTCTCACAAACAGCTCTGGAATTTGAGTTTTAAAGGAGGGAAGGAGGAAACAGTAAAAAATAAATTTAATCTCCCTCTCCAAAACATAGGGTGGACCTTCTCCTATACTTTGTATAGGAGAAGGTCCAAAGCCATGGTTGCTTGCTGTTTGGAAGTCCTGAATTTAAAATACAGTAGTACTTTGCAAGATGATTGCTCTTTAATACAAAAAACTCATAAGACAAATGAAATTTCCAGGAATAGGAAAACCTCATAAGACAAATTTTTCCAATGTGATGCCTTGCAAGACAAATTCAATGCATTCCTATGAGACCTGCGTTTAAACCTTGTTTTGTAGGATGAACTTTTTGTAAAGTGCACCCTGACTTGATAGATATTTATGTACATACTTGGGCAGAAGATGAAAGGCAAAAAAATATAAAGTGTACAACAATTAAAATGAAAACATACAAGATTTTTTTCAAAAGTGTCTGATGACCTTTTCCCTCAAAATGACAGCTTATGAAATGATTATCATTAACGTAACCACCCATTTTGTATCTTTGACATTTTTATTCTTTCCATTTCCAGCTATCCAAACTAGTATGGATATGTGCTCCAAGTAAAAACTTCTTAATTTGCCATACGATTCTTTGTTTTCTTTTCTTTTCTGCAACAGGCTAACAATGCTACCTCACTGGAAATTGCTTCTACTGGCTGTGAAGAGGAGTTTGCAATTTCAATGCCAAAACATATTCAAGACTCAGATAATTTCTGAAGCTCAAGGCCTTTCGCATACAGGAAATCTGCAGATCCTGACTTTCACAGTATACCAGGAACAGGATTTTATCTCAAACTTTCTTAGATCTAGAATAGGTCAAAGACCTCCGTCCCTTTTGGGTACGGTAAAGTATCGGGAGTAGAACCCTAACTGATCTCCTGATGGTACGAGTTCTATAGCGTCTTTTTGTATCAAGGCCGAGACCTCTTCTGTGAGAGCTGGAGAAGATGGCGTTGTGATGACTCTTCCGAGAGGAGGTCGGTGTTGGAATTGTATGCGGTAGCCACTCTCGATAACTGACAATACCCAAGTGTCGGTTGTGAGACTTTGCCATGCTTGTCTGAAGGGTTTGAGCTGAATGTCCATGGCAGGGAGGAGGGGGTCAGGACAACTGCTTCTGCTTGCAATCATAGTGCCTGGCAGATTGCTGCTGATGTTGTCTAAGCTGTTGTGCGGGGCGTTGGTATGATGGCTGAGGATATGGGGCTCGATATCTCCCTTGAGACCTCTGGCGGACAAGTGTGTACTGCCGTCTCCAGGGCTGGTGAGGAGGCCTGGATGATGACTGGGAAGAGGTGCCTTGGTAGGTGTAGGAGCGTGCTGCTTTCCTCATCTTTTGTATATTGTCCAGAGAAGCATCCGTAGAGGTCGCGAATAGTCCCTCGCCATCGAAGGGGGAATCTTCGATGCGATTCCTAGCATTGTCTGTGATGTTGGCTGTTCTAAGCCATGCATGATGTCGAAGGTGGGTGGCCGTTGTTAGCTGTTTGGAGGCCGCATCCGTGAGATGAAGCGAGGTTATCATCTGATAATCAACTAGAGATAACACTTCCGAAAAAGAGGCTTGAGCCTGTGCTTTGTGATCGTCAGGGAGCAAGTCTATGAAGGTAGGGAAGGACAGAAGAATGTGACGTGTATAAGCCTCCATAGCACAGATATAGTTCAATGCGCGCAGGGAGAAAGAGGCCAAGGAATAGTGGCACCGGCTGATAAGGTCTAACTTACGCGCCTCTTTATTGCTCGGGGTAGTGTTGGAGTGTGACTTCCCCGTTCTGTGTGGCATCAACGATGACAGAGTTAGGTAAGGATGCTTTGCCAAAAATCAGTACCTTCTCCATGAGTTTTGTATAGGTTATCCAATCTCCTTGGGATGAGAACGTTAGAGGATGGCTTGGACCAGGCTTCCTTGGCTTTTTCTAGCATGGAAGGGATAAAGCCCATTCTCAGTGGAGGCGGCCTAGACTTATGCAAGTGGCCAAAGAATTTGCAGGATTCACTCACTGGTGGTTGGGAGTTGTACTTGTAATCCCATAACCTGGGCAAGCTTGTGTACCATCTGGGAATAGTGCTTGAAATCTTCCGTGTGTATGGAGGTTTGGTGTTCTGCTGTATCTGCCTCCGAATGCCTGGATTTGGATGCTGTTGAACGATGGGAGGTTTGAGAAACTGCTTCCATTTCAGACTCCTCCGTCAATGGGAGATCCATCGTTGCGGGGGAGTCTGGCAATTGAGGTTGTTGTGCCTGCAAGTCAGTAGATTGGTGAGGCTGGTCTGTAAGGACAGACAAGACTTGGATAGCCAGGTCTATAGTAGGAACATTATGTTCCGTTGACACCAGGGAGCGTTCATGTGTTTGTTTTTGTTTTGGTCGATGTTGCTTTGGTTGCTGTGAGCGTGACGTTGAGGTGGCAGAAGATGATTCAGAGTCGGAAGAGGATGACACCACTCTAATGTGTCGATGTCGCTTCTTTGCCCTGCGTTTGCCTTCATGGCATGGGGGGGGCGCGAAGAAGAGGTGGAGGAGGTATGGCGTCTATGATGCTTAGCCCTATGGCGTCGTGACCTCCGATGCCTAGATGAAGAGGAGGTGGAGGAGGAGCGGTCAGGCGATTCCAGCCATACCCTCTTTCTGCCACAATGTGGAGATGTACTTTCACAGTGGCTGTGTTCACGGCGTCTGGGAGCTGGGTGACTTCGCTCATCCATTGCTGACACCAGAGCCATCGATGTCTGGTGCTCTCCCGCCTGACGGGTAGGAGCGGAATGGCTTCGCTCCTCTACCTCAAACCGCAGCGGGGTGGAATGAGTGGCGGCGGCTTGCAACGATTGTAGGCGTGCAAGCGGGTCGTAGCTCAAAGTGGTGAGGTCCGTTTCTAGGACCAACTGGCCCGACGGCAAGCCCGTTGACATCATGGGGCTGGAAGGCGGATCATGGGTGACACCAGGCTGTGTAAGTCGGTTCATCCAGTTATCCTTTTGCCTGACACCCAGGGGCTGGCCGTCTGTCTGAGCCGAGCTGAGTGCCCCGTCGGCTTCACGCGACTCCGCCGCTGTGAGCGCAGGCTGCTGCGGCGTCGGGGGTGTCGGGAGGGGTGAGAATGGTGCGCTCATCCCCAAATCCCTGTCCTGGTGTCTATCCGATGATGCCAAAGTAGAAGGCAGCTTTTTCTTTTTCCTTTTTTCGGTGGGTTTGGCTGAGGACTTGGATTTTGATGAGGTCAAAGGCATGGAAGCCTCAGAAGTGTTGGGATTGTCCATCGGCTTCAGGGATTTCTCCCACAGATATGCCTTGAGGCGGCCCAAATGGTGCTTTAAAGCCGGTTTGGTCAATTTTTTACACTGTGGGCAGCTCGCTGTTTCGTGGGCTTCACCCAAACAGTAGAGACAGAGGCTGTGTCCGTCCGCTAGCGGGATCTTGTTGGGACACGCTGTGCACCGTTTAAAAAGCGCTGCCGATGCCATAAACTGGGGACAGGGCCGCAGTAACAGGGAGCCTTCCCGCCCCTAGGGGCGGGCAGTCCAGAGGAACGAACCAAACTAAAATTAGAGTAAAACAGAGGGGGGGAATACTAGGAGAAAAATAAAATTAAATAAAATAAAGAAAGAAGTAATCTAAATATCACTTTCCTTTTCATTTGCAGGAGCTAGAAAGGACACGTCCGATCACAGTGGCGGCAAAAAGGAACTGAGCTACAAGGCGGGAAAGGCAAGAAGCATGCGCAGTAGAGGGGGAGGGACTTTTACCATTTCAGGTTGGAAAGACCGAAGACTCGCGCGCAGGCGCATGAAGACCCTATGTGTGGATTCACAGAGTCCACAAAGAAGAACCAGTAATCTTTAAAATGATTGCATTTGTGAAACCAAAGGCAATTCCCAGATGTAACCAAGTATTATAATTCATGTCCCTAGAAACTGACAGCTTTCAGATCAACCTACACCTTCTTACCATTCTCTGACAATTTACTCAAGTTAAAACAAGCATTTACTGTAGAAACCTTCCTAGTTAATAATCACAGTTGAAGATGTAATTAATTTTACATTTTAAATATCCTTATAACTTGAAAATCATTCATTGAGTGTCTTAACCTGACAATACTCTTGCACATCTCTTAAAAGCATCCCATGTTATATTTTTATCTGCTTGCAGACTTGATTGCTAAGTCCTTAGAGACATTGTGTACAAACTGGGCTGATTACTTCATCAGGTCTAAACACTACTGTTTAAATAAGGTCATGTTCAACTTCGGCATGACAGTGTGACATGTTTTCTTATATTAAATAAAATAATTATTTATGTAAGTATATCTCAGTTTCTTTAGAAAACTCAGAACCAATTGAAATATATGCTAATTCTAATTTAAGTCAGTCACATATTCGAACAGAGCATTACAAATTGCATTTTGTACTATTATCTATTTAAAAAATGAAAACAAAACCAGAAGAAACAAGTGTCCTTTATGATAATGGGCAATGTTCACAATGGGACCAGTTATTTTCAATCTGTTAAAAATTACCTGGAGACAGGGATAAGCAGTGAGGTGGCCAAGTTTGCGGATGACACAAATTTTTCCAGGTGGTGAAGACCAGAGAAGATTGTGAAGGGCTCCAGAAGGATCTCTCCAAAGTGGGAGAATGGGCTACAAAATGGCAAAGGTGTTTCAATGTAGGAAATTTAAAAGAATGCATATTGGGGCAAAAAAAAATCAAAACTTTATCTATCAGTTCATGGGTTGAGCTCTCTATGAGGGATCAGGAAAGAGATCCTGGTGTGCTGGTGGACACCTCAATGAAAGTGTTGCCCCGGTGTGTGGCAGTAGTGAAGAAGGCCATTCCTTGCTAGGTACTATCAAAAAAGGGATTGAAAACAAAACAGCCAGCATTATAACATCTTTGTACAAAACAATAGTAAGGCCACACCTGGAGTATTGCATACAGTTTTGGTCACTGCATCTTAAAAAAGACATGGTGGAACCGGAAAAGGTGCAGAAGAGAACGACTAAAATGATTACGAGGCAGAGGCACCTCTGTTACGAGGAAAGGCTACAGCATTTGGGGCTCTTTAGTTGGGGGGAAAAGGCACCTGAGGGGGATATGATTGAGACGTACAACATTATGCAGGGTATGAGTAAAGTGGATAGAGGGACACTCTGCTCCCTCTCATAAAATACCAGAACTAGGGGACATCCACTCAAATTGAGGGTTGGGAGAGTGAGAACAGACAAAAGAAAATACTTATTTACCTAGCATGTTGTTAGTCTGTGGAACTCCCTGCCACAGGATGTGGTGATGGCATCTGGCCTGGATACTTTCAAAAGGAGATTGGACAGATTCCTGCAAGAAACATCCATCACAGGCTACAAGCCATGATGTGGATGTTTACAAGCCATGATGGAGATGTGTAATCTCCTGGCTTAAAAAGAGGGTACTGCAAAGGCCAGATGCAAGGGAGTGGTAACAGGAGACAGATATCTAGTCTTGTGTGCTCCCAAATGCATTTGGCGGGGCCACTGTGAGATACAGGAAACTGGACTAGATGGGCCCTTGGCCTGATACAGCATGGTTCTTGTGTTCTTATGTAGTTTCTGCATCCAATTAAAACCTGGCTGAGCTCACATTTAAATATAGCAGTTGGTCTTGAAAAGGCCACATTTTGTCTTTATTTCTACCTGATTTAATTGATGGAAGTCACCTTTTTATTGATATATTTTAATCTGCTTTGAGTTCAACTGTGCTTTAATATTATAATTTATGCAACTGTGTTTGAATAGTGTAATTTATGTGTACCCACTAAACCTTACTGTGACCTGCTGTAAGCCCCCCTTTCAGTAGGAGGCACTGTAAATCAAAGTAAGTAAGGACTGCAGTTTTTTGATATATCTCATTTCAAATGTTGCTTCTAACCCCTAACTAATACTGAAAAGAATTCTATGAAATGATGTCTACCTTCTATAGTCTGAAGAAAGCATGATTTGACTACGGCTCAGAACCTTAACCCCTAATCTAAGGCAGAGGTGACGAGAGTGTGGCCCAGTGGCATTTTTGCAGCCTCTGCAGAATTCCCTCCTGTCCAAATCACCTAGTGTACTTCATGAAGAAAATGCTTATTTCCACTCCTCAAGGCGTCCAGAATCAGTGATGTCCATGTTGTGGAAACGAGGGTTTCTAACATATAATTACAGGGTCACTAGTGCAAGCTATTCAATCCCCACATACAACAAGAGTGACTATAAACTAACCACAGTGTTTTGCTGCATAGTTTATTGTGCTGTGTGGTCTGGCTCAGCAGCCTCTTTGGTTCCTTTCCCTTCCAATAACAACACTCTGCAAATCCTTGGCTTGTAATGTAAACTCCACTTAAACCATCTGTAGTCTAGGCATAGTCTGCTTAGCTCCCTGGAATACTAGGTTTACATGTAAATACTGTACCTCTTATCGTTGGTAAGTCTGTGATTAATGATGGTCTGCAATTACAATGCCAGTTTTTAAGCTAGAGGCACTTATCTACACATGAAGCAATGAAAACACAGAAGCTACAGGAAAAACACCTTCTTCACAGATTAGCTGTGAAACAATCAGTATCATAACCTTTGTGGCTAACACCACAGTAGTGGAAAGAAAGGTATGATGGACATTTCCCCATTTTTCCCATGGAAAATGTCCACATTTCAGGAAGCAACTAAAATTTTATAATCAAAGTTGTCTTCCCAAAAAGGTCTAATTAATATAAAGATGGATCCCCATGTGAATTCAACAAAGCTATTTTTTCTAGTAGAATACATTGCAATCCAAGGATTCAGTTGGTTTTCACTTCACAAACGATTGTGATGATCAGAGGGAGATGGCAAATCTATCACAACTAGACTATTTAAGTCTTTTACTCCACTAGACTTAATCACAGTTGAGCCTTTGGGTCCCTTCCAACTCCTCTTATCTATGATTTTATAAATAAAACTATTATAAATAACTAATATAAATTTTAAGTAAAGCTTTCAGTATCTTGAGCATAAATGTGACTCAAATCAAATTTGAATACATATTATTAATGGATTTTCATCTTAATCAAAGAATATTTTTTCATCCTTTTTGAAGAAAATATGGGAACTACTGGAGTAACTTCCTAGGTATTTATACTATCATGGGATACATGTTTTATTTGCATAAAAACATATATTAAACGTTAAGCAATGTGGCAAGCAAGTACAAAATAAAGACAAATAGTCAAGCTCTTCTGTGCTAAAACTACACTGTTCTGCTATACAATGGCCTCTCTTACCTAAGAGCATAACCTATTCCCATCTTGAGATTCTTATCTACAAAAATAGAATAAAAAAACTCTCACAGTTTATACCCCATATGTTGCTTAACTGAGGCCCCGTAGATAGCTAAAAACTAAGAGATCCATTTGCTTTATCTATACAGTAAAAAACAACAGATAATTTATTAATCATAACTTATTGGTATCTTGCTATATAAAAGAAATGTCAAAGTGCCAGGATTAGAATTATCCAAGGTGTCAGGTTGCCACATTTGAAGAAATCCTGTACCATTGCTCCACATCCAAAATATTTCCCATGGTTAGATGTAAAACATGTATGCTTTTCATCTTATTTTATTTTTCCTAACAATATTCTGTGTAGATCAATAATATTAATGCATACCGATGATCATTTTGTCACATTCTTACCAGTGAATGCAACACCTCTTATACGTGACTTTGTGTCCAGACATCTCCCACCAAACACACGTGCAATGGTTGGGATTGAGAGAAAGCCCCACCCCACCCTCGCTTGATATTCTTAATACCCAAGCAGGTTCATAAAGAGATGTTGTCCTGGAGACAACTTGGACTCAAGCCATTTACGGATTTATAAGTTAAAATTAACACTTTGATTTATGCCCAGAAATGGACTAGCAGCCAATGGAGCTGCTGTAAAACGGAAGTTATGTGATCCCTTTGACCAACAGCAGCTACCAATCTAGTTGCTGTTTTGGACGCAATGAAGTGTTTGAAGAGTTCCAAGATGCATTCCCACATAGAGAATAGTACAGTAATCCAGTTGGGATGTAATTAAGGAATGTGTTGTAATACCAGATCAGATCTCTTCAGAAATGGGGACAGCTAACATACTACTTTAACTTTGCAAATAAAGTATGGGCTACTATCCAGACCTGGGTGCCCAGGCTCAGAGATGAATCCAGGAGCATCATCAAGCTGCACACCTGTGTTTTTAGAGGAAGTGAAACCCCATCCGGCATGCTGCAGCCTTGTTCCTTAATATGCCTTTCAACTGACAAGAGGTACTTCTGTCTTGTCTGGATTATGTTTCTGCTTATTCACCCTCCTCCAATCCATTACTGACATCAGACACTGAACCAGAGTTGCATCAACTTCCTTGTACTTACAGGTGAAACTCAAAAAATTAGAATATTGTGCAAATGTTCATTTATTTCAGCAAGTCAACTCAAAATGTGAAACTAATATATGAGATAGACTCATTACACACAAAGCAAGATATGTCAAGCCTTACTTTGGTAAAAAAAATTGTGATGATTATGGCGTACACCTTATGAAAACCCCAAAATCACAATCTCAGAAAATTAGAATATTACATGACAAATAACACAAGGACTGGAAATAGAACAATATTGGACCTATGAAAAGTATAAGCATGCATATGTGCTCAGTACTTGGTTTGGGCCCCTTCTGCATCAATTACTGTCTCAATGCGGTGTTGGCATGGATGCTATCAGCCAGTGGCACTGCTGAGGTGTTATGGAAGACCAGGATGCTTCAGTAGCGGCCTTTAGCCGTGCTGCATTGTTTGGTCTCATGTCCCTCATCTTTCTCTTGGCACTGCCCCATAGATTCTCTATGGGGTTCAGGTCAGGTGAGTTTGCTGGCCAATCAAGCACAGTAATCCTATGGTCATTGAACCAGGTTTGGGTACTGTTGGCAGTGTGGGAATGTGCCAAATCCTGCTGGAAAATGAAGTCAACATCCCCATAAAGCTTGTCTGTGGAAGCAAGCATGAAGTGCTCTAAAATCTCCTGGCAGACGGCTGCGTTGCCCCTGGACTTAATGAAGCACAGTGGACCAACACCAGCAGATGACATGGCTCCCCAAATCAACAAAGACTGTGGAAACTTCACAATGGACTTCAAGCATTGTGCATTAGGTGCCTCTCCATTCTTCCTCCAGACTCTAGGTCCTTGGTTCCCAAATGAGATGCAAAAGTTGCTCTCATGATAAAAGAGGACCAGCAGCTTGACAAGAGGAATACGACATTTGAAGCCCATGTCCAGGATCCGTCTGTGTGTGGTGGCTCCTGATGGCACTATCTCCAGCCTCCGTCCACTCCTTGTGAAGTCCCCAACACTTTTGAATGGCCTTTTCCTGACAATCCTCTCCAGGCTGTGGTCATCCCTGCTGCTTGTACACCTCTCTTCCACACTTTTCCCTCCCACATAACTTTCTATTGATGTGCTATGATACAGCACTTTGAGAACATCCAACTTCTTTTGCAATCTGTACATTTTGGGGCTTTCCCTCCTTATGGAGTGTGTCAATTATTGTTTTCTGCACAATTGTCAGGTCAGCAGTCTTTTGCATGATTGTGATTCCTACTGAACCAGCCTGAGAGACCATTTAAAGGCTCTGGAACCCTCTGCAGGTGTTATAGATTCAATAGCTGATTAGATTGGAACACTTGAGCCTAGAATATTGAACCTTTTCACACTATTCTAATTTGTTGAGATTGTGAATTTGGGGTTTTCATAAGTTGTACGTCAGAATCATCCCAGTTATACCAAAGTAAGGTTTGACATATATCACTTTGCATGCAATCAGTCTCGCTCATATATTAGTTTCACCTTTTGAGTTGATTTACTGAAATAAATGAACATTTGCATGATGTTCTAATTTTCTGAGTTTCACCTGTAGATGGCAAAGCGAGAGAGAATGCTATAAATTCTTAAATGCTGCTCCACAGGAAGATAGGCTGATCCCAACTTTGTTATCCTTCTGCAAGTAGGGAAATAGCTTTTGCTTCTGGAAAGCTACCCCTTAATGACTGCCTACCTGAGTGGGGGTTTTAATAGATGGCTGTGCCTTGCTGCTTTGAATATTTTTAGTATTTATAGACTTACTGTTTTTAGCTTTAAATACTGTCTTTTAGTAATACAGGCTGCCATTTTAAGGCAAGAGGAAGGAAATAACACACACAAATCAAAACAAGTACAATAATACATTGGTCTATGAGCATAATTCCTTCTACAAACATTCTTGTAAACCAAAACACTCTTATATCAAAGCAAATTTCCCAATAAATAATGTAAACTCAGATGATTTGTTCTAGGGTCCCTAGACCACATATTGTCCACTCAAAATGCCAAAACTCACAAATGAAGTTCACTAGAAGTCCATGTCCACACCATGGTGTAGGTAACTAGGTGAGAAATCTGTTCTGCTTGGGACTAACAAACTGAATTTTACTCTATGTTTTTAATGCTGACAATAATAAAGTGAAATTTGTAGCAATATACACACTTGACTAGTAGCCCCACAACTAGAAATGGTTTGAAAAAAATGAGGATTTTGAAAACGAATTAAAGAAAAATATAAAGAAAAATAAAACAAATCCCTAACCTTCACTCTCCTTTGAAAATCTTTGTGGCTGGTGAAAGGGAAAGCTCTGTTTCTCTCTCCTCCATCTGCATTTGAGGCTTGCCTGAGAGGGAATGTTCCAGACAATCATCCACAATCCAGCAGGGAGGGAGAGAGAGAGAGAGAGAGAGAGAGAGAGAGACCATTAGCTAACTTGTGATCCTGTGAACTGTTCTAGTGCTTGTATTGCAAGACATTGCTTGTTAATCAAGGAAAAATGTAGAAGAAATGTTCGCTTGTCTTTCAAAATGCTCTTAAATCAAGGTACAACTTATGCTTTTTTTCCTCATGTAAGCTTCACTTCAGATCAGTTATTAAAACTAACAAAAGTCAGGAAAGTATTATAAGTACAGATGCATTAAGAGTAGTAGGGGTCGGGACCCCTTTGGGGGGTTGAACAACAATTTCACAGGGGTCGCCATGAGACAGTGAAGAAAAAGGCACAAATGGAATGGGTCTGGAGGAGGAGGGAGAGGAAGGGGAGAATAGTGAGTTACAGCTTGATAGGTTGGAGGGGATGTCAGTCAATGGCACCGGAGGCCACGATTGGCTCAGGGTGCCTGTAGAGGTAAGTTCTCTATGGCAGCTGGGCAGTCGCCTGCCAAATGGGGGCTTGTTGTCTCTTCCAAGCAGGGCAAGGGGTCACCACAACATGAGGAACTGTATTAAAAGGTTGCGGCATTAGGAAGGTTGAGAACCACTGCTATAAAGAGAAGGCTTCAAGTATATAATAACAATTAAATATGTCGTATCAGCTTTACACTAACTTAAATGATGACATATATGTAACTCTCACTGTATACTGAATTATATTCATTGTGAAAAATATCAAACTGAAAGCATCACAAAAAGCTGTATATAAGCATAAATGTTAGTCTTCAAATTGGCATTTGGATGGCTACTGTTGAAATCAAGCTGTGTGACTAGATAGTCCTTTGGATTCCTTTTTGCAAGACATTAAATGCTACTAAATCAATTATCTGTTCTGAAATAAATATTTACTGAACAAACACGGGGCAAGCAGACAAATGTTCAACAATCTAATGTGAGACTATGACTACCCTGGCCGTCCTGGAGTGAGCTGGTGCAGTCTACACAAAGTTGCCCAAGGTAGTGGGGGAGGAACAATATGCCACATTGGTATGACACATCCACATGACATATTGATCTTAAGCAACTCAGTTTAGTCTTGCTTCCTCTGCTGCCAATTTGCAGTATCATGAAGTGGATTTAAAAAGGATCTGTTCAGGATAGCGGCAAACTTTACCTGCTCATCTGTAAAGGTTCAAGGGAAGTGATTTTTCCTCCTCTCATAGACCATCACAGATGTGCTGAACCACTAAAACAAAACATTTTCTTTGCCTTCTCTGTTCGAGAAACTGCCTGCAGCCAAAGACAAAGAATATAAATAAATAAATAAATAAATAAATAAATAAATAAATAAATAAATAAATAAATAAATAAAAATAGAAGCCTCTGGCAAAGGCTCAAAAGCTGTGAGGAGGGATGCCTGGGGACAGACTGGTTTGCTCCAGTGATCAGGCAGTCTGATCAGCAGAGAAAAAGAGCAAACCAATTAAATAAATAAATAAATAAATTATTCATTTATTTTAGAGTGTTTTGGAAAAGGATAACCAAACCACTCCTGCAACACAAAGAACGTGATAAATGCCTGTCTGAGCCTTGAGATACAGAATTAGGTTTTCGTTTTGTCTTAAGAAAACTAAAATAAAATACTAAAGTTCTAAGCTTTCAAAAGCAATTTTGCAATAATCAATTAGAATCTCAACTTAAGGTAAAATGTAAAAACAGAAAATATGCTATATTATGTTATGCACTAAAGGTGTTGCCAATTGAGCAGTCACAAAAAAGAAAGCTCACTTTTGACATATGCATTTGAGAAAGGAAAAGGATATACACCTACCAAGTATTTAATTTATTGCTGGAAAGAACGGGACAACATTTGGAAGGATATTGATTTAAAAAAAACAATCATACAATAAGTTGATTTTAAACAGATTATAGCCCCAAGGGTGAAGGCTGTGCAAGTTAATAACTTCTTGTATTGTTTTCTTTTCTATTTAGTAACTCCTGACATACCTACTCCCAATGTTAACTATAATAATTTGATTCAGTAGCTAAAAGCCCATCGTGAAACATATGCCATATAATACTAATGACTTCAGCAGCCAAGGTGATTTTTCAGATATTAAAAAGTTATGACTTCCTACTCTTTCCTTGGAAAAGTCCCCAATTAAAATCCTTGCCATGGCACTTTTCAGAAATTAAAGACAGCAATATTCCATGACACTCAACCTATTCCCTATAACACAAGGGATCCCAAGAGAGTGTTGGGATGTGATGGGCATAGACATTTGAATTCACCACAGCTGATATTATCAGCTTCACATGGTGTATCTTCAAGCAACAATATTTCAACTTTTGACTAGTAAATCTGGTCACATGAGCTATTGGTGTTTACTTCAATTTCCAACAGTTTTTATGGACTTGCAAACATAAACAACCATGGTTTATGTTGAAACATAATATTTCTTATTTGCACTGTTCAACCATACACAATGATATTGAACACCACACTGATAGAAGCCAATTTTTGAAAGTTTGGATTAAAAAAAAACTATAAATGTTTAACCTGAGGTAGGGCACCGTAAATTAGCTTAAAATAACTTCTTGCCACTTTTCCACATTGCAGCTGCCAGCACAGTAGTTCTATAACAATATACTTTTCCCACCACAGAGGACCTGAATAAAGCAACCCCCCCACACACAGACACACACCTTCCTTGGTTATTTGAACATACATGTTCGGAGAAGATACTCCATTCAGTTAGCAGTTGAGCCCAAGATCGGCAGGCTTTAGAACTGGAACTTTATAATGTACCATCAGGCTGAGACAAATCAGGCACCATCCTGCTTTTCCCACCACCTCCACACTATTTAAAATTTATTTAGTGGGAAAGTCTAAAACATTAAGGAATAATGTAAAAGTAAGATGTTGCTCACTGAAACTGTGCAGTATTAAGATTATTTTATAAAGCTATTTAGTGTATTAAAGAATAATGTCAATATTTGCTGCAATTCAGTAACACTCAAAACTAAGATGCCTTTTCACATATCTACAGAATGCTGTCATTAACACAAAAGATATGTGGCCTATGTGAGACTTTATGTCAAAGTATACTTTCTTTACTATGGCTTTCATTATACATTTGATTAGGTAGCATAAGGTACAAAGGTTTGCCATGCACTCTCAAACTGTATGTATATAATACTAGGACTGATGTACTTTTTGAGGAAGAAGTAATATGCATGCTTACCACAGCATAATCTCCATTAAATAGATTTCTGAGCAGACATATACGAATTGCTCCATAAATTTTCTAACAATGCAAAACAGTACAATTTTGCATGCTATAAATAATACATTTTGCACTGCTAAAGCAGCAATAAGGTCTGATACCAGATAATAATTAACATTACCATTCTCCACAACCCATGAAAAGACTTCTTTTACCCTATGTCTCAAACACTTCCTGAAATTCAGCATCTTTATTTGCAGCAAGCTCTAACATGTGTACTTCAAATGCCACTGTAAGTTCCCAGTTGCCAAAGCAACTTCTGTAATATCACAAATAACCAAATTACACTTAATCTTACAATATTCCATTATCTGATCCTAGCCTCTAGAGCAGGGGTCCTCAAAGTTTTCAAACAGTGGGCCGGTCCACCACGCCCCAGACACCACTGGGGGCCAGACTACAGTCCAAAAAAAAAAAAAAAAGGCCAACATGGAAAAAAGGGGGGAGGGAGTGGGGGACCTTGCCATAGCCCTCCCACTTTGAATGCCCCACTAGCCAGCATGCTAGATCAGCTTATCATCTGGGCAGTAGTTGGGGGGGTGTTGGAGAAGCGACATAGCACACTGCTTTGAACTGCCTCAGCAACAGAAGCAGCTGCAGAAGCTGGCTTGCTCGCAAAGCAGGGGGTAGGTTGGGGGGATTGCAGTTGGTACTGGGGGCCGGATTCAGGACCTTGGGGGCCGCATCCGGCCCCGGGGCCTTAGGTTGAGGACCCCTGCTCTAGAGCATTACACTACATCCATTTTTAAGAAAATTAGAACCCACTGAATGAGAATAAAGGTTTAATCTGGCTAGTAACAGGTCTTTCCTATGATTGTGCCTCAGCAACCAAACTCAGCTGCATGTTGCCTCTGATTTTGAAAAGCAACAATATATATTGATTAATAGCATTATTTTTCAATAAATGGTCTAAACCCTCTGAATTAAAGTTAGTGATTATCATCAGATCTTGTGGTAACAATTTCCCAGTTTAAATTATGTGTGTGACAATGTTTGCTCTGAATCGCCACCATTCAGTTTCACTTAGTGATCTTAAGATCAAGTACTGTACAGTACTATGAGACAGGGTTAAAAGTATATCCTAAACCAGAATGATACAGTAGATAAGAGTGACAGACTAGGACTCTGGAGAAGGAAGTTCAAATTCTCACTCAGCCATGACTGGAACTGATAAAACCACACTTTAAATATCTCACTCACCTTGAAAAAACTGTTAGGGTTGCTATAAGTTAATTCCAACTTCATGGCGTACAATATGCATACACACAAACCATGTCATCCATTCCATAGATTAGCCATTTTCCATCTTTTTTGGCCATGGCCATAAAGACAATACAAAAGAAATATAAATCAAATCAGTATTGTATAAATTGCATAACAAACCTTCAAATATGCCAGTGGCCCCAAGAAGGCCATATAGCTCCCTTTGAGAATTGCTGCCATACATGCTTTTGTTACTGATAATCATCTCTATGCTTACTTATCTTTCTACAATAAAAAAACAACAAATACTGTCAGTTTTCACCTAGGACCCTAGGTCAGTGGTGACGAACCTTCGGCACTCCAGATGTTTTGGACAACTACTACAATCCTTTGTCATTGGCAATACTGGCTTGGAATTCTGGGAGTTGTGGTCCAAAACATCTGGAGTGCCGAAGGTTCACCATCACTGTCATAGGTGGATTGCTTTGGATCCCTGACCATTTCTTACACAGACCAAGAAAGCATAGTTCAGTAAGCCACCCTGAGTCCTTTTCTAAGGAGAAAGGTGGTGCAAACATACTCTAAAATAAATAACAAGTAAATGTGAGCATACTGTGAAAGAGTCTAGATTACATGATAGCTTGGAAATTCTACAACTCTTTAGCCAGAACTGTTTTATAAGGAATGAGCAATATGCCAACATGCAATATTTAACAGCTCCCACACGGCTGTTCTTGCTTACAGGAGCAGCTAAGCAAACCATGAACCATAAACAAACCATTAAGCACTCTGTTTATCATTACATATGAACTGGGAATGTTGGATTCTCTTCCCCAACAAGACAAGGTCAAAATCCTAAAATAAACCATGGATACCTCAAAAGAATCCATTAGTGTACTATTCACTAATAAAAACCAAGTACCTCAATTAGAGATCAGCAATATACAGTACACCGATAAAGCATTTGTTTCTGTTGCAATTCTAGTTATTTTAAAGTGAATGATGTCTACCACTAGATGTAGCATATGAAGGATTTCTTCCAACAACAGAAAGCGGGTGAGAATAAAATTCTAGGAACAGAGAAATAATAATATCCCTTTAGTTTTAACTGTTTCAATCAGATGGAATATGGTCAATTCTTATCAGATTCAGCTCTCATATGAAGAACCAATTATGAGGGATGAAAGGGCGAATTTCAATAGATTACAGTCCAACATCATCTAGATGAGAACACATTCCATCCTTTCTTTAGGAACAAATCTAGTTTACAGGAAAACCTTATGCATCTAGGACTTACACATTTTACCTATTCAAAAATTTTCAAAGAATACAATGTTGGCATATTCTGTCACATAGAAATCTAAGGCTATAAATAAATAAAATAGGAAATATAGATTATAGTTACAATCCTCCTACAGCTATGAATTACAATGTGTATGAATTACAACATGGTGGCTCAGCATGAAAACTGAAAACTGTTGTCTGTGAAGTCAGCAGCTCAGCGGTTCAAATCCCGGGTGTCACGCAGCGGAGCGAGCTCCTGCTGTTAACCCCAGCTCCTGCCAACCTAGAAGTTCGAAAGCATGTAAAGCATGGCCATGGGCTTGCACAACATTGGCTCTTCGGCTTGAATACGGAGATGAGCATGGCCCCCAGAGTTGGACACGACTAGCACGCATGTGTGGGGGGAAAACTTTTTTTTTTACACCTAGAGTTCATAGATGAGATACCACTATGCTTATTGGCATGTGTCACATCCTGTGTGCCCACGGCAAAAATTAATACTTGTAGGGGGGAACCAATTCTAGAAGATCTGCTAGTTTTCCTTACCCAGACTTCCCTTCTCTGCTCCCAAATTTCAGTTATGACAGCTTATTCACACTTGCAAAAATAGGTTACAGGCGATACCTTTATAGGCCACTATTAAAAATAAAAAAAGGAACATTGCAAGCTTTCGAGTTTACATAACTCTTCTTCAAAGCAGGTCCCAGAAGTTCAGACATGGTAAAAGATGTGCTTTACCAGCATATAACTCTTAGATGTTCTTAAAATCCATGACTACAGTAGATGGTGTTGCAGCCAGGACAGACGTCTTATAAGAGGCTAGAAGGGCAGTTGTAAAACACTGCTTCTTAAGTACATGGATAATAATAGTATAACGCAAGAACCACTGGTTCTACAAAGTGAATGGACAATTTTCCAACAGAAATACCCTGAAGAAAGAGGCTCCGTACAGGCTAATTCAGGATTTGACAGACTGAGAATTAGAGTCAAGTCCTGATGTTTATTTGTGAACTGTAACTGACCACAGCTTACTATATTTCCACACAAAAATACTTTATTGGTTCCCCCTGATTTTTTCCTTACAGATATATAATTATGAGTGATATGGGGAAACTTTATGTTGCTACTACTGTTACAGTTTAGAGTCACAAGTTACTGATAGTGTACCAAAACTTACTTGTATACCTACCAACAGGCCTAACCTCTACCCACCCAGAGGTTAATTCATAACTATGTAGAAAAAACAGAGGCTTGGAACCACTAGTATTTTTAATTTTAGCAGCAAGAACAAAAAAATAACCACTTTTTCATGCAAAACAGTACTACTGTATTTTTAAAAGATCTTGCTGAAAATTCAAACAGCATCAGAATAAACCAAACAAATACAAGCCACAGGAAACTCTCAAAAACGCGAGAGGTGTTTTTATGGCATAAAACACATTATACAGATTTATTCTTAAGGCAAAAAGGCTTTTAAGCACATATGCATGTGCCTGGTAACTCTTGCATCTGTTACCCAAATCCATATCATGCACTGGTTAAATGTATTAAGACTGTACATTTATATGTACACACAACCATGATGAGGATAAATCACATTAAATTCAATGAGACCTATATCTCATATACATACCACATTCATTGGCACCCTCTAAACAGTTGTCATGTATAAAGGAAGCACTACCTCACCTACTACAGTTAATTCTTTTGGAATTATGATTAGTATCAAGATCATATTTGGCAATACAAAAGTCAGTACTATTTTCACTGTTTTCTCTGTAACAGAGAAGGAAACAGGGAATTAAAACACATAGGATATTCACTTCATGTATCAAAATAATTTCTAAACATGTGTTCTGGATACTAAGTGAGATTATAAAAAGGAAATAGAACACCAGTAGAAAAATTAAAAGTGATTTCTTGGAATAAAAAACAAAAAAGCTGATCTGTGTGACCATTCTGAAACACAAAAATGGTATTTTGAAATTATTACACAACTAGCTGGTTCTGGTGTGGCTTCTTAAAACAAAACTACAGCAATTTCTATAATTAAGTTTTATGGGGGAAATTAGATTTGGAATAATTTAGAAAACCCATTCAAAGAATACATCTGAGTCTATTCATCACTACTCTCACACTTTGAGGAAGACAATAAAATACTGACTCTTAACTTTCTAAGAGAAAGTTTTGTATTTAAAGATGTAGAAATCCTAAAGATGTTTGTTAATACTTTGTCTACCTAGACTACACAGATATGAGTAGTAACTACATTCTACTGCCAATTATATTGCAAATCACATTTTAAAAAACCAGAAAAATCTCAAATATGTGGTTATATTCAGTAGTGTCCTTCCACTCACAGATGACTCTTCAGCCTATGAACAGGAGAGGAGAGAAAATTGACATCTCTCTATTCTCTTTGCAGTTCCCTCCCATACCTACAAATTTAATCCAGACAGTTCACAACAGTACAGGGAGTGACAAGGTGAACTTCAAGAGGAAGGAACAATTCACAAAAATCACATCTTCCTGTCCTTTCTCTGAAACAGTACGCCTTCTATAAGCAGAATACAACTAGATGCAATATACTGTAATCCAACAAGCAAAAAATGACAAAAGCTGGATTCTTGTTAAATACCAAACCTCTAATTGTCAATTCTAAAGAAAGGAGCTTGACTGGGAACCCCAAAGATTTAAACATTAAAATCCTATTGTTCAAATCTATCCACTGCGTCTCCCACTGTCACATTTTAGAATGAAACAAAAAAGACACAGAAATTAATCATCTGATGCCCACATTTCTATAACTATGTAGCCCTTTCTTTCTTTTTTTAAATGCAGTGAAATCACTAGTAAAGGGTACTGGAAAATCCTCATGTTACTTCATAATCTACATTTCCCTCTACCTGAGGCCACTATTTCTCCTGCTGTAAATTTTCACTGATGCAACCAATATGGATTTGATCAAACTCCGGGAGGCAGTGGAAGATAGGAAGGCCTGGCGAGCTCTGGTCCATGGGGTCATGAAGAGTCGGACACGACTGAACGACTGAACAACAACAACAACAACAAAATTTTCCGTATTAGGAAAAAGTGGAAGCTGGTGAAGGGTGATTAAACCAAAAACAAAACAAAACAAAAACAAAACCCCAGCATTTGAAGGTGTGTTCACATATAGCAAACATTTAAACTATTTGGTTAAAGTTCTATAGTAGCTTTTAAGAACTAATAGAATATCCAGACAAAATTCAACCATTGAATTCCTATACTTTGCTGGCTGGTATTTACAATAAAGGCTCTATTAAGGTGGAAGGAGCTATAAACAAGCATTCAATCTGAAAACAGTATGATTACATATTGTGTTGCACATTTCAAAGTCCTTTGAAATCAAAGGCAAAACAAAATTATTATTTCCAGGAAAAAGAAACAATATATTAGCATGTTTTCATTTAATATAGCTAGTGCTGACAGGACCCTGAATCACAAAATGGTTTTTGTTGGTTAACGTCTTAACAAACTTAAAGAGCAACATCTGTCTGGGAAGAAATAAAACAGAAATACATGCAAGAACCAAAAAGGCAATAGAAAAACCAGAAAAACAAGGCAGGTCTTCTTTAAGCAGAGACTTTGACATACTACCGTAATCTGATTATTAAAGTAACCTAAACACTTTGATTTCTTCTATTATTGCTTAAAGTGATAAGACATCAACCATAACATCTCACCCTATTTAGCAAGTCGTAGGTCCAAGCTATATATTGCAGAATACACAAAGGCTACCTTCTACAGCAACAACTTCAAGTCTCTCCTCTCTAAACTCTAGTAAGGCACAGTCCATGTGTTATCATTATGAAGGCTTTGTGTCTTGCTCTGCTGAAATGAGGAAGCAAGATATAGAGGGAAACATGGGACTGTCTTCATCAGTAGTTGCAACATAAAGTTTCAGGCTTAAGGAAAATATTAATTAAGCAGTAAGCAAAATCAGTATATGGTACTACAATATACATATTCAGTCTGGAACTTTGTATCTATACCTGTCTATCTAAAGTCATTAAAGAAATTAAGTTACCTAAACTCATAACTGTGAGGTGGGATTAGGGTAAAGGTGTTTTCTGGTTTTCACTTTTACTGCAAAAGAAATGCTGGTTATTCAGAGCTGAAGAATAAGAGTGAATACAAGCCTTGTACAATCCATCTTTGCTAGTTTCTAGATGTTTGCTTCTTTAACCAATATATAATATGCCTTTATCATTAAAATATGTGGGTTTGCTATAACATAACATAATTTCTGGATATATATTTTTAGGAAGAGAAATATGGTTCCATTGCCCTCTGTGTAATATAAAGAAAAGTCTGTTCCTAAATCTTTGCCAGAATTTCCAGAATTATTTTCCTCCATACAACAGAAAACATGGCTGGAAAGTTCCGTGAGTTAAATATTTAGCTGCAGAACCAGACACAGGGAGTTTGATTGCTACTATTGTATATCTTCCAGGAAAAAAGCCAGCCTGTGTATCCTTGGGTAAACTCGAGTGCCCCAGAAGAACGTACTTAATACTAAAAACTTTGGAAATGGTTGCCATAGGTCAAAAGTGATTTGACAGTGTGCAACTATTATACAATATAAAGTATATGATAAAAGCTAAAGGTGAAAAATTAACCAGAAAGTTTGTAGAACTTTAGTAGCCTTACTACAGTGATTCAACTCCTATCCCTTTAACCCATTTTTCAAAATAAGCAAGATTATGTTTCACTTACTAAAATATTTTTAAAATAAACATCTGAACGGCCAGCCAATTATCAGGTATCCTTAAATTGTATTTAGTAAACACAGAAGTGCTTTGAGTATAAACATGCACTAGCGTCACACCAATGTTGCCCAAAAAGTACCAACACACAGTGAGATGCACTCTAATACTGACAGTTACCTTATAAATATACTAAAGGGAATTAAGCAAACTAATAACAATTTTAATATAAAACTCTAAATTGGTATTTACCATCAATTAATTTTTCCCAAGACAGTAATTTATATTACATATTTTGATAATTCACGTCAGGAAGGGTATGAAGAATGAAGAGCAAATATTCTCAGTTAACACAAGAGAGAAAAAATTAATGGAGCTTATTTAAATATTTCAAGCTTTCAAGAAACAGCAACACACATTAAAGTGAACTGAAGCAGGTTTAAATCCCAATAATTTCATATGGGAGAAAAGAACTATATACTTAAGCCTAAAGAAATGAGTGGTAACATGCTCAATAGTGGGATATAAACATGAAGATGGCTTCCTCAGTAAGTACTATTTTGAAAAGTTAAATAAGTTTTTAAAACAGTGCAATACACAATATAGAAGCTGGTTTAATTTAGATGCAAAGAATAAAAACCAGGCATCCTACTTTAAGAAGTACAGTGATTATTATACCAGTGTTGGTGAACCTATGGCACCAGTGCCAAAGGTGGCACTCGGAGCCCTTTCTGTGGGCACCAGACATTGCCCCTTCACAGCCACCTGTATTCAGGTTACATTGCTGTATTGGCACTTTGCGAAAAATTAGTGGGTTTTGAATCACAGTTTGGGCACTTGCTCTCTAAAAGGTTTGCCATCACTGTATTATACTATAAACTACAAAGCTGTTGCATTACAAAATAAAGTTGAAACATAATAACCTCTACACTTCGTTATTTAAACTGTGTATTATTCCACATATAACATGTGTTGATATTCAGTAGTGAAGTAACACTAGCATTTTCAATTTTCAAAGTAGGTCTAACTGATTTTAAAAAACTTTCTTCAAATGCAGTTAAAGAGCATGAGCACATTGCATACACTACACATTCAGATGTTTAGCAAATCACTTCTTCAATCTTCCAATTACTTGCCTTTATAGTGCATAGAAACAAACAGTTAATTCAAAACTGTTTGCAAACCTTCAGTTAGTGCATGAGAATAGCTCTTCAGATTTCTGGCATGCATTGCCATTTATGCTATGACACCGCAGCCTCTAAGGGTCAGATTAATTAAGATCAACAGCAGCTGCAGTGCAACGTGAGAAGTGCACTGCCACAATTCCCACCAGTCTAGCCCAATTACCTGCAGCATTCCATCACTGGACAACTGACAACCCTCAAGTCTACCAAGTCATTCATTCCCAATGGACCACTGATAAATGTTAAAAACAAACTAGCCTCTTTTTGAAAACGGCTGCACCAACGGCTGCAAAAGTATTATGTCAACAATTTTAGTCATACATCTACAGATTTTATAGAGTTATGTCCAAATATGGAAAGGGCATGACAATCAAATAAAAAAATTTAATCCTAATCCCAAAATTAACATTACTATTTTCAGTACCAGTGATCTGACACACAGAAGCAACTCAACTATTAATTGTGTTTTGTAACCCACAAGACAAGATTGTATACTTATCTGGGAGTAAGGCCTATCGAGGACAATGAGCCTCATTTCCAAGTAAGGAGACATAGGATTACACTAACATTTTTGGGCAAAAAGGGAAAGTATTTGTTTTAAAACATAAGATATTATTTTTCATATTAAAAAGACATTTCCACTGTCAACATGAGTATAGCTTAGATACTTCTTTTTGAATATTTTAAAAAATCATGAAGAATAATTTACACTCCTATTGTACTAAAATTCTACAATTATGTACTTACACTATTAAAAGCATCTGGAACATCATTTCTTTATGGAAAAGGACACTTGTGCAATTTTGTGTCAAGAACACCTCTGCCTTTCCAAACAGACTTTATTTTTACTAATACTGCATGAGTATTTCCTAATTCTTCCCCAAAAATGCCTCAACAAATCAACAGGAATAATAGCTATACATTGTTAATTCAAGAAGATAACAAACTAATCTGTATTCCTAAAGCATGTAAATAAATCAATGCCACATACATTCCATAAACTGAAACAAGTGCATTTTTGACAACTGTGTGTGATGCATCCCCCCAAAAAAATTAAACTGAAGCCCCTTTTTAAAAAAATCCAGTATGCACAATGATACGTAACAGTTACAAAGATGTTAACTTGCATACTGTATAACCTAATACCAGTTCACATTCCAGCAGAGATCCCTTTCCTGTGTTTAGCTGTGTATATAACATGCATAGTCAATTCCTCACAGCTCTTGCTCAGAATATGGGTAATCCCCTTATAGTGACTGAGAAATCTATTTTGTCACAAATTCAGCTGCACTGGCAGACTAATCAAGTGGACAAGAGAGGACTAACCTCCAGCAAAAAGATGGATTAGGTGACTAATTGTTTGCCTTTAAACACAAATCTGCAACTGTAAACACACCTTGCAGGCAATATTTACTATTTAGCACTGAATTTATTTCTGTAAATATGCATGGCTAACAGTGCTGATTGCATTCTTAATACATAAGATTACATGTAAAAAAACTGCTTTAAAAACACACCCATTTCAAGTTAGGCATTGTAATTTGGAATGATTAGGACTAACTCTTTCAAGATTCTGCCAACAGCTGCAAAATCAATCATCAAAGCAACAGGGGACAAAAACCACCTAACCACTCCAGTTCCCAAATGCCATACTTAATGGAAATGATGTATTCTTATCTCATACAAAAAGAAACATTACATTACACTAAACAGAGAACTAAGTCAAACCGCTTCCACTTTATCCCAAATTCATACTCACTGAAATTAAAACCTGAACACCAATGTTCCTCTTTTTCCATGAGAAAGGAAATAATAAAAAACAACAGGTGTACAACAGAAAAATGTTCCTCAAAATCAGATGATATATTACTTTGGCAAAAAAGAATAAAAGCGGGAAGTAAACTTTGCTGATCTATCTGAAAGACCACAATTTGCCAAAATAAATATTGAACAGTTATTTTGTTCAGAATCATTTGTCATGAGTAGATGGTTAAAAAAAGTAGTATCAACTGTCATGAGTGATTTAAAACGACAATATGGAGTAATGTTCCCATGTTTAAGTTATATCCTAGAACAATGAAAATAAATATTAATTGTTTATACATTCATTTAGAGTACAAACACAAAATGGAATGAATATACAGGCCACTGACTTTTATATGAAATGATATCATTACAACAAACATCCAATCATTTAAAAATTCCAAAATGCACATCATTATTCACCTTTACGTCCTGATTATGTAATTAATCAGTTTTCATTTAAACTGATTATAAGGGTGGAAAGTCATTATTAACATTTTTACTGATCATACTGCACTCTTAGGTTCCAGGAAGAACTCTAGTATTTTGTGAGTATACTCCTTTAATGGCTCTACAGTGATTATGTGAGGTTATAAACTTCAGGAAAAGACCACTATACTATCTTATTGTTATATGCCTTGCTCCAGACATCAATGGGAACATACATAAAAGATTAATCTCTAACTAAATAGATGTCATCTCCCTATTTGCATAAGCAGGACTAGTACACTGGTAACAATGGACAGAAATACATTTATATAAACATTTTAAAGAAGTGTTCATTAAAATGCACTGCTATAAATTTACCACAGAGAAAAAAGTAGTAATCAGTCTGTGTGCAGTACTCCTGTTTTACCACACAGAATTCCTGGACATTCAAGATCAAGGTTATGTGGTTATGTGCTTTTTTAAACGCAAACATCTCCAATATGTACTAATCAACAGTCCCTGGAATTTTTAGGAGTCTATGATGATATTCATTCTAAAAAATTATCAAATTACCAGGTATATTAAACTCTGGATCAAGGGTGTGGTAACTGAACATACATTAAGAACTAAACTTTCTAATGTTTTTATACATTTTAAAATATTTGCTGATATTGCTAATCAATCTGATTAAAAATACAAGCACTATTTCTTTTCAGAAGTACTTAATAATATCACAAAATTGTTTAATTTGGTTTCTTGTGGTAATATTCACACACTATAATTAGAGAGTTCAAATAGATTACATAGTTAAACACGTAATACAATCATCTAATTTGATAGACAGAAAGTTTTATACTAACAGGTTGTAAATTCAAGTTGCTACCAGAAAATTCTAGAACACATAACCATTGCACATTCTACAGAACTCTATATTTTTATGTGAAATCATCAAGTTAATAGAATTTTTGCAACTAGACAAAGGCATGACTCTTCTTTGACTTCTCTAAATAAACACAGCATAATTTAGTTTAAATCTTTATAAATAATTCACATTAGAAGAAACCCAAATATCAGCAGCCTAGAGGATGTCAAGAGATCGCACAATTTCCCGGTGTTATAATCAACATAAGCAAAAATACTACCTAGCACTACTAACGAGCGAGTATCTGTTTATGTCTTGAATGGTGACAGTATTGTTTATAGATAACCAAATCATTTATTTATCAAAATGGATGTATACTGCAGCTTCATACATAAAATAGGTCTCACAGTATCTAAACTAGGGATTAGCCTACACCTGTTACAGTCAAACTGTAGAAGCTCCTCTCTCGTGCTAGCATTCTCTTCAGAGGGAATCTGTTTACGTCACATAGGAACACGATGTTGTAACTGTCTCAGCATGATTTTTTAAAAAAACTTCAAGCAAAAATCTCTATGAAAATATACATATCCACCTAGCTTTCAAATTGATAAAAACACTTAATTTTGATTTAAACTAGAAAAACAAGAAATTCTTATAAATATGCATCCCCAAAACTCTAATATTGCTTCATAGATCAGTTAATTCTCTAATCTAGAATTTGCATGATCAAACACTAGTTCTCTACATTTTCATTTAATACTCTTACAGTTAAACCATGTACAAACATACCTGTTTCATATCCATCTATTATCTCCAGAGTTTATTTGCCCATATAGCAACAATCCTAAACTGTCATTAACTTCAACAATCATCACAGCCTTGCTACCTTAATATCTACTATATAGTCACACACTATCTGCTGCTTTTAAAAATGTGTGGTTTGCTATCAATATCGCACTTGACTACTATCTAGCTAAAGAAAAAGGACTGTTGTTTTTTAAAAGTAGTCCAATAGATTGGTGATATATACAATTTCACTTAATTGCATCTCAAATGCAGCTCTATGTGTGATACATATACACTTTATCACTATATCATGACTGCCATCAGAGCATCATAATCTCTGTGCCCAAGAACAATGATCACTCTGTAGTGAAAGATAAAATGAGAAACAAAAAATTCCTTAAATTCTTGTTTATAGTGAATATAGCCTTTTAGTCATTTTCAAGACATGGTCATCTCTGAATAAGATGGCAAATGCAAAGGAGTTTCCCTTCCTGCAAGAAAAAAACCAGGCCACCTCAATAGAAAGGCAACGCTAACAGAATCACAAAGACAACGCACTACCAGAATACAAATGGTTATTACCATTGTCTATGTAAAAGGCTTACTCTAATATTAAAAATATCAACTGTTAAGTGCATGCTGATTAAGAAATCTATATTATTACGGATAGTAAAAAAACTATCAGTGAATCCTAGTTTTCAGCATCTTAGAATAAGACTCAGAGTTTTGCTCCTTAAAGCACAGAATATTTATTTTTCTTTACATTAAGAGTGCTTTTTTCACAGTATGTTTTGTTATCTATCACAGTTGTGATTAATAAAACCAAGGAAACATCTGAAGAGCAAGCACCATTTGCTCTTTTCACTTCATACTGAGAGGAATGAACAAAGCAATGAAGCGGAACAAAGCTATATATTAGATTTAAGGTATATGGCCTTATTTTTCAACAGGCACCCTTATTTTCATTTATAAGCTTTATTATGATGATGTGCGACAACTTCATCAAAGTGTCAAGCCTTATTTTTAAAAAACATTCCTTACAATAAGAATAAAATCGTGATAAAACACATTCATAAAAAATATTACCTTCCTTTCTACATGATTAGCGTATACAGTATTCAGCTTCTATTGAATATATGAGTATACATATCCAATATTTATTTGCTCAGAAATTACATTTAACGAGATGTTTTACTACTTAAGATTGTCAGTGGTTGTAGAAGGGTAATACTGTTTAATTACACAGGCAGACAAATTTGTAATTATACAACATGGGGACACCTTACCCTAGGGATTTAACAAATAACCTTCTAAATCTTGCACCTACCTGGGTAAAAGTCTTTGGATTTAGAAAGCTTGATGGTAGCCCCTGTTTCTTTCTGCAGCTGAACAATTGTTTGTCCTCCCTTCCCAATTATAGATCCAGCCGCATAACTAGGTATGAGGACCTTTAGAAAATATTGGCCGTCCTCTGGAAAAAAAAACATATAAAAATCGATTTGCTATGTTAAGTCTTCTTACTCAAACATACAGATAGCTATATGAGTAGCATGTGTGCAGGCATTGTACATACTGCACAAATAAGGAACCAGTTGAATTATGTTGCACGTGTGTTTCATATCTAACATTATCTATTCCGAGCAAATGCTGAATTGAACATACTGTTCTTAATTTTATCCTGTTATGCTGTGCAATGACCCAATTCGAGTTATAGACTTGAACAGAAATGTTTCAGTTTCTAGTACTATTTCACACACTAAAATATTGTGACCCCTTTAAAGTTGAACATTAGGTACATCATCTTACACAAACATTTGGCCAAAAACTGTAACTTTCCTTTAAAAATATGAATGAATAAAAGGATCAAAATGTTATCATAAAAGGTTATGTGCCCCCATCAGCAGTGTATTAGCGCTCTATGCTCTTTATAACATATAGCTGGTTCCAATAAATAACTTTCAATTTGTGATTTTATTAGAAAGGTCTTAGTTATCACCAAGAGAACTAAACACAATAAGGATACGATCATTCACTTAAGTAATCCTAATGTATTTCTTTAACACTTCTTAGGTAGCAATGATCTTTTAAGCTTATTAATTAAAGGGCATTAAAAAGAATTTTCCCTGTTAAAGAAAGCTGATGTAGTCACTTAAAAGGTGACAGTCAGTGTCAAGATGCCCAAAAGCAGCGCAAAAAAAGAAATGGGGAAAAAAAGACAGAGAGAATAGAAGAAAAAGAATCAGATTGAGAACTGGGGACAGTAATTACCATGAATGAAGCAAGTATTTCTTATAGTTCTGCCAGTTCACAGGTCTAATGCCATCAACTGAATAGAGGTCTATGAAAACAGTATTACAGTATTTCATTTAACAAAGCACAATTTGTAATGCCCTTTTTATTTAAACACACACCACACATCAAGCACATTTACCCAATTTAACATAAAAATGAATCTGCACAGAAGTTTGCCTTTATCAAGGTGCGGCTCAGAGCCATCTCACTTTCTCTTGCGAGTCAACGTCCCACCTAGTACAGGTGCGCCCCCAACCCGTTACACAAACACTTAAACCCATCAGCTATATAGTTCTGCCGTCTGTTAATGTTAGATGAATAAATTCACCTCTGCCTCGGTGCATTGTTATGAAGACTCCAGTGCAAATGAATAGAGGAGATGCTGGTCCCGTTATAACTCATCTCATCCAGGAAGAGCAGGATGTTAACTAACAAGTCACCGCACCAAGACAGGCAACTCCCGCCCTCCCTCCGCAAACCTCTCTCTGACACACACACCCGCGCGCGCGCAGACACACACACACACAGAGAGAGACACACATCCCATCACCGTGACCCAACCCCAGGAAGAACAAAAATCTGTGCAACATTTTCCACGGAAACAGAAAGCGGTGCCAGAAGAATCGGTGGAGATTTCCCAAAATTAAAAATTAAAAAAATCTACCTGGAGACTCTCAAAAGGAAACAAACAGGGGGGAAACAAATAGCCCAGATACTTAAAAGAGGGGTTGAGAGGAGAGTGAAAGTGCTCTTTTACAGCCGCCATTTATTCGTTTAGTTTCTCCAATTGTTTAAATAGGTGCGGAGGGAGGGAGGGAAGGGGGGGACGGGCAGGCGGCAGCTGAGCTTGGCGAGACCGAAGAAGGGGTCACGGCGGAAGAGGGACCCCCCCTGCTCCTCCTTTCCCGGCTCTCGCTCGCTCTCTCCCTAACCTCCGAGGAGGCCACGAAGAAGATGGGAAATTAAAATAAAAACCGGGCTCCTGAGATGCTTGAAAAGCGGCGCCATTTTGATGAATGATAACATTAAGAGAAATAAGGAAGGTTCGGCGAGGAGGGCGAGGTGAAGCGAGGGGGGGGGAGAGAGAAAAGGAGGCAGGTAGGAAAAAGGGGAAGAGGTGGGTGGGGAATTTGGGAGCAGCAGGAGGAGGAGGAGGGGCAGAGGGGGCAGAGAGAGAGAGAGAGGGAGAGAAAATACCCACCGCCGGTGTTGGTCCTTTTGGTGCTGCCGGCTTCAGGGGGAGCTTCAAGGGGTCTTTTCCGAGAGTCCGGCGGGTCCAGGTCTATGGGCACCCCAGTGTGGGTCCCGTTCTGCTGGATGGGAGCTGCCGCCATCATGATTGCCGCCGCCGCCGCCGCTCGAAGGATAACTGGCTTCTTCTCCCTTCGGGGGGTTGGAGAGAGGGGGGGAGGAAGGAAGGAGGAGGAAGGGGGGTGCCTCGTCCCGTATCTTTCGCTTTTCTTCTTGTTCAAATCTCGGGATAAAAGCTGGGGGGGAGCCGAACCCCCCCTCTCGGAGGATGCTTGGAGAGGGAGGGAGGGGGGAGAGGAAGAGGACAACGGGGCGAGGAGGAGGTTTGTTGTTTGTCTGGCACCGGTGGAAAAGGGGGGGGCGGACGGACGGAGAAAGGGGGGAAGAGAAGCGAAGAGGGAGGAGGGGGGGTGTGGGAAGGAAGCAAGGCAGGACGCCGGGCTGAAAAGAGCAGCTGCAGCTGCAGTGCCAGCAGAAGCTGAGGTAAAAAATATATGTATTAAAAAGGGAAAAGAGGGGAAGAGGGGGGGTGGGGTGGGAGGGGGGGAGAGAGAGAGAGAAAATGAGGGGAGAAAGTGAGGTAGGGGGAGGAGGAGGAGGGGAAGAAAGTGAGGCGGAGGAGAGGTGAGGGAAGGAGAGGAAGGAGGGAGAGAGTGAGGGAGAGGAAGGAGGGGGGAAGCGAGCGAGCGAGGCAGGAGAGGAGGGAGCCAGCGAGGTGGAGAGCTCTGGGTAAGGTGGCCGAGGGAGGGGGGTGGGCTCAGGGGAAGAGATTGAGAGGGGGGTGGGATTCAGAGAGAGCGTGGGTTCCCCACACACCCCTTTTTCCGTGTCTCTCTCTCTGTTTCTCTCTCTCTCTCTTTTTGGTGGGTTTCCCTCCCTGCTCTCGGTCGTGCGCCTGCAGCTGGTGTGAAGCGCCCGCCTGAGCTCAGGAGGAGGACGGCGGTTGCTGCTGTTGCTGCTGCTGCTGCTTTCGCGCTCTCGTTCTCTCTTTCCCTCGTTTACGAGGCGGTCTGGGCGCGCTGCCGGCGAGGAGACTCCTTTCAGGCAGGAGTTGCTCGCTGAGCCGCTTCTCTCTCTCTCTCTCTCTCTCTCTCTTTTTCTCTTTCTCTCCTCCCCCCCCCTCTTTTCTTTCGCGTGCGCACAGTATGTGTGTGTGTGTGTGTGAGGGAGAGACTGTGCCAACTCGGGCGGCGGCTGGCGCTCCCTTTTCCCCGCCTCACCCACTGACACCCTCAGAATCCCAAACCGTGGAAACGGGAGAGTTGTGGAAACGGGGGGGGGTGGAAGAGAGAGAAAGAAGGGGGGTGTGAGGAAACCGGGGAGGGGAGTGACGAAGGGGGGTGCAAAATACATATATAGGCAGGCCTTCCACTGAAGGATGGGAGCGTGAGCCAATAGGGGGCAAGAAAGCCGCCCTCGGGTTGGGAAGGTCGAGCCAATCAGAGCCGAACTTCAAAAGAGCCACCCAAGTCCGCCCTCTCCCGCTGCCTAAAAACCGAGCACGGGGTGTCACTTCGCTGCCACAAACGAGTTGAGCCTGTCGGGTGGCTCGAGTAAAGCCTCTGGCAAAGAACCCCCCCTTCCCACTACGCTCATGTAAACAGGGCAGCTTCCGGGGTGAAAGCATGCCTTTGAACCCTCGGCACGCCTCTCGTTAGGCAGCTCCAGTGGACGCTGCTCCCTTAAGAAAAGAAGGGCAAGCAGTCAGTAAACGTGTAGCAGAACAACAACAAGCGTTTCCCTCTTTCCGAGCAGCCGCCCCGTGAAAAGAAACCCGCGTCGGTAAAAGGCAGCAGACGGCAGGCACTTTTCCACCTCGCCACCTTCTCCAGTCGGAGGAGTAAAAATTGGGCCTCATCCGTCCCGTTCCTTCCTCTGCCCACAGACCCAGTAGGGGTATTTACAGATGGGGTGGACAAGTGGACTTCATCGGCAGGTCCCTGTGATGAGCCCCAAAGTGTGGGACCAGGTGGTGGTTTTGATCCATTTCAACAAGTCCCTTCCAATAGTTTTCAGCTCTTCCTGCAGAAAGTCTATTGTAAAACATATGGGCGAGGAGAAAAAGGAATGTGTCATAATAATGGTGGAATGCAGTAATCTGGCTTTCACTCACTCAGGAAAATTAAAAAGGGGGTGTTGCGATTCATATGTCACACAGGCAAAGAAAGCTAGGAAGGCAGCACAAGCATCCGGAACATGGTGTAATTCTCTATTTATTTGTATGAAACGTATGATTTATTTATTTATTGCAGAAAAGACGTCCCAAAGCAAACTAGATACATTGTAAGAGAACACTTTTGAATTCCAGATTGATCCTGGAGAGGGGTAATTTAGGATGCTCTGGTGGAGCTCTAAAGGCACCATCTATACATGTGCAAAAATTTGCAGGCTTCTGATAGCTTGCAAATGCCCTGAAATCAGGGCATTCAAAAGTTGGAAAGTGAGGTGGGGATGTGGATTCAATACTGTGAACAATCTCTAACTCAGTATTGGCCTATTGTATTGATTGGCCACTATGCCACTGAAAGCAATGCCTTGATGTGTCCACACTAGTGCTCTGAATTGGATATATAATAACTTCAATGGATTAGAGTACCCAACTGTGGAGTCAGGTACCAGGAGCTCAAATCTCTACCTCCTGGGAGAGGGGCAACCAAAATCATTTATTCAGTCACCATCTTATTAGTGCTAAATGAGTGTTCTGGACGATTCAGCACTATTCTGGTGGCGCCCCTGTGGCTAGTGGGTTATGGAAGCTGCCATCTGTTCTGCCTTTGACAAGCTGAATGATTTCCAGAACACTACTAGAAGAAGGGACTAGTAAGACACTTCTCAGTACCTGATGCCTAGAAAACTGAAGGCTGCTGAAACTGACTTGGTGGGACATAATTATTAATGCATCCTGAAGTATATACATATTTGCTAAATCTGCAAATGAGTTGACTTTTATCAGGGCACAGCATAAGCAGGTGAGAAAGTGGAACTCACACTGATCAATCATCAGAAATAATGGCCTACCAGTTTGTAGCCAGAATTGGCTACAACTGTCTGTTCCACACATAGGCCTCAGACTGACCACGTAAACATAGCTAATCCAAGTTAAGGAGTGTTGCCTATGTACCCCGAGCACTCCAAAGGCAGGATAAATAGCACCATGTTTGTGAAGCAGCTTTAGCATCTCTCATCTGTTTATAATTTATTTAAAAATATTTGTAAAGCTTGCAGTGTTTATGCCTGTCATAGGTACAATATAAAGCTGCGTTGTACTTTTTAAAATTAACTTGTAGACATTCATCAGCTGTCATTGGATGAATTTTCAGTTAGCTGACAGGCCTAACTGAGCAGCATCTATAGAGGTGTCATCTATTCAAGTGTCTTCCTATGTCTAACGGTCATGAGCAACCTTACTGTTATGTCAGGTAGGGTGGCTGTCTCAGGCATTAAGTATTTTATTTAATTTTTGTAGCTAGTACCCAAACAAGTTGTAAACTTGCAACTGGTGGTTTAATCGAACCCAATTGTTAACAAACATTTCAGTCAAAGACACCAGGTTTTTCCTGAGTATTCCCTGTCACTTCATGAAAATCACCTGTTCATTTCCATACCTGACAATTCTCAAAGACTCACAGTTTTTTTACAGTTGTCAATATTGCAAGGTCTTCTAAACTACCAGAAATCACTTTATCTTGCCAAGTATTCACAATAAAAAGGAAGACTTGCAGATCTGAAGCTGGAAATGGAGTTTTGCAAAATGTTCTCTTTTTTTTTTTTTTTTAGGTTATAGTAGAATCCCAGATTCCTTGGGGTGGGGGAGTTGGTTTCCCATCTATTGTGGTATAACCATGGATACAAGGGAATCTTATACACAACATACAAGGGAGTGTTGTAAATAAGTCTGTGGAATCTGAAAGTTGATTTATGGCAACCAGACTTATTTTCTTGAGAGATTGAAAGGTTTCACTGCTCATCCAAACAGCTTCCTCAGTCTAAGGAACGCTGGTTGTGAATCCTCCATTTTATAATTCACTTTGACTTCATGTCACTCTGGTCTGAAATATGTTCATAAGATGAACAATGGCCTGAGTAGGCTCGTTAGGTGGACAATAGGCTCATTAGGTGGACAATGGCCTAAGGTGCGTGAAAGTCCCACCTTTAATCTTCCCAACACCCATTTAAGTATGTGTCGTTAGCTATGGTCTTGGTGATGAAGGTGTGAAATATTTTGGTTTGTCTGGGAATTGGTGGAATCATTACCTGATAAGTAGCAGATAGAGTGTGCCTGAGCCCCCCCTCTGTTGAGTGAGGGGTTTTCAATGCTCACATGAATGGCTTCCCTGACCCTTCTGTCATACCACCTATCTTCTCTGTCCTTTGAAGGAGTGCCCTTTGTCCTTCAAGTGGAGGTACACTACTGACTCTGGTCCTGAACTCTTGCCCCTCCATTTAAATACAATTGTACCTCTACTTCAGAGTTTAATCCATGCTTATAAGTCAAACAACTCATAAGTACAGCAGCCGTATCTAATAAATAAAAAATACATTTAAAGTTAAAAAAATGTAAGTAGAGCAGACCGCATCTAAAATTTGCAAGGCAGCAGTTAAAACACCAATCGTTTTCTGCTCTTAAGTCAAATGTCTCTTAAGTAGAGCCACTCGTAAGTAGAGGTACCATTGTAGAACAGTTGTTTATTATTGAATTAACTCTGAATTATATGTCATTTATTTTCCTTTCTATATTTATTTGTGTGACCCTATAACACATATGTTGTGTTGTCCATATACTCCACCTCTTGTTCTTGAATTTCTGGATTGCAACCTTTATTACTTCCCAAGATATAGGAAGGAAGGAAGAAGATGCGATGAAACAGAACACAACCATTAAAAAGAAAGGTTATGGTGACCCTATGAATTAATGACCTCAGGAATTTCATTTTATTAACCGTAACAGTGTACCATTTGTTTTTAATTTATCTGAAGCATATATTTTAAACAATTATATAATAATAAATATAATTATGGTGACAACTAAAACACTGGTTTCTATCCCCAAGAAGTATACAGTTTAAAGCTGGACACTGGGAGGATCACAGAACTAAGAAGGCAGGATGAAGGGGACTCAGAACAGGAGAAGGTGTTAAAATACAGTTCACATACATGCAGATATATACTGTATACCTATATGTACATAAGAATAGACATAAGAATGTACATAAGAATAAGAATATGTACATAAGTATATGTACATACTGTAATCTTTCAGATACTGAGGATAGTGAGTAAGTGCAGCTCTCTTACATATCCCAGATAATTTTCATAGAATCATAAAATAACTGAATTTGAAGGGGTCTATAAGGCCATCAGGACCAAACACCTGCTCAGTACAGGAACCCAAATCAAAGTAGATCTGAAAGATGGTAGTTCAGATGGTAGTGTTAGAGCACTCACCATCCACTGAGATAACTGGTTCCATTGTCATACTCTTAACAATTAAGGTGTTTTTTCCTGATTTTAAGGCTAAATTTGGTTTCCTGTAGTTTGAGCCCATTTTGTAATGTGTCCTGCACACTTGGATGATCAAGAACAGATCCTGCCCCATCTCTGTATAACTATGTTTCAAGTACAGTGTTCTGCTTATATACCGCCCCATACCACTTCAAGTAGTCTCTGGATGGTTTACAGTTTAATTATGCAGGCTACACATTGTCCCGCCCCCAGCAAGCTGGGTACTCAATTTACCAACCTTGGAAGGATGGAAGGCTGAGTCAACCATGAGCTGGCTACCGGGGATTGAACCCCAGGTTGTGGGCACAGTTTTGCTTGCAGTACAGGCATTTAACCACTCCGCCATGAGGCTCTGGCGCCTCTACTTATGAGGGGCTCTACTTACGAGTAATTCAACTTAAGAACGGAAAACCGTTGGCGTCTTAACTGCTGCCTTACAAATTTTGGATGTGGTCTGCTCTACTTACATTTTTCTGATTTATTTATTTACTTGTTTCTTTGTTTTTGATTTTTTTAAATTACAGCTGCTCTACTTATAAGTTGTTCAGCTTATGAGCATGCATTCGGAACGGATTAAACTAATAAGCAGAGGTACCACTGTATTTGAAAAGTTGTGTCCTGTCTCCTCAGACTTCTTTTCTCAAGAGTTTGTACTGTAAGTCTTGTTGTCACCCATTTTCCTGCTACCCACTTGGAGGCTGATTTTTAATGTAACCATTATGAAAATGACAAGCCAACTATTAGACCACGAGGACATATGGTGACATGTCATTTCACTGCCAGTCTTTCCAAAAGTCACAAATAAATCCCTCAAACCTTGCCTCGTGCATCACAATGGGTGAATAACATAATTTGAATGTATGCTATTGGATTGCAATTATGGCAAAGAAGCTATGTATAAGCTATTTCATTAATTATATTTGAAGATTGTGTTTCTGCTTTACAAGAAAGTTAAGAAACAATAGAAACATTAGAATGATCCAAAAGGCAAAATACAATAAGTGAAAATTCAATTAACTATGAATTAGTTAATCAGCAATAACCTAGTAAGCACAAAATTCAGTACAGTCAGCTATGCCATACTTTTGTTTAAAAACAATCCTTGTTTTTGCCAAATAGCCATAAGTGAACAGGTTAGACAAACTTTATTGATCTACAGGTGAGACACCCTGCATTTGTGTAGTGACCTGCTATTTATTTACTCATGTTTTGGTTATACCTTTTCCCAAGGAGCTAAAGGAAGCAGTGAAATTGTGAAGTAGCTTAATGTGTGGAATAGTGGCTTTCCCCAGGTGACCAAATGAGCTTCACGGCTGAGTGGGGATTTGAACTTGATTTCTGCATTCCAAGTCTAGCATGTCACCAACTATACCTTACTGACTCTTGGGTAACAAAGAACAAGATCTTTATATTAATACTACTGGCAAGCTTCAAGTGCATACAAGATGAAACATAAAAGAAAAGGAACAGCAGGGGGAAAAACACCATGACATATTTAAAACCGAAAAGTTGATTGCAGTATGAGCCTTTTTGGATTTTGCAATCTACCCTTTCAGACATGGGTAATATCCTGCAGGCACAGTTATGCTGGTGAAAAGCAGGTCCAAGTGTCAGAAACAATTTATGTAAAAGCACTGAAAGAGTCAGTTCATCCTTCTCCCTTTCCAAGTTCTGACTCCCTGTCCTGCAGAAGCCTTTTGGGGGCTTCAGGGGAGGGTTGTAGCCTTTAGTAGTGAAAAACAAACAATAAACCAGAGCCATTCCCGGCAGCAGTGATCTGAACGCTCTAAGGAACCTTAGGTGGGTGGGGAAGGTAGAATAGGAAACAAACAATTAATGTAAATTAATTATTTCTGGCATCCCAATCCAGTTTATGTCCATGGTGTACAATATTTGGGCCACACACACATACACATGCATGGTATGGGCACTGAACCAAGAAAATTGGCGATCACATTAACATTAGGTAATGAGCTTCTGAAATGACAGTGCTTTTATTAACACTGGTAGTGAGCATTCGAGGTGTTGATCATATTAACATGTTGGTAATCCTGGTAATAAGCAGATGCAAATAATTTCAGTTTTTAAGACTGAGCTTATTAGGATAGCTACTCTACAAAACTGATATTTCTTCGGGTAAGTGGGTCTCGGGCCAGCAATAGCATTAAAGTGTAAGTCTGGCCACAGAAATCAAAGGACCTCAACTTAGCAGGGGATCAATAATGTGGCTGGGGTGACCCACCTGCATCCCAAGGGCTCATACTATCCATAATGGTGCCTGCCATGTGGCACTGAAGTGGGCCCAGGAGGCCGCCATCGGGCAACCTGGCCCATCCTATCAGGATGCACCCCCTGCATCATCCGGGACCCGCTCTGGCACAGTTATGCAACCGGCCCCTGCTTTTAAAAGGGGGCAGAGCTGGCAGCTATCTCGGTCGTTGCATGGTTACCGAGTGATTTGCTCACCAAACCACACCATTTAAAAGTATTAATTTTCGGTCAGTTGTTTACTGCTTTAGTTATCTCATCACAGCTTATGCAGTTTGAAGGCATTGGGAATGGATCCTGGCCGCGACTGCGCCAGGGATGAGTCTCCATGACCCAACAGGCCACAGGAGACACCAGTGGACCCGTGGAGGAAACGGGATCACCCTGGCTTGGGCAGAGCTGTGGATGCCCTCCTGCGCAGCTCAAGAGGAAACCCAAAGGTGCCTGCACCCATGTGGTTTCCCGGGAGCTGGAACACAGCCTCAAGGTGGTGGTAAGACAGGCTGCATTGGGAGACAGGCGGGTCTTCCAAAGGGATTGGATCCGACCCAATGTCTGGCCAGTGTGCTGCAGTATGTAACCAAGGTAAAAATAAAGCTGTGGCCTTTATATGCTCCAACCTCAAGTATCTGTGTGGTTTGTGATGCAACGGAGCTCAGACCTAGGCCACAAATAAATTTAAACAGGTAACTAGAAAGTATGTACATCACAAGAGAAGCAAATGCCTTGCTGTTAGCAACGTTTAAATACAAGTTTCTTGACACTTCTCAAAGCATTGACATCATTCAAGGCATACCATTTTACAATAATCTGAAAGTCACTTATGAATGGTACTTCTGAATGAGCTTCTGAATCTAACTTGATCTCATTTTTTAAAAATTATTTTAAAAAATGAGCAAATACTAATTTTAAAGCTCAAGTATTTTGGAAAATATTTTTTCTTTACTGTTTCCACATCATTTATAAATGTATAAAATACCTGCTTTGTTTGTTGGAAAATATTCCAACCTTCTCAATTATTTTCAATACCTTTTTGGTATCTTATTTCAGAGCTATAGTGAATTTGAGAAGAAGCAACTAAGTACAAGTATAGCATAGATTTTTTTTCTAACAATCCTGTTATTTAATACTTTATTTGGCATTCCTAGCACTTTACTGCTGCAACACATTGAGCTGATATTGTCATTCAGCTTTTTGCTGAATCTTTCTGGCTAGATATAACCAATTTAGAACTGAGCAACATGTGTGTGTGTGTGTGTGGTGTCATTACAGTCGTGGCCGACTCTTCGTGACCCTATGTCCATGGAGTTTTCTTGGCAGGAATACTGGAGTGACTACAGCACCTGGTATTCCCTGGTGGTCTCCTATCCAAGTACTAACCAGGGCCAACCCTGCTTAGCTTCCGAAATCAGGCGAGATCGGATGTGCTTAGGGCATCTAGGAAGCTGAGCAACATATACTAGTAAGTAAATAAGTAATCCTTTTATTGAGTAGTCTTTGATCATATAATCAATAAAACAATATTAATATAAAATACATTAAATAACATACAATATAGTCTAATAAAGTACAGTATAATAAAATGTACAGAACATCATAGAATCGGAATATATTATTCCTTTAGCTGGCTGGATAAAATAAACACTATAAAACAAGACTGATAAACCAGTATATTTAGTAAACAATTGTCCACCATTCTGGTGGGAGCATAATAACATTTCATACACTTGCCAGTCTTGCACTCAGCAATATCCTTAGCTATGAATTCTTGCTCACTTTCCATGACTTCCAGGATATGTGTACCTACAGCACAGGTACAGTGGTAACCTCCTAGGATGAATTTAATTCATTCTACGGGTCAATTCGTTTTACAAAATAATCATTTTAAGAGAGACAGTTTCCCATAGGAATGCATTGAAAACCAATTAATCCATTCCGGATGAACAGATTACATTGATTTTCAATGCATTTCTATGGAAAGTCTGTTCCAGACCCCCTCAATCAACTGGCAGCAAAAAGCTGTTCTCTGCAGCCAACAGACAGCTGATTTTTAACAGCTGTCAAAATTAGCTGTCTGTCGGGGGCTGCATGGAGCAGCCATCTGCTGCAGGATGACTGAGGGGGTTTTACCCCCAACCGAGGAAAGTAGGGAAGCTTTTCCCGTTCTTTGCTGGGTTGGGGCAAAGGAAAATCTTCCCCCCCCCTTTGCTGGCTGCTCCAACCCCGGGGGTGGGGGTGGGAGAGGGCTGATTTCAGTCCTGGCTTTCCCCACAGTGTAGTACCTGCAGATCGGGTGCTACATCGTTGGGAAAGCTAAGCAGGCTTTTGAAAGTTGCACGCCCACAAAATTTAAAATCCTGGTTTTCCATCCTGGCTTTCCCGTCCATGTAGCACCTGATCCGTGTGTGTTATACCATAGGGAAAGCCAGGATCAAAGCCAAATGGTGCTCCTGGCAGCATGAGCTGTCAAAATCAGCTGGGTGTCTTAACATGCCTATTTCCTGAAATTTCATACGTCTTATGAAAAATTAGTCTTACGGGGCATTTGTCCTGCAAAGTACCACTGTATATCTTTACAACTAATTGCTGTCAGCCATTCCAAGTTCAGCAGGTTTGACCAGTGTACATATTCACTAACTGATTCACCAATAGAGTATTCAAACAAGTAATGGATTTTGTCTTTTAAAGTCATATACCCTCAAACACAGAACGATAGATTGCATGCAATACGAATATCCAACACAGTAGAAAGAAATCACTGCAATGTTAATAAAATGGAAACTCATTTTACAGAGAACTTCAGAAGATCTATCAAGTAATTCTCCAGTGCTCACTTAAGTATAAACAGCCTTTACTGTGGTGCTATTTTTACTTTTTCCAGTAGAGATAGATCCTGTTGGATAAACATGTCTATTGTTCTTTTAAACTCTGTTTATTTCTGCCAACAGTTCAGGTCAGGTGAAGTATCTGAGTGAGAATCCATGCAGATGAATCATCTGGCTGATTTTGTAAATCTAAGTAAGTGACCCAGACCCAGAACAAGTAATGTATAAATATTCCTGGAAACAAATTTTAGGGAGTTGGTAAGTTGTAGTGTTTGTAGTTTTAGACAATTAATAAACAGCAAATCGCTGCCTTTTGGATGTCCAATTGTCCAGTTTATGAAGATTGTTTTTGATCTCCATAATAGCTATTGTCTCATACACTGGAAACTGTATCAATAGGATAATTAATGCCATTTCTAATAATTTTCCTGAAGGTCCTCACTATTTTTTTCCTGTTTAATAAGTAGGGATTAGTCAACAGCTAGAAATGGCTTTTCAGCGCAAATGGACATTGGATGGAAAATTGTAGGATAAATTTCCTGTCAGTTTTGGCAGCAGAAGGTCAAATGTCTGATGGAAGTTTGAACTTAAGCACTGCTCATAGAACAGTTTCAGTGGCTTCTGGCTGCCATTTTTCTCTCACAGCAATGCAATGCTTTCTGGTGAATTTTTCCCTGGGAACAAACATTTTCATCCATCTGTCCCCGCCTCCCCCACCCCACCCCAAGAAAACTGATCAGAGCAGCATCACAAACTATTCTGAGGCTTTGGGGTGAAAGGCAGGCTTGTTCAGTGAGAACAGAGATCTTTACCTCACTCCCATTTTCCCCCTAAACTCTCCCCATTTTAAAATTCTAAATTGTGTTGGAGAGGATGTCAGAAAACAGGTACCGTATATACTCGAGTATAAGTTGACCCGAGTATAAGTCGAGGCCCCTAAATTAACCCCAAAAAACTGGGGAAACGTATTGACTCAAGTATAAGTCTAGGGTGGGAAATGCAGCTGGGCCTGGCAGCTCCTCC